>CM053513.1:2733356-2794928 GCA_028627145.1 Eidolon dupreanum
TTTTTTTCCATCTCTGTCCATAGGGATATAAGAAGCAAACAATTTTATAATGATTTAAAAAAATGGATAGTAATTTGAAAGCATCTTCTCAGTGCTAAAATAGGCGTTTTAAATAAGTAGGTAACACACTCATTTACCCTGACCTTCTTTCCTGGCATGTTATAAGTTATGTCCTTCACCAAAGAGTGGCGTATAAAGAAGCAAATTGAAAATTCATCATTTTCCAGTGTGGTAAAATTCATTTATCCATTCAATAAAGATTTATTGCTTTGTGATGATGTGCCAGGTACAGGGCTTGGTGCTGCTGATACCTTAGTGAACAAGACATAGATATGCTATAGAATAGTAACTGAGTTTAGATTTTTACATCTCAACCACTTCTGTGCAGATTAGCATATGAATGAACTATACAACTTATTTTCAGTCACAGTTTGGTCGAGTCTTTGATATTCTTCCTCAACCATATGAAATAGCTTTTCTTTCATAAGCGGAAGAGGAGCAGAATGAAATAGAGAGCTCTGATACTCCTTGGCCAATTTCTTTATAAAATTACATTTGGAAATATCTATTTAATTGGTCCCTCCAAGGCCTGTAAGCTGAAAAATTTATGGGCTCTTGTGTGGTGACAGAGTGAAAAGTGGTCCAAGTGATTTTTGAAAGGTGCCTACCAAAATAAATGAGTTTTACCAGTGATATCTCTGTAAGGTCTGCTGACATGTGGGGACTCAGGAATTCAGGGATTTACATCCTATTATACTCAGAACGCCCTACTGTAAGAGAGCCATATGACGTACTATGGGCCAATTACATTTCCCATGACATTTTTTAACCGGAAATAGAAATTCTACCCTTCCAATGGCTGATGCTCTGGAATGGGATGCTCAGGAGCTGTTTGGTTACAGGGAGGGAAACCCTTATGAAACCAGCAGCAATGGAGAATGAGGTACACACAGAGACCCTGGATCACACTTGCCATACAAAGCTAAACCATCTGCCATGTCGTCTTGACCTCCACAGCTGCTGGTTTCCTGGTTCAAGTCACTACTGCCTCTCACCTGCCTACTAATTGATTTCCCTGTTTCTACCTTGTCTCTTCGAAGTCTCTTTTTAATAAAGTATCTAAAAATAATCCTCTTTAAAAGTTTAAGTGAAACCACATTACCACTCAGTTCAAAACTCTTCAATTTTCCCCATTTCATGTGTAGGGAAAGCTGAAGTCTTCACCAGGGACTACCAAGCCCTACTCTATTTGTCCCCATTATCTGGAGTGCAGAGCCTACAGAGGAAAGAGGTAGAAATTGAAGCCAGAGACGAAATGCAGACCGATAGAATGCTGCTGTTCTGAAGACACACCAGCCACACGCTTCATTCTCCTACCTATCCATTTGCTCTCTCTTGGCTACTTCAAGTGTTTACTCAAAGGTAACCTGTCAGCAATCTCTGATCTGTCTATCCTATTAAAAATTCAGTGAATTCCAGGTCCTTCCTATCCTCCTTCCCTGCTTTACTTTTCTCTATACCAGGTTTCATCACATCCAAATGCACTTATGTACATTTTTAAAATTAAATTTATTGGGGTGACATTGGTTAATAAAATTATATAAGTTTCACGTGTACAATTCAATAATGTCATCTGTATATTGCATTGTGTGTTCACTACCCAAAGTCAAATCTCTTTCTGTCACCATTTATTTGACCCCCTTTACCCTAATTTACTTCCCCCCTCCCCGCTTCCCTTCTGATGATCTCTAAACTGTTGTCTGTGTCTATGAGTTTTTGTTTGTTTGTCTTGCTCATTTCTTGCCTTCAGTTTTAGATAACTCATGAGTGAAATCATATGGTTCTCAATTTTTTCTATCTGACTTATTTTATTTTGCTTAGCATGATTATCTCAAGATCTTTCCATGTTGTCACAAAAGGCACTATTTCATCTTTTCTGATGGCTGAGCAATATTTCACTATATATATACCACACCTTCTTTATGCAATCATCTGCCAAAGAGCCCTTCAGTTGTTTCCAAGTCTTGGCCACTATGAATAATGCTGCAATGAACATCAGGGTATATATATCTTTACAGACAAATGTTTTCAAAATTTTGGGATAGATACCCAGAAGAGGGATTACTAGAGCATACGGTAATTCTATCCTAATTTTTTGAGAAACTTCCATACTGTTTTCCACAGAGGCTGTACATTCTTAATACAGTTCAATATTGTGCAATCTGTCTATACTATCTAGAACATAAGTTCCTACCTCCAGCGTCTAAACCAGTGCCTGGTAGGAAGGTAGTTACATTAAATTCTGAGTGAATGAAAGTCATAGGCAAAGCTCTGACCTATATTAGAATAACATCTGGAGAACTCACAATTAAGCTCTGTAGCAGTACTCAAAGGTTTACTCTAACCATGGCCACAAGACTGTTGGAATTTTGGTATAAACTGATGGTAAGTCAGAGATGTGAGCTTAGAATTGCAATTTTGAGTAGAATGAAAATCTAGGATGGGGTATTTCAGGTAGAAAGACAGCTTTAAAGTACATTATAAGTTGTCACTCAATCGAGTTTAAAACCATGTTTTATAAATATCTAAACAAGAAATTAAGTTTTATGCCACCTTCTTCTGACATACAGTTGTTAAAATAAACTGGAGTCCTTTGGAGGCATCAAAAGATGGTGAATGTCAGGCTCCCTCGGATGAGTTCCAGGTACAGCCCTGCCTCCAGCATGCTCACAGATTTCTGCAGAGGTGGGTGTCACTCTGGGGTTTGCCATGAACTAGGCTTTGTCATCACAATTGCAGCTTTCTTCATTTCTAAGTCTGCACTGATGCATCATTTGTCAATTTGAGCATTGGAAGCCCCTCAACAATTTCTGTGTCTTCGGCATGAATTGCACATAACACAGAAAGACACCGAGGCAAGGGAATGCTTTGTATTTACCCTGGAATGACGTCTCTTTTTTTCTAGGATCATGTGGCGCTCTGTCTCTGTAATGACTATTCTCATCTATGTCTCAAAATGCATTTATGAGAACACATTCACCCTGCTCTGCCTTTTAACTGAGAGAGACCAATACAGTTCAACCTCAGAAAGATCTCCCATTTCCTGGAATCCATTAATCTCTGTATTACATCCTATATAACATTATCAGTCCCATCCTGCGCTTCAATGACCCACATATGACTACTGAACTATGTGATGACAACTGTCATGTGATTTTCATTTCACAGAAATGAGACCATCATTCATTCCTAAAGTCAATTAAAAAAGCCTATAAATTAAACCACAGTTAAAGCTATAGAATTGAGGAGGAAAAAATGATATTAAAAAATAAAGTTTCTTCTCACACATTCATTTTAGGAATTCTTTTGGTATGACTTTAAGTGATCACTTGTGTGCTCAACACTCAAGTCACTTTCCTCCCCTTATGGTTTTATTTATCGTAATATCTTAACTGGACTCTTAGGCAAAATCCATCTTTAAATAAATAAAGAGAGAGAGAGAGAGAGAGAGAGAGAGAAGAATATATGAAAGCAAATGCAGTTTAATATTTTAGTTAAGTGTTAAAAATACAATAAAACCTTGATATATAAGTTACCCTGTGTAATTTTTGCTCAATAATTTTAATTTTAGTCACTGAAAACTGTAACTGGTCAGAATTGACACACAAAAAAGGTATGAACACTAGGACGAATTAAACACTAAAACAGGATTTTGTCAGCTATTCTCTCCAGGCTCCTTAGGTTCAGACCCTAGCATAGATAACCAATTTAGGGATCATTCAGTCGTAACACAGCAAGCAATTACTCAGTGCCCATTACATCTCAGGGGTGGGACTAAGCAAGAATCAGTTAGTGTCCATTTCTTGGTAGCCCAATAAAATAATCTGTGCAATGTGCTTCTGGGGGCACTGCAGGATCTAATGGGAGCCTGTTTAACCTTAGCTGTCATCATTGCTATTGCAAAGCCATAAAAGTCTGCCCTGGTCCATATGCCCAGGGCTTAATAGAGAAGAGAGTCAAGCAAGTGAAAATCAGACTATGTGTTTAAATAGAAACCTGGAAAAGACACAAAATGTTATTTAGTCTACCAGCAGTCTTCTTTATGTTTTTATTTGGGTTCCATGGGAATGGGTTTCTGTGTGGGAGCTTTGATGCTTCAACTGCAGGGAAATATATGTGTTTTCTTTGGCAAATTTTAAAGAGAGCCATAGAAGGCATCCAGACAGATAGGAGCAAATGCTAGAGTAGAATTGTGTGATGAATTTTATGTAACCCTAATCCATTTCTACATCATTTCATATGTATAATAGTGGCAATAAGAAATAATATTACTGGTTCTATTTTCCAGAAATTTGTGAAAAATCTAGTGGATGCTGAGGTCGGTTTTTAATTGATCATGAACATGAATGGGTGCATACTAATGAAAGGTGATACAGATCCAAAGTGGTGTCTCAAAAGCACAGAGATTATCTAAGGGAAAGGAGGGGGATTGTGGGTGCCCTACCCTTCGTATTTGAGAGTGTTCCCTCCAAGGGACTGGTGGTAGGGACTGGCCATTTAAGGAAAGTCAGAACTGAAATCTTAGATCATGTCCACATTTTATTAGTCCAGAGAAGTCATAATTCTTTCCGCAGTAAGATACCAAGCCTCCAACACTGACAATAACTGTGTTTGCTAATTGCAATGAACACATTTTTCCCAACTGTTTTTCTCTTTTCCTAAATCTCTATACATTCTGTTTATTGAAACTTCTACAGATATTAATGAACCTAGTTTTATTTAAGTTTAAAAAGTTCTTATTTTCATTTATTCTACGTTTCTTCCACACTAATTTCAAGGGTCAGCATGAGTAGGATTTTTGAATTTAATAAATAAATTCGAATTCACCTTTTCTCCTCTTTAAAAAAATAAACCTCTCATTTTTTTTTTTTTAAAAAAAGGAAAGAAAGAAAGGAGCGAGCAAACAAAACGTGCTAAAGTTTCCCTTTGCCATTAAAACAAAGCCCAACTTCCTTAAAATGGCTCCGCTGTCTACCCCGGCCTCTGCCCTCTCACCACTGCTTTCTCTTCCCCACGCCTGCCGCACGACACCTCCCCCCGCCCAGCACCGAGGATGCCGAGGATGCCGGGCCTTCGCCCCTGGCGGTGCGCACTGCCAGGGAACGGAACGAGCAGCTGCTTTCATCCTACGTCATGCAGCTCATTCTCTACTGATGTTACTTATATCTGTGGTCTGTAATGAATCCTGTAAGTTTACCAGCCAAGTGCTATGTCTTATCTGCCCTGAAACTATAGTTATCTTTGAAGTTTTAACGACTGAATCTAAGATTTGGAGGAGAAATCTCTGTCCTTTCTACGTATATACATCAGCACATCTCCTTTCGGCTTGCAGCCCATACGGTTCCTGTTTTCGTTTATCAGATGCTTCAGTTACCTCTCCTTCAATTTGTTTGTTTAAAACATTGGCATTCTTTTATATTGTATTTAAAACACAGATATTCTGTATTATTACAATAACTAACATATATTATTTTATATTATAAAATGCCAGTTTTTAATAATGCATGCGTGTGATTTACAAAGAAACAGCCTCAAATGCTAATTAATAGCAAAGAAAGTTTTTCAGAAAGGCGAAATGACAAGTTCTCAGAATAGGTATCATTTTTTTTCTGGAGAAGTTTCAAACTTTGTAGCAAGAGAGAGCCACTGCTTGGTAGAGAGAGACCCTCAGAAAGATGGGTCTAGATCCTTGCTTCTCATAACTGTCACCCCAGAGCCGCTAAGGTATTCTTGAAACATAAAACTCGGATCACTGTCCTGTTTAAAACTTCTCATGGCTTACCTACATACTTAGAACTAAACAAATAATCAGTAAAACTTCCACATGCCTTACAAAGCCCTGCTAGGGCCAACGTGATCTCGCACTGCCTACCTCTCCCACGTCCTGCCACTCACCCTGCTTGAGCTTACTGGTCAGTAAGCCCAGCTTGTACTTACCTGTACACTTGCTGTTTCCATCTTAAAAACATCCCTCCCCTATTTTCCCACACTTTAATTCCTCGCTGCATTCACGTCTGCCAAAATGCCTTTGCCTCAAGAGGCTTTCTCCCGCCACCCCATCTGCATCGGCATCACTCTTTTTTCAACTCAAGCCCCCGTCACCGCCTCCTCTCCAGCGCCCCTTATTAATCTCCCTAATACAGCTCACTGCTGGGAAGAGAAAGGTGAACATGTCCCCCTGAGCATCCGTAGATTTGCGTGTGTGCATACTCAGAGCTTGAAGCTAGCCAGCTTCACAGGTTGCAAAGTCGTATAATTAAGATAATTTACTGATGAGAAAACTAAGGTTAAAAAAATAAGTAAACTGAGTAGTTACACATTTATCAAGCAGTGCAGCCTGAATTTATATGCAGTTTTTATGCCTCCAGAACCTATGATTTTCATGTATTATGTTGTCTTCCAAAAATGAGATGCTGCTTTTTAGAGCTTTCCCTATTAATTACTACAAACTAGACAAAGCAACTGGGGACAGAAACCTATGCCCTCTGAGAACAAATGTTTTACCTTGAGCAAGGACTTGCTCAGATTAGCCCCTTCCTCTTCCTCTCCCTCTTCCTCCCACTCTTTCTCTCTCTCCCCTGTCTCCTCTTGGCTGCCCTCTTGTAGAAATTATATAATAACCCCTTGAATTTTGGATTCACTATAGTTATAGTGAATATAGGTTATTTATTAGAGGTATAATGGACACATAATAAGTTGCACACATTTAAAGTTAAAATTTTGGTAAATTTTGACAATATATACCATTGACCCTTGACCAACGTGGGTATGAACTGTGCATATCCACTTACATGCAGTTTATTTTCAATAAATGTAAATTTGGCCCTCCATAATGCTAGGTTTTACATCTGCAGATTCAACCAACAGAGGATCAAAAACAATATTTTCCATCTGTGATTGGGATGCAAAGGGCAGAATGTATTCACTGTTCTATGCCATTTTACAAAAGGGACTTGAGTGTTTGCAGATTTGGGTATCCGTGGGGTAATAGAACTAGCCCTCCCCCCACTCTCACCCCACCCCCCGTCCAGATACCAAGGGATGACTGTAGTTAAGTTTTGGGGAAGTCAAAAGTTACACGTAGATTTTCAACCATCCAGGGGTCAGTGCACCTACTCAAGGGTCAACTGTATGTATCTTCTCATGAAACCATGATGATATCAAGCTAGTGAACACCATACATCATGCCCCAAAGTTCCCTCATGCCCTTTGGAATATCTACCTGCCCTTCTCCTTCCCAGGCAAATACTGGTCTGCTGATCACTGTAGATTGTTTGCATTTTCTAAAGACTTATATGAAATGGAACCATCCTGTATGTACTCTGCTACATGGCTTCTTCTTTCCTTAGCATGATTACCTTATAATTCATCCACACTGTGATGTGCTGCAATAGTTCTTATTGCTGAAAACTCCTTCATCGTGTGGATATATGCAATGTTTCCTCATCCTTTTGCCTATGGGTGAACATCTGGGTTGTTCCCACTTTTTGGCTCTTACCTTAAATCTACTATGAACATATATTTGAAAGATTACAGGTGGACACAGTCTTTAGGGTAAACACTCAGGAGTGAGATGACTAGATCATGGGTGGGTATACATCAATCGCTTTAAGAAATGGCCCAACTGTTTTTCTAAAGTGTTTGTAGCTTTTACATTCCATTCACAGTCTAGGAAAGTTCCTGATCCTCCTCATTCTTACCAACATTTGGTATGAATAACATTTTAAATTGTAGTTATTCCACTATGTAGCTAAAGCTTGCTGTTTTCTGTTTCCTCAGTGACTTACAAAGTTCAGCATCAAGTGCTCATTTGTAATCTCTATACTGTCTTTGGTGAAGTGTCTGTTCAAATTTTAACCCATCTAGTTGAGTTGTTTTTTTTTTCTTATTATTGAATTTTGGCTTTATATATTTTACATATTATGAATACAAGTCCTTTATTGGATATAGGCTTTGTAAATACATTCTTCTAGTCTGTGGCTTATTTGTTCTCTTAATGCTGTCCTTCAAAGAGCACAAGTTTTTAATTTCAATTGTCTGTTATATCAGTGGGAACATGCACTCAATGTCACATTTAAGACACTAAGATATTCTAGGCTTAAAGGCAATTGCTAACACTTAAGCTTCAGCTCTTGCCTACCTAGCATCCATCCTTCTTAGAGCAACATTATTATTTTCCGAGCCACACACTGTAGTTTCTATACAATCCCAAACTAACAAGCCTGAGGTAAGAAAGAAATAAATAAAACTGTCAGAATTAAAAATATTTTTAAGCGTGAAGTATTCTGTCTTTTCTTATAGTTAACTAATTACTGTCCCCCTTCCTCAATCCCAATTACACCAAATCTTTCCAGCACATAAGTTCATTAAGTAAATATTTGTGTCTGAATAGCAATAAATATTATAGAATGTCATTAAATCAGAATTTCTATATAACATGAATTAAATCTTATTTCTCTAAATCGTAATGAAAAAAATATCACAGAATATTGCCAATACTATTAAAAGGTAGATTAATGTGTACATTTATGTGTCTCTGAAAATCTATTTGGTGAAAGTCAAACTACAGAATAAAAACAATATTCCCGTTTATTCCTTTTTGTATTTGTTATCGAGTTCACTATTCTTAAAATTTTATTTGAGTTTATATATAAAATAGAGTGAATTAACATTTTCTACAAAAATTATCTGCAATGATTTTTTTCATTTTAGGGAGTATCCTTTCCACACTTTATCTCAAAATAACCTTAGAGAATACAATGCCATGCAATTTGTCTCCTTTGCAAAATTCTCAATTTATACATCTTGCCACTAAATCATTTTTTTCATATAAAAATCTTTTATGCTTAGAGAATAGTTGAGTATATTAAATCAAAATAATCAAAATACTTGCAATACATTAATACAATTTTGGTGAAAATTGTTCCAACAAATGAAACATACTTATAAGATAGTTATGCCACATTTAAAGCATAGAAACCTCAAAAACAGATGAAATATAAGTCTGAGAGAAAGCTTTGGTTTTTTCCCCCTGTTGCTTTGTGTGGGGTCATTTAATCATGGTTCTAATCACTGCAATCAAAAATGTACATGACATACCAAAAAGTCTGCATTAATCCTTCCAGATTCATATCAGATAATGCGTTTGGAAAAAAAAAAAAAAAAAAAAAAAAAAAAAAAAAAAAAAACCCCTTTCAGCTACTTCCTGTGAACATTTGTTGTGCTCTGTTTATCAAATAGCTCCTTTAACAAAGAGTACACTCTTAGTTTCAATGAATCAGAATAAATCAGTTCTTAAGTATCATCTCTGTTTAGACTTCATCTTCTGTCAGTGGCTGTCACTGGTGATAAGACCCCCAGGAAGCGAGTGCAGTAAGGAACAGGCTCCACACATTTCAGTTCAAATTTAACACACAGTCTATTTCTTCTCCTTACTTGCTTACTGACCTTAATTGTCACACCTATAGTCATGAGATGTCTTTGGGGAGCTTTTGGAGGCCACCTTAGATAAATAGATGTATTTCAATTCATGAGCTATTAGCTTGTTTTTATGGGAATGGTGCTTTCTAAACGTTAGAATTCGGAATGTATTTCTGTTTTATTACGGTAAAATAGGATATGGCCTAAATATCATCTTCTAAACCAGTCATAGCCAGCAGAGACAAAAAAAGAAGTCTAATTTTAATGCTGTTTAATTTTGTACTTAAAAATACAAATTTAGTACTTCAGTTTTTAACAACTTGATACAGAACAGGTATTTTTCATGTAGAGAAAATTTCATGCAGAGAAAAACTTATAATTTAAAATTAAACTTGATAGACATTATCAACATAAAGGAATTCTCTACTGAAGAAGCAATCTTATATTTTCTAAAATCAGAAATCATGTTTTTTTCCATTCAGTTATTGATATTGAAATGGCTATTTACTCACAATATTTTAGCACATATTTATGTAACAAATTGAGAGACATGTTCATGGCTTACTGAATTAAAAGACTAGTGCATTCAAGGACAGCCTTAAAATCTAGATATAAGTTCTTCCTTGGTCTTACTAGTCTTAATTTTCCTCAGTCTTGTTTAGAAGTTCTCCTTCCTGAGAGTAGTTTTCTCTCCATTAATGTCACATTCCATCAAATAGTACTTCTATTAATAACTCTGAGAGCATTTTGATGGTGAGGGTGAAGATGAATGCCAAGGTAAGGACTTACCTTGCTAAAAGGAATTATTATAGAATGCTAACTGCAATTAAAAAGCTTTGTAAACCCAATTTTGGCAGCTCTGGCATTCAAATAAAATCATATTATTTTTAAGTGAATGAGTAACTTAGAAATTATCTGTTCAACCAAGAAAGGGAGAATCCCCTGAGGGGGTTCATATATTACTGTTTATTACATGGGCAGAATTCCACGAACTGCAACCGAACAGGTAATGTTTGTTGAGAAGAGAAAATAACCAGCAGTCATTAGGCACTTAGAGTCTGGAAATTAAACATTCCACACCATGATGGGAAGGGAAACGCTGAGTGACATATATTACAAACACCTAGCCATTTTCTTCTCTTAGAATATGCTTGCTATTATGTAATACTGAAAAGACAAAAATGGCAAAGAGGGAAATGGCATTTTTCAAGGGCATTTATCACTGGAAAGCACTCACCATGACTCCGGACATTATCAACTTTTTAAAATAAATAGTGGCTTGCCGTACTGACTTGGCACAACAGGACTGACAGAGAAAATGCAGTGTTTTGGCTGTCTGGAGCCATGGACAAGAGCAGAACCCATCTTGTGCCTGTTAGAAAGTATTAACTGCCGCCCACTGTGCCCACGGGGACCCCCTCCCACAAAGCACTGAGACAGCTTTGCCTTCCGTAGAGATGGATCCAAATACTCTAATATGAAGATTTTCAATTGAGTTTCAGGTCATAACCTAAAAATATGCTGACTACCCAATGTAAAAATGAAAGTAATTTACTTGCTAATGGAGAGTAGCAGGTATTGGAACAAAATTCAGATCAGATTAGAAAGAACTATGGTTCTTTTCATTGCTCACTCGCTCTCTCTCTCTCCCCTCCCCCCACCACACACACACACACACACACACACACACACACACACACACACACACGTCTTGCAAAAAAAAGAACTTCTGAATGTGAAAAATAATTTTAGAGGCTTTGCAGAAAAAATTTAGATTCACTTCAACAAAGAAATGTTTCAACTCTACAAAAAAATATGCTAAAACATGCTGGATGCAGGTTGTACAAATTCAATTTCTATACCTTATAAAGTAATTGGTTAATTTATTTATAAATACCTTATTTAAACAGACCAAGTTCATCACCATATTGATGTTATGGCTCAATAAAACTTATTCATCTAAAATGTATGCATTGTCCAAGTATGCTGGCTTATTTCCATCAACGCTCAGCGGCCAAATTAACTACTACTTTCTCAATATTTCTGCCCTTTATATATGATGTTCATTTAACACTCGTCACATTACATTACATTATCAGCAATCATAAATGTATTCGTTTTCCCATGAACTTGGAGTATATTTGACATCAGGCTCCATGTATTTTAGATACAAAAGTAGCACAAGCCTTGACTTACAGGATTTTTTTCAACAAATTTTTTTTTGTCAAATGTCCTTTATTTCATCCCAGCAAAAGTCCATCTTTTTTCTACTTTTATTGTGCTACAAATCTTTCCCCTGAAATGCTTCTGAATGTCAAGTAGTTGGTCAGAAGTGGACTGTGCATGGTACTTAAAAATCAGAATTAGTATCTACATTTACTGCTTTTTAGATGTATGGTCTTCAAAAAACTGTTTATGTAGGTCTCTTTTTTCTCATCTCTTATCTGGGTATAATGATGGTGATTGTATGTTGTGAAAATTAGCAATATATTGTATATCAAAGCACTTTATTGGCCCAAAAGCCCATATTAAATAAAACATTTTATTTATCTTGTTGTTATATGAGATAACATTCAATTTTGATGGAACTGATTGTTATACATTTTGCTATTCATTTAAATAATATCTTTTTCTCAGATGTATATTTTCTGATGTTTATATGGAAAGAGCAGTGAAAAAACCAGGACTGCAGAGAGAGCTTATATTAAAATGTTCCCAGATGTTAACCAAATATAATTTATTTTGATTTAATTTGCAAACTAAAATATTTCTCATTACTGATCAAAGGTTTATCATAATTTGTTCAAGAATGACTGTATATTTTTATACATCTTTGTTGATGCATGTCTATGTATACAAACAGAGTCCCTAGGACTATTTTCGCACTACAGGCAAAATTAAGTAAAAAATAGGACAATTATTATGGTCCAAAAACTCAATACTATTTATTTATTTTTATTATTATTAAAATGTCAAGGACAGGAAAGTTGTTTCAACCCCAATTCCAAGTTCCCAATTTTGCATCCCATCCAAATACCTACATCTAAAACTCTGCATCTAAAGCATGGCCTGCATAGAGGCAAACACACATTCCCTTTCCAGTGGACTCTACTATTCTGATATTCTAAAACATACACATTTGGAATTAAATGAAAAATATCTTCAGTTCTTTGAACTGTGGCAGCTAAGTCCATTTTTTTTCATGTCCTATAAATGAATCCCATTAAATTGCTGAAACGGTATACAGTATTTACATGCATTTAAATTCACTATAAATATTTACAGAACTTTAAGATGAATGCCAGTAATGTAAGCTAAATATGTCTGACCACAATCACTTTTCATGAGCAAATGGGTTTTGCCAAATGGCATTTTTTTTTCAAAAGGAAGTATTTTGGAATTCTGTTCAGATGACAGCAATATGTAGATAATCACACTCTACAACTGTTCACAGAAAGTTGAAGGAAACTGTCGATTTTTAAAGAGATTCAATGTCCCGTATCTGGCCTTTCTATGCTTCTTGATGTGTGTTCTTTAATATGCCTAATTTTTTTTTTTTAAATGAGAAAAAAGAACCACGGAGAGTAATAAAACTATGAAACGGGAAGCAGGTGGTGAATGAGGTTAAGGAGTGAAAGAATCTATGGGGAGAACTTGAAGACTGGTGATTCTAATGCTATTTTTAGTAAAAATTTCTAGGAAATAAACTGTTTCCAATAGTTTACTAGAAATTACTTCGATTGCAATGAGTTTCTCACTGTGACTGAATTTTTAAAGCTTTGACTATGCTATACATGTCAGTAAATCTCCCACATGGGGCCCCCAACCTCTCCTAGTCAGGTCAGTCTATACTGGTAATAGCACACAATGTCAAGTTTCTCTTTATCACAAAAGCAATGAAGCTTATCATCATTGCCATGCTTTTAGTAACATCACTTTTTTAAATGGCCTTTTCACAATGTAATCTGTGACCTACACAGAAACTGTGCTGCTTTGAAGGCCATATTTACATTTTGACTATGAGTCAACTCAACATGCTAAATCGGAAGTAAGTAGCCAAATTATATGACATAAACATTAACCAAATCTGCAAGGAAGAATGAAGACACAGTTGTGAAGACTAACTCATGTAAAAAGTTTGTTGCACATATAATTTATGATTCTTTGCACATGGGGTTTAGGAGAGGAAACTCACATAGATTTCTTTATCTACATATTTTATATTCAATACCTAATCCATTAAGGAGATGGGGCAGTTTTTCAATTACTATCTGGGCAGAGTTTTCCGATGTGAGTGATTGGAAACACATCTAGGCTATTCCTCGGGTCCCTTCCACAGGGGACACAATGATATTAGTTACTTGGGAATGCTATAAAGGCCCATAAGAAGGATCGACCTAAAGGGCTGAGCGCTACACTTCCCTGTTATACCGAGAGATGTTCTATATGTCTCAGATGATAAGCTTCCCAGAAACACACACTGTGCCTTGCATACAGTGAGCATTTTAGTAAATATTTATTAAGTGCATAAAATATCTGTATCTTTGTGCAACAGACATATGTTAATTTAAACATCGAATCATGGGCTTAGAACATGTCAGAGAGTATATTTTGTGTTGTTTTCAACAAAAGAGCATGTAAGTTGTAATATACTAATTTACACATTAATGACTTTGTATAAAAAACAGTATTTTCTAAAGAATTTTAACAATGTAATTAAAAATATTAATTATACCGCCAAAGGTAAATTAATAGTGAATAAAATAAGGTAAGTTGCAAGTAGGCTGCAGAAATATTTGAAAAAAATATATATTCGGCCATCCTTCCTTCTAACAAATAAACATTTGGTTTCCCTCACCAATAGAAATTATCAGTTTCCAAACATGTAACAAACAAATATGTGGGTTGATATTCTACATCTGAAAATCCCATTTGTACTTATTAAAACAATTGTTTTATTTGGAACATTTGTTTCACTATCATAATTATATTCTCAATAAAACAGATCTAGAAATTCAGAGATGCATTAAGTACATTTATATTTTACTAATGATCAGAAAATCAAAGAATTTAAGTCCGTAAAAGAAACTTGCCAAATCTCCCCGTTTTACTTAAGATAAAGAAACTAGTGCCTTGCAAAGTTTGTTTTTTCAAGGTGGCAGGATTAATGACAAACTTAGCACCAGAACATGGTTCAGCTTTCGGCTGTGTGTGTGCAGATGCTCATTTATTTTTCATGATTGTACTGGGTGCCTACCATGTGCCAGGCACTATTCTAGCCACTTGGGATATACTGATGCACAAAAACGTCAAACATTTCTGCCCTTGAAGAACTTATATTTTAGTGGAAACAGAAAATGAAAAAATAAATTTGTAAGTTATAATACGTATATTCGTTTGGCATGTTAGGAAGTTATATATGTTACGAAAGAAAAAATCACAGCATGGTCTGATGCTCTGGGAGGTGAGATGAGGGGAGGGGTAAGATTTTGAATTGCATGTCCTGGATGGTTCTCATTTAGATAGTGACATTGGAGCAAACACATGGCAGAGATGAGGATGTTAGCTGTAGAAATCTAGGGGAGAAACTTTCAGTGTAGAAGGAATAGCTAACAAAAAGTTCCAACAGAAAGAGCTTGCTTGATGTGCCCCAGAAGGTCTGAGCGGCTGGAGCAGAGAGAATAAGGGGAAGCAACGAGAAGACGAGCCCAGAGATTTCGGGCAGGATAGGCGTTAGGACCTAATGGGCATTCAGGAGCTTGAGCTTTTATTGTAGGAGCCTAGGAAGGCATTTGAGCGGGCTTTTGAGCACAAGAGAACTTGATGTGACTTGATGTAAGAAAACTTGATGTGACTGAAAACAAGAATTGAAAACATTTTCTGTAAAGAGCCAGATAGTAAATATTTCGGCTTTGTGGTCCGCATGTTCTCTGTTAGGACTACTCAGCTCTGCCACCATTACATGAAATCAACTACAGACCAATGTAAAGAAATGAATATAGCTGTGTTCTAATAAAACTTTATTTGCAAAAACAGAAGTCAGGGCAGATTAGCCCCATCACTCTGGCTGCTGTGTTGAGAATGGACTCTAGGGAAGCAAAAATGGAAGCAAGGAGATTATTTTGTTTCTTTTTTAGTAATCCATGAGAAAAATAATAATGTGTACATGTTTTCCTACCCATTATATAATGCATTTCTGGTTAAGTCTCCTAACTTCCTGAGGGGCTTTTAATAGCAGAGGTGAAAGAGAGAAGGGGAAGAGAGAATAAAGTATAATTTTCTGTAATTTCTTTTTGTATGGCAAATAAAGGAAAATAAAATACTTTAAAAAACCTGGAATATTAGTAATTTAATTATATTAACAAGTTAATTCACCCCACAGTAGGTAGGTGATTTGGATATGGTAACTGTTTAAAAAATAGTTTGTATGAAGAGGAGAGAAAAATGCACATGAAAAAGTGATCACTTCCGGGTCATAAGTAGTTTAATACTTAAGTATCTGGACTAGATTCTAAAGAATTGTAGAAGTCAGAAAAGTGTATTTTGGCTGTGTGGTGTAACATTCTTCCTTCCTTTCCATTTCCAAGAATGGAAGTTTTAAGAGAGTGAAAGCCTTTTCCTCCAGCTAAATAAATGATCTGCTCATGAAATCTAATATGACACTTCCAATTATATTACAGCAACCAGTAATGCTTTTTAAAAAATTTTTTTTTAAACATTGTTCAATTACTTTGTTAAATCCCTTTTGATTATCAAGGCATAATTGACATACAACATATTAGTTTCAGGTGTACAATATAATAATTCAATATTTGTATATATTGTGAAATGATCACCACAGTAAGTCTAGTTAGCATCCATCACCATATATTGTTACAGGACATTTTTTTCTGTGATGATATCTTTTAAGATTTACAGCAATGCTTTTAAACGAGTGATTTTTAAATGCAAGTCACAGAAGCAAATATACAATATTTTGAAGTGTGATGCTATAATGATAATTGCAACTTGAAACGATGAGTATTTGAAATAGTTTAAAATTGAGATGATAAAAATATTAAATTGTACAAAAAGATTAATTACAACTCTTTAGTCTTTCACAATAAAAAATTGATTTTTTCTAATAACCTAAATGATACATGCTTGTTGTAAAAAAAAAAAAAAAAAGACTTCAAAAATACATAAAAAGCATAAAAAAATACATTTTCCTGTATCGTGATCTCCATTTTTAAATCAATGCTAATATTGGCTATTTTTAATGTATATATTTATATATACACATATATTTATTTCCCTAAGTTGATATATCACACATGAAGATTTTTTTCTTTCTTCTTTGTCTTGATCTTATTCTTTCTACAATTATTTTTCTTATATTTCAATACCACATCCCATTTCAACTACTCATTTGGCAATTATAGTTGAAGCCCAAATTTATTAATGCAAAAAAACTACATAGGAAATGTTACTATGTTTTTTCACTGAATTAAAAAACTGATTAGTTGAAAGAGGAGTTGAAGAAACCATCTATTAATTCACTAATGAACAATGAAATAGCCAGTTTGCTGTCATTCAGAGACTGGATAATCACTCCTCCAGCTGTGGAGGGCAGGTCCACAGATTCTGTGACCATCAGGTCTCTCAGGTTTGATGGTCTTATGCTGACTGTCCACCGTGTACAGTCAGCTTTTTATTAATCCTGACTCATCCTTTCTACTCATACTTCAAACCAGTTAAGTTCTTGGTAACTTAGACTTACTAATTTGAAAGGTATATTAAGCTGGATGTGAACTAGCTTAGCTTTGAAAAGAGCTGGCTGAGCGCTTTCCAACGTCAACAGTAAAAGTTCAAACTGGAAGGGAGATTTAGACTTTAAATAACAATATACTTTGCGTGTAAGAGAGTGTGTGCATGTGTATATGTTACTAAAATGAAAAGTAGGGTCCCAAGGTAATATGTAATCCCTGCTGCCATGACTACCGACTACTGCTATTGTGCCAGTTTAACACTGAGCATCCTGAATCACAACGTGTAACTACATCACACTCCAGAAGCTTCACCTCTTGCCACAACTCCCATAAACATAAACATGTAACTATTTGCTTTTATAAAACTGAAATTAATCTTACTTCAGACACGTGGGTATGTAAAGATTTACTTCATCATTTAACACCTTTAGTAATGTTTTAAATCTCTCACCTGTAAACTGTAACCTCTAACATATATGGCTATTGTAAAAAGATGGAGATGGGATATAAAGGACAAGGCCAACTCTTCTTACGAGGTAATGAATGAAGAATATCTGTTTTTGTGTGATGCTACAGGAGCTAGGTAAAATTTTATAAGAAAAATGGAGTCTTTTGTGTATTTTTTCATTATCCTTAAGGTAAGCAAGTGAAAGTTAGCCTGAGAAATAAATGCCTTGAATGCAGGATGGGTTAATGGACAGGTGTGTCTGCTCCCCCTTCTCTGACCCCTGGAGACTTGTCCCTATCTTTCATCACAGTTTCCCAATGTCCTGCTTAGTCATGATGGCCAAGTCAGAGACCTAGATAGCATCAGTTAGGGCCTGAGATGTCTGTCATTGATGGAAGTCTCATTCTTCAAGTTCAGCTTAAAGGGATGGTAAAGTAACCATTCTCGTCACCAAAACTGGCAGTTAACAAGATGTATCTCTTCCATCTTGACCCAGAAAAATGACTTTTCTACACCAACATTATTGTATAAAAAGATACATCCTGTTTAGTCCTTAACTTTCACCCTAAATCATATAATCTGTGTTTGTTCATGTGTATTGATGTCTTTCTAATGATAAATGAAACATTAATCTAATATACAATTTTTTGTAAACTAAAACTAAGTGTGTTCCACTATTTACCCAATAATGCTATGCATGAGGTTGTCTAAATCATTAAAAATCAAAGGCATTTATTAAATAAAAAATTCTTTAGTAATATGATCAACTTGTTTGCTTATATGTTCTAATTTTATGAATTATTTTGAATAATGTAACTGTACATGTTTCAAAATTCAAAAATGTTTGTTATTGAGGCAATCTATAAGACCAGTTTATTATATTTCTGTTTTATGATTAAATGCTTTCTAATTAACATAAATGATATTATATCCCTTAAAATCATTTTTATTTCTGAAAGAGAAAAAAATAAAATGAACACTCTTTAAAATAAGAAAAAATTGATACACTATAAGGCTCTACCGTACATTTTGGTAAGCTGATCTGAACTTAAGGTTGTACCATGGAAAGAAGGAGAATCTGATACAGGGAAATGTGAGAAAGGAAATAATTACAGTATATGTTTTCTTAGTATTGGAGGGGTATTCTACATAGTGTTCAAACCTAGAGTTCCTTTCAAATCTTCTTGCATCATTTCTGTAGCTCATAAAATAATAAATTTTGTAGCATATATTTTCAGTGATGGAATGAAATTCCTATATTTGCAGGGACTCATCAATAGTGAAATAAAAACAATTAAGAAAAAAAAATTGGTACTTTTTAAAAGACTGAACATTGAACAATGACAGAGAAAAAGAAAGCAAGCAAATAAGTGAAGAAAATCAAAAGAGGGATGATTCGTTCTCTGCCTCTAACTTATTTAAATTAAAAAAAAATTACCAGTCTCACACGAACGAATGTGAAATAATTATTTGAAAGTAATATTGAGTGAAGGTTTCTAATCCAAAAAGGTAACTGTTAAACTGTCACCTGAACTGCGGCCATCTACATGACCCCTCTTCCCCATCTTCACCGCCCGCCCCTTCTGCCATCAGCCCCACCATGCCGACCCTCCTTTTCTCCACCACTGCCACCACGACCACCCTCGCCACGCCCACCTCAGCTGAAATTTTTTTTTTTTTAAAAGAAAATTTTTTGTACAGAACAAGTTTTTTAAACTTCCCTATGGATCAATCAGTTTTACTGCTGTCCCATAAGAAAGAAAATGTTGAGAACATCTCGCCCAGTTTTAGTCGCACGTGTGTGTGTGTTCACAGTAGTTTCCCTCTTAGCCATGGTTTTGCTTTCCCCGGCTTCAGTTATTCAAGGACAACCAGAGTTGGAAAATATTAAATGGAAAATACCAGAAATAAACAATTCATAAGTTTCAAATTGCACACCATTCTGAGGAGCGTGATGAAGTCTCACGTCATCCCCCTCTCTCCTGCCTGGCGGGGGTGAAGCACCCCTTTATCCAGCACATCTGCCCTGTCAGTCACTTAGTAGCCACCTAGGTTATCAGATTGGTTATCAGAATGAAAGGGAGAAAAGACCACATTCACATAACTTTTATTATAGTATATTGTTCTATTTTATTAGTAGTTATTTAGTAGTTACTGTTGTTAATCTCTTACCTGTACCAAATTTGTAAACTTTACCATAGGTATATAGGTATAGGAGAAAAACTAGCATACTCAGTACTCTCTATGGTTTCAGGCATCTACTGGGGGTCTTGGAATGTATGCTCTGTGGATAACAGGAAACTACTGTATATATGTGTTTTATTACTATTTGGAGTTTCATATATTTTATCATATTATGTGTGTTCAGTTTTTCTCGACTAATTAATGAACCTTTGGGTGACCAAAGATGTAGGAACCTCCACAATGACTCCTAAGTTGAAGTCGTTAAAACACTAGCTTTCATTAGTAATGCATACTCACTGTGGCAATGACCAAATTTGGCAAAGAAAATTGTACTTTTAACAGGTATTGCTGCTTTTTTGACTGAAAAATTTAAATCACCTCAAAATTTAAATAAATCCAATGGATTCATAATGAACTCGGAGACCCTAACATCCATATTTTACATATTTTAAAGTAGGTATACATTAACTGTATGAATGATTTTTGCCTTCCTTCTGTTTTAGTACAATAATAGTTTAGTTTGTCTTTAAATGCCAGGTAACTTAATTGAAAAATGCTTATTATGAAAATTGTCTTATTTATAGTCTTGCTTTGTTCCTCAAATAACACGATTTTATTCCCTTCTCCCTTTTCCCATTTGTATACTTAAAAACCCTGTGGATAACAGGGCAGGAAAGAATTTTGTGGAGCACAGAATTTCTATTATGCTTTAAGGTTTAGACTTTGTTTAGAAAATCTGAAGAATTTATTTATTTTCTGAGACTTTAATCTTTTTGATAAGTAAAGTTCATGGAAAACCATGTAATTGGTACAGAACTTTTCACTCGAATTGAATCGCTTAATCCTTCTGTACTAGAATACTTTTGCATCTTGCCTGGAGTAATTTAGTTTCTTTAGGTTAAAAAAAAAAATCCAGGAATTATATTTTTCAATTTGAATTTCACTTAATATCAAAGTGGCTATAATTAATTCTTTTTTCCTGATGATCTGAAAAGCTGTAATGAGAAATTACAAATAACATATCAAAGAAATTTCATAAAGTATACCTGATAAAAACATTTCAAGTGTGAGGTACTTTCTTTTTTCACACTAAATTTGATTTTATAATACATAAAAGGCATACAATTAGTGCCATCTAGTGCATTAACCAATCATGCTAGCAATCTTATCAATTCATCACATGCCTTGCTTCTCAGAAGGCATTTCGTAAAGTCATACAATTTCTCAAGATCATTTAATTTGAGTTAATATTAAACAGTTGATTTAATTTTAGTTAAACACTAATCTATTTACATGTTACAGTTCTTAAAGAAAGTTCAAAATTCAGATCATTATTTTCTTATCATTATATTAATTGATTAGAATTTTCATTGAACATTCTGTGAGCATGACCTACACATTTACTCTGTGCATAAAACGGAAGAAATCACTTCTTTAAAAATATAATTTGCTACAACTGGTGAGTTCAACAATTGCTAAGTTAGCAATTATATCTTAACAGCAATTTTCTTATGCAGGTATTTCCCCTGGTTTCAAAAATATGAATATGTCTGAGGTCAATGTAGGAGATTTCCTTCAGTATGCCCTGGTATTATGAGTTTGAGGGAAAAAAACCAAGAATGATAAAATTCCACATACTGTACTTAAATTAGCCATGGGCTCTCCCACAAACTTTGTCTATTTAGTTCAAGAAACTCTTTCGTGCATTGAAAGCCTGAGAAAATTTTGAGTCAGAAAATATGATGACTTAAAAAAAAAAATCAAGTTGAATAATAACAGTGACTAACTAAGCACACAGAGACCGCCCCACATGAAGGTTAGTCACGGAGAAAATTCAGTTCCAGCCGCATCTCATCTGATAAGTAACCTCGCCTCCGGGCAGATGGTGAACTTGCATATGGCTGGCCACTCCACGTTCGCCTTATTTCCTCTCTCACAACTTTTTGGCTCTTGGCCCCTCCACGTTCTCCTTCTCTTCTTTCAACTACTGCTCCCTATCCTTTTATTTCCTTTCTTCTGACCTGTAACAATGTCAAACCAAGGAAGGGAGGAAAGTTGGGAGCAATAATGTCAGACAGGGTGACCCGCTGCCACTTCCAGAGTCTGATAAGTTAAAAACAACAAATAAACAAACAAAAGCACTGTGAGAATTACTCAGAATGCTCTCATTGAGCTCTTGATCCAAACCAAACTAAACCTCCTAGCATTTGGCCTTGATTTCCAGTTTCAATTTAAATCATCCAGCCAACTAATCCGCACATGGAATGATCCAAAGGAGAGCCTGTTAGGTGCAGTACAAACCCAGATTTAGTCCTTTGTTCGACAAGTACTTATATTATACGATGGGCACTATTGTAGTCGCTGGGATACGATTAAAAAAAAAGTGACAAGTCTCTTGTTCTCAAGAAGCTTACAGGTACCAGGTAATAACAATAAAAAAAAAAGATGTAGATAATGTATGATAACAGGAAATATCATGAAGAGAAATGTAACAAAGTAATCGGAATGAGACACTTATGGAAGGGTATGGTCCTCTTTGAATAGATTACAAGTGATTCAGACAGAAAAAAAAACAGTGCACCATAAAGAGGAAACAGTGGATGCAAAGGCTTTGAGATGCAAACGAGATTGATATGTTTAAGAATATATGGGGGGCAGGCAGGACAATATCAAAAGACTTATGTCTGCAGAGGTAAAGCAGTCAATGGGTGTTAAGATAATGTGGGATCTTTGGAACTATGCAAAAAATTTGTATATAAATCTGCATACAATGGAATATCAAGGGTTTTAAGGAGCAGAATCTCAAGTTATAAAGTTTCAAAAAAATAGTGCTAAAATGGATTATAGAGGATAAATAGGGAGACCAATTAAAAAAACAACTATAAAAGTTTGCACAGGAGAAAACAGAATATTAAGGATGTATTATTTGAGATTGATGAATTGGGGAATCATTTGTAGGAAATGAGATAGTAAAATACACACACATACACACACACACACACACACACACACACACACACACAGAAAACGACAACAAAAGAAATTCCTAGTCTATGATTTTATTGACACACACATATATATTCTAATGTCATTTTACATATGTGATATTTTGATTTATAATAAGAAATATGTATTTGGTCTTCCTCCACTTTCAGGCACAAAGTTCCTAAAGCCCTTAGAATTTCTTAAGTGAAGAGAACCCTAAATGCATCTCTTGTTATGCTGATGAGGTGACTTCTGAGCCTCAGCTAAGGATAGAGGCTGATTGCCAGGGGAACCAACCACATGATCAGAGGGTTAGAACTTTCAGTCCTTCCTCCCTGACCTCTGGAGAGAGGAACAGGAAAGGGGCTGGCCGATGAATCAATTGCCAATGGCTAATGATCTAATTCATCATGACTCTGTAATGAAGTCTCCCTAAAAACCCCAAAGCAGGAGGTTTAAAGGGCTTCTGGGTTGGTGAACACATGTAGATACGGGGAGAGTAGCATGCCTGGAGAGACACGGAAACTGAGCCCTTTTCCCACGCCTTGCTCTATGCATCTCTTCCACCAGGTTGCTTCTGAGTTATATTCTTTTATAGCAAAACCGGTGATGTAGTAAATGAAATGTTTCTTGAGTTCTGTTAGCCACTCTAGCAAATTTATTGAACCCAAAGGTGTGCAGGGGGTGGAGAGACAGGATATGGGAACCTCTGATTTATACCACATTGATCGGAAGTTGTGAATAACCAGAAAATCTACTACTTTTGGGTGGCATCCGAAGTAGGGTGGGACAGTCTTGTGGGACTGAGCCTTTAACCTGTGGAATCTGACATTTTCTCTGGGGAAATAGTGTCAGAATTGAGTTAGATTTTTTAAAATCTGACACCAAAAGCAAAAGCAACAAAAACAAAAATAAACAAGTGAGACTACATCAAACTAAAAGGCTTCTGCACAGCAAAGGAAACTATCAATTAAATGAAAAGGCAACCTAATGAAAGGAAGAACATATTTGCAAATCATATATATGACTAATTTCCAAAATATATAAAGAACTCATACAAATCAAAAGCAAAAAACAAAAACAATCCAATTAAAGATTGGGCAGAAGATCTGAATAGACATTTTTCCAAGGAAGATATATAGATGGCAAACAGGTTCATGAAAAGATGCTCAAAATCATTAATAGGCAGAGAAATGCAAATCAAAACCATAAAGAGATATCATCTCACACATGTTAGATTGGCTATTACCAAAAAGATTAGACATGACAAGTGTTGGGGAGGATGTGGGGAAAAGGGAGCCCTTGTGTATTTTTGTTGGGAATGTAAACTGGTTCAGTCACTATGGAAAACAGTATGGAGGTTCTTCAAAAAGTTAAAAATAGCACTACCATATGATCCAGCAATTTTACCTCTGGTTACTTATCCTAAGAAAACAAAAACACTAAATTGAAAAGTTATATGCATTCCATGTTCACTGTAGCATTACTTATAATAGCCAACATACAGAAATGACCTAAGTGTTCAACCGTCAATGGATAAATGAATAAAGAAAATGTGGTATAAATATTTGATGGATTATTATTCAGCCAGAACAAAGGATGTGACAACATGAATGGACCTCAAGGGCATTATGTTAAGTGAAATAAATCAAACAGAGGACAAATACCAGAGGATCTCTCTTGTATATGGCACACAAATATAAAACTTAGCTCATAGATATAGGGAACAGGTGGGTGGTGGGTGGGAGAAATGGATAAACTGATTTTTTTTTCAGTTTAAATAAACTGAATTAAAAAATAATTCATCATATTGAGATCAAAAATCAAAAACACTGGTAACCTTCTTGACAGTTTCAAAACTTTCTATTCTCCCTGCTAGCTGGAGTCCCACTCTGACCCAAGAGCAACTAACTGATTTTCACAGCAATGCCTGAGAATTTCTCATTGCTCAGAAAAAGATTTATATGGATTAGAAAAAAAAAAAAAAGATGATAGGGAAACAAGGATGTGGACAAATATATTTTTATATTATAAAATTACCATGGGTATTTTACCCTAATACAACAAAATAGTAAGAATCATATTATTTCATTTCTCTCATTCTCTCTCCCCATTCTCCCTTTTTTTTCATAGCTTTGCTGACTTCGTCCTTTTCTATATACGTAAATCGAGCTCTTTTCTCCCCAGGCTTTCCCTACTTTTCTTTTTTCTCCTCGTATTTCTGTTTTAAAGGATTCATTTGCAGCATTAACTTTAAATAAACAACCTAACCTTTCAAGTTCCACTGAATTGGAATCAGTAGACTATTGTTCTTTGAGAGAAGGCAGAAGCTTGAAATATTTAAAGAACTATGAGGGTTGGGGGTAAGGAGGGTTCATTTTCTTCCAGAATAAAAAATATGTTTAAAAAAGACTAAAAATAAGGGAGCATAATTTAGTTAATCCCCCATAGGGCATTTCTCTCCTAAAGACAGTAAAATGAGAACTTCTTTTGCACAAGATTAAGTACACACTTTCATACTGTCACTTTACATAACACTTCACAACCCATTTCCCCACCCACACACCAGCTCTCATTTACCAGAAAGTTTTCCTGGGTAGCAAAAGGTTAGTGTTTTTCATTTCGATCTGTGTGTGTTCTGTGGTTTTATTATTTATTAAATGTCATTCTGGCTCTTCACACCAAAGCAGCACATTTTATCAGCACTGTTCAACTTCAACTCGAATGTCACTAGCAATGCGATTCATTCCAGGATTATTCCTTCTTTTCTCAAGTTCACGAAAGCTGTGAAAAAAAAAAAAAATCAGCTGGAAGATGGTAATCTCAGTGTGGGCGTCAGGTGGGTCTTTTCGAGGCTTTCTTTTATGGTATAGTAGTGAGCACAGCCAGGGAAGCAGTAGTGAGAACACTTGAATTTGGTTCATCTCTCCAAGACAAAATAATCCCCCAGGGCTCAGCCCCACAAACTTAAAAAGACACTCAAAAAAAGAGATCCAAAGAGATCCTAAAAGACTTCCATCCGAGCAAACAATCTTACAGAGTCTCTCAAGTAAAGGCAAATTAGCATCATTGTTAAAAAGATAACTCCTCCAAACTTCACTAAAGATTAATGTTATAATTCCTCTTTAGGAATTTCCTCAACACCCTTCCTAATGAAAAAGACTAGAAAGAATAGAGAGCAACGTACATATTTAAACACAACACTGAAGAAGTGAATTAAGAACTATGACCAGAGATGCTAAAAAATATCTGATAACGTGTCATCAAAACTTATGTGTGTTTTCCTTAGCTGTTATTTCCACTCAATGTAGAAGTTATCTATCGTGTGTTGTGTATTGGAAAGGATGCTTGCTATTCAGGCATTGATAGGTAGAGACCAAAATGGACTTAGTCTTTTCTCACTTAGAGCTTACAAATCACAAGTGCTGTGATGGAAAAAGACAGACTGAGACGTAAGAACACATGAAAGACTGAGTGATCCAACCACCTCTTGAAGGACCGAGTCAGGCAAAGAGTTATGGGAAAAGTCTTCTGAGCAGAGAGAATTTCGGGAACTAATAGAAAGTCAACTGTGAAGAACACTTTCTTCCATGAAAACAAATTGGGAAGTAATTCTCAAAGTCTTTTCCTATAAACAGCAATTAATTCTACATAGTCTATTTGATTTGCTTCATGTAATGTTTAAAAATTATGAGGTATATGACTTGACTCACATTTATTCAGATAGTGTCAGTTTTCCAACTTGAATTAGTACCTCTTTCCCAGATCCTCAGTTCATGAATAATACCTTTCCTCTCCAAAATTATTAAAGATTCCCTTTTACAGGCTCCTTTCCTTCAGCTTACAACTATCAGCAAGTCTTCTCCCAAAGCAAGACGACAAAACACACCCTTTTCCCATCCTCCTTGCAATACTTCTAACCATCCATCAATATCTCTATGTTCTTGCTCGACCAGATTTATTCAGAGTTGTCTACTGCTGCTACATCTTCTTCCCGACCTCCCTTCTGAGGATAGTTTCAGCACACTCTGATTTGGATTCCCATCACACCAGTTCTTTGAAACTTCCCTTGCAAAGAGCGCCAGTGATCTGATTACCACCTCTAATAACTTGGTTGAATTCACATTCTCCAAGTCCAATGGGCAGCAAAGAGTTCCTTGATAGGCTGAGGTCCCAGAGCTGGGTTATGGACAGAGTTACGGACAGCACAGTTGGGAAGCCAGGACAGAACACTGAAGGTAGTCCCACTGAAAATTAAATGTAAAATGGCTTTTTCAATACCAGATAGTAGGTGACAAGCCAGAAACTAAAGACACTAAGATTATCGAAACAAAATAAAACAAAAATGAGTTCAGATTGTTGGACAGAAAAATTCTCCAAGATTTGCTTGGTTGAGTTTAAGTTTAAAAACCACATCTCCTCACCCACGAGGGGAAGTTTAATTCTTGAGGTCACTGAGCAGTCTCAGAAACATCCTTCTTGAAAGTCGCCTTCTTTACCTTAGGGGACACTACAGCCCTGGCTTTCCTCCTATCAACCTCATCGTTCCTGGACTCCTTACTTTATCCCTTAAATATCACTGTGCCATAAAATGCAATTCTTGGCCATTTCTCTTTATATTCAACAGCGTTCTTCTACTTCAACTTGTTTCTTTGTCTGATTTCTGACTTTTATCTCTAATCCATTCTTGTTCAGGCTCAATTTATACACGTTCCCGTGTATATCCACTGCTTCCTCAAGACCGAAGCCATCACCTCTGAATCATCCTTCTCTCTCCCCCTTCTCATGTGTTTTTCATCTCAGTGTAAGGCATCAGCCAGCTGAACTAATACAAAATGTGGGCCATATCCAGGACACATAATTTTTTCTCAAATATGAGACCAAACCAATCAAATTTCCTATCTGTCTCTCATAATAATCTTCAGTGATGTAATGTAAGCCCCTAACCACTTGACTTAGTGTCTCCAATCCCTCTTCTCCCAATGACTACACCCAAAATGAGTATACTTATGATGGCAACAGACATTATTTGGGGCCGCTCTAGACCAATTGAGATGTGTATGTGTTATCACTCCCCCTGTTGACTTCTCCTCTGCTAAAAACAGTGCTCGATTTTCATTTTACTCAACCTTAGTACCACCTGAGACAACAGTACACCCGCATATTCTTGACATATTTTCTTCACTTGGCATCCAAGACATCTCATTTTCCTAGTTTTTCTTCCACTTTACTGATTATTCCTCGAATCTCTTACCTGGTTCCTTCGTTTTTTTCTCAGACATAGTGCTCCAAGCTTGTCTTTGGATCTCTCCTTTTCTCAGTTTTCACTCACTCTTATGGCAATTTTGTTCAGTTCTGTGACTTTAAATAGTAGATATAGTCTCAAGTTTCTCTCTCTAAACCAGATCCCTCTTCCAAACTCAAGACTCATTATTTCTATTTGCATGTCTAATATGCACATGAAACTCAACATTTCCAAAACTGAACTTGCATTCTTCCTTCTTAAACTGGTCACCCACAGCCTTCCTATATTAAAACTGATGAAAACTTCGTTTTCCCCGTCGTCCAAAACAAAAGCCATGGAAATGTCACTGCCGCCTCTCTTACTCCCGTCTTCTCACCAGATCCAGCAGGAGATCACCTTGGCTTTACCTTCAGAACATGTCCCCAGTCTTTCTACTTCTTACCTCCTTCACTGCTACCATCTGGTTTGTCCTCCCATCATGTCTTACCTGAATTACTGAAACAGTCCCCTAACCTGCCTCCCTGCTTGTAACTCCCCACCTCTTACACTCTGATTTTAATAGAACTCCCCCAATGATCCTTTCAAAACATAAGAAAAATTATGTCACTTTTCTGTTCAGAATATTCCACAGCATTGCCCATTTCATTTAGAGCAGAAGTCAAAGACTTGACAATGGCTTTGATGCTCTTACACAATCAGGAACCCATGGACTCTTGTACCTCGTCTCCTATCACTATCCCCTTTTCATTCTCCTTCAGCCATGCAAACCTTCTTGCTATTCCCCTTCCATGTTAAGCATGTAACAGCCTTATGACAACCGCAGTAGCTATTCTCCCAAGGTATCTGAATTTCAAACTCTTTCAGCTCTTTCAAGTGTTTTTTTCAAATGTGTTCTTTTCAATTAACCTAATTTTGAGCACCTTATGTAAACCTGGAACCTGCTCTCTATTCCTAGAGCTTGAAATCTCTTTATACTGCTCTATATTTTGTCCATAATTACTTCCTTCTAACATACACTTTACTTGATTGTTACATTTATTGTTATAGTCTGTCTTCCCCTACATTAATATAAACTTCATAAGTGAGAGATCGTTGTACATTTTATTTACAGATGTATTATTACCTGGCACAGCAGGACTCTTGCTTCCAATTAAATCCTGCCATCATCCAATCAATTCTTCCTACATCTACCAGAGTGATATTCCCAAAACATAAATACTAAAAGACTTAAACAGGACAAGGTATGGTCAGTTACTTCTTGGTTTCAGAATAAATTCTGATGGTTTTCAAATTATTTTCTTAGGCCAAATTGCAGACACTAAAAATCTATTGCCCTAGAATTTTTAAAACGGTTACCCATGAAATGAAGAAGTTCAACTGGTTCACAGAAAGCATTTTTATGCTACGGAGTTTAAATTTTACCATTTTTCTGATAGTATATTTAAAAAGAGGGGAGGAAAACTTCTTGCTTACATTCTAGTATTCTGCTTATTCAACAATCAATCAATCAATCTAGGGATAGAATTTTAAATATATACATATATTTCAAATGTCAAGTAAATGGTCACTTTCAGTGAATTCTGAATAGTCTGGGTTCTTTTTCCTTACCTAAGAAATTAACTTACTACACGTTTAGATTCCTCATTTGAACATCTGATGGACTCTAGAAGTAGGAAAATATTACAGAACTTGACCTAAGATGGACTTATGTTCCATCCAGGCTTCTATCACAGTGTGGCCTTGCGTATGTCAGATTTTTTTTCTTCAGGCTATATTTTCCTCATTTGTAGGGTTTGATAATTACTAGGTTCTCTTCCAGCTCTAAAGGTTTTTGGACATATTCAAAGACATTGGTTAGCCTTGAAAATGCATTGGTTGGACTTTAAATATACAAACCTAAACATTGAAAATATGGATAAGTAAAGGGACAACCTCCATTGGTATCTGAAAACTCAGACAGATTTGCCTTTTTGTACTATTGAGGCTAAAGGCGTCGCTGCAGCAGGATCACAAAGGGTTCTTACTGCCTCTTAACAGCAATAGCTGTCACCATGCAATGGGCCTGGGCGAGACTGGTTGGAATAAAATCTTTTAGGACTGAATAATTAAGTTCACATTGGTCATTTCACAGAGGTAAGGCCTGTCATGCTCTTGGACTACTTGAATACAGGAGGAAAATCTGGTCCTCAGTTTTATCATGTGTGCCTTTGGCCACTGCTAATTATAAGCTTCAAAACCAGTGTTGGGGGCTCATTAAGAAGGCAACAGAAACACCCTCATCAATATGTATCAATGCAAGTATATTAGAAGAACATCAGATGTATAGTCAGATATTAGAAGACTTGGGATTTAGACCCAACTTTGTCACCTATTCTCATTACAAAAAAAAAAAAAAAGAAAAAGAAAAATCATTTAAACATTCTGGTATACAGCGTCTCCTACTAAAGAGAAGAATTGAGATTTGAGGCCATAGGCCCTTCCGTCCCTAACACTCAACAACTTCTAGACAAGGCATCCTTGGTGCCTATTTCATGGCATCACAGACATAGTATCTTCACACAACTACCTAACCAAGAACTTGCAACAAATAGTTCTGGGCAGTTTTCATGTAATTTTAGTTTTTCCTCCTCAGTAACATAGTCATGCTGATGTATAAGTGAAACAGATCACATCCAAACTCTAATGCAAAGCTAGAATTAGGGCGAGTAGAATGTATGGTGTTGGGTTAGAGAACTGCACTGAAAAAGTAAATAACATGGAAATCAGGGAAAGTGGCCCTCCTTCACTGAGTATTTTTAAAAGTCAAAACTTACTAGTTTTCCAGTGCTATATAAAGTGAATTTGAAACATCATTTATTTTTGTGATAATTTATATATAGTATTGCCAAAAATAGTCAAAATTTAAACCAGAAAAAAAAAGATCAAATTATACAGCTATGCATTTATTTCAGAGCCTAACATCTCCATATGCTCAATAATTGTTAGTTTGATTCTTCTTTCCCCAATAAAAACTTTAACACTTATTAAAGTTCATCTAAAGTAAATGTTTACAACTCTTTAGATAAAAGAACTCCTGAATTTATAAATTTTGAAATATGTTCTTTGTTTTACCAGCTAGAGAAGGCCTATTTTCCCACAGTTTTAGTTAATAAAAGTCTAACCAAAAATACTACGAATTATTTACTGAAATTTTAATTTCATGTGGAAATTAGTTAGAATTTTCTTCAGGACACAGAAGACATTCTGTGGGACTGACTTCATTCATACTGAAAGCAGAAAGGAAATGTGGGGTAACTCCCTCTGCTTGGGTTAGTACAGCGGTTGCTTTCTAGAATGTGAACTAAGTGACTTGTTATTGCTTGAATATTGTATCTCAGCGACCTCAAGATCTGTGTCATTCAGTAAACTGAAAAAATGATTCATATTTCTTAGGTACTTGCAAATAAGAATTTGATTTTTAGAAGTTAAAATTCAGTCGTGTAGGTAGATTTTTAGGTACCAAGCTTAGATTTGAGATGACTTAATTCTCCCTACCTACAAAATACACTGTAAAGAGCAAGTTATCTCTGAGATAAGAAGGTCAGGCATTAATGGCTAAAACTCGAAAATTACTAGTTTGAATTTTATTTCATCTTGATCATCAGAAAAATATAGTTATACATGCTTTTGCTTTGGGAAACAGAGGCTTCCTGCATGTTTCACTGTAAATAAATCGATTTTTCTGGTGGACAAAATGGGCTGTTCTTTGCAAGAGTAAAATGGAAACCATGTAATTGAAAAGTTACAGAGGACATTTGTTTACCAGAAAATTATAATTAATTTGCCAGAAATTTAAAGAGATCAATCTAAATATATTTCAGACCAAATAGCAATGCAAACGGCAGCAATGACAAAGAAGACAATCACAATGATAGCTCATACTTATCTAGTACTAGATGCTGGACATTATTTTAACAGGGTTTTATCTGTATTAATTCATTTAATCCTTATAATAACCTTATAAAATAGATTCTATTATTATCCTTACCATCATTTCTACTGTCAAACAAAGCTTAATCTGGGAAGTTTTGTGAAACTTTTCATCTCCCATTTCCCTGAATCTGGGAGTGGTAGACTTTAATCCAGTTAGAGATTCACAGTTCTTTACTCTGAAAATAAATTAACTTTCTTTAGCAGAAGGTAGTGTCACCCTACAGGTTACAGATTATAATAGAGGAGCCCCTTTGAGTATGTCAGTATCCAGGAATCTTTCTTCATTCTTTTTTTCTTATAATTCACACCTGAGTTTTCAAACAAGTTTCCTAAAAGACTTTCAGGAATAACTACATGCACTGAAACTCCTCTGGAGAATTCCTTATATGTGCTTGTCATCAGTCTCCTCCTTAGTCAAATTGCTCTAGTTTCCCATTTGCCAGTGAAAACAACCGAAGAATCCTCTTCATTTCAGCTTTTGAAATCTCCTGAAATTCATTTATAATTATTTTGTCACTCACTGTAAATGTTCAGAAATTTGCAATAGTTTTTCAGCTAGTGTTTGGTTTCAATATCTCAAATTATTTATTTGGAGCTTTCAGAAAGGTGGTGTATTTGAATGAGCAAGATATAAATAAAGATTACGCCTTTATCAGAGCTATGTTGTTTTCGCTAGTTATGTAATTCTGCAGGGTATCTGTTAAATATTATCAAATACATTGGAAAATATTTAATACATTCCTGAGGCACAGCAAGGTTAAGTGACAATCACAGACTGCATGGATAACCCTTAGAAGAAACAGGACTCAAAGCCAGAATTTTTTAGATGCAATTCAGTGGGTTTTCCATTATTTATTTACTTACATAAAACAAAAACATGGGGCAATTTTATGGACCAGCTACTGTGTCTATGTGAAACCTTTCCTCAGACATCGAGTCATGACGGTTTGGTGGATGGAAATTGAGCTGGACGTTGGATCTCGACTAGGATCTTGACGCTTGCTGTCACTAAATAATTTTGTAGCTTGGACAACATTTAGCACATTTTCTTAGGTCTAAAATTTAAAATGAGGATTTCAAGCTAAGTAGTTATTCTTCATGTCATCATTCTTATTTAAATGGACAGAGAGTCGGTAAGTGTATATTACAGTTCTTGTGAAAGAAAAGAAGGATGCATGGCCTTAGGCTCTGCTTCACTTCTCTTCCTTTATCAATTTCTCAGTTTTTACCAGGAGTTACCCCCACCCCATACACACTGCTAGAGACATTATTCCATCGCTAAATAAATACAGAATTATACAATTATACATCCTTTTCTGTTTCTCTCTCTCTCTCTCTCCTTTCTCTCCCTCCCCCTCCCATATATATGAATGACAGGAAATAAAACCCCCTTATACAACTGAAGAGGGTCTGGAGGATCATCCCACCTTCTTTTGCCATAGTCATATCCTTCTCCATCAAAACGAGCAATTTGTTGATCTAGTAGGTAACTAAGAACCCCAGGCAGATATGAAATCTTTATCTAGTGTAACTGTGACTTAATCATTTACACAAAAATATACATATTGCTTTCTATTCCCCTGAAGGCATTTTCTAATGTGATCTCTATTACGGTTGGTGCCATAATACTGCTTATTTAATGAGAATGCAATGTTTTCTTCTTGCTCATAGGATGTTACTATGTATAACATCTTTTTTCTTAATATTTAATTTTGAGCTACTTTCAGTTTTTGTATTTTTATTAATAAATCATTTTATCATTCAAAAACAATCTATGTTTACCTACCTACACATGAGAACATATTTTATTGTTCGCTAACTGGGAATAACTATTGTTGATATACTGAATTTAATTCTAGCCATTTTTAAAGCGTGTGTGTGGGTGTGGGGCAGGGGAGGTTGCATCTATGCATGTAAACGTTCTTCCTCTTTCCTTTTTCCAAATAGGGATTGTATCTTATTTCTGCCCACCAAAACTTTTTATTATAAGCATTTTCTCATGACATCCAATACTCTACAAATAATTGTAATTGCTTTCTCATATTCAATTTTAAGACTGTTCCATGATTTAATTTTTCCATTTTTGTTGGATACTTTGGCTGTTTCCTCTTCTTATTAATATAAATATTTATGTGATAAACATCCTTGTATAAAACCTTCTACTACATCTCATTATTTCTTTAAACTAGATTCTTAGATTTGAAATCATTGGATCCAGAAATGTGTCATTTTTAGTTTAGTTTTGTTTGATAGATGAATTGTTTAATCAGTTAACCAAGTAATGTATTCCATATGTAAATTTCAAAGAGTCACATTTTTAAGTAAAAAAAAAAAAAAAAGCTTTATTTTCTCCCCTCCCCTAGACTTTACCTTATTATAATAAATTTACTTGCATACCCTGTAAGTTTCTCTGCAGCTTGACCCCTATCTACTTTTCTAGCTCAATCTCAATGCATGAGCTGGTCCTCACATGTCTCAAGTTCAAATGCACTAGTTTTATATTGTTCTCTTGTACTCACGTGTTCCTCCAGTCATCTGTCCTCTCAACTCAGCAGATGCCACCATTTCTCAAGAGAGAGCTTCCACTACCTCACTGTATCAAAAGGTGTGTGGACTACCATGAGCTGGAATATTTCTCTTCCTTAGAGAATTTATGAGGTGCTCATCTTCCTAAATATTGTTGTGTGGCTAAGTTTTTCTCCCCCTTCAAAAATGAAATTTATTTCAACCATCTTTTATCAATTGAGAATATCCAGGGTTTATAAATTATATGGTCATTTCCTATGTCTGCACAATTTCTTGTCCCTGTTTTTCATCTCTCTACCTACTCCCTTAGATTTTAGAAAGCTCTAGAGTGACAGATCTACATTAATATCCCTGTCTGTAGCATATTATGCAAAGGATAAAGAATATCAGTTCAAATGTGCTTAGCTGCTTGTAACAGAAATCTCTGGCTCACATGAATTAAACTATGGTACATTGTTTTATATAACAGTAAGCCTGTAAGTAGTTCAATTCTGTATGTACAGCTCAAAGAGACAGTTTTTTTTCCCCATCTTTTTCTCTCCACCAACCATGGTGAGCTAGCTTTTGTCCTCATGCTCGCAGCCTCATGGTGGCAAACTGGCTGCAGCAATTCTAAGAATCACACCCTCACCATGTTGTCCAGAGATATAAGGAAGTTATTTCTTCCTTGAGTTTTTTTTTTTTTTTTTTTTTTTTTTGTTAAGAGTCAGGAATCATTTTCTAACAGATCTCCTCAAATAAATCATTAACCAGAATTAGGTCACCGACTCCCCATCCTAAACCAATCCCCTGGAATGAAAAGGCATCACTTTAATATCCCAAACCAGTTTAATTCACACGTGAAACTGTGGAGAATTCAGAATTCACGGATGACAAAGTATTTCTGTTATATGAAAAATTTTTATAAAGGTAGATATAAAAATGATGTGATATGATAAGAAAAGTTCATTCAAAGAAAATGAGGAACCGGTAAATATAGGATTTCATGAGAAATGAATGAATTTTAGAGAGGCAATTACTCAAAATAAAATTAGATTTCCCTTTTCCTTTCTGACAAACATTTTTTGGGTCTCTTCTATATTTTCTGATTTATGGACAATTAAAATTAAAAAGTTTCTAAAATACAGTTATATAGTCTATTTACCTTGGGGGAATAAGAACCAGGCAGAAAAGATAAGCAGATTTTCCATAAGAGTGTAGCTAATTTTCAAAGGGTATTGAAAACCACTACAATTTCTGAAAAGGTGTGGTCCAAAAATGGCTAGCAGAGTTGTCATTATTTTTGTTGGCTTACTACCCATTCATGGTATTTCAGAGATTAAGAGAGAAGATGGATTATGTTGTCTTTCTTCTGTTGTGTGTGTGTACATATAACAGCAAAAACAAAAAGTATTAAAAGCATTGTAGTCTAAATTAACTTTTGGTTCTATTTAAATGACAGTTTCAGATCATAAAACAGAATTAAGGAAAGGAAACAAAACACAAAGGCTTTCATTCAAAAGAACAGGAAGGCCCATAAAAAAGAAAGTTGATTTTTTTTTTGTTTTTTGTTTTGTTTTGTTTTTGGTTTGTTCCCCCCCCCCCCAGGTAATAAATATATAAGAGGATAATACAATGACAATGTTTAGTTAGGTAAATACCATAAAGCTTAATCCTCCTTTAAAGTTAAGATTACAGACCTACTCAGCAAGGAACAGTCAACAAACTGGCAGGATAAAGCAAACTTGCATTAAAATAAATGAGTATTTAACAAAACACAGTTACTGCATAATGGGCTATCAGTTTAGTGCAAATCTTTCCAAATTGCCAGGAAACAGGCCATAAGCCATCCTATTTAGAATGAAATTCCTCTTTTGCAAAGCATCAGGTGATTTAGACAACCCTAAGTTATTTGGGATTTCACATCTGTTTGATTCCCACCTCCACCACCCCCCCCACCCCACCCACACCACTGCCCTCTGTTTCTTTCTCTTTCTCAGTTAGAAAATCTTTGGCCAATTTAGCCTTAGAGACGGCTGAAGTGCAGCAGTGAACAGCCTCGGCAAAGACCCCTTCCTTTAAAGAACGAGCAAAAGTAGTGAAGACACAAAACCTCTGTCTACAAGAAATTTGTTTTGTTTTCTAGTCACATTAGTAGGTTGAAGTTTAATTCTCAGTATATATATCTCCACTTGGTAATCCCTGATTCCCAGAGATTTTGTAGTCTTATTTAAAAAAAAATATATCATTTAAATTTTGTATTACTATTTAAATTAGCAAAATGTTCTCTAACATAGAATCTACTTTTATGTTCTGTTGAAGATCATTTTCCAGGAAATGTAGGTGTTTTTATTTTCTTATTAAAATGTAAAAGGTCAATTTTCTGTGTTAGTTTTTTTTTATAGTAGATAAAAAAAATTTTGGAATCAGGTCACTATTTATCTCTCTTTCTCTTCTCTATCCCTTTCTAGTGATGTGGCCTGGGACAAGTTATTTGACCTCTCTGAGCTTGGGTATTCTCAGCCCATAAAGTAGAGACAGTAAGGCCTCATATGGGGTTATAAAGACGAACAGCGTTAATGCATAGTTTATGAGCACAGGTACACAGAAGACACCGAACAAATGGGCTTTTCATCACCTTTTATTAGAATTGTCTATACACATTTAAAAAATGGTAAAACAGAGAAAGCTGTCTTCCGGGACCTCTCTGTGCACCATCCCTTTTCCCCAAAGAGAAATTCCAGAAACCCCCCGCCCCCATGCACACCCCATCTCAAATGAGTGTCACAGCCTCCGTATGTTTGCTCTTCCCCCACTCTCATTAAAACATCATGTCCATCCATTCACTCAGATATGGAGGGGGCAGAATCACAGCATGTGTGCATCCAGCTCAAGAGAGTAGATGGACAGGCTATACAAGAAGGAACAGCAGGAAAAGACCAAAGGTGCAAGCTCAGGAGTGTTAGTTTTGCCATCACCACCTCTGCTGTACAAGAACGCTGTGCAGAACGGAGGGTGCTGAAGTGACTGACTGTGGGTAGCCTGATGGCTGCTGTGACAGTCAAGTGTGTTCAAGAGTCAATGCGGCCACGCCTGATTTTGCTGTAAGCCTGGCACCAACGTGAAAGTCTCACACGTGTTAACGTTAAATTCCACCAATGTGGTTAAAATCTGGCCCTGGGTTAGATTTCCCATTGCCTCTCAGATGTGTGGCCCTAAGTCACTGACTTAATTTCTCTGTGCCAGCTTTTTATTTGTAAATTGGGAATGATAATGGCATTCAACTAATGGAACAATCCTAACGATTGAAATAATCCCTATAAAGTGATCCTTACAGTTCCTGTTCCATAGTTAAGTGTTAGCTATAATTATGATTATGTAGATGAGAACAGTCAACTCACTGGTGGTATTGATTGGGGATGGGTGTCTGACCCATCGTGATCCATCATAATTCTTCTCCCGAGATATTTCAATCTAAAGCTGGGAGAGACCTCTTTTCCCCTCTGGTCATGAAGATGTGGGAATATGAGTTCAGAGTTCACTGAACCCACAGTGATCTGAGAAACTTATGTTAACAAGACGACAGAAGCAGAGATAAGAGGCGGCTCTTTTCTTCAGCTCTGAGTTCTCCACCAGGATCCTTTCAATAATGCCCTTTATGCCTAAGCTAGAGTTATATTTCTGTTGATCTCAAGATGCATAGTCCTTTCTGATGCAATATATTTTGAGGAATAACACACACAGACTGTTAGCTACATACGTCTTCAAGTATATTGATTATCTATTTTTCAGGGAAGTGGGTGAGCAGATAGCCTCTGCTACAAATTTAATAGTAACCTTGAAATAGTCATCAGTTAGTGATTTAGTTTCCAATTTATGTCGCTGATATCATTAGAGCTTAATATTTATATCATTTCCAATACCTTATAATAATTGAATTTATTTGTTTGAAGATATGAATTTTTCTGCCACTGATCACTAGAAACCAGTCCTTTGAAAAACCAATAAATTTGATAATATTTTGACTTGTTACTCATTTATCAAGTTTGATATATTATAACTTAGTTACAGTCCAGTTTGAAGCTTTTTGGTCTTTACATGTCTTTTTCTGCTTTGCCTCCATTTGATGATTTCCAAAACTTTCTAGTGAATTCATCTCAGGGATACTGCTTCTTAATATCAAACTAAAATTTGAATGTGAGGAATTTAGAATAGTATGTCCAATCCAGAAGCAGGCATACACTTAGGGAAACAATAGTTATCGCTTTTAATATGTTACTAAATTAAAAAAACTTGCAAATGCAAATGGGGTATTTTGCCAGCACACAATGAAATGAGACAATTGTCTCTTCACATTATTTAACACAGTAAAATAAATTCCAGGTTGACTAAGAGAGTAGCATACAAAAATTGTACTGCAGGAACCACAAAAAAGTCAGATCTGTATTTATAAATAGAGAAAATGTGGCTTAATTATACACAACATACAAAAACAAGAATCTGTTGAATTGCATCTCATTTTTAAAGGCACAAGGAAGATAATGCAATTTTATTTCCTAAAGCAGGCCAGGCTGCACTCTCTGAGGCTTAAAGGGCTAGTGAGAGATATGAACGAAATGTGAAATATCATTTTATTTTTCGGCCGTCACAACAACTACGAATACAATTGGGTATCCATAAATCTTCTGAGAAAGTTCACAGGCCACAAAATTTCTAATAAGCCTATCCTCCAGATTCAGAGAAATAATATGGGGAACTGGTGTTTTAACATATTTCCAAATGCATATTTTAGTCATGCTAGCACATTTTTAAAAGCTACAAATTCTAGGAACTAATTATTTGCGAGCATGTTAATAAATTTTATAGGTTCTGCTAAATGACCATGGCAAATCATAATCAAGATCGATCATCATGCTAATTTGACACCTGTGGAAACTGAGGCAAAGAACAACTAACTACCTTTTGAAATGTACAACCAATGCAGTGATATAAATCTCGACTGCAGCTAAACTCGGTGAGTCACTCGACACCTCTGCCAAAGCACAATGAACCACCGGCAAGGAACGAGTGCTCAGAATCTGAAATGTGGCAAACATGAGTTCTGCTCTAAATTATTATGCATTATGTTATATGTATCACATATAATTATGGCACAAAAATCTCCTTATGCATCACATAACTCTTTCAGGATGTCAGTTCAATGAATTACATGTAAATGAATCAAAAACATATGGGCAAAGTTTATCTTGAAACATAGAACTCGACCAAATGTGTTTTGGGTTTTCACCCACCACAAATATCTGAAAGGCGCTCTCGGACCCTGGCTGGTCTTAAATCCTCGTTGTGGTGCTTCGCAGCATTTCCTGCCACTACATAGCCTTTGGTGCCACTGACTTCTGTTTATGGCTAACATTCCTAGTGGTTTGGGGGCACTCACTGAATACATAAAAGTACTTAGCAAAATATATTAAATATGCATCGGAACTGGGAAAAGTTAACATAGAATATATAATGCATTAAAGCATGCTTTAACATCTACACTGAAGAAATTTTATTTTGCAAAAGACAATGCAGAAACAAGAATTTCACATTACATTTTTAAAATTATAAAAGTCTATCAGGCTTAAATAGTTAAATATATTGAAAGGTTATGGAACAACATTAAAATTGGCTCTGATTCCCTCAGAAGTAACCATTGATAATTTTATGACATATGTGTACATTATACAGCACAAGCAAATGGATTCGCATGTATGTGAATATTTGCCTGCATGTATTTATCATCTGCCCCACAGACAGGTCAACACTCTACATATTCTACTTTGGTTTGATTTATTCACTTAATATGTTATGTATTCTTCCTAACAGAACAGAGCATTTATGGGGCTTGAGTCTTTCCTTTTTAGCTACTGCAGAATATTTAGTGATAATCCTATATGTTGTTTCTAGCCTTTTTCTCCCCACCACCTCCACCACTCCGTATTAAATACTGATCCAGGACGGTGTTTTGTCTAAAGGGTTTTCTTTTAGAAAATTAGAATTGTTGGAATTAACAAATAAATTCAATATATAGTACGCTTACAAAGCAAGATTTTAAAAAAAAATCTATTTATTTGAAAAGAAGACAATCTCTGGGCAGAAGGTTGGGTTTATACTAACACTTTTAGATATGTTATGTGATCCATTTCAGAAATGATAATCTGGCCTGAAAACCTTTTTCCTCAATTACGGCAGAAGCCGGCATTCTTTTGCAGTAAAGTCAGCAAATGGGAGAGATCCTGAGAGCCAATCTCTTGGGAATGTGAATTTGGGATTATGTCACCACTTAGCAGAATAACAACACTGATGGGCTGAAATGAATCTCTCTCCCAACAGACTGAACTTTTTAGCCTCTCCCATATCAGCCATCTCCCTGTTGTTGGTATACGATTTCAGTAAAGTAAGAGCAAGGCCAAGTTCAGAAAAAGACCAGACCACAACAACAACAAAAACTTGATAATGAATAATACCAATTCGTACTTGGCTCCTTTTATCTACTAGTGGTGTAAAGTAGCTTTCCTTACTTAATTCCTGAGTGAAAGGATTATACATTTAATAAATAATGTCAGAGAAAAAACACAGGAATGACTTTTTCCTGCAATCTGGGGAAATACATGAAAGAGTTTGCAAAATTAGCACAAAAGAGAGGCATGAGAAATGCCAATATTTAGATGTTTATTACATAAAAAATTATCTTTAAAATGTCTATGTGACAAATTAAGGGAGAAAAAATTGTTTATCTCAAGTACGTCACTGCTATTAAATAGTTCAGTGAAGGAAGTCTCGTGGCAGAATCAGAGTACTGAGATTCTCCTTAGAGTTTCAAGTATTTTAAATATAAAAATTTTCATGATTTTTATTAATAAAGTTTGAAAATCGCTACTTGAATAGAAGTATAGTATTCACTTATGTACATATGTAACATATAGCTACATGTTGAATTTTTAAATAATTCAAAAGTAGTTAATGATACTTAGTATAGGCAAGTAATTCTGTTCTGGTGGATTAGTTTGAGACATTTCTCTGTGCTAGATTATGTACACACTTTTTTCATATTGGTGTGAAATTTTGTGCCAATTTGTAATTTGCTCATCAATGTTCTGAAAAAAATCAGTCAAGATAAATTCCCAGGCACTCTGCTAAAGCTTCCTCATGCAAATGGTAGAGTCTGTGATTTTGAGTTTCCTATCATTCATTAAGCTCCATTATTGGGCATGAACACCTCAAAGTAAATCAGGTGTGTTCTTCAGGATGATCTAGCTTCTGTTAGATCTCGTCAACCACCAGGTGCTAATAATTCTCTTTGTAGATGATCTTTCTTATCTGTCCCTTCTTTCCATTTTCATTGCCTTCAGTTGACTTGATCTTTATGCCTCCCATTTGGCCAACTGAAAAAGTCTCCTAGGTTCTGTGCACTTCAATTTCAAGAATGCCACTAATAATGCATTTTTAAAAAAATCATTCAAAGACACAATTTTTATCAAATAACTCCCTTGCCTTAAAAAAGCATTAAATTGCTTATAAAACAAATTACAACTTTCATAGTGTCAAGAATTATCTCAGTTCCCTTCTATCACATATCATTTATCACTGTTCTGTTGTTATAAAAACTCTCATGTCCATCCATGCTAATTATACCTTGGATGTGCAATTCTCTATTGCAGATCCAAGCCTTTGTTCTTACTCTTCATTAGGCTTTTAATATTTGACGTTACTTAGCCATATTAATTCTACTCTGTCTAATCATTTCCTTACATTCTTGACAATACTGTATTTTTAAAATTATTGCCACTTTGATAAAAAAAAAAGTTAACTAATTTTTATTTCTTATAGTATATCAAAATGTTAATACATATTTAGTCACTTCCCAGGAAGGTTAATTTTATCTGTGAATCACAATGTTTCCCTTGACTGGTATATTTTACAAAAAATAAAAAATAAAAATTAACATCTCACTATAATTCATGAAACTTCCAAAGTATTTCACTTTAGCCTGAGGAGTTTTGACATCTTACTCAGAATTTTCAGTTACAACCTTTTTAATCATGCAATTATCTTCTACCTTTGTTAGACACTGGGCTTCCAATTAAAGAAAAACTAAGGAAAACTAAGAGATTTAACGTAATTGGAGAGGCAGAAATCAAATATTTAACTCAAAAATGTTCCATTTTATTGTTGACTGTTTATTTTTTGTTCTTTTTGTTATAAACAATAGCTTTATTGTTTTCCTCTATAATAAACCCCAGGCAGGAATTTCATAGACCTGGCTACTTGATATATTTAAATGCCTAATATTTACACATTTAGTTTTATCACAACTTTCACAACTCACAGAACTGCAATTAACTTAAAAGGAAGTTGGGCCAATACATCTCTATTCTTGTGAGATGAAAATATATGAATTATGTGACCTGTCTACATAGGCATCACAGATTTATAGAAGTGAAATACTGTTTTGCATAGAAATTCCATTTGAAAAATTATTCCATCATTCCTATTTGAACTCTGAGTTTCAGAGAAGGCAAATTCTCAAATTTATGAAATAATTATGTGTGTCATACTAGGATCTCAAAGCACCTAAATTTATACATTTTATTATAAAGCTGCTTTAAATATACATTTTATATAAATGACTAATTTCGAAAAAGTGAATTGTAAAGAAGAATAACTTTTGAGTGAAACTGTGAATAGTGCTGGAACCAAGGGTAAAATCAACACGTTTTAGCTTTATGATCTCCAGTTTGCACAACTTGTTATCCATCCCATTTTGCCCTGATTTGCTCTGAACATTTTTCATATATACTGCAGTTCTCAATAGCATAATGTCTTACCTACAGTTTGTCTTGAAATAACACTTCCACTGTTTTCTCTCAAAAACAGCTTTTTGGGGTGACTATTCAGATTACCTCCACATAAAGAATTAGAGAATTAAAGTTACTATGGTTTATTAGAGTATAAACAAGATAATGACATGCAAAGAAACTCTCTGTACTATTTTTTTGACTTTATTGTGAGTTTGAAAATTTTTTTTTAAGTTAAAAAGTATGTGGGTTTAAATTATTTGATATGATGCTCATTTTTCTTGAAAACACAATATTTCAGCTATTCTTCCATTCTCTTAGTTTGGGACATCACTGAACCAGAATGTAACTATAAAACAGTTACTTCATGGAGTCTTGTTTAAAAATGTATTTTCACCTCGATAAAACTATTATTATTTTTAGGCATTACTTATTTTTAGCAAAAGTCCCTTGAAAATATTTCACTGGATTGAAAAACAGTTAATATAGATCTACATGAAAATAACTGCATTCAAAACATAATGGTACAGTGATTCAGAGATTAAATAAAGTAAATTAAATGTTCTAATAGGGTAATATTTTTAAGTGAGAAAGTTGTTTATTTGTGTTCCAATTATAAATTCCTGTGGTGGGTCTAGATTTCCATAATTCATTATCCTTACATAGACATTTTGCTGAGAACTTTGAAAGTCTATTTTTTGGAAATGATGCCATCGAATGTGATGTCTCTCTGGTGCGATTACAAATTATTTGACTTTAAGACACTGTCTAACTTACATATGTGTGTGTGTGTGTGTATGTATGTACGTATGCGTGCATATGTGTATCTCCCAATTATTTTTACTTGAAGAGATTCTACTTGAAGACATTGATACATTATATGAATAAGTAGCATCAGAAATTCAGTAGATATATAAGTAAGTGTAACTAGTTCAAAATGCTGATTAAAAAAATGAGCCCTAAATCAAATGATTACTCTTAACTTTTCATATCTTACAAGAATTTAAAATCTACTATCATCTAGATCTGATACCTGAAAGGTTAGACCTGAGCTAGTTTCTAAGTTACGTGAATGGAGTAACTTATTATCCATCCCATTTTGCCCTGATTTGCTCTGCCAAATGGAGATGATGATATGCACAAAGTCCTGTTGCTTTGCAAGTAATAAATAAATATGTGTTACAATAATATCCTTTCATAAATGCCGCTTGCAGTCATTCTTATGATTGGGAAATTCATAGAGTTATACACTTAACCATCATGATAGAAGATTCTTAATTTCCAAAGAAGCACATATAGGAATAGAGAGCCTAATGGGATGCCTCATTTGCGAAGCAGCCCAGATATGTGGAAGGTAGCTTTTGTAGAGGGCCCAGACTTTTGGAAAGGGTAAAGGTCAGGCAGGGTGAAATAGGAGAAGGAAGGAAGCAGGGAAGGGAGAAAGAGAAATCTGTAAGGAGCAAATGTTGCAAGCCAGAAAGATGGCAAATAGTCATTTCTTGCCTCTTCAAATTTTTTAGGTTGCAAAAATAGATTTTGGTAATGCATTTGGATTTTCATGGAAACCAGCAGGGAATTGCAGTTTTGAACTTGGGAAGGCAAGTTGTGGAGCTGAGGGGAAGTAAGATCCATGATCTGGGGTTTGGGGGAAAGTTCACCCAACTCCCTGTGAAGGAGGAGGAGCCCAGGTGACTTCAGTAACTGTAGTGTTTTCTTATATTTAAAACAAAAACAAGTGCTAAGGAAATTCACACACATACACACAGAGCAACTACCTAGATAATTAAGACATAACCTGGAATCTGAGTTATTTCAAAGATTATTTAGATTAATGCAGAATAGGAGAAACCATGACATCAAAATGTAAAATTAAAAAAAAATTTAAAATATATTAAAAGTGTGGGGGGAAATAGTGATTATTGTTTCTGGGAAAAGAGTATCAGTAGATTGAGAGTGCTGGTGAATCTTGAAAAACATTTCTGGCTAAAGGAAAAAGGTAGCGATAAGTGAAAGAGGCATATGACTGTGAAATATAATCATTTCAGGACAGAATTCCTTTCAGTAAGTCTTTGTTGAAACGAGTACAGCTAATATGTTTGAAAGTGGAGACTAGGTAAAATGATCGGTGATGTTGAAACTACGTGTATTACTTTTGTCCTACTAAAACCACTTTAAGGGAAGGGAATCAAGATACTGAGAGAATATCAAGTGTTGAAATTGTGGCCTTTTGATTGTTTATAACATTAAACATATAATATTTAAGTGGAATTTGTAGTTAATGATAAGAATGGATTAAAACCTCCCTTCTTTTGATAAGGGCATTTTCTCAAGAGTTTCTTCCAAAACATTCTTCTTGAGTAAACAAGATTCTGTAATTTATCCATATTATGTAGCCTGAGCAGGATTATGCCAAGTGCCAGAAAGAGGAGCATTGATACTTTCCATCTCAAAAAATAGACACTCATGGAGACAGAGAAAATTAATTCCACATTTTTGTAAGATAGGCTTTTGTGTATGTGCAGGTAGGGGAGGTGGATTCTAGGAATCTTTGTTAAGCCAGAAACCCATCTCTGCTCCAGTAAACTGCTCCAAGTTTCCTCCCCTCCCTTCCCCTCCCTCTCCTCCTCATTCTCCTTTTTTATGTCAGCTAACAGAAGAGTGAAAATTAGATGTGGCTATATTCTATGAGTTGCCATAATACTTGTGACATTTTCTTTTAACTGGAAGGATTTACCCAGGGACACATGGGGATGGTGACAGCTGAAATGCGTCTGGCAGATCCTATTCTGAGGGGTGACTTGAACTCTCGTCAGCAAGCAAGGGGATAATGGAAGCAGAGAACTCTGCATTCTCAACAGAAGAAAATATATATGCAAAAGATGTATTAAAATCCGATGATGATTTCTTCCTAGTACTGAAAGGGAGCTCAGTGACTGTGTCCCCATAACCCTGAGGGTTGCCTCCATCGTTTTTCATTAGATGACCAAGGGGTATGTAACTCAAAGATAGTAAAGGAGAACACCTTAGTTTAGAGATTTGTATTCACGAGTTTGAATATTCAACCACAAATACTGAATATTCAATATTAAACACATGGAAAATACATTTCACAATTATTAAAGCATAGATCATTACCGGATGAAACTCTAATGCAAATATCATAACTAGAACTTCCTCACAGAGAGCTAGGAGATGAAGTGTATAGCCTAAACAAATCGCTAAATTAAATCAACCAACCTAGTCAGTTAAAGAACAAATGTGGTCATCTAAAAAAAAATTACATTGACTAGCTTCATTTGACAGTACCTAATCTAATGGTGCAGTGACATTTTGCAGACATCTACACTGGGACCTCCCCCACCACCCAAAGGGGACTCTGATCATAATAACTGATTGTCAGTCTAGTACAAATAATGGCACTGTATAGGAAAAAAAAAAACCCATAACTTTAAAGTGAAAATGGCGTGCAACCCCATTGAAAAATAGCATGCTCCTTTCATTTGGCTCCTAAGAATATAACACAAGCAACAACTTTAAATTAGAGAGATAAAGACATTACCATTCCTTAGAAAAGCAAATTGATGACCATAACATTATTTTTGTAACACTGAACAGAAAATATCCATGATTTTTTAATGACCTTTACTGGATAACATATCATTAAAAATAAATCTCTTAGCTAACTGTGATGCATTTGAAAGTCAATTAGAAATTATGAATGGATTATGATACTATGTGAAAACCATCTATGACCCATTTATGACTATAGTTATTTCATAACATCTTCTCCTAAGTGATTGAAAAGACACATATGTTTAGTCTATTAAGGGAGACAGCAGGCCCACTGGGCATACGAGAGAGTTTCAGTTACACCAATTTAGGAGATAACTCTAACCTCGGTCACTACTTCGTCTCTTCCGTTAAGCTGAATTCAGCCTCTGGTGTCTCACGGCGGCCTGAATCACAGAGCGCATCCGAAGCAAGAGGGCGCTTAGCTACTGGGCAGCCTTGGGTGCCTCTGACCAAGTGTCGCGCTGTAGAACACTGACGCGATGCTTTCTCATTTTAGTAACACGTTCATGCACCTGTTTTGGTTTCTGAGTTATCTCACTTTAAGAAAGGGGACAATTTTCTTTAACACTTGAGCATAAATTTTTAAATTATAACAAATAATGTTATATCTTTCTATCCTATTGGATATACAAAGAAAGCTCTACAAAATGGAAAGGGACCATGGTCTCTGGTCGGGCACAGGCGTCTTGAGTACACACCACCTTCAAGGGCACGTTGCTAGAAGGAAGGAAAGTCAGTTAGGATCGTGTGTGTGTGTGTGTGTGTGTGTGTGTGTGTGTGTGTAAGGATCGATACCCCCCCCCCCCATTTCGACCTTCTCTAATGAACTTGCATACTGAGGCCTCAGCGGCCCTGGAACACCCTGTGGCTTCTTGTTGAATTCCGCTGCTGCGGTGGACAACCACAGTCACAATCGTCGCCTGACGCCCACAGACCTACCAGAAGCACCTCCTCACGCTGGCACTGTCACATTTCTGGCGGGGTGCTCACACCAGCACAACTATGCACTAAGAGTGGGTATCTTGATGTGCATACTGTACCCTCGTGGGAAGAAGACACCTGTATCCATTTGTGACGTACTTTGCTATATGGTCATCAAATGTGTAACTCAACTTAGAGACGTGTTAGTGAAACTGCTTCTTTGCATCACTCTTCACCAACTAATTACAGTCATTTACGAGGCCATGGAAGGCTGAGCATGAGCAAAATTTGATTATCAAACATTACAATCAATCAGAATTATCAATCTCCTCTAGTTACTAAAGATTTGCTTCAAAGATATCTATCAGAGGCTAAGAAAAAGCTAAGGTAAATTTGAAAGTTTGTAGAAACTATAATATTACTTCTGAGGTGACACGGAAGTTGGGAGGAGGTTAGTTGGGGTCTGGAGAAATAAAAGGGCTTCCAGAAATCAACTGGGAGCTAGACAGAGTTGAAGAAATGCCTTTGTAGTTCTTTCTATTTACTACATTCATATGACTTTTTATAGAACTATTTACATACGGCTTGCAGCAATGAAAGTTAAATCATATCAGCAGATTCACTACTTTACCGAACACTGATGAGGAGGAAATGGGCAGCGGAAGACCAAGTCATGCATTAGAACGCAACATAAAAAGAACTCATAATTTTGTTTATTCAATAGACAGTCAGTCCTCTTGGATAAAATTTTAATTATTCAATTCTATGTTTTAGTGCCTGACGACAGCTTTTCAAACTCTCCAATGCAACTCCTAGAGTGGAAAGTATGCTTGTGAGACAGCAGATAGGTTTTGAACCTTGTATTTTTTCATTTCTCTTAAAGAGTATGTAAAGTGTTAACACTCTGGGAATCTTAGAGTTTAATTCTTCCTCCATCATAGATCTAAGAGATAGTCCATTTATTTCTACTTTAGAAATTTTGAAGAAGGCTAAAAAGTAATTATTACTGTAAGGCTTTATAAAAAGTATATAATAATGAACATTGTGCCTGATAATTTCAAGCATTTCTTATCTATTTTAAGAAAATCCTGCAACTTTTTAATGTTTATGAAGTTATTTCTGAGTTGAATTTTCTAATTAGAGAAGCTTTTGAGCAGTTAAAACTAACTTTAAATCGTGTTGGGCCCAGAGTTATCTCATACTGATGCTGGACCAAGCTGTATCACAGCGGGCTTCATGTTAGTTTGCACTTCCCCCAACATGATATGGTCCAGTTTGAGGGCTGGCTTCAGCCACTGGCCTCTCACAATAGAATTTCAGAGTAGCTGGAGTTAATTAATTTAGATTTGGCTCTAGCTCGAGTTCATCCTTTCTAAGCCACCCTTTACCCAGCCTCAGCAAAACGGTATTACCTCATCCACTGGCATCCTGGTTACACAGGCCTCTGTGTTGGTCCACCTGTTAACCCTCTCCACTCAGAACTGGTAGAAAATAACCGCCCAACATGTAATGTGTTAGTGGATTTCTCCCACGAGTTCTTTCTCACAGAAACTTTACCCCGCCAAAATAAGCCTGTAATACATACAGACACACACATAACAATATATACACATGCATTTATATATATGTGTGTGTATATGTTATCTATATATCTATTTATATTCTCGCAGTATAAAATGCTTTAACTTTACTGATTTGAAAAACAGTAAACTATTTTACATTCTTGGTCCTTTCCTGAATCTGCTGTAAAACGCAGATACTTGATTTTGGAATATGAACTGTAAATACCTATTAAGGTTAACAGAGAAGTAATTTTTCCATTATCTATAACTACTTTCCATACTTTCTCCAATGGAATGCATCCTGCTCTGGTAGTGTTCCTGCCCAAACACTGGACCTTTCTGAACCATCTATTAAAGTCTATCTCTCAGCTCCTATAGGAGTGTTTCATGTAGAATCCTTTATAAACACAGGTACTCTCCTTCGCCTTTCCCGTTTCTCTCCCTCTCCATTTCCCCTGCCCTCTCTCTTTTTCTATATACATACCAAGGACTATTTCTGACCTAAAGATTTATATATTCCTTAGCATTATTTAGTGCCCAGTGTCTGACCTGGTGAATTCATGGGTGAAAATTAAAAATATAATTTACTAGATCAAATTTAAGTCTTAAAAGGCAAACTCTAGTGGCGATGCAAAAATGAGATGGAAAAAGTAGAGGCTGGGTCCTATCAATCCACTTATACAGCTATCAAAATAAATAAGATTAAAACAAAGAGGACCAAATACAATAATTGTAATGTTAAGAAGCTCTTCAGGAAATCAGACAACTATTTTTCCAGGAATTTGTCCTGATTAAATAGTACATAAATTAATGTATAAATTATTAGGATTATACAAAATAATAGCAAAATGATAACTTTCAGGATGCTGCTGTAAAAGAAATGTTAGGATTATCATCAAGAAACTCTGATTGTGCCTCAGAAGGGCTACATCAGGCTACTTATTTTATCTTTTCTATTTCAATTGCTACATATTTTTAAAATTTGAGAATTAGTTAATATTTTATCAGAGACCCTGTCAGTACTTAAAAGTCTAACACAGTAAAATATGTTCCTGTTTAAGAGAGGAAGGAAGGAAGGAAGGAAGGAAGGAAGGAAGGAAGGAAGGAAGGAAGGAAGGAAATAGGTAGCTGCAGCTTCATTCTGCCCAGAACTGCTGCTGAAACTGAAAATGGAGAGATGAGAACATGACACCGGTCTTGGGGGCTCTCCATGTTCAGAGCACGTGGCAATCGGCCTCCTAGATGGTACCCAACCAACCCCACCTCCTGGTATTCACATCCTGTGTAGCCGCCTTCCACATTTTGTCAGAGGTGGTCTGTGGGACCGATCATGTATGCCAGATATAATATGTCATTTCCAAGATAAGCCTACAAAAACACTTGGAGGTGCTCTGGTTCCTTCTCTCTGGGATTACTCTCACTAGCTATGCTGGCGACCATCTTGACAGCTTTAGAGAGAGGCCTATTGGGCAAGGAACTCAGGCCTCCCAAGAACCGAGTGAGCCTGGAACCAGAACTCTCAGCCCCACTTAAACCCTACAATACTGAAGCTTGGGCCAACAACTGGCTACAACCCCATGAGCGACATGAGCCATAACCACACAGCTAAATCATTCCCAGATTCTCGACTCTGAAAACTGGGAGACAATAAATGCTCATTTTTTTGAAGTCCCGAGAGATAATAATACAGAGTAGAAGAGTGGCATATAAGCGAAAATGTATCCAATATGACACATAAATAAAACATTTTTAAAATTCTCTCTCATCATCTGTATATGTGGACACACACACATATATACGTGCATACATATATACATAAATATACATATGAAAATATACGTGTATGTATTCATGTCTAATTAGAAAGTTGATATTGTTTACTGCTTTCCTCGAGCCTGACAAATAACCAGCACATGGCAGTTACTTAAATAGGGATTAATAATCGTGTTTCTAATGATGTTAACAAGGCTCAATTATAGTCGATGAAGGTTATATTTTTAAATGTAAACTCAAATGATTGGAGATATAGCTCCTTACACTGTCATCACTCCCTTTAATCCGCTTTCCCTTCAAATAAATCAAACACTTGTTCTATGTTCTCATCTTTTCGAGGATTTAAAGCCTGAACCACTGTTCCAGCCTCTGTAGTGATATATACTAACCAACCCAAAATCCCTAATGTTCATTGGTGGGCTGGTGCCTACAGTTCCAGAATATTCACAATTCATAATGAGTTTCTGGTCTTTCAGATATGCATTTTAAGAAATATTTATGATATATGTCCATCATTTCTTCAAATGGGATGTTAACTTCCTATAAATATTGTGTGATATGTACATGTCTGTCTATCATCTATCTATAATTACATAGATTCCAAGTGTTTAAATGGCACTTGTTTATGACACATATTTCTAACAAAAGTAAGAAGCATGCCACAGTATAAAGTCATGAAGATGTTAAAACCTTTCTAATGTCCTAATGATCTTACTATTTTATATTTTTTAGTAATTTGCTACATTGCACTTAGGTAAGTAATTTTCATGTTTTCTAACAGGCAGCTGTATGTGCTGGTAAGAGCGACTAGCCGCACGAATTTAACAAGGGTATTAAAAAGCCTAGGCCTAAATTAGCTCACTGTCAAACTGATGGCAGCTGGAGTTCATGAAGGGTCAGAGCTAGGGTGTGTGAAAATACTTAGCACAGAACCTAACACTTGATAGGTACTCAATGCCTATATTTTTTAAGTTGAAGTTTTAAATCTATAGATAATAGAATAATATAAGATAGCACATATCTCACTCAAATCCTATATTCATTTTATATTTTAGAAAATGTTTCTTACAGTTGTTTTGTTTTGATGGGTTTTGTTTTTGTTTTATTTGATAGTATTACTGTTTGTTTTACTTCATATATTCTGATAGATATTTTGAAGATATGTAGATATAGTTAGATAAATATATATAAATAGTCCTCTTGCTAGCTATCTATTTAGCTAGGTAGCTAGCTATATCATCACTAACATAAATCTTATTATTTAATCAGGTAAAATAAAAATCTTGGGTATAATAAGAATGTCAATTCCTAGCCATAAAGACTGACATCTTATTTTCGGTCTTTCAATAACCTGTCACAAGTTATACCATAAAGAACAAAGAAAAAACCTTACACAGGAATAAGAGTAGAATATGGAACACATATTTTTCATGAATAAATTTTTAATACTATGATTTTAGCATAATGTCTTCAATTTAATGTTATATGTTTTGTTTCTTACAACACGTATTTAAAAATTCCTAGAAACTATTGAGGTGATGAATAAAGAAAAAGATAATATCAATAAAATGGAAGGTAGAGAATTGGTATATAATAGAAAAGCAGTTAGTTATAGGTGGCAAGAATTTCAATATAGGAGGGACTTAAGATGAATTGGTAAAAGGCTAAGATGGGAAAAAAGCTAATATAGACATTAAGAACTATGATGTTTGGTAAGAAAATCAGCTTCCAAAAAAGCCATCTCAAATTTAAACATCTAGAGTGACCTTATACTAATGTTCAATTTTATTTAAAAATTATTTTGATCAGAAGCATATGTTTAAAAATTCATTTGAAGAAAAACACTTCCATTCTTTTATTTTTATCATCAGAAATAATTTGCCATAAAATATAAATTCATTTTTCACTTTTGTCATAAATTAAAAACATAAGGATACACCTGCTATCTTTGTAAAAGTCTTACCCTGTATATAAATTTTTAAGAAGTTTAATTCCATTTCAGACTGAAAAGGTGAGCAAAGCAGTGGACACGTGGCTATGTGCCAGCCGTGAAGACACAGTACTTATGCGTGGCACGGCCTGTCAACCGTTCGATGACCCTGGCATAGCTGGGCATCTTAATTAATAGATGGGCAAAGTTAAAATATCATGTTTCCGGTAAATTCTGCATACAACAGACATGTCAGAGATACTTAAAACTATGAATGACTTAATACCTAATTATACTAATAGCAATTAAAATCAGTTAGTAATTAAAGTATGGTGACATTTTTAAATTTTCATAAGTGCATAATTCTATATTTTTGACTATCGTAGGCTAACTAAATGTGACTAGTGATACTGAAATGTTTACAAGAAATTGTGTAAGGATTTCAGAGAATTAAAATGTTAATATTCAAAGCTGCCCATTAAAAAAAAAATGCAGTTCTTCATCCAAATCACCTACTATACTCAAAACACATTATAATTAGGTAGCCAAATGTTGTTTGGGAGATAAAATTAAGCTTTAAAAATTCCTGAAAGCTCCTTGTTCTTTAAAATTTTTTTGAGTCCAAATACATTTCTATGAAAATTAATTCCACATGTTTTTAATCTGTTTATGCAAACCATCAGACCAATCTGTAAAGGGGGTATTTGATATTTCAAAAAGTCGTTCTTTGAACAAAGAAGCTATACTGAGGGTGTGTGTGGGGGGAGGGACTACTTTGAAAAAAAATGCACACTTAAAACTCAGAATGAACAAAAAGGTTCTAATTAAAATAACAAGAATTACTCTTAATTTTGCTAATTAAGGTTATATTTTTCAGTAATTATACATTATTTTTATATAGTGTATTATTTCTATCTATATACAGAGGACAGAAATATAATCTTTCTATATATACCTAAGTTCTTTATTTACAGATAAATACTGTAAATACTATATAATACCACATGTGCTATATAAATAAAACATTTAGATTACATACATAAAGATATATTTTTCTTTCAACAAATCCTCTAAATATCTTCTCTTATTATATTTACATGTAAGATCAGGATTGGTGACAGTTTTATAGCTGTCATTAAGCAAACAGGCTATATTTTAAGCACACTACAAATACTGAGTAATAATTTAAAATATTAAAGAGCTTTCTAGTTCATTTCTTCATGTAGTTCAGAGTTATTCATAGCTTAAACTACTTTTTGGCTTTGAAAATAAGAATCTATGATAGGAACATAATTTACTTATATGGATAATGCAGAACATTTCATTCACCACTGGAAGTGTTTAAGAGTAACGAGACATGTAATCCGTTTGTCTTGTGATCCCAGCATGTAAATCACACCAGACCACACTCCCAGCCATGTGGTGCGCTGTTTGCAGACAGCCCCTCTGAGTAGGTATCCCAGTCTGCCAGACTGTCACAGACAAGAAGAGCCACAAAGAACTGGGTGACCTCGCCTTGAGCCTGATGTAGGAAGAAGATTTCCTTACCAGCTTGACATAATTAACTATTATACATTTAACAGCCTGACTTTACTGTGAAGCTAAAGATTTCAAATCTAAAATAGTGAGTTCTGTTTATGAACATTTTTCAGAACACAAGATTAACTAATTAATAATAGTTTTAAAAACACAATATCTGCATAAATTATCAAAGACTATTGAAGATAAAAAATATTTCCTAAGCTCTTTTTTTATGGAAGTCAACCTAAATAGGTGAATGCTTTTTTTTTTTAAATGTTTATGGAACATAAAAAATAGATGGTTAACTCAAATTAACACAAGATCAAGTATAACAGAAGCACAGTATCCTCTAGATAAAAACATAAAAATATATTATGGAAAGCAGCAGAAGTGATGTTGACTGCACATAGATTTATTTGCCTTTAAGAACAAAGCTATTTTAAAATATTAGCATTATATTTTCATTACGTACTGCTACCGCTTCAACCAGTGTGATTTCATATTCAGAGATTAATAAGTAGAAAGAAGTATCTTGTGATTCCAAATTCTGAACATCTGTCCTCAGTTTTTATCATAACACCAATTTACAATCCCCGTCTGTTTTCTACTCCCACCTCACAAACCTGTACATATACACACAGTTCTTTAGCAAGAACTTCAGTGTACAGCAAAGACCAGGGCGCTGAGAGTAAGCAGATAGCCCACATCCAGAACGGCCTTGGTGAATCTCCAGAGCATCGAACATAAAGAAAAAGAATCACTAAAAGCTTTCAAAGAGAATGAATTTTTGCTTACAAAGGAACGATGACACTGGTATCAGACCTCTCATCCACAGCACCAGATGCAGTTCCAGATATAGGGGTTTATCTACAGGGGAAATGTCTTCAAAGATCTCATGAAACTTTGTAAACTTGTGCTTGAGCAACACTGTTTTCTAACAGCGTAAGATTATACCACTCCTGTGGACCCAAAATACACACCATGATTCTGTAACATATAGTACGTCCAAGACCTGGTAATTAGATTGACAAAAATTAGAATGTGGTAAAAATAAGTCATATTCCTCATCTTTCCAAAAGGGAAATCAATAAACACTTTGAAAAAGGTTTACTGTGCAAGAAAGAGGTGTATTGCAATCTTGAGTCATGAAAGCCGCTAAAAAAATAAATAAATAAGTAAAAGCAGAAGGCGGAAAAGACAAAAATGGTTATTTCAGGGAAGTGGAACCAAAGGGAAGAGCAGTAGGGTCTTCACTTACAATTCAAAATAGACACACCGAAGAATGAACAGTGGTCACATCTAGGGTAAAACGGAGAGGCCGAGTGTCATGAGACAGGGACATTCACTTTCTACTTTGTATTATTGTAATTCTAGGGTTTTTTGAAAGCAATGAATAAAAATAAAATCCTTTGTAATTAAAAATTAAATCGTTATTAAAACAGTGTCAGAAGTTTGTAATTTGGACTTTGACATTTAATCCTTTGATAATGAACAAATCATTTAATCTCTTAAGCTTCAATTATTTTTATTAAAAATAAGATTATACCTACCCTCATACACTATATCATTAGGAAAAGTGAGATAGGATACATGAAGAGTGCTTTATAAACAAGAATAACACATATAATGGAAGAAATTGAAAACCTAGTCTTTTGGCGAAGAATCATGACAGTCATTAATTTTGCTTTTCATTTTGTAAGCTATTTTTTTAGTGTTAATTTGGAAATTTAAAGAATGTTATTAATGTTTTGAGAGCATTGTATATTATCTATTTTAATGACAAAGAAAAGTGTAATTTTGTAGCTGTTAGATTTAATTATTAAAAGCAAGATGTATTTACAATCTCCTTGTCAAACCCTCTGTTCTTCACTTTTCTCAACAGTTTTACTCAAAGTTCTTGTTCAGGAACGTGGATTGGAATCTGGAGTGTAGGGAACGCTAACTCAGGTTAAATACTGTTTTCACCTAATCTCCAACTTTATTTAACATTCACAAAACACAATTATCAACAATTTATCAGAACATCTGGAATTGAGTTTCAGGATGGCTATTTGCAAGCTTTATGACCTTTAGAAAAAAGTTTAAGATATTTTGAACTGGTGGTTCCTAGAGTTACAATGGGGGGGAATTTTACTGGTTTCACCTACTTCTTGGCATTTTTGTGGCAATCAAGCACAATAACTCAAGATAATCTGTAAACATGATTTTATACCCAAACATAAAATAAGAATTTTAGAATCTAGATGATTTTAAATATTCAAGATTTTCCTATTAAAATGGCAAGTCAGGGAGGGATCACATACCTCCAATCAGAAAGAGAATTATTTAGTAGCAGTTACTTGAGTTAATTATTTTGTTGCAGTTACAATTACTTGAGCTGGTCTTAAAGGTTTTAAGAGATATACTGCCTGGAAGATAAGTATCACAGGGCTTCTATTTCAAGGCCCATATTGAGACTCACCTGTAAGGCAGTCCCAAGGTAGCCTGTGAGAATACTTTAGCAAGGCTTCTTTCTACATGTAAAGTAACTATAATTAGAATAAATTACATTTGCTTGGGTGTTAAACTGGCATTTAAGAGCTTTGAATGTAGGTCCATGTCTCCTCAATAAATGTTTTGAGTCAACTCATTTGACTTTCCTATGCCTCAATTTACTCATTTTTAACTTGACTGTATAAATAATTGAAAATTTCTTCCACTTCAAAAAAAAAGTCTCTTTTTCTACAATATTCTTCACTTCTTAGTTCACACCATAAATGATCATATTCCAGGTCACATCATATAGTTTCAATTCACGCCTAGGAGAAAGTAACAAACTACGTTTAAACAGTTGGTGATCCAATTAACCTAGTACTCATATTAATATTTTCAGATTCAAGCTACTAATTCTGTCATTAGATTCAAAGATGAAAAAAATCTATCGGAGCAAATTAAATTGAATGACGTGGATTTAGCGTGAACACAATTCAATAAACCAAGCAGAACCTTATTTTCCCTTAGAATTAAATGTACTGCTTTATCTGAGTCCAGCCCCTATTTTCTTTTTTTTTTTTTAAGTGACATTGACCAGATGTTATTTTTTAAGAGATCTCTTAGATTGCATTAAAAAAGAAATCCCAGGAGTTTCTGTTGATCAATCATATGAAGCATAACTTGCCTGTCTTTTCATGAACATGGCCATTGGTCATTGTCTATACAAGATGAGTCTGATATCTAAGAAACAGCATTAGGTGAGACGCTTTCTGACAAGACATGAAGAATCCATCTTTAGTTCTCACTTGGGCTTCAGATTCTTAGAAACACAAAGGAAAGATGTCTGGAAGAAGATGAGAAAAAATAGGACTTCCATATACGTTTCTCTCTTGGCTAGGACAATTTGTGCATTGATGCTTCTCTGTGGTATTTTCACTGAGGAAAAAAGTTATAACGAACTCTACTCCACCGAGGATTTTAAAAATTACTTTTTATTTGTGTGATATGAAAATGTGCTCTATGCACATTAAATCTTAAATCCTTATCTAGATGACCAAAACTGGCAAAATATACTGACAGAAATAAGACTGAATAACCTAAAATAGCTACACATTCCCACAAGTCAACGGTTTTGAACTAAAAGAAATTCCATGACCCCATTACTTTAAAAAAGCAACAGGAAAAACAACCTATAGCCTAGAATAAGCTTGATGCTGGAATAATTCAAGGGGGATAAAAATAACAGAACATGTACATGACTCATGAAAGTCTTTAATTTAAATAAATGTTTACTTTTCCCAGCAAAAGTGATACTTATTGCCAAAGGGATTTATTCAGCCTTAGGTATTAATTGTTCATTAATGTTCAAACATTTCTACCCAATGGTAAAAGTGAATAGCTGAAATTCCTGAATCTAACTTAAAAATGCATATACAATTATACCTCTCCTATATGAAATAGTTGTATACATATATCTGACGTAGGCTGTAAAAGCTTTCGCCAGTGCATATGTGAGGGGATAGTGAAGAATCCCTATAAAAACTGGACTGCCACATGCAGAAGAATGAAACTGTACCTACTGCAGGTACTTACCACAGAATTCAGTGCCTGTCTCTTTAAATAGAGGAGAGCCTGTGTGTTGCTTCATATCCCATACACAAAGAATTCTGGCTATGTAAATGCACAAAAACTCATGTGACTGGGCAATCTGATCAGAGATGTCTAAGATGAAGCATTATGGAAAATGTTGAGGGGTAAGCCAGGGGATTGATTCCATTAGGGGTACAGTCAGCCCTCAGCCCCGTGAGGCACCTTTTCAACTACAGGCCATGTTCTACACAGATTTACCATCTCAGAATCACTAGTTTTCATGTTCACCCAAAAGGAATATGTATAAAACTGAGTTTTTCATCATTAAGCAATTGAATGATCCTGATAGGAAATAGGATCTGGAACTCTGAGAAAGCCCTTGGAATCTTGGTTAAATAAGGAGGTACTCAAACTAGAAAGTAAGATTCTCTGAAAGCAAAGGACTTCTAATTTCCACTTGTGCCTAAAGCTGGTCTTTACTGAGAAGACGTAAACCAGAGGGCTGCAAACACAAGCGAGAAAGCCAAGATGAAGTGAGTTCTTCTCTTTACCTGGTGTCATGAACTGAAGTGTGTACCCTCCCCAAATTCACATGTTGAAGCCCTAACCCCCAAAATGACTGTACTTGAAGACAGGATCTTTGGATCTTTATGAAGGTGATAAAGATTAAAGGAGGTGATAAAGGTGAAGTCCTAATCCAATAGGGCTAGTTTTCTTATAAGAAATGGAGTAGACACCAGAATGCTTGCTCTCGCTCGCTCGCTCTCTCACTCACTGTCTATCTGTGGTATTTTGTCTGGCAGCTTGAGCCAACTAATACACCTTGTACAAAGACACATTTATTTCAAGACTTTATAAAGCTACCTTTTACTGAGCAACTACAAAGTGCAGGTCAACTTTACTTCAGTATCTCATTTAATAATTAGAAAATCCCTAGGAGATGAGGACACTCCTCACTTTATTTAAGAAAAAACTGAAGTACCAGAGGCTAATGACATTTCCAAAGTCACGCAAATAGTAAATGATGGAGCAGAGATTTTACCAAGCATTAATTTGATAACAAAAGCTGTACTATTTGGTGACTTAATGTGTTAAAGACCTAATTTAGGCATCGCAACACCTCCTATCTTATTTAGCCTTCGCTCCAGCAGTGGTGGACTTGGACAAGGCCAAGGGCAGAGGCAGCTGGTCTGGAGAGTTACCAGTGAAGACTCTGGGAGAGAAGAGCCGGCTGGTTTGGGGGTGGAAGCAGCCTCCTCCCTCTAACGAAGCCAGTGACAGCACTAAGTGAAAGTCAGAACGCTCACTTCCTTCCTACCTGCTCAGCCAGGGTTATATCCGCCAAATAAACTAATTACTTAGAGGGTACCTGGACCCCCCTAAAAGAAAAGATCTCGGAGAATTATATTTTGAGAGCATTACCCCCCCCCAAAAAAAAAACACATCAGTCTTAGACAAACCCTAAATCACGCACAGAACTACTGATGAGCAGAAACGCTTTGGCATAAAAAGCAGAACCCAAAATAAAAACAAAACTATAGTGTCTTCGGAGAGATAAAGGAAACACATCCACAAGAAAAAAACAGAGTCCTGTAAAACAAAAAAAAAGGAATATGCAAAGAACAGGAAAGCATGAATAGAAATTAAAATTATGGAAACATAAAACAATGAATGTAAGGATTAGAGAGTGAAAACAATATTTAGGACTTCTGCAAGAAAGAATAAACAGAAAAAATTCATGGAAAATGTGAGAGAAGTTAAATAAGAAATTAATTCAAAATGCAAAATATCTATTAGATGCCCTAATAGAATAATAGAATAAAATGGCTAATAGAATTACCAGGCACAGAAAGCAGAGGAAGTGAAGGTGAGAATAATGTTAAATATATATATGTATCTTCCATTAGTATTATATATTTTTGTATATTAGACGTTACTTATATGTAAACTCAATTATATATATTTATATATGTAAACTATATTACATAACTACATTAAACATTAAATATTATTGTTATACATAATTTTACATGTAAACTGTATTATATATGTAAACTATTACATATTACACACATATTTACCTATATATTTATATATAATACACATTTATACAATATTTCTCAGAACTAAAAGAAATGAATTTCCAGCATGAAAACAACTATTGCACCAAGTAAGAGAAAAGAGACTCACACCAAAATGCCCATCTTGAAATTTCAAAACACCAGGCATAAAAAGAATTGAAAAGCCCCATAACTTAAAAAAGGTCACATATTAAAAAAATGGATATCAGAACAGTCTCAGATTTAATCAACAACAATCCTCAAAGCCAGAAGCTAGAGATTTGTGCCTGCGCTATCACAGTTAAATGTTATTTCGAACTTAGAATTTCCTTTATCTTCTTGAGGTGAAAAACGTCTCTACAAATTTACCACCAATAATTCCTTTCTTAGGGCGTGACTAGACAACATGAGCCGACAAAACAGGACAGTGAAAGAAAATGCATGTTTCAATACTGTAAAGAAACGGGGAAGATATGAGTGCTGAGCCCAAAGAGTTCAGTGCAACAGCTGGGGAATATGTCCATTCTGGAGCAGGGGGTGGGGTGGGGTGGCAGGAAGGAAGTCATACAGGTACAGAAATGCCACGGAGAAATGACTTGCATGTTTGTCTATACTGAGAGGGTGCAGACACTCTTCTAAAAAAGTTTGGGGATGAATTAATGATACTTAGAAAACCAAACAAATGAAGAAATGAGGCTATTAGAGACTCAAAAAGAATCACAAAAAGAAATTACTGTAAAATTTTTGTCACAGCTTTGAATAA
>CM053513.1:2795428-2819031 GCA_028627145.1 Eidolon dupreanum
TTGTTTTCCCTATAAATTCTCTCCACTTTAATCATCGTTAGATGGTTACTCTGTCTACTTTTATCTAAGGACAACAGAAATTGCCTTGTAATTTTTTCAGTACTGCCATCTCATGAGGGTTAGAAACTATTTAAAAACCTAATCTGATTTTTCAAGTTAAATTAAAAACACTGCATATTTTGCAGAGAAAATGAAACACATGTTACAAAACAAGTACTTCCCAATGTTCCAAATATCTTGACAATAACCTATGAAGAGAACCCACCAAATATTTTCCAAATTATAAAGTTAGTTAAATAATAATCTACATTAAAACTATTTACTTCAGGAGATACGAAGGTCTCCTTATTGCTCATGACTTCAGAGTTGCCTAGAAAATTGGTTCCCACAGTTCTATTTCACTAATGAAGTCATACAAACCATGTGGAAGGTGGCACTGTTGACCCTTCTGTTGCCGTATGCCCAATTTTAAAGGTAACATGATAAGAGTTTTGGATACAGAAACAAAGCCAGCCTATGTGTAACCACATAACCAGAGAATGACAAACAAAGATGCTATAGAATGGAAATAGATAATTTCAGACAAGAGGAATGTAAAGCAATCCTTCTTGCCCTGTTTCCTGTACAATAACATGTTCATACCTCTCTTTCCTTCTTCACCTTTAAAGACAAAGAATGTTGTTTTGTAATGGAGTAAAACCACATTATGAGTGTTACTAATTTCCCCAATTTTCAAATACAATGAAATGTATAAGAACCTCAGTCTATGTTACAAAATTACACCTCGACCCTTGAAAGAAGCATCTTGCCATAAATGTATTAAAAATGGCTCATTAAACATTTATTTACTCTCATCTGAACTCACAATTTAAATCTCCATAATAGCTTTTCTCCTATTTGAAAAACCAAGGAAATTATTTAAATATAGATTGAAATCTGTAGGTGAAAAATATTTCACATGAGTATGCTTTCTCTTAAAAATAATAAAATGTACTTAAAAGTTCATGTAAAATATGTTAAAGTATTAAAATATTGACTCTACCTTAACTGCATGAACATAGAGTTCAACTTATATTCAAACATCTAAAAATACGCAGCAGATATTCATTAAAAATAAAAATAGCTTTATGAAGAAGATAAGGAACAGTTCAGCATCACTTATGTCTGGATAAAATGCAACCCAGTTTGAAATGAAACAATTTCAGTCATCTCTATATACTGACAACATTTTGCAATCAATATGATTTTCTCTGTTCATGGATACTCAATTTGGTACTCAAAACATGGTTGATTCAACTGAACTAAATAAATGGTCTATGTATGGCTTTTAATACTGTTAAAAAATGAAAATTATTTTTGCAAAAAATGGGTAAAGTGATGAATATAGAATCTAAAATCTCTGAGTGCATTCATTCAACATCCTTTGTGTTTTGTTCAGCATTAGGGGAACAGAAGTAAGGAAAAGCAAAACAAGAGTAAAATATGTTACAAATAAAATTGGCTTAAGGGGAGGATTAAAACAAGAAAGCATAGAAAATACTGTAGTAAGAACTTCAGTATCAGAAGCAAGTCAAGACCTATCCTTTGTAAAGTCATCTCTCTTTCTTTTGACATAGTATAAAACCGGCAATAATAATAAAACAAAACACCTTTGATCTCACTAAAACAACCGCCACCACCACTATTAGAATATAAGGATTCGAATTTGAAGGCTGCCTTTCCTGGTAACTTGATGTAAAATTTATTTTCCTTTTCTGTAAAACAGATGATGATTACCATGACACAGGATGGCTGTGAGAAATCACAGTTAACATTTACATATTGCTTATTCTGTGCCAAGCACTTTCCACCCATCTCACATGTATTAACTCCTACGATCTCAACAAAAATCCTATCCAGTTGGTACAAATGTCTCCCTTTTACAGTTGAGGAAAATGATGCAAGAGAGATTCAGTAACTTTAACCAAGGAACCCAGCTTGTAAGTTACAGAGACAGGTTAGAAATTCGACTAGTTTTGAAAAATACTTTCAACATGAGACAACACGGGAAAGCACTGTGTACACAGTAGGTCAATGAAACTGCTGTTTCCATCCCCATACATCTTCCAAAACTAAGCTTAAGTTATTTTCAGATGATCTATAGTTTATAAAATACACTGAAATGTTACATGAAGTGACATATATCATATGAAAACACTTGCAATCTATAAAGCAGCGTGTACATATAGAGTTTATTACTATCAGGGCTCATTATTGGAAAGAGACCTTATCTTGGAATGATGGGTCACATGTAGGAAGTTGGGATATCTTGCAACAAATCCATTCATCTATAAATAATAGGCTATTTTCATAACACACATCAGTTATGGTTCACTCCAAATCTACAATCTCAAAGGATACATTCTGTCTTAGTGAGATGTGTGTGGGGAGGTTTCCTGTGTAAATCATGTTGAAAATAGTAAATGTTTCCCAGAGGACCAATTAAACATGATAAATCTCAAGTTGTTCCTCATAAGGCAAGAGAGTAAGCAACAAATTGTTTAAAAGTTGTTTTAAGATCATGCTTTCTTAGAGAGCTAGTACTTCCCACAGTAACTGTGGCACCACGATTTGATATAATTTGAGTTATTTTTATAGGTTGTGATAGATCTGTCTTTATCAAAAATTCCCATCCAAACCAGATTAATCTTTGGAAGAAAATGGAGACTGTAGATAGCTATTATAGGAATTCTATGAAATCGAGACATATTAGTCATAGGATATCTCTCAGGGTCTCTGGGAAAACAAAGTTTGACTAAAGCAACATACTATGAATCAATCAAGTATTTACTGAGCTCCTAATATATATTTAACTTGTACAAGAACACCAGGCAGAATTTTGACTTTTATGTATAATGTGGGGACAAAAATATTAAATAATCACAGAATATTAAAAGGTTCTAAATAGTTCATGATCCTATCATCTTGAAGGCATCTGAACTCATCAGGGTATGATTAAATCCTCAAATGCGTCTTATCCATTTTCATATCTCTGGTGCCAGATTAGAGTTTTACACACAACAGGGAGTAACTTTTGCAAATATTGTTTAAACTCTGTTGAATCATTACATAAGTATGAATGTGCACACACACGTGTATGTGCCTTACTCGTGAACATTTGCAAAAGTAAATGAGATGGCAATGAAAATGGTATATTATGGGTCTAAGAGCATGACAGGAGAAAAACAACTTTTCTGTGGAAAATGGTGAAAGACATGGCTGTCTCATTGTTCTCTTTGTGCCATTTATCCCGCCAGTCATTACAACAGTCATAACTGCGCTTACTCACAGCAAAGGCAGTGAAGATACTTCCTGACATTAAATTTAAGGTCTGAGATTATATTAACAGCACTGTAGACAGGACTGTAAGACCTCAAGTTCCACCTCATGTGGATCCTACTTCCAACACACACAGTGGTCATAGCTACCAAATCCTTCCGTTCGAAATAGGCTACTCTTAAACAAACAATATTTGTTTAAAGCAACTCTAATATTTATCAATAAAATAATTCCGCAGTGGAAAAGGCTTCCCTTTCCCAACTATTTCACTAAAACCCCAGGACCGCAGCTCATTGGACTGTTTTTGACCATCCTTGAACAGAATGGGAAGCCGGGTGGGGAGATAATGCTGGCTAGCTGGCTTGCCTGCCACCATCACTCTTTTCTATGGGCCTGGGAAGGGGGTGGAAAAAGAGACAGCCTCACCAATATCTTACAGCTGGTAATAGGAGGTATACGCTGAAGACGAACCAGGGTGCTATTCTATGAGCAGGAGGAATGGATGCCATTCAGGCACATACAGCAGATGTCCACTTTACACATTCCTACACACTAACCCTCCATCGCGTTAGTTATTTCATCAAGTTACACATCTAGGTCAGCAAATATGTCTCAGGAACGAGACACCTAACTCTGCTGGGTGAAGGAAGCATGCTTAGAATCTCTTCTTTGATACCCGTTCCCAACACCACAGTTTTAATTCAGGCTCAAATCACTGCCATCTTGGACTAATCCAACTGACGTCAGTCTCAGTAATGATATGTGGGATATGACACCAAAAGCAAAAGTAAAAATAAACAAGTGGGACCATATAAAACGAAAAAGCTTCTAAACAGAGGACACCACGAAATCACATGCCGGCTGAGCAGTACACCTATGCAAGGGCCGTGACAACTCTGAGTCAGAAAGCGCAGGGCCCCGCCACTGCTCCATCACTTGTCAACTGATTAACTTCTTCCAACTTTCTTTACTTTACTAGACCTTCACATTTACCTAAGAACAGCACTGCCATAGAATTAAATATGACGATCCATACGAAGTGATTAATACATCATTCTGTATGCAGAATTACTTAATACTTGTTAGCGGCTGCAGCTGGTTGACGTTGTTGAAGCTGCTGTTGCTTTTACAATTATTAACCCAAGGAAATAGTAACAACTAAATAAGGGGTTTAGTAAATGGTGAATAAAAACACCCTCTGACTTAACCAACTATAAGATGCAACTTTTCTGATTCAAGTGTAAACTTATAAATCTATTAGAAGAAATGTGGAATATATATATACACACACACACACATATGTATGTATGTATATATGTATATATATGTATATATGTATTTATAACCCACTTTTATAACCTGTGAGAACAAACCAGGGTAGCGCTGTAGCACAGATACTTCTTGACTTAGAAGTGACAGAGTAAAATTGTATTTTTGCTTTCTTGAATTGGGCATTATCTCAAAGTAACAAGGAAAATCAGAAATGCAAATTCTTGATTTAATAAAAGTTAAAGACAACTGCATCCCCACCTGTAATATCTGAGTATAGCTGCAAAGCTCAGCAAAGGCAAGAGAGAAGTTATCCAGAGTGGTGACCAAAGGAGTAAAAACTGATCTGACCTCAAATTTCTCCAGAGAAAAGTAAATTTCTAGGAGACATAGAAGCTCTAATACAAGTAGGCAAGAAAGGAAATTGTGGACCAAACAGCCAAACTGTAACTCAGAATACAATAAAATGAAAAAAAGTAAGATTTAATAACTTATAAGTCCTTACTGAACAACAACTACTAAAGGACAACATTCAACTAACCAAAACATGCCTGGAAAAACTGTCAAACAAATGGCAAAATACTGGAATTTATTTTACTGTAGGGCAAACTAAAACAAATATGTTATTTATGAGCAAAGAACAGAAAGTTTGTGTCATAAGGTTTAATAATGCAGAAACAATGCAAAGTTTTAAGGAAAGACTTAAGGAAAGTGCAAGATAGTGTAAGCATACTGATATCATCTTTTACAGCAAGGAGATAAATAATATAAATTAATGACAATAAATTAGAAGATATAAATCAATCTAAGCATACAGGCAAAGAATAAAATATTTTTATATTCTGAAATTAGGTAGTGAAACTAAGAGAGGAGTATGGAAAGAATATAAATATATTTATTGCATTTTTGCTCATAGTGTGAAATACAAAATATACATAAAATATAAAATTGTGGGTAAAATATGAAATTATGGGTATTTATGGAGGTTGAATATAGTCCCAATGAAAATTCCAGCATTTGTTTTTCAAAAATATTCCAGCCTTATTCTAGAATTAATACAGAAACACGAAGGACCAAAAACTGCCAAGGAAATTTTAAAGCAGAATTACAAACCTAAAAATGTTAAGTACCAGATATTGAGGCTTATTACGAAAAGATAATGTGGAATCAGCAAAAGCATTAACTCATTTGTCAACAGCACTCAGTGTTGAATCCTGAAGCAGACACATCTGTATGTTGTTGATGACTAAGTTGGCAGGCACTACAATGTAGTCGAGAAAATGGTGCATTTTTCAAGAAGCAGTTTTGTATCAACCAGTACATTCGTTTTTCATTGTGCCATAAGAGACTGTCACATATTTAGTGGCTTAAAACAATCCAAATGCATTACTCACGTTTCTGTCGACACAGGTACAGGTGAGCTGGTCTTCGACTCCAGGCCTCCCAAGGCTGAGCTGCAGGTGCTGGTCAGAGCTGGAGGCTCTGGGCCCTCTCCTAGGTGGTGGTTGCTGGAATTCACTCCCTGTGGCTGTTGGACTCAGACCCTCAGCTGAGAAGGACCAGCTGCTGTTCCCTCACATGAGGGCCCCTTTCCAAAATGACAGTGCACTCTTTCAAAGCCAACTGGAGAATTTCTCTCATGCTTTGACTCTCTCCCTTCAAAAAAGGCCAAGTCCCTCTGAAGGGCTCATTTAATTAGATCATATCCACTTAAAATAACCTCCTTATGAATTAAATCAAAGTCAACTGAATTGGGGCCTTAACGACATCTGAAAAATTACATTTGTTCTGTAACATAACCTAATCAAGAGTAAAACCCATCAGACTTATAATTTTTCATACTCTCTAGGGAGGAGATCATACTAGATACCAGGGGCAGGCATCTCAGAGGACATCTCAGAATTCTACCACCACAACTCCGTACCCAGAGACACAAAAGGAAGCTGAATCCCTACCTCACTATACACACAAAACGCAATTCTCATGTCACCCTATACACAAAAATCAACAGATTGCAGATATGAGTGTCAAAGAAACAAACACGCTTTAACAAAAATGCAGGACAACACCTTAGTGATCTCAGACAAATACCTCTTAAAAGGAAAAAAATACTAACAAAGAAAAATGATATATTGGACTACTTCAAAAGTAAAATCTTTTGTTATTAAAACAATAAAAATAATATAATGGCAAACACAAAGTGTTAGAAGACATTTCTAATGTATATATACAACCAATGAGAGACTCATATTCACAATATATAAAGATCACCTACAGATCACTACAGAAAACACAGAAAATTCAGTAGTACACTGGGCAAAAGACTTGAAAAGGCAATTGAAAAAATATATGCAAATGGCAAGTAAGCACATAAATGATGTTCGACTTGATTAATAATCAGAGAAATGCAAATTAAAAAAACATAACAGTACTCACCAGAGTGGCTAAAATTTAAAAAAGGATTAAAATACTAAGTATTATATCACATATTTATGAATCAGAAACACACGGCGCTGGATAACTGTCAATGCTTACTAAAACAGACAATATTCATAGGTAACACTCAATAAATATACATATACCCAAACATACGTGCACCATAAGACAGGCCGTCATGTTCCTCCTAACAGGAATGTTCCTAATATCCACAAAATATAAGCTACGCAACAGAATAATATTCTGAATGAGAACAAACGATCTACAACAACATACAACTAACGGTAAGGTAAACATCCCAAATGTGAATTTTGGCAAAATAACTCGCACAGAAGAAAACACGTGGTAATTACATAATTTATACACAGTCCAAAAATTACAGGCAAAACTAACTTAAGTCATTAGAAGTCAAGATGTTACCCTTAAGGGTGGAAACAACCGAAGGGAAACGTAAACACATTACTGAGGTTTGAGTTGAAAAAGAAAGTATAATGTAAATTAACAACATCGAAAAGAACTAGCAGAAAATGTGATGTAATCTCAAGGTAGAGAATGTCTTCCTAACTGTATTTCATAACTTTGAAGACGTAGAAGAAAAGCTAGATAATATATGTATATACACACACATAACCTTCGTGGTCAAAAATAACCAAAAACAGAACCCCAAAAACAGCAGGCAGAAATGAGAGGTCATAGGGGTTCTGGTTCGAGACGGCGACGTAAGAGGATCCCGAGCTCACACCCACCCACCAAACCCACCCATCAAGTCCACCCACTAACTCCATCCACCAAGCCACCCAGCAAATTTGCCCACCCATCCCACCGAATCCTCACACCTAAATCTCCAGGTACACACATGGAACAACTTCGGGGGGCGGGGAGGGGGAGGAGAAACCAAACAATAAAACAAAAAACAAACAAAAATAAAGAACGAGAACGGCTGGCGACGCTTGGAGGCCTTCGACCGCGGCGCGGCACGCGCGGCGCACGTGGGGCCGGCGGGAGAGGCCGCGGCGCGGCCCCGCCACACACCGCCCGCGCGGCGCGCCGTCGGGAGGGAACCCCAATCCCCTAAACCACCCCCGCCCCGAGCTGCTCCGTGAGGAGCGGGGGCTCTGAACCCCACCTTGGGCACCCCCGACTTTTAAGACCCGCGCCCGCGGGACGGCCGAGCCCGCAGAGCGTCTGGCTGTGAAGCCCGGCGGCGAGGCCGAGGCCTGGGGCACAGGCGCCGCGCGCGCGCGGACTCACCTGGTCACCCGGCGCGCGCGGGCTCACCTGGTCACCTGGCGCGCGCGGACTCACCTGGTCACCTGGCGTCCCCGCTGTCCGCGCCGGCCCGGGGCCTGCGGGCCGCTCTCGGGGACGAAGGCCGGCGCGCACCTGCTTCCCGCGCTTCGCTCCCTCTAGGGCGCCATCCGCGGCTGTACGTCTAGTGTTCTGTTTGCTCTTTTTCTTTCTCGTCTTTTCCACCGGGTCCACCTCTGCGCGCTGCCCCCGCCGAGCGCCGCAGCGCCAGCGCCTCCCGGACACACCGGACGCTCGCCCGCGCGCGGGGCCCGGCGCGACACCTGTCCAGGCCTGGCCCCGCCGCCCCGGCCTCCACGCGGCCCCTCGACGGCGGCGGCGGCCACCACGGGCGCCGGAGCGCGGTCTTCGGGGGACAGAGACCCGGCAGCGTCCGACGCCGAGGCTGCGGCCTGAGCGGCGGGCTGCGCATTAGGGACACCTGGGCCTGACTGACAACAGCCTTTCGGGAGACCCCGGGCGCAGGCGCACCGGGCGCTGGTCTCGCGTGGGCGCTGTTCTCGCGTGGGCGCTGTTCTCGCGTGGGCCTCCCTCTGCGGCTCTCTGGAGTGCTAGTACCGCCCTGAAAGCAGCTTGGACAGGTGCCTGGTGCACCTGTTCTTTCTGCTGTCTCCCAGGTGATGCCGCTGATCTCCGGGCTCTAGTGGCCAAGCGGTTTCTAGCGGCCTGGGTCCCACCCACAGGGTCCTGCACAGACAGTCGAAACACACCCCCACCGTCCTGTGAAAGAGGCCTGTTTGCTTGTGCCCAGCGTGGGCTTTGGTACACATCTACAGGCCTACAGATTTCAAAATATATTGCATAGGTATAGTGGCCAAAACAATGTGATGTTGGCATAAAATAGAGACATAGCTTACTGGAACAGAACAGAGAGACCAGAAATAAATCCACACCTATATGGTCAATTAATTTATGACAAAGAAACCAAGACTATATACAATGGGGAGAGGACAGTCTCTTCAATAAGGGAGGCAGGGGAAACTGGACAGATACATGCAAAAAAATGAAACTCGACCGCTATCTTACACCATACACAAAAGCTAATTCAAAATGCATTAAAGACTTGAATGTAAGACCTGACACCGTAAAATTCCTAGAAGAAAACTTAGTAAGCTCCTTGACATGGATCTCGGCGATGACTTTTTGGACTTGACACCGAAAACAAAGGCAACAAAAATAAAAATCAACAAGTGAGGCATATCACACTAAGGCGCTTCTGCACAGCAAAGAAAACCAACAACAAAGTAAAAGGGAGTCTAACGAATGAGAGAAAATATTTGCAAGTCATATACCTGATACGAGGTTAATATACAAAATATATAAAGAACTCATATAACTCAATAGCAAAAAGGCAAAAAAGTCCAATTAAAAATGGGCTTGGATCTGAACAGACATTTTCTTAAAGAGGACATACAGATGGCTAACAAGTACATGAAAAGATGTTCAACATCACCAATCACCAAGGAAACACAAATGGAAACTTCAGGAGCTATCCAATTAAAAATAAATGTCATTCCCAATGGGTGGAAATCATTAAATGTCATGAAACTTCATATTTGTCACTGTCGATTACCCTCCATGTTTCATGTCTATATTATTCATGTTTTGTAAGCTAGTTTCACCCTCAAGATTAATACAAAATTGTTTTTATACTTTTAGGTCCAATTTTCATGTACACTCTCCTTTGCTATTTCCTTAAAGATTTGGTAAGAATAGTTTAAAATAGAAATGAAGATCTCTCATATAAAAAAAAAAAACAAGTCCAAATAAATAAACCAATAGAGAAACAGATCTGCAATATTTTTTTGAGTCTCTCGGACTTGGTATCGAAGAAATTTGAACTAAAAAAAATATCGAAACTTTGCACAAATTGTATTTTATTTTTCCCATTGAACATGTAATACTTTGCTATGGAGAAAATGCATTGTTCTTTTGTGTGTTCCATTGAGTACATTAAAGCAGGGCATCTGGTTGGATGTTGGCCTTATGTTCATAATGCCTATCATAAATACCTATTCTTCAGAGCCTAAGGTTGTCTATCTAATTTAGGACATATATATCAGTTTTTGAAAATATGAAAGCCAGTGAGAAACTCATGCAAAGTTCCACACACAGCATGGCACTTGAAGACCATTACTTCTGGTAGGAATATCATTTACATAATTTTCTACAAGAATTCTTCTTCCATTAAAAAAAAAGTTGGCAATGGTTAACTTTGAATGAGACCTCACAAGTGTCTAGCACTTAGATAAGTGTCTTCCCTATTTTATCTCATCTAAGCAACAAACACAAGACACATTGCAACAATCTGATTTTTTTTTTTTAATTAAAGTAACCATATTATTCTAAACTACTGCCAAAATTAACCTAGTAAGCTAAATTGTTACTAATTTCTGACTTCACATTTTGCATGTTGGTAACCACAAATTCCAAACAGGCCTAGAATTTTATTTCTCAAATATTATATAAAATCAGTTTTTCTATTTTATTACTATAAGAAGATTAATTGGAAGATTATTATTTCAGTTCTATTTCTACTTAGCATCTCACTAGTACTTTAGATATCACTTGTACTTTATTCTCAATCTTTTTTTTTTTTTTTTAACTAAACCCATATAATGCAAACAGTATTTGTTTTTCAGTGTGTTTTGAATGTGACTGTCAATGAAGGCTGGCCAATATCCATGAACCATGAGTACACACAAAAATAGCATCATCTTTTGATATGTAAAGTGCAGAGAGATCCTCCCAAGCATTTAATCTATCAACTTTAAGGGCTACCTCTTTCCTAAGAGTGTTGATAGGGAGCTTGAACATCAAGCTGTGTTGACAGGAAACTCCATTACATGGCTGTTAGTATTGCAATGATAATTTGATTAGGAAATCAGTCTTAAAGTGCATATTTTGCTTTGCTTTATCTAGAAATAGTTACATTTCCACCTATATTTATTTGTGCCAAACACTAAATAAATATTTATGCAGAATGTCTCTGTTTTAAGGGTCCTTTAGTTGCTTAGACACCCAATTTTGGGAATAGACTTCAGTTACAAATTATAAAAATGAATGTGGTGGTACAGCATGATAACTGAGAGCTCTTCATACCAGTTCATGTTGGTGTCTGTCTCCTCTAGTTAGAAGCTGTGTGATCTGACAAGCCACTCAAACTCCCCAAATCTCTTTTTCCTTACCTGTAATGCAGGAATCAACAGAAGCAAGCTCTTCAGATGTTGGGAATAATAAATGAAAATGTCTATAATGGATTTTGAATAATGTTGGGTATATTTTGCATGCTCATGTGTTCAGAGGAAACTAACCCATGAAATTCTTCCCAAGAAAGGGATTCCTAGCTAAGAAACCACTGAATAATATATTCCTATCCTTAGAGTTGTATAATAAACACTAGCTATCCATGGTTCTGCACCACAAAAGTCTGCTTAACTCTTTAAGATGTGTGCAATTCTGCCTGTGTCTATGGACGTAGAAATCAAAGCAAAACCTGAATTCTTAGTGTTTGACTGAGCTTACATTTTCAAAGACAGGTAGATGAATAAATATAAGTACAGCAATTCCATCTGTAAAGATGTATATTTTAAAAATCAGTAGTTTTAACATACTTATATATCTATGTAATCTATCATCAATCTATCCTTATCTTGCAACTTTGTTTTTCTTGGTATCTTTACACTCATGAATTTAGTGATTGTTACTCTACAAAAAGAACACTCTAGAAAGACATCACTTCCAGTGTTTCCTTTCTTATATCATTCTAGATATTGAATCTAATATCTTGACTTACATCAAAATGCCATCCCATTAATTGTCAGTCTGTCTATCAGCATTTCAGACACCTGGATTATTCTCAGTAGATACTGTATGACACTTTTCCTTGCATGACATATCATGACTTCTTCTGCAACCAAACGGAATCATAGAGGTAGAATGAAACTATGGTCTTGGGCTTTTTTTCCTTCCATCGCAACTGTTGCAAATATTCAAGATCACAATTCATGCTATTAATTTCAGCTGATATTTTCAATGCTCTTAGCCCAGCACTTACATCCGACAGCTGTAAAGGCTTTCAGCCATAATAAATCTCTGCCTGACTTCCCAAAGCAAACAGTGTTGAGGAGAGTGATCTCTCCAATAACATTTTGTCAGCTCAAATCACCACCACAACATAAGTGATTCAGACAGTCTGAACTGACTCCAGGCCTCCCAACCTCCGGTCCTTATTTCCTATTTTCTTTTACTTCTGACCTGTTCTTAATATCCCCCAAAATTCTGAAAACACTGTGTTCGTTCCTCCGGACTGGCTGCATGCCCATGTAATGGCTTTTTCTTCTCTCTCTGAGAAGATTCTGTGTTGTGGCCTGCCTTGTCCGGTTCATCTGAAAACCAAGTTTATTCAGGTCTGCTAATTTGGGAAGAAACTGAGTAAACTGTAATGCTATAAAATTAACATTTTAGAAGTAAATCTCTGTTCTTGTAAAGTAAGTGAAGCAAAGTGATTTTCCTTGATACGCTTGAAATCAATTCCAGAGCCCGTGATGTCCACGCGGCGTCTCCCTCTCTGTCATGCACGTCATAAATAATGTGTTGAGTGCATTAATGAGCTTCCTTGGAGCTAAGTGCCATGAACAGAAGCTAGGTCAAGCCATGGGAGCCCACCAGAGAAACGTAGACATGATCTAAAACTATGCTTTGCCGAGAGCAAGTAATGTGACAATCAAGAGCACAGAGCCTTTGTGTCAGATCCCTCTTCAAATCCTAGCTCCGCCTCTGACCAGCTCTCCCGCCCCTGGTGCCCGGGCCTCTGTTGCCGTATCTATAGACTGAAGGTGTTGTTGCTGCCTAATTAAATAAAACAAAATGTTTTCTTATTATTGCTGCTAGCAGTGTTTCGATCCAGACTTTGCAATTGACTTGGGATAAAATGTTGTTACCCCAAAGCAACTGAAAAACTTACAATTTCCAAATAACTCAGCCATCTTAGACTCTTTTTGCCACAGTTTCATTTAAATATAATTGGCATATAACATCGTATTAGTTTAAGGTGTACAACGTAATGATCTGATATACTATTGCAAAATTATTACCACAATAAGTTTAACATCCATTGCCTCACGGTTACAGTATTTGTGTGTGTGTATGTGTGTGTGTGTGTGTGTGTGTGTGTGTGTGCACGCTGAGAACTTTTAAGATATACTCTCTTCCTAAAACTTTAATTTGAACCATTCTGACTAAAATGAGCATCCTTCATCCTCCCAGTTATAGGCTACTTAGGGAAACATATTTTGACACCATTGTTTTATTTAAATCAAACCACATGAGCATACCTGTTATTTTTATTGTTCCAAAACCAAAATCATTTTATTTTATGTATTAAATGCTAGTACGTTATAGACACTAATTTATTTATCAGATAAACAAACAAGCTAAGTATTAAGTATTATGAGCCAGCTGTCACACCCAGGTCCAGTCAATGGAAAAGTCTTAGAAAATTTTGTTACTTTTATTCAGTATTGATTTTTAAAACAAAACTGAAATATCACTTAAGGGTGTTGGTGATTTGGTGTAATTAAGAGCCTGGGTTCTTGAGCCCAGAATTAGGATTCAAATTCTCAATTCTGTCATTTACTCACTGTACTAATACACAAGTTATTTAATCCCTCTCGGCTTTAATTCTTTCAACTATACATTAGAGGTAATAAGAGTATATACATCACAGGCTTTTTATAGCACTTAATGAGCTAATACACTTCTCATAACAACACTTGGTACATAAAAATTGCTTTCAAAATGTCCGCATCATTTTTAGCAAAGGAAGATACTAAGTACTAACTGGTTTAATGAGTTTACCTAAGGCCACACAATTAGTTCATGATAGAGGCTGTATTGTGCTCAGAACTTAGCAGCCATATTGCATTCATTATTCGATAACAAATATATTGTTTACCGTGAGCGTCATGCTGGGGGTCGGAAAAGCAATGAGGAGTAAAACAAATATGCTTCTAGATGTTACAGTCTCATTTGGGAAAAATATAATTACATTAGCAAATGATATCAGATGTGTGGGTGCTAATGCCTGCACCCCACACAGGACAATGGGGCATCTAGGGGAAAACCTACTCCAGCCTCAGAGAAGCTTCATGGGAAAAATGACCTCCAAGCAAAAAGTGGAAAAAAAAGTGAAAGGCTAAAGAATGGTCAGCGATAGGAAAAATGGCCAGCATCTTCAACAAGTCACTGTTTCAAATCTATCACTAGTTTTCACACCTAGAAGAAACATTAACAAGCATGTATTCTATGAAAAATGGCAAGCCCATGATAATTATATAAACTCAGTATTTTTAATACAATGATGACAAAACACATGACCTAAAGTTCTGTGCTCTCCTTTTTCTTTTTTTCTTTTTTTTAAAGGATTAATGACTGTTTACAGATTCTAAGCAATGCCTTTTCAGACTGCAAAGTGTGATTAATAACCCTGGAAAGTTAAATGTTTGATTACATGGGGAAAAAAGAAAGTTGCTACTGTTGGTACAAATGGATTTGGAGTATATGAGAAAGAACCTTGAAAAGAATTAAAAACATACATTATTGCTCTTTGGGCTCTGGTTGTTGAAAATATACTCCAACCCTTTTTGTTTATTAGTTTGTTTAGAGAACTATTTTTTTTTTTCTTCAAATAGTTGAGAGTAACTATCAATTTATTTTGCTTTTGGACACCTCCATTTTATTGGAGCTTTAAAAGTGTAAGCTTGAGAGAGAGTGAAAGAGAGGCAGAGAGATGGCACTGGCCACCAGGAGAAATCTACAATGCTGAGCAGAGCGATGCAGTAACAGTTTGCTGATAGAGCGATGGGGACTCATCTTTCAGTGACCACAGCAGCACCCTTTTAACTTCGGAATCCTATTCTTGTGGACCCACAGCCCATCAGACAAGACAATAATGCTGTTAAAGATATCTCAGTTGATTTTTCACAGAGAGTTGAGAGTAACAGTAGAATTTTCATCACATTCCTCTTTTGCAAATACAGTAGGTAACCAGATAATTGAATCTGGTTTCCTCATTGCCTGTATGTCAGTGTATACCAGTTCAATGCTTCTTTTCTTCCCAAAATTCATATGTCATTTACAGAATGTAATGTTGTTCTATGATAATTAAAAACAGTTATTAAGTTTATGCCAAGTTAAAAAAAGAATAACGAGACCGCCCAAGATGATTAAATAGGGAATAGGGGATAAAATCTTTGCCCCGAGCAATAGTTGGTTCATAGCATGCCACTGATGTTTTAGACTCCAGCCCACTTCCCAAAATTCTTATTAAATTTACTTTATCCATTTCGTAAACCCAAAGTCAGACATTAAATTATATCTAAAGAAAAAGTCAAACGTTTATAACTTTATAACAAATTAACTATTCTATATCTCAAAGAGTTTAGCAATAACATGCTTCCAACATAAAGTATATGCTATGAGATGTTTTAACCTGTTCATATTTTATTCCTTTGTTTACTGAAAAAAAAGCAACAGTAATAAAAGAGTTAATAGTTATATAGCTCTTATTGCATACCAGACACTGTTCTAAGCACTTTGCATCTAACAGCATAATGACATGCAAAGGGCTTAGAACATTATCCAATGAAGTGGGTACTATTTTTAATCTCCACTTTATGTGAGAAAACTGAGGCACAAAAAATATTAGATAAGTTGCCCTTTAATATAATCTGCAGGGAGACCATAAGCTGCTAATGGACCACCTAATATGCCAATAAATTCTGTACAAGAATTAGCCTGGGTTTGAATCCATTATGGGACTCGTGGTTTTGAGGACACAGTGAAACAGCGACAATATGTTATTTGAGTGTGGCTTATACACATAAGCTCACCTCCTTCAGCTTTGCTCATACGTCGTCTCCCCAGGGCAGGCATTCCTGCCATCTTTAAAATGACAACCACCCCCTTCCCAGCATGCCTGGTCCTCTTCTCATATTTTTTTTTTGTTGAAAGCTTTTACTGTATAACTGCTAGATGTGCCTTCTTACATTTTTAAAAATCGCGTGCCTCTTTTCACTAGAATACAAATCCCATGAGGGCAGTATTCTTTCGCCTATGGCTTGCACAGTGCCTAGATGAATGGTAGAGGCTCCAAAATTATTAGAGGAATACATAAACGAATGAGTATGTTGGCAATCTTTCCTAACCCTATAAATATTATGGTGATTATTTACATATTGTATTTTTTGTATGTGACTAGCAATGTGCCTCAATTTGTCAGGTTTTCATTATTTAATACTGAAAGATTATTTTTCTTTAATGAGTGTTCCTTATATAAGTTCAGAGCTTCGAATTAGAGTTTGGTTTATTTTAGTCACTGGAAGAAGTTAGACTGTTGAAATGTTGTTTCTTGAGCCTTTGGGGACCTTTTCTGCCAATCGCCTGCCAGGATCATGCTCCCCCTGTCAGTTTTAACATGTCACCCCTACTAATAATAAGGGAAAAGAGGAGAAAAAGAAAAGACTGTCGATCTGTGCCCAATCACCCTTTGTCTTGTGGTATAGATATAAATAGCTGGTTCTTTATTTATATTTCTACCTACATCTAAGCAGGTTTTTTTTTGTTTTTAATAATCAAACTACAGCCTAGTGGTGATGTCCCACGGTCAAACAGGTCTTGTGATGCTGCAAGGCTGAAGGTCCTGTGAGCAATATCCTGCTGGCTACTTAAGCAAACAGGGTGCGTCACATGCCTTAAGAAAATCAGCTTTGACAAGTGCGTGCATTGTTTTGCTCAGGGCAAAGAGAGAAAGTGAGAATAAGAGCAGAAGTGAGCACTGGAGAGAACGTCTCTGAGCCACCTTCCATGAAGGAGTCAATTTGACAGCTGTGCAGGTGGCCAAAACAACAGAGCAAGGCAATATGCTCAATAAATATTTAACATTTTTGGTCAAATGTTTCTGAAAAATATCACCTAAATTGTTACTTGTTCTCCTACTCACCTGTTCATCTAAGAATTTTCATTTTTTTTTCTGTTTTTCAGCAATTGATCTTTCTTTTTCTACAGATCTGCCTGTGAGGTTGTGTTCACAGCTCAAAGACATTTTTTTCCTGGAAGATCTCTGCCTCCCGTTGGACTTTTCTAGCTCAAAATAGGGAGCACTCCTGAACAACTCAGAGCTCAGACAGCGGCTGCACTCCTCAAAGTCCCAGATGGTTCCTGGACATAGTGTGCACCAGCCTGCAGGGGCGACCGAGGGATCAAACACGGACTGTTAAAAAAATGCAACGTGAGTTCTTATTAAAGTCCATTTCTCCATCTCCTTCCTACTGGAGGGAGGGAAGGGAAGACAGAGAGGGGGAAGGGGGAGAAGGGAGGAGAGGGGAGGCACACTGCTGAGGTGGTAGAGGTGATCAAAGGTCAAATACAGCCTTGGGGGAAAAGTGCTCTATGAATTTGTCCTCTACCATGACAGGCGATCTTTTTTTCTTTTTTCTTTTTTTCTCCACCGTGATTTCAGTGTGTCACTGCACTTCCTAGCCCACATCTCCTAGATGGAAAACTCAGTCATCCTCAACTCCTGTATCTCCATCCTTAGGCATTTTGTCTCTGAGACCTGTTCTATGCTTTGTCTCTAATATTAATCCAGATTTATGATTTCCATTTTTTCTTTTTTTTTGCTCCTTCCAACATTTTTATTCAAAAAAATGTGAATAGCCTGCCAAAGAAATGTACAGCGTCTCCACTTCCTAGAGTCTCCTCTTACTCTCTCCTCTTATGCGAGTCTTAGTAACATTCAGTTCCTGTCTTTTCTGGTCACGGCAGGGAAATGTAGCCTCCCCTTCTTGGTTTGGCTGGTCACACACCTTTTAGTTCACAGTTACTTTCAATAAGGCCCCAGTTGATAACTTTTGTCAATTGCTCTCAAGATTTTTCACGTATATAAGTTCTCTTCTAAGGGACATTGTGAGCTTCTAAGGAGGCAAAAAACAAATACATCTTTTTTGTGTGTCCCTCAAAATGCCTCATACAGCTTGGGGCATGGAGGGAGTACTTTGTAGATGTTTTTTGAATAGTCTCGACTGTATATGTAAATGTTGTAAGAGGTATGTCTATATTTTCATATTTAAAAACCATATTTTGAAATCATTTATATTATATTTACTTCTGTAGACCTAGTTTGAGTTTCATCTCACCATTTGTGAAGACCACTAGAAAACACTATTCTAATTCATACCAAATCCATTCTATATTAACTAGAAGAACCTCATACTCTCTAAATGTGGTAATTTTCTGTTTCTAGTTTAGTTCAATGGAGTTTACTTTTAAATTAGTGTAGATTTTCTCATTATTGTCTGATCTTCGAAGCCTAAATAATTTTTCTTAAATCTAAACATATTTAGTCATTTATCTTTCTCTTTTTTAATGTAACTCCCTCTTTTTCCTTCTTCCATGTTTTTCCTTTCTTCCCATTTTGATTTTTAAATTTTTACTTATTCGTCTCTTCCACCCCAAAGTCTTTTTTATTTCTTCAAAGCACCATGTAATTTCATTTTCCCCAAGTGATACTACATGTAAATTTCCCCCCGCTTGAATTAATTTATGGATTCATAATAGCTTTCTCCCAAACAGGTTTACTCAGTTTAATTCTGAAGATTATCTAGAGGGCTAACAATCTCTTTAGGATTTGGGGAAAATACTAACAAAGTAGACATTTCTGTGGAGAAAGTGTTATATAAATTTGTAATGACTGGAAAAGATCACTTTAAAATATATGTGTTAAAGATTTACCTATGTGACAAATATGGATTAAATACCCCAAACTGGCATTTTGATGTACAATAGAAACATCTGATAAATATCCAGTGGGATGGCACTCAAGTAAAAATATTTTTTCAATATTAATTTTGAAAATAATTAATTTGTAGACTTTCAATAAGCAGTTCTTAAGTTAAGCCTTTTACCCTCACATTTTTCTTCAATATTCTATACTTACTTTTTACCTTTAACTGTGAATCAAAAACACATAAGATTAAGTTTATCATTTTTAAGGGTACAGTTCAGTAGTGTTAATTATATTAACATTGCTGTGCAACAGGAATCTAGAACTTCTTTTCATCTTACAAAACTGAAACTCTACGACCACTGAATGACTCTCCGTTTCTCCCTCCTCCTACCCCCAGGCAACCATCATTCTATTTTTCATTTCTATGAATTTGACTACTTTAGGTGACACATATAAATGGGATCATACAATATTTGTCCCTTTGTGACTGGCTTCTTTCCCTTAGCATAATGTCCTCGAAGTTCATCCCTGTTGTAGCCTGTGACAGGATGTCTTTTTTTTTTTTTTAAAGGCTGAGTGATACTCCATGTGTGCACTGGCCACATGTTGTTTATCCATTCATCTGCTGATGGCCATTTGCGTTGCACCCATTGTGGGTATTGTTACTACTATTGTGATTAAAATGATGTGCAAACATCTCTTCAAATTCCTGCTTCAAGTCTTTTGGGTATATGTATACATGCAGAAGAGAGGTTGCTGGATTATATGGTTACTTTATTTCTGATTTTTTGAGAAACTCCATACTGTTTTTCATAGCAGTCAAACCACTTCACAATCGTACTAACAGTGTGCAAGAGTTCCACATCCTCGCCGACCCTAGTTATTCTGTTTTGTGAGGTCATGTTGTTTTTTGATTGCGGTCATCCTTATGGATATGACATGATGCCTCATCATCGTGGTTTGATTTACATTTCTCTAACGATTCACGACATTGAACGTCTTTTCATATATTTTTTTGTCCACTTGTATATCTTCTTTGGAGGAATGTCTATTCAAGTTTTTTGCCCAAGTTTTATCAGGGTTTTTTTTTTATGTTATTGAGATTTAGGAGTTATTTATATATCTGGATGTTAATCCCATATCAGAAATATGATTTACAAATATTTTATCCATAGGTAGGTCACCTTTTCACTCTATAAATTTTTTCCTGTGATGAGGGGAAGATTTTGAGTCTGATGTCTTCCCATTTATCTCCTCTCATTTTTGTTTTCCGTGTTTCTACTGTCAGATCCCCCAAATTATTACCAAATCCAATACCGTAAAGCCTTTTCCCGATGTTTTCTTCCATAGTTTTATAGTTTTAGATCTTATATTGAAGTTTTTAATTCATTTTGATTTAATTTTTGTATATGGTATAAGGTCCAATTTCATTCTTCAGCATGTAGATATCCAGTTTCCCAATATCATTTGTTGAAAAGACTGTCCTTTTCTCATTGTGTACTCTTGACATCCTTGTGGAAGATCAGCTGATCATATATTCATTAGTTTATCTCTAGACTCTGGTCTGTTTCACTAGTCTTTGCTTCTGTCTTTCTGCCTGTAACACACTGTCTTAGTTACTACGGATTTTTCATATATTTTGAAATTGGGAATTGTGAGGCCTCCAGCTTTGTTCTTCTCTCTAAAGATTGTTTTCAATAGTCAGGTTCCTTGAGAGTCCACATGAATTTTAAGATTTTTTTTCCTTTTTTTCTGCAAAAAAAAAAAATGCTGTGGGATTTTGGTAGAGATTGCAGTGAATCTGTAGATCGCTTGGGTAGTAGGAATATTTTAACAATATTAAGTCTTCAATCATGAACACAGAATGTCTTTCCATTTATTTCCGTCCTCTGCATTTTCAGCAATGTTTTATAGTTTTCAGGTACAAGTCTTTCATCTCCTTGGTTAATTTCATCACTAGGTATTTTATCCTTTTTGATGCTTTTAAAAATAAATTCCTTTTTGCATTAGGTAACTGATTTGGCATGTTGATTTTGTATACTGCAACTTTCCTGAATTTGTTTATTATTCTAACAGTTTTTTTTTCTGGAATTTTGAGGGTTTTCTACATTTAAGAATCATATCATCTGTAAATAGAGATGATTTTATTTCTTCCTTTCCAATTTGGTTGCCTTTTTTTCTTGCCCATTGCTGTGTGGGAATTTTAGTACTAGTTAAATAGAAGAGACGAGAGTGGGCATTCTTGTCTTGTTCCCGACATTAAAGTTAAAGCTTTCAGTCTTTCACCAGTGAGTATGATGTTACCTGTGGGATTTTCACATATGGCTTTTATTATTTGAGGTCCTTTCCATCTATTCCTAGTTTTGTTGCATGTTTTTATTATGAAAAGGTGTTGAATTTTGTCAAATGCTTTTTCTGTATCTATTGAGATGATCATGTGATGTGTTACGTTGATAGATTTTCGCACTGATATTCATCAGCGGTTTTGGCCTGTCGTTTAATTTTTTTTTGCAGGGCCTTTGTCTGATGTTGGTACAAAAGTTCTAACAGTAAAGTACATATTCTTAACCACTATGCTAATAATTTCAAGAACTCGAAATATATACACATTGCTAATAAGTCATAAATATTAAAAGATAGTAGTTTGTTGACCATTCAGAGATTCTCCATAGCTTACCATAACAGAGAAGGGCACAGGATTGGGACCGTGGGCCTTGCAGTCAGCCTGCCATTTCTCAGCTTTCCAACATTGAGAAATGTGCTCATCTTTGGAAAAGTGGGATAAATATGCCTACCTATGAGGATTGTTATAGGCAATAGAGGTAACATATAACAAAAAGTGATCTTTATTACTTACAAAGAGATAGATGCTATTTAAATGCATCAGCCTTGTTATGTCATTTAAGCCATACAGCATCACTAGGAGGTAGGTGTTATTATCATTTCTGTTTCAGAGAAGAGGGAATTGTAGCTTGAGGCATTAAATCACTTGCCTGTGCTCACACAGCTATTACACATTAGTGCAGTTCACTCCGATTTTTAACTACTATGCGGTAGTGCTTCCATGTCAAGTGTTTATCTTAATATATGGTTAATCATTCTTCTCTTCTCTTCTTTTCCTTCATATTCAGTATTTAGTGAGCATCTAATATTCCAGGTTCTGGGTAGGCTTTCCACAACAATCGTATTATTTAAATCTCATGTCAGTCATGGAAGAACTCCAAGTCGAGGCCTCATTCTCTTATTCCACAGTTGTTTCGTGTGTACTAAGCATTCAAAATCAGCCCAAATACAGTCCGCTCTTTTAAAACTCCCTGAAACTGTTTCTTTATAGTGTACTTGGAAGTTCTAATACCCAAAGTGGTATCTTTTTAAGTCGAGGATGCATTCGCTTATTCCACAGTTAAAGTTAACATTGAGAAAAGCAGAGAAAATACTATATTAGTGAAATGTTTTAAAACTATGGCCTTGGAAAGACCACACTGCAATGAATAGCCATAGAATTTCAACTTTTTCTCATCAAATTTTCTTGGAGCAGACAAACCTGATTATTGTCCCACGCAGAATAAGTCCACCTATAAGAAGAAATTATGTTGCATGGTAAGATTACTACGAAACAGAGATTCACAAATCTCTGGGAGTCACCGGCTTACCCGCGTCTCTCCAAGGAAGGTGTTACCTTGTGTGCTAAACACACGTCCACGTTTACAGAGTGATTCACGAGCGCATCACCCGGCGCTCGCTTCAAAGCCAGGCGCATCTGTGAATCCCTGGCAAAGACGAGGGTGTGGCTCTGGTATTGTAAGACAGCATCAAGAGCGAAGAGGATTAACGAAAAAGGGAGAGACAGCCAGAATCATCAAAGTACCTGCAGCAGATCTTATCTTTTCTGATGAAACTTTCCAGCCTTTGGGCGCCCAGAATATACAAGCCGAGGTTTAAAGAGCAATGAGGTTTGGCGCAAGACAAAACAAGACAAACAAAAGTCCACAAACATTCTAAATTCATCAGAAGATGAGACTTGCTGCAAAGCTTCAGCATGAGAAACAGCCAATAGTCAATAGAAACCTTGAAAGTGAAAGTGGTTTTCCTTTTAAGTTTTGCAAACTGTGTGAGGTGATGACAGCTTCCTGCGGGTTGGCCTGTAGCTGATCAGGTTTCAGCAGCTCCTTCAGCTCCAACGCCAAGTTCTCAGCCTCTGTAACAGCCCAGGGCTCTGTCAGACAAGACCCCATATGGCAAGTTTTACTCTAGGAAAGAACCCTACCTCCCTCCGCCTCCCCACTGACTCTTCAGGCCACCAGGGTCGGCATCTCTCATGTGCCCCTAACTCTGGATTTATTTTAAGCTTTCACAACTGCAAGCCAGCATTTTCATTATAAATGCAAAGGTGCACGAAGACTTATGGTCCACAATAATAAAATGTAAAATCACCTGGCGGTAGCAAGTCTCTAAATGACAACTTTCAACATGGTGATACCACAAG
>CM053513.1:2819531-2893093 GCA_028627145.1 Eidolon dupreanum
CACCGGAAACAAGCCATAGTCCTATATAGTTGAAAAGTCAACAATAGTCCAACAAAGCAACAGGATGAGACTGCACTATCTTTTACAATTTTTTTCATTGTTCTTTTCATCCTTGTACTTTCAAATACTCAATCATGATTTTCCTTCTCAAGAATTTGGCCAAAGCTCTAGGAAGATAAGAACATAATGTCTTTGTATTTATTTAGAGTCGTGAAAGAAACGGGCACGGTTTGGAAGGCTATCGAGATTTCTGAAATTTATCAAAGTGCTCAGTGAAAATGAATAAAGGATTCTTTCACTCTCTACTGAGGACACCAAACTGTTTCAGCCCATGCCTCCTTCAATTAATCATTCATATCTTCGGGAGCCCTGTAATGTCTGACAGGTTGTAGCCAGATCACAGCCTATTTAAAGGAAACAAATCTGCAACTTGATAACACCTTTTCTAACTGCTTGAGTTTAAAATAACAGTGTATTTCTCTTTCATTATCTAATACAGAAAGATTGGGAGATGCCACAAATTCAAAATGTTGAAAACTAACATGTCAATAACTTACACTGAATTCCGACTTATTTTTGAAAAAAAAAAATTAAGTTAATGTACGTGAAAAGAAGCTTCTCTTTTTCCTCAAAAATATCCAGTTATTTTTAGAGTATAATAAATAGATTTTCCTCCCTACAAATGAAATAATCTATTCACACATGTTTTTTCCTAGTTAGGGACTTTCTAAGTTTTAGAAACTTTAAATCATACAGTTAAATGTACTATGCAATGACAACTTCCATTTAAAACAGAAATTAAAATATAAAGTATCTTTTCTATTTAGAGAAACTATAAAATATATAAAATAGAGAAGATCTTGGTGGCCACAGTTCTTTGTCCTTCATACTCTTCCTCCTAAAATAGCATTCTATAAGCAGTATCATCAATCAATGCATCTGAATGTTTTTCCTCTGGTCTCTACAAATATGAAGTCTTAGAACTTCGTCTTACAAAGGACTTTGAGATCTACATTGAAATTAGTTTGAATTCGGGGGAAAAGCAGATTAGGCAAAAAAAAAAAATGCATTCATTCTGGCCAACATGTGCTAATTTCAGCCCATTTCTGGCATTAAAATGCACCCGCCCAATTTCCCTCATCCCTAGTATCCTACCCGTTACATGCTGTTATCCTCCTAATGAGCTACGTAACAATTTTCGATATAATTCACTGTTTCTCAGCGGTCCCCGACCTTTTTGGCACCAGAGGCCGGTGCTCCCATGAGAATCTAATGCCTGATGATCTGAGGTGGAGCTGAGGTGGTGATGCTAGTGCTGGGGAGCAGCTGCAAATACAGATGAAGCTTTGCTCACTTGCTCACCACTCACCTCCTGCTGTGTGGCCCGTTCCTAACAGGTTGGTACCTGTCCACGGCCTGGGGGTTGGGGACCCCTGTTCGAAATGAGGTCTGGAAACTGTGTCAGAATCACCTGGAGTGTTCATTCACTGTTAACAGCTAGGTCCCATCTGCACCTAGTGAATCAGTATTTCCTGGGTGGATCCTGAAATCTGCATGTTTGACAGGCTCTTAGAAAAATGAGAATTATTGATCCAACCCATTTCAGTCCATCCATATTAGTTGACATAATACTAGACTGATGATAGCTGTTGAAACTAGTATTTCATCACTGATGTCAAATCCCATTTTTCCTAACCTTCTGCTGTATTCTCTTACCACTCTTTGTCTTTCCCTAAACTTGACTTTTCTCAAATGATTCAGCACTTCAAAATCTCACCATAGAGACTTCGCCTTTCCCTATTTCATTCAACTTTGTACAGCTGACCCTTGAACGAAGTAGGAGTTAGGGGCACCAACCCCTTCATGCAGTCAAAACTCTGCATATAACTTTTGACTCCCCCAAAACTTAACCACTAATGGCCTATTGTTGACTATAAGGCTTACTGATAACAGAGTTGATTAACGTATTTTGAATGTTATGTGTATTACATACTTTAAAGTAGAAAAAAGAAAATGTTATTAAGAGAATCTTAAGGAAGAGAAAATACAATTACAGTATGGTACGTATTTACTGGAAAACATCTGAGTATAAGTGGACTCACACAGCTCAAACCTGTGTTGTTCAAGAGTTGACCATAGATACCGAATGTCCACTCTGATTGAATTAAGCTCTGTGATACCAGAGATTTTGTCACTCTTTCCCGTTCTTGTACCCTCGGCGCCCAGAAGGTTGTCTAACACATACAAGGTTTCCAAAATTATCTGAGAATAAATATAAGTGCATCAGGAGAGAGTTCACTCTTGGCTCCCGCGTGCTTCCTCTATGACCGTAACGTATCTCCTCATTGGGCTCTACAGATATAAAGATGAATAGGGCGTACCTGTTTGTGCTTGAGACGTTCAGAATCAAACGCGAATTGCTCAGCACCCCTCACCTGCCCGGCCCTGACTCAGCACCTGGTTCTTACCTGGCTCTGCATCACAGCCTCAAGCTCTGTTCCTGGGACTTTTCTGAAGGCTTGAGCTCAGTCTTCTTCCAGCTTCAGTCTCCCATAGACAGAATACAGCTCATATGAGTCAATCAAATGTGTAACTGCATAAGGTCTCAAGATGGACGCTCCCCCTCTACAGACATTTATAATCCAGTTGATTAACAAATAATTATAGAGCGCACGGTATTTTTAATGCGTCATACTGGAAGACGGAATAATGAGAACCATATATGTTAGATATAAGCATTTTACACACATAGGTATGCACGTACACAACATGTCGTACATAATCTGCAGAGCAGACTTATTTGACAAAGGTAAAAAGCTGGCCGAGAGTGACCGCGGGCCATGGGGTTGTGCCCATCTCGCCACGCTGAACCTTTCTGGTGGCTCTCCTCTTCTGCCAGCCCTGCCAGTCCTGCTCGGCCTCGGCCTCTTCTGTCACATGGCAACAAGGGACACCTCTGAGATATTAGGTGCTCTCTGATTTTCATTTTCTTCCTTCCTGGCTTGTATCACCTGGTCATCCAGTCACCCTGGCCAGCACAACCCACTGACCTCCCGCTGGGACAATTCTCAGACACAGGTAAACTCAGTCGTGGGTTTTCTTTCCACCTAGATGTCAAGGTGCGGTGGGTAAAATGAACCCAACTTCACTACAAGTGTAAGTTTTTTAAATTTAATTGGGCCCCTTTTACCATTCAATAATCCTTCTGTTCGCCTCTTGCTGATTCTCCAGTGAAATTATCAACTTATGACTCTCAGATCCCCCTCTAGGTCTTTGCACGTTCCTGTTTTCGAGTTTCTTATCTTCACCTGCCTGGTGAAAACACTACTAGGACATGATGTGTTTAATTCGGTACTCACTCTCTCAAACTGGTCTCCTTCACATCCATCCGTATTTCTATCAGAAGTGACACTGTGCTCTAACCTGCATAAGCTCAAGGCTGAGGTATTCCTAGCCAAGGTGTTCCCTTAGCCACACCCCATTTCGCCACTGCTCATCTTACTCCTCAAGGACTGCTTCTTAAGCCATCTTGATTGTCTTCGCACTGATACCAGCCAGCAATTACACAACGACATCACAACAGTTAAGGACCTATTCCAACATCCTAACCCGGAAATATTTGTTAAATAAGTCCCCTAATGAATACATATTTGATACATGGATAAATAGATAGCTGAGGTATATTTAATTCCCCACTCCTGCCCCCAGGAAAATTGTGAGAGTTTTATGCTAGGCTTTTTCTAGATAGAGGTCATATCACATTAAGAAACTTTTCTTTTCCTCTAAATCTCAAGGTTCTCTGTTTCCATTAAGTTGTCAATAATTTCATTTTGATTTTAGCAAATGGTGAAGACCTTGTGGGGGAATGAAATTAAGTTTATGAAGATTTTATTAATCCCAAAATAGCAGAGAACTTACGTATGAGACAAAATCTGAAAAGACCTTTGAATTTCTATGGTAAAGAATCGTAAAGATAAAAAATTAATAAGTACTGGTGTCTTACAGTGAGTAAATAATGATATTTGAGGAAAGAGGGAAAAAATTTTGGGTGATGTTTCTGGAAGACACTTGAAATCATCATGGGGATACCTAAAAACCTCTCAGGACCTCTTCAAGAAGTTACCTCTTTATCTTCCTGAGAGCTGAATTCCAATACTTTTTTCTTGGAGTGTAATCACAAATATGTATAATATCCCAATCTACAACTTTAATTTAAATGATCTCTTCTCCATGTCTTTCTCTTAGAGCTTTATTTTGTTTTTTTTTGTGTGTGTGTGTGTGTGTGTGTGTGTGTTTTCATTTATAATAGCTGTTTCATATGAAGTTATTCAAGTATCTCAAAATCATCAAGGGAATGATAGTAAATATTGAATAAAGATGTAACTTATTCCATTCCCTTTTTACTACCAGTTACATAGCTTTGCATCAAATCAAACCTGAGTGCTATAAATCACATTCTTGAATAGTTTACTCTTTTAAGTTATTCTACATTTTCGCAGAAATGAGAGTGTAGACCTCTTGACTCTCCAGCATTCTTTCACCAGTTCCAAACTGCAGGGTTGTAGGTAATCTTGGAGTCACTAAAAGCATGTTGCATGTGTGGGTGTTTCTTTCTTTCTTTTTTTATTTTTCTTCTCTTTCTTTTCTTTTCTTTTCTTTTCTTTTTCTTTTTCTTTTTTTTTTTCCCAGAGACTAGTAAAATCACCCTGGCTCCAGAGTGTCACCCTCATGCCCTAGCAATAGAGGTCATCGGTAGCATGGAGTCAGTTTGGGATATCTCCCAATCAGAAACAAATAACAGTGACTCCTCTGGGAATCCACTGAGACCATTACAGACCTTCCAGTGAACAGTTAAGCTTTGTAGTGAACCTCCTTGAGAAACAGCTGTTTGTCTAACCTTTGAACTGACCGATACATTAATCTGAAGCATAATTTAGTTCTGTCTGAGCTTCTGGGTATGGCATGAATAGCTGGCTTGCTTACATTCTACCAGTCTCCAAAATAATACTTTTTCTGCTTGTTTCAAAAAAGAGCATTTTCCCCTTCCCAATTTAATTATGTATGATTATTTGGTAAGGGAATGCAAGCGCTGGTGTACGGTTCTTACACTCCTACCCTGGTAACTCCATCTCTACTTATGCTTGATACTGCTGGTAGTCACTGACACTCATCAAATGCCACAGAGCAGCTACCGGAGCCTCTTTTCACACCAAAGAGAAGGCCGCCCTTGGGGCTTTGCCCCGTGAGGAGAGGTTGAGAGGAGAGGTGCATAAGTATAAGCTCCGCATTGTGAACTGGTGTGTGCTTGGCAACTGACGGTGTACATTCTACGGGAAAGTCCTAGTCTGAGGCAGCCTCCTGTGGCGTCTCCTTTTGAAAGCTGGAGAAAGTTATAGCACAGGAAACCATACGATTTTGTAATTTCTTTAACAGAACTAGATGCCTATCGATTCGATGGAAAGAATGGGAGAGAAACCCTAGCAACTGGGAAGATAGGCAGACAACACATGTGTAACTGGAAGACTACAACCTCATTCTTCTGTGGTTTAGGGCAAAGGAAATTGTGAAGTCAGGAAAAAGAGTTGTTACCTAAAATAGTCTAAAGTTGAAGAGCAAACACTGAAAACATTTTGTAAGCTGCTGGGGAACCTCAGAGATGCCTTGGTCTCAAGGAGTCATGAGTTCGTTTGTTCGTTTGCTTTTAAAAGAAACAAGAAAACACCACTCAGTATAACCATTCAGACAGGAAACCACCACCTGGAAGCAACTGATAACTGATTCAGAAGTACAAAGGAGTCCCAGGTCCCAAAGATTATGGGATGATGAAAGGATTGGGGGTAGGGGAAAGATTTGGGAGACCTCCTCAGCCTGCCTCATTTGAATCTCAGATCCTCCACTAACTTTTCTCAACCTATTCACGCCTTAGCTGTTGTCTGTTAAATGAAGATAGTATATTCACTTATCTTATAGGACTGCTGTGGGTATTACAAGAGATAACACGTGTAAAGAAAGACATTGGCATGGAGTAAGCCTTAACGAAACACTACCTGATCACACACCTTTCATTCACCGACTGTGTGGCTTGTGGGAAGGCAGTCCATATTTCTGGTATTCAGCTGCTTCATGTATAACATTAGGCAATGGGGCTATACAGTATCCAAAATAACTTCTAGCAATAAAATTCTATGATCCTCATTAATTTCAGGTAAACACGCAAACCATACACCACGAGGAACTAGAAAAAGAAGAAAAAACTAAACACATAGTGAGTAGAAGGAAGGAAATAATAGAGATCAGAGCGTAAATAAATATAATAGAGAATAGAAAAACAATTAAAAAATCAAACAAGGATTTGATTTTTTTGAAGGTCCACAAAACTGACAAACCTTTGGTAAATATCCAAGAAAAAAGAGAAAGGACTCACAACAAATAAATTTAAAAAAATGAGACATTACAACTGATACAGAGTACTGAAATATGCGTCTTTAAGCGCATCCTCTAAATTAGCAGTCCCCACCGCTTTTGAAACCAGGGACTGGTGCTCCAATGGGAATCTAATACCTGATGATCTGAGGTGGAGCTGAGGCGGTGATGCTGGCGCTGGGGAGCGGCTGCCAATACAGGTGAAGCTTCGCTGGCTTGCCTGCCGCTCACCTCCTGCCGTGCGGCCCTGTTCCTAACAGGCCACGGCCTGGTACAGGTCCACGGCCCGGGGGCTGGGGACCCCTGCTCTAAAAGGTAGAGAGCTAATTTTGGGATGAGGGACAGATTGCCAGTGAAGGGAAACCTGTTATTTCGATGCTCAAGGGAGAAATGACAAAGTCTGAAAGCAGAATGACAGTGGAGCCACAAACAGATGGAATAGAGCCAGAAGCACTAAGGAAAAGCAGCAGAATGAGATGATGTGACAAGCACCCCCTATGTGCCAAGGGCAGGTTAGACACTGAGGGTAGAACGTGAACCTGACCAAAAAGGCCCACGTCTTCACTTTCTAGTGTGGTAGAAAAGTAATAAACATGTAAGCGAGTAAATGGGAAAAAATTACATATGTTGAAATAAACAGGGAAGTATTACTGTGAATAGATACACACAAAAATACTAAAGGTGGATTGTGACTAAGAAAAACTAGAACAGGACAGTAGTTAAAGTGGTAAAACCAGATTTTATTTGGGAGTATTGCAATAGGGGAAAAGAGACTTCAATTCTGAATGCAGTACAGATGGGCAAGAGGGAATTTATAGCAAAGTTGCAGGGTGAGGGTCAGTGGAGAGAAAATTACTAAGTGGGATCCTGGCTAATATGACCTATATGAACTCTTGCTGAAGGTAGACCAGCTGATCAGTCATCACCTGCAGGATGGTGTAGGATGAGAACCTAATAGATATCGCGGTGATTGGATATTGAAGTGGGGGTTCCGGTTAAACTGACTCATCAGGATTCCCACTAAAACAAGATTTATATGGAGGCATGCAGACGGGCCTAGGAGAGGGGTCAGGAGCCTGCCTCAAATTTGTTCAGGCAAAGAATATTTGTCAAATGTGAGAATGCCTGTCCTATTTCATTCTTGGTACAAACTCACTATATTTTCAAAAGTTTTAAAAATGGACATTTATTAATGTAATAGTAAAGAAAATGTTGTTTTCACTCTGTTAAAAGATAAGTGGAAGAGAAAAAAGAGAAAATAAGAACCAAGTAGTTCAGAAACTCTACCTGATTTTTAAAGTGAGTATTCACTACACTGTTACTTAAACGTGCCAGAACAAATATATCTTTACATAGATTGATTTAATATTGATTATAATACACCTGCAAATTTAAGAACCTAAAATGGCATAACAACATACACTTTGGACTCCTTTAAATGTCAAGACAAGACAGACAAGAATGATGGATAGTTTTATATCAGAGGAAACTAAAAGGACACATGACAATCAAATGCAATGCATGATTCTTTAATGAACTGTGGATGATCTTGGATTATACAACTGCAAAAGACATTATTATGCAATGACAGGAGCTTGAATATGGACCAGACGACATAGTGATAAACTGTATTATGTACGCGATATTAATTTTCTTGCATCTGATCATGGTATTATGGTTTCCAAGGAGAATATCATTATTATTTGAGAAAACGTGCTGAAGAACTTAGGGGGAAGTGTCATGGATATGCAAGAGCTGCTCAAATGATTTAGGGAAACAAGTATACATGGAGATAGATAGAGAGAGAGCAAAAGGGAAGAACATATATAGAAAATGTTAATGATTGTGATTCTAGGTAATTCATATACAATGTTCATTATGCTATTTTTGCAACTTCTCTGAAGATTTAATATTATTTGAAACGAAGAGTTGATTTAGGAAGTAAAAAACATTATATTTTCCCCTCGAATTGGAACGACAGCTAATATAACATTCTTGGGCAAACATCATGCCATCGTTTTTCCTGAGTGCTCTGAAAACATGACTCCAATTCTTGCTGATGCTAAGTGTGTTGTCAACCCAATCGTTGTGTTGTTTAAACAGGTAATCTGCCTTCCTTAAAGCTTCACGGGTTTGCTTTGAAGTTCTGCTCTCACTCTGTTCTTGCCAGGTGTGTGCTGGTTTATATGAACCCTGTTTAGTTAGGGCTTGGAGTAGTGTTCACTTGATGAATTCATTTCCTATTTTAGAAATGGAAAATGAGGAGTCGCTGTCTTAAAATAATCTTTACATTTATACCTACACTCTACATACTACACAGCATGATACATACATGTATACATACAAAATATTATTTATATTTTATGGACCATATGTATTTTAATTAGTGTCACATGTGGCACTAGGCAATCTATCAGTCTCTGGCAAGTTGTATATTAATTTTTAATTTATCAGTCCAAGATATACTTACTCATGTGTGATGTGAATTTGAATCCCATACCCTGCTGTAGCATCAGCTGGGGGTCCTGCTTTTCGAGGGTGCCTCCTCTCTGCCCAGGCCCTGAGGCAGATCACAAGTTTCTCTGTAGTATCCCCAGAGGAGAAGAGTTTTCCAGTTCCTGTTTGGAGACAGATCCACAGTTTGTGACTATTTGTTTTGTACAAGTAGCTCAGTTGTAGATGCTCGTACCCATGGGGCCTCGGACCCTGGCCTCCACTGCTGAGGGCTGTGGAGCTCCACCCTCCATATAATATAAGGAGCTGGACTTGGAAAGTTACACGCAGGAAAGTAGGTGACCGGAGGGGAGGTGAGCAGATGAGGTCTACAGAGGCCTCATTCACCAGGGAGAGTATCTGCAGAAGTCCTTATGCTGTCATTCCAGAGGATTAGGAGTTGTCATTCCATAATTGTGGTTTTAAATTTCATTTCCATGATGACTAATGATTCTGTCTACAATTTTCTAATCCAGGAATATTATTTTATCACTTATCTACAAAAATATATTTCACTTATTAAAATGGCTCAAATTATTTAACAACTTTATTGGAGTATAATTGACACATAATAAACTGTACATATTTAGAGTGTACAAATTGATGTTTAGACATATGCACTCCAATGAAACCATCACCACCTATAAACAATGAAACTATATATCACTCCTCAAGTTTTTCTCATGTCTTTTTGTAATTTATCCTCCTTCCTCCCTCCCTCACTTTCTCTCCACTCTATGCTACATAAACATTAATCTGCTTTCCATCAGTATAGATTAGTTTGCATTTTCTAAAATTTAATATTACTAGGACCATATAATACCTAATCTGATTTGGTCCAGCTTCTGGACCATTACCTGGGGTATGGTCTTTTCCTGGTGTTCTTCAAAATTGCTATTGGTTGAAGGGGCACGGGCCCTTCCTGGAGATGAAGTTGTGAGAAACATAAGCCATTTGGGGAGGACTAGAGAATGAGAGACCACAGGAAAGGGAGAGACGGGCCAAGGAGCCCACTGGTGTCTCACGTGTGAACAAAGACATCTTCAAAATGGACTGTCCAGCCCTGCCTGTCCCAGCTCACCTCGTGTGGATTGGTGATGAAAGACCCAACCAAGCTCCTCCCAAATTCTGAACCCACAGATCATGGGCAACATGGCTGTTGGAAGGCACTAAGACCTGGGCTCATTTGTTGCAGGGCAACAGAGAACTGGACTACTGAACAACCACGAATGAAAGAAACCGTATGAAAGAACTATTTAGGACAGAAAGACACACTTTCTTGTTGATATCCACTCTTTGCTCCATAACTACACTAAGAATCAAGGTGACAGCATTTAAACATACTGTAGTCTAGTGACGTTTATCCAAAGAAGTTCTAGTAAGTGACAAATGAAGACATGTCTCATCTCATTACAGACTGACGAGGTCCCTGAAACACTGAGAAGACCACACCTGGATGCTGCATTCAGTTTGAGGCCTCTTGGCCCCAGACAGTTTGGAAGAAGTTCAGAGGGCGTAATTCCACCTCTGACCCCCACCTCCTCCAATTAAAAAATAAAAATTCAAAAATTATAAAAAAAAAGCAGAAACCCGACAACAGTCTACCCCACGCAGAAAACCACAGTGATTAAAGAGGGAAGGCCTGGCTAGAGATTAAAGACAAAGCCTGTAACTAACATGAAAACACACCTCAGGGCCGTGGACCAGTAACTACAGGAAAGGATGATCTGAGGCTGGAAATATTCAAAAGTCATTTCGCATAGGCAACAGAATGACTTTTATAAGGTGTTACCAATAAGGTAAAAAAAATACATATGTTTGTGTGTGTGTGTATGTGTATTTAAATTTATTTTTCCCCCTAAGCCTACTTTGACAAACTTGAGTCAAAAAAAAAAAAAAAATGCCTGTTTGTGGGAGCAGCAGATTTAACTGATGGTTGGAGATGAGAAAGGCGAATCTGGGTCACGATAACACCGATAAGCTAATGAATTTAGACAAAAACTCCCACAGGCCCTAGCCCCAGCTGGTCTGCACCATCGCCATGCTTCTCCTGACTTGACCTTTGCCCCCACACGGCCTACGAATAATTTTTAAAAACCTTTTAAACTGTGCAGAGCGCTTCAGCCCATGCTCCACATCCACCTCCGCTACACCCAGAGCTTCACTAAGGCGGCTGGCTGAAGTGTTAGCCACCTACTTCAGGCTTGGAATCTCTGCCTCTTTCGACAGCTTCCACAAGGAGCTGAAAACAGATTTGCTGAATTCGGCAAATTTCTGAACACCTAGTGATCCCAGCCAGTTTTGATTTTAAGTAGCATTTTCTTTCTTTTTCTTTTATTCCCTGTGAATCTGTGACAGGGGTTAGTGTTTCAGATGTCTACTGTGGAGTTTCACTGGGATCGAACCTCAGGGCAGGGTTGGGGGGGATTCATCATTAGAAGTGACAAGGTTGACACCTTGAGTCTAGTAGTTCTCAGTTGGGGGCGGTTTTGTCCCCCAGGGGACATCTGATAATGCTGGAGATGTTTTTTTTATTTTCATGATGGAGTAGGGGTAAGGGATTGCAACTGTCATCTAGCGGGCAGAAGCCAGGAACAATCCTGAACGTCATGTAATGAATGCATGGGACAGCCCCTTAGAAGGAATTACCCAGCCCGATGTCAATAGTGCCAGACTTGAGAGGTCCTGATGTTAGCTGATGCTCAAGACATGCCACGTGAGCACACGGATCATCAGAATTGTCCTGAGTTGGGCCAGACTCACTGAGCCTTCACAATCCACCTCCACCAATAAGTGAATCGGGCAGGCAGTCCTGGAAGAGGCTGAGAGCTGAAGATGGTCCAGCGGCCACACTCCAGAATATGAAAATCCCCCTTCACTGGAGAGAGATCCAGTTTACACGTCTCTATTCCTATGGATCTCTGCCATAGCTATATACAAGAGGACAGAGAACATATATTTCAGGGTACTTTCCTGTGTTGCTGAAGATTAAAACAAAAATGCAAGCATACCTGAATGGTCAATTTCTACTGGAGCATAGCTAACTCTATGACCTATTACTATTTTCGAGTTCTAACTGGCATGTAAGATGCTCTATCTGCTCCATGTATCCTAATGCCAACCATTCTAAAATCTGGTAATGACATATATGTACATACTTGATAAGATTTCCATCTCTTACTAATTCAGTACTAAACCCAATGAAAACAATATTAATTCTATATAATCAAAAGTCAAAAGCAAAGTATAGATTTTTTATTTTTAAGACCGCAGAAGGGACCCTAGTAGTCAGTCACCTCATCCAATTTTGTATGCAATCTGCACACGTATCCATGCATCCCCAACACCGCTAGCAAATTATGATCTCCCTAAATACCTGCAGTGAAATACAACCTGCTGTACCACATGGTAACTCATTCCAATTTAAGACACATTTTTCTTTATATTAAACCCCAAAGTGTCATCTACTTCTTTTTACTGCTCGGAATTTTGTCTTACAGATGCCTTTTTATACGAACAATGCTGAGAGCTATTTTGTTTCCAAACAGATTGTTTCCAAAAAATTCTCTGCATCAAAACATGCTAAATTTATCTTATTTCTCCTTCACCCTCTGGGCTTCCTAAGGTGCAGGCTTTACCCTGCTTACATCTATGACTCCTGTGGACTCTAAGATGTTGTATTTGTATTCTCCAATACTCCTTTGTTTTTCTTTTCATCAAACGATTTTGGCTTATTCAGAAAAAAAATCCCAAGTAACATTTTCTCTAATGGGACAAATCAGAGATTGACAGTCCAACAAAACTTCCTTATTACATAATATCATAAATTATTGTTCAACATTGTTTACGAAAACATAGTTAATCACTTTTCACTTTTATAATGTCTGTGTTGAGAAAATATTGTCTGAAAAATAGCAAGATAGAGTCAGGGAAAATAAAAGGAATTTTGTTTCTCTCATTATTTTTATTAGGGCAGTTTTCGAATTGCCCTTGAACATGTTAGTTATTTCTCTGATATTCTAAATGGTTGAAGGCCAAAGCGTACAAATTATATTTGAATGTAATGAGGTTTTTCTTTCTGGAATGTAGTCCCTGTTATAAAAATATGAATGATAGTAGCAATGAATAGAATATGTTAATAATTATTCATAATGGTTAATTCTAAGTTTAATAATTAACATAAAATTGCAAAAAGAAACATGTGGTCATGTATAATATACACCTTGTAAAATGACATTGCATAATCAGCCCAGAGGAAGTTAATGAGTGCCCATTTGAAATCCCTACTCATTTATGTTTATGCTTATTAGTATATAATAATTAATAAAATCGGTGATGAGAAATGAAATATATAAATAGTTCTCCATATGTAAGCCCCCAATGATCTGCAATGATGACATTTTCTTCAAAAAAATGTTTCTTATATATCACGTTTTAAAGAGGCCAAGTTTAGTACATCTATTTCAGTCACCAGAACTAACTTTTATGGAGTGGATTCAGGACTTTCATTTTCTATTAAAAGAAACAAACACATTTCTCCTTTTTGAGCTTAAGAGAGTACTAACAATGAATTACTGGCATAAAGAGAGAGATCCTTTCCTCTACCATTCTCTAGGTTTTATGAATTTGGTATCTCTTTTGCTCTAATTCCTATCTGTAGGAAATAAAACTAATGTTGAATTGCAATGCAGATATTTAGAGAAAGAATAGATTTAGGATGCCGTATTACACAGAACAAGCCAAATACTAAAATCAACAATCCCAAATCTTAGCAGAGCCATCCAATAGCGGCTGACTTCCTGGCTGTGGGACAGTCTAAGGCAGTTTGTCGTAGGGAGGGGAGCCATCCTTGGAGCTTTGGGGTCTCCTTTGGTCTTACGCTGAGTAGAAGGCCCGCAGTGGATCTTAGGGACAGGCTTGGAAGTGTCACACACCCCTCTCTCCCCATGTGAACAGAACTCGGTCACCTTACGTCAGGGAGGCACGGGAATGTCTAGCCGGTTCCACGACAACAGGAAAATGAGATCTGGTGAACAGCACAGTCGCTGTCACTGGCGGATTTGGGTGAAATTCCTTCCCTCCCTTATTTCTGCTATGATTTCATGACCTAACTGTCTACCTCATCTTACCTACCTGGCTCTGAACTGTATTACAATCTTGGGTTTGTGCGAATCCCTCCCCAAGACGCCCTTTGCAAAAGCACCCATTTCTGATGACCGGTCAGTCTGCAAGGTGAATTAAGGACAAAGAGGACCGTGCGGGCCCATCGAGGGCCACCCTGAAGCCGCGGAAGGGTCTGCTGGTTGCCGGAGAAGCTGTCTCCTGGTCGTCACTAACGTGACGGCCCCAGCACTGACCGCCACCGCCCCGCGTCCATGCCCCGCTGCCTCTGCCGGAGCACCTGCCCTTCTTAAACCCAGCCCACGAGTCACTTTGTGTGGGCCGTATGAGTGAATTTCTTACTATCTTAGGTCACCTGATAACACAGACGGTAAGTGACATGGAAGGAGAGGAAATGGCATTGCTGGAAGAGGAAGAAATTGATATCGAACTGACTAAAATTCAAAAGGGAAAATGGCAGAACAGTGGTTGCTAATTGAAGGGAGGTCCACAAATTCTCATTCAACTTGCCAATCTAAAAGATCTCCAGAAAAAGTGAATGACAGACTAAATAAATGACATTTTAATATGGATTGTTATGATGTTTCATCCACACTGGCTAATTTGAATATAATCTGTGTCAAACTAAAACACACACATGCAAAATAATGAAGAATCTGTATTTCTTATGCTGAATAACTTTGACCTAATAAATATGTGAAATAGTCTCCCACAAAAACTCACCTGTTTGGCCAGAAAGTGGTTTAGCTAGTCGTTCTTTAAGCACTCACACAATGTCTTAATACCGTCTTCTCTGTTAGAGACTCGAGCATGGATCACAAAGTCGCCGCTATTTGGAAAGTCCTAGTGCAGGCGGGTGAGGGTGGGGAGAGGTGTAAGTGAGGTGAAGGTGAGGATGCCTCCTTCACCTCGGAGACCACTGGCCGCTCTGCTCACACGTCTGCTTGGCTGGCAGCACTGTCCGAAAGGCGAGCTAAGAGAAATCATAGCCCAGGGCAGCCCGTGAGAGGTGGAAGGAGGCGAGATTCATTTATTCAATTTCTTCCACTTTTCCATTTCCTGCTGTCAAAACTCACACTGTAGAGAGCCGACTTGCTCACAACTTTAAAACGTGTCATTTGGCCCCCTGTCAGGTTCTTGGGCAACTAAATATCACTCTGTTTGCCAGGACATTTCATCTCAGTATAGTAAAGGAAAGGACAATTAGTGTGGACAAGTTGTTGACTGCAAGAGAAAAGAGGCAGTGAAGGGAAGATGGCCCTCCGGGGTGCACGTCCCACCCGACGCCCATCCGCGCTCCTCGCATCCATGCGTGTCCCCTAACGCTTCAGCATCTTGGGGAAGGAGACGCGGGCTGAGCACACAGACCTGCAAAAGAGCCTCTAGCCAGAACTGCGTTTATCGCTTGATCTTCCCCGCTTTCTAACTGGTGAACCATGGTGGCATTTTGAGTCTCCTGTATCAATGTCATCTAGAACCCCATGCCTAACATTCTTTTAAAGATCGGCATATTTCCTGCTCACCAGCACACAGTCATCTTGGCAAAGAGCGAGATGGTTCCCGGGAGGAACCACTGGAGGAGCAGGCGCCACGCACGCCTGCGGTGGGATGGCGGGGGCCCTGCTCCAGGGGACCCGGCCCCCCCTTCCGGCAACGCCGCTGGCTACCTGCCACAGCCTATATCTGGGGGCTGGGTAGGTTGCCAGGACTTTCCATCACAACAGCTGTTGTTAGCTTCTGCTAAGCTGCTTTTGATTATTTTTTTCTAATTACATAAAACATGCAGCACCCTTTTCAGCTGTTCATCCGTCTCACTCCCATGGGGATGCCGTGCCCTGTTAATGCCACCACAGACCTTCGTGTGTCAAGGCCCTGCTTGCCCCTCTGGCCCTACTGAACACTGTGGTGATATATTCATCCTGGCGCTGCTGACTAATCACTATGACTTGCACTATGCCTTTCCAGAACCCCATCTTTTCTAGAGAAGGTAGAGAGGCCAGGTCAGTGGCTGAATTCCCTACAAGAAATCTCACCCTACAGAAGACAGTCACTGTCAAATCGTCAAAGCCTGGTACCCATCCCACCTCCAAGAGTAGTACATTTTTTACTTTGCAGAGAATAGAAAATCTTCCATCTGCTCCTGTGGAGCTTGGTCCTGCGATGAGTTCTTAAACTATACACAAAAAAGTCATTATAACATTCTCATATACTAGAACTTTCTTTAACGCTTTGCCAAGGAAGTTCTTGTTCTCCCACTTTGTTTACTCCCGGACGAGTCCAGACTTTTCAGAGCAAACACAGCACATTTTCAGGGCCAACTCTTGTAATCCCATCTGAAACATTAAATCCTGATTTACGAGATTCCGAGCCTTTCCGGTCTTAGGCTTCATCTGCCTTCCCAGTCCAATGGTCTCAAGGCCCAGACGCACACCTACCTCTGGTTTCCTGCCACCGCCCGGCCAGGCACTGCCGCTACTTTTCCAGGCTATTTCTTCCCAGAGTATGGCTTTGATTCCCGCTTCAGAGGCTGTGTTGACACCTGCCTTCGGTTATGACCTATATGTGATGAGGGGTGATGGAGCATATCTTGAGGTGGGACTGTCATACTGCAAGTCGCCTGCCTCATGTGAGGTCATTGCATGGTCTCCAGATAAGATGACAATAGAGAAGGGCTGGAATTTGGGGGCTCTATGGTCAGGTTCATCCACCCACCCACTGCCCATCCTAGGTCTCTGTGTCACAATCTTCTACTCTCAAAGTCCACACTTTGGCACAGAAAAACCACCAAGGCTGCACATTTCGTGTCTGGCTTTCTGAGCGTGTGTTAACTTGGAAAGTATCTTCCGTGACTCTTTTAATCTAATGTGTAAGGTCTGTACTGTTGATGTAAAGAAATTCTACACATCGCAATCGTAATAAATAGCGTGGTTCCCCAAATTATTAAGTTCCCTTCCAATGCCTCGCCTTCCACCTACACATCACAATTAACCACTGGGGGATGCTTGGGTAATTTTGATACCCCTTGAGGCCAGTATTTTGTTTTCAGAGAGCTAAGTAACTAACTCTAAAGTCCCATCCCCAGACACCAATGGTGTTGACGCCAGGCACTCTAGAAAATAGACCCTGAGGCAAGGAATAAAGTGCTGACAATACATGGGGAATCTCAAGCCCTAGGCTCTGAGAGGGGTGGGGGACAAAATGCAACTGGCAGGGGACAGTGCAGAGGGGACAAGGGTGGCCCTGAGTTGGTAACAGTTTAAACTGGATAACGGGTACAGGGTATTCATTACTCTATTCTATTTTTGTGCATTGTAAATGTTTTTCTAATAAAAAATTTGAGTTATAGAAAAGATGCAACTGAGTCAGGAAAAAGGCAAGCAAGGGAATTGGAGAAGATGTACAAATACTGTAAACCCAAATTTAAAAAAACTAATAAACAAATATTGAAATAGTTAATCATTTTGAATATATTTTCTGTTGCCATGATTGTCATATGATCTGAATCAATATAGTTATATTTCAGGTGTATCATTTTCATTACTTTGTTTATATCGGATGAACAAAGAAATACCTATTTATAAATGAAAGCAGCAGATCGCACATGTTTGAAGCAAATTATCTAGTACCTGCAATATATATCATGTTTTCTAGTATATCTGAATTAGAAGCAGAAGTAGCTCACATATGTAAAAGAATAAGGGCATTTAAACTTTTCAAATTATACAGGAAATGTTTATGTTATCAATTTAGTCAGATAATGCATCAGAAGTGTAAAATCGATAAAATAGGCAATTTCAAGTTCCTATCATCCTCTAAATCTATTTTTGATCGTCCCTCCTCTGTGAAGGCTGCCCCAGGGAGGGCCGATCGCTTCATTCTATGCATTCGTGTAGTGCATGTTGCATCATTTTATGAATTTCCTTTCTCTTCCTGACTCGACCATCAGGGATGGCATTTTTCATCTGCCCTATGCCTAAAATAGTAACTAGTATGTGCGATGTCTTAAATGGATGAATGAAAAAAAAATAGCACTTTAATTTTCAAAGGTCTCAAGCTTTTGAGTCGTGCACTTTTTGCTTTTCTCAATAATTCTCAGGTCATCCCTCCAAGCATCCTGGGTCTGTATACTCTAACCTGTCAAAATACTCCCTCGAGAGTGAAGCTGAAGCTTAGTTTTACTAAAATGTAAATAAACTAAAATAGTTTAAGTACAACATAATACATAATAAACAAAGATTTCTCCATTTCAAATCTATTACTATTTCAAATACTTTGAAAAGCACACACAAAATAAGGTTATTCAAAGAAAACATTACTTTTGAAAGTATATTATATATTGGTTTGCATCTAAATATGTGTGTGTGTGTATGTGTGTGCATGTGTGTGCTTGCGTGTGTGTGTGCACACATATACGGAGAAATTAGCTTTTCCCTAAACTGGAGAATTAGAATGTTTCATGAAATTAATGGAAAGAGTATCTTAGAAAGAATAAAGAGAAGCCTGGATAAATTAAAGATTTTATCTTCAACCAAACTGGAGTAATTGGCTAAATTAACTTGTCTTAAAGAGACACGTACTGAGACACTGCAAAATAAAGAAAAGATAAAAGGAAATTAGAGAGCATAATATGGCGTACAAACGGCAATAGCTAGATGTAAAGGGGAGACTGAGATTCTGCTCTGGAGGGGAGAAGTGACTGCGTGTGACAGCTCACTGTGTGAAAAGAAGCCTTAGTTTCTTTCAGCTGACATACGGACGAAAATCTTGCATTCAAATTTTCTCCCAAGTGGAAAAGGATCATCATATAAATTAAAAATAAAAACATTCAGATAAAAGAAATGGTAACTCTTTCCCTCTGAGGCAGTCAAATTGCCCACAGACTATTTTGTTTGTAGACATTTATGTAAAAATTTGTGCACAGTAAAACAGATTTACTAGCAAGCAGTTTAAAGTTCTTGCATTTTTCAAACATCGGCAGATGACTTTGGCACTCTCTCTCTTTTTTTTTAAATCTTGAATACAGAATTATTGTTATAATTCTCTAGATTTAGTGAGGGAAAAGGCACTAAATGGGAAAAGTTGAAATGGTATTCATTAATCATATGTGATAAAACAGCCTACTGAGTAATATTTGTATACATGCTTTTCTCTGTAAGAATCTAACTGAATGGAACAATTGTGGAAAAAGAAGAAATTAAAAGTGTGCTTCCTAATACTGCTCCATTAAAAAGATTCAGCATTTGCCTTTGAATTTGGATGATTCTATGATCCTAGGATTTTCTAAAGTCTATTCCCTAAGTGTAGCAAGAAAGAGCAATGAAAATATTTAGTATTTGGTGATGGCACCACGACTTACTGCTTTTAATTGATAAATAAAATGTATCACTTTTCTCTTTATTAGAATGATTATCGGCTGCAAATAAATGGTGTCTCTAGATTTCACAGAAATACTAAATTTCATATACCTCAAAATTTAAAGAACACAACCGATCTTAATCATTATTTCAAAAAAAAAATGTGTGATGAATTTAAAGCCTGAAGAAAAATCATAACCAATTTTTGCCTTGAGAAATGTAACTAATTTAGCAAGTCGTTTTTACCTGTAAAGTTACCACCTAATAGTCATGCTTCCTCCCTGCCCCTTCTCTGATGTTTATTATCCATGAACATGTTTCTCCTGATAGTTTCCCAAGAATCGTATCATTCCTGTGTTATTTCCCCTGTGCAGGTATTACAACGGCAGCTTCCGGAGACAATAACCCAGCTCTGCAATCTAATGCTTTTGTGACTCTGATAATGAGACTTTCAGTCAAAGGTGGTATCGTGGCATTATGGTAAGAAAGCAAACATGACACTTTTGTTTGGGGCTGGCCTCCCCAAAGAAAACCTGTGAATCTAGGTATTGTTGTTACGATATGAAGTATCCCAGCTTTCTAGTAGAACATAATGAAATGTAGCTCATAGAGTTCACACAGCCAGCACCTGCCAGGTTCTTCTGGTGAGAAATGGATCACAGAGTCTTATGTGGGGAGTAGAAATCTGTACGGATAACAAAAGCAATTGCAGCCAAAGACACCGCACTCATCGCCATAGCCCTGAAGGGGACAACATTAGCCTCAGGTAGGTCAGCTCGCTGTGACTGCATCGCAATCTGCAAACGCACTCAATGGCGGTTTTAGGGACACCCTGTAAAGATGAGGCACACGAAAGTTTTTTAGTTTTCTAAACTGCTTCATTTTCATCCCGCCTATGACTTGTTGACAACCATAATGGAGTCCTTAAGTCATATCATTTAAAAATACGTTTAGAAAACGTTTTTTTCTCAGATGGACAGGGAAACAGTCTTCTCTACTCTCTTGTAGATTGATTACGTTTTCTATTAGGAACCAGCTAAACTGAGAGACAGTATAGACACACTGCACATGGTATGACAGCTAGACTGTAGGAGAGCAGAGTGGTCGGGCAAGTCTCTATGGAGGAAGCAGCCGATTCACGTGGATGCTGAATGACCCCGGGTCTGTGCAGGTGGAGATGTGGATGCAGGGAGGAAGAGTGTGAGCACAGAGCTGGAGGCCCAGCCTACGATCCAGGTGTGGTTATGGTTCAATATTATATGGTCTAAACTCTTTTCTTTTGGATTGTAATGGAAAAATCAGAAAGGCTGCATATTAGAAAGGAGGCTAGATCTTAGAATTCTCTGCATGTCTGTCCAGGAGAGTAACCATTATTCCTGAAGCAACACAGAGAAGAATCGGCTTTGTTAACATATTAGAATTTTCCACTTTGTTAGAAAGGAGATAAATGTTTGGATCTCTGCATGTATATACATTTATTTGTTAATGTTAGGATGATTAAAATAACTAAAATGTACTATTTACTAAATGCTTCATATGAATACTCATCTCTAACATATAAAGTACTGTTTTGTTTCCTTTAAAGAGGAAACAAACAAGCTAAAAACAGGTAATATTAATTTTTTCATCGCAACATAATGTCAAGTTTCCAGCTGACTTAAGGACCCCTACTTTTAGCCACTGAACGTACTCCTTCACGTTTGAAAAATGGCATTTTCATTGTACAAGATTCTGTATACTGATGCCTGTTTTCTTTTGCACATAAAACCATATAGTCTAAGGATGTCAAGGATACATTCTTGGAATCAGAGTTCTGGCAAGGACAGTCCTCGGTCAAGGCCAGGAGCAGTGGAAGGCCCTTTCATCATATACATGTCTCACTGGGAAATTTCTGATTCAAATAACAGCAACGAGCCTAGAACAACGACTTCCTCATTCAGTTTCCGGGTATATTTACACCAGTACTTCTCAGCCCTGGCTGTACATTTTTGCCACTTGGTCTACTTAAAGAGAGAAGAGAAAAAACAATCTTAAAAGCAATGCTGGAGATCCATGCCCAGAGAAACTGAATATTTAGCCTGGGTGTGGCCTGGGTATTGGTATTTTTTAAACCCCTCTAAGTGTTGCAAACACACAGCCAGGATGGGAACCTAGTGACACACACCAATAATGGTTTTTAACCATTAGCATAGAGAGTGGACAATATTTTTCCTGTACTGAATTTTCTAAATAGGAGAGATGGAAAACTAGAAAGGAAGATTATGGGTTCAGATCGTTCCCTTTCACTGGCCCTCGATTTTGTCAAAGGCCTTGTATCTGCCATGAGTTACAGCCATTTGCTCTCTTTAAAGACCATTTTAGCTTAGTCAGAACAGCAACAGACTCAGCTTAGGGCAGGGCCAGGTACGCTTGCCAAAAATCAAAATTCAACAATAGTGAATTCTTAGATATGCGTAATAGATTTCTCTCCACCTGTATGTAACATTAGGCCTAAAACATTTCTGATGAACATTTTATACATATAACTGTATATGCATTTTTACATTTGCAGAAACAAACCATGTGATTAAATAATTTAGTCAAATGTTATATATTTCATCCTTTATTGAAAATTTACAATGTGCAATAACTAAAATTTTGTTTGGAGTTAGAAATTTTATTTAACATTAAATGTCCCAAGATAATTTGACAACAAAACTTTTTTTTACATGAGAGTTAACCTACATTCTGAGAAATTGGTATGCTATGGAAAAAAAATATTGTTCAAAGCTTACCTAAATGATCCTTAAGAAAAATCCTTAGGTGCCAACACTATCGTTAATAATAATAAGCACATTGCATTTCATTGCAAACTGCCAAGTGATGGTTAAGATCTGCCTTATAGTCTCAAGTTCATGGACAACAAAATGAATCATAGATACTTGCAGGACCCATTTCAGTGTACTATGAAAATCGACGATTGAAGAGGAAATGACACTCAACTGAGAGTTCAGTGGGATGGGCTTAGGTTATAAAAAACTGAAAAGATGGGTTTATATCTCAGATAAAAGATTACAGACCTTTTATAATTTAAAAAAAAATCCTGGCTGTTGTACTCACTGATTATCTGTTATTATTAGTGTAGCCACTGGACCAAAAAATGTATTTAACATTTTTCCATTCAGCTTAAGTGAATGCTTTCTATTATTAACATTTCAGTTCACAATATAGCCTACTTTTGCTATGAGTTTTCTAGGTCTAGAATCAAAGTGACTGAATACCACATTGCTAAAACATTTCAGTGACAGAAATTAGCAATGTTAAAACCATTGAGATTGAATATCAAAATTTAATCAGGAACGTATGGTGTCATTGAATGTATGGTGTCAATTCTTAGCTCAAACATTGTTTAATAATAAATCCTTAGAACTATGGAATTCATTTGCACATTTCTTCCAAATTTTAGCAACACCTTCCCAAATACAGATCTAAATTACTTTTCCAGTGTCATTACAGACATTGTCACTTTCTTTCCAGAAAGCCCACTTTGGATCTCAGAGAGCCCTTTGTCCCTATTTCCTGGCCCTAGTGGGCCTTCGGTTTATTCCTTTAATGTAAAAAAGACTATAAAGTCCCAGGGGACAGATGCTTACCTTTTGTTCTCTGTCATGTCTAACTAACTATCTAACATACTGACTTTCAAAACAACAGAGCTAAGTATGTCTTTTAAATTTAATTGAAATGAAGTAATTGTGACATAATTGTAAATTTTCTGACCATCGACAATAAATAAACCACAAAAAGGCCATACTTGTGACTTTGCCTTTAATTTTATCTGCTCCCCAAATATGATCATCAGCCTGGATATAGCTGCACCTGCCTAAGAAGGACGTGCGTCCACCCAAGGAGCCACAGGAGGACACTTCGTGATCTCACCCAGAACAGGGTGTTCATATTTGTGAACAGACACAACGATTTCAAAGATTCTGATGTGTTAATGGTTTGTTCTTTCAGCTAAATGTTACCTATAGGAAAATAGACATTGTGTGTCACTGTCTATGGGAAGACACACTGTGATAGCTCTGTGTCATGCCACCCAACAGAATTGGTTTAAAATTTTTATCTTAAATGAAATCTATTTATTAGTTTATTAGTTAAACAGTAAAGTGTAGTAACACTACTGATCAAATAGCATATATTTTTGTTCAGAGTAAATATAAAGCATATCTAAATTAATTAAGAATCTAACTAATATTGAATATGATACTCTCCTGCTCCAGGTTATGACTTGAATTTATATTTGTGCATTAACTATGTAGATGAAAATATCAGTCATGAGACTGAACTGCTCTGGCTTACTTGACTGAGGGTCTGAAGAACTCTCAGTATGCTTGACATATATTGATTCTTCCTTAATTTTGAATTATATGTTTTTTTAAATTTACTCCAATGTTAATATTTATTTTTTCTATATCATTTTAAGAATACTTTATTTTTTTTAATATGTATAAAATTACTCTCTATATATTTAAGCATAACTTTTTTCTAATTCTAGCTTACTTTTTGTCATGTTAAAATAGTTTAGAGAACAATTTTCATAATGAAAATATAATAGTACCTTTTCCAAAAATGAATCTCATATGTATATATGTATATTATATATATACATATGTATATATGTATATTATATATATACATATGTATATTATATATATACATATGTATATATGTATATTATATATATACATATGTATATATGTATACACACACACACACACACACACACAAACAGGTATTTTTACTTCATTAACATTGCTATCACAAATGGACTAGCAAGATATTATAAGTGAGGAGATTTGGGTTATAATTTGTAACTAAAAATGTATTGTTCACACAGAGAAAATTTTAGTAGTGTGATGGAGTACTATTAAAAATTACTCAGGAAAAATGAAGCAGTTGAGTGAACTGGGACTTACTACTGTAATTATAAACGCTAATTCTTATGTTGTTACAGAGTGATAGGAGTAGATTAATTCCAACAGGCCTATCAAATTCTCTGTGTTTATGGTTATAGAAATACTCTGCCTTTAATTTAACAATTAATAACATATAACTAAAAAAATAATCTGGTTTAAGGCAATGGTAGAAAATATCAAAAGAAACCAAAGGAAAATGATGTGTTAATTTTCTGCTCTATGCTGAAAAATTAATATGGTACTGTTAAACAAGCTTTCTTTATTTTCTAAGATCATATAGTACTTTTAAGCAAAAGTTAATTATGACTGCAGCTCAAGACCCCCTCCACCCAAGGCAATATACTTGTGATCAGAGTAAATATCCAGTGCACACAAAGTAATTTAAAATGCAAATAGTATTATCATTTAGTACTAGTTATGCATCAGTAAAAAGGGCATTGGGGGAGTTAGAAACTGAAAAAAAAAATTTCTCTTCTAAGGCACATCTTCTATTTACATAGTATTTTTCTTAAAGCAGTTTAAATATTTTAGACCTAACAACATCTTTACTTAGTACCCTTTGGGTGGAAGTGTGTATTAATGCCTCTCATTTTAGAGAGTAAGGAAATTAGTTCCAGTTTAAGACCGCTGACTGAATCAACAAATCCTCAAGTATAACACAGCAACCTCCATGCCATTCTCCACTGGACACTCTTGTGTTTGTAAACTCGACTGAGACATAAGCTTAAATTCTACCCGCAAAGAAGATCTCGGATAAGTTTCCAGTCTTGCTATTTTAATAGACATGTAAGTAGTTTTACACTGAGACATCAGCCCTTTCCTTTGTGTAACTCACCAAGAAGAAAGATGGGTCTTTGCAGGCTTGATGTGTGACTACTCTGCGAGGGGACCCCTCCAGGTAGTTTAAACTGTTGTGGAAAAGAGAGATTGAACTTCTGGGAATGGCAGAGTAACTTGTATCTGACTAACTCTTTTATGGATGTCCCACAGACAACAATTATAAATACTAGAAAAAGTATGAAAATCAGTTATTTGGAGGCACCTAGAGAGCAGAGATGATTGATCCTAGAAGGAAAGAAAATGAAAAATTTTAGTTTCTATTGTTTCTACTTCAGAATACTCCCAGATCTTAACTTGATGACCAAACTCAGCCAGAAAGCTGCCTTCTTACTGATTTATGGAATCTAAGAACAGAATTTAGGGCTTATGAAGTGCTTTGCTTGAAAGTTAACGTGGGGGTCATGGAAAAGAGTGAAACACAGAGAAAGTAACCCCAAATTTTTATATAAACTATAAACTGAATTGTGAACACATGATGGAGAGTGCAAGACTAGCAGAAATGAAAAGCTGGAAATTTAAAAGACCTGAGCGGACATTTTAGCTGCTGCCTAAAACAGAAAAAGCAGAGTTTGGAAGCCGAGTACAAACATGTGAACTGCCTGCTAGAATAAAAATTAGCATTCTCAAAAAGAAACAGAAGCCAGAGTCTCTATAGTGTAATTAGTAACAATATTTAGTCTATGATAAAATTTCCTAGATGTGCAAATAAATTGGTCAAAGTAACTACAGTCAGGAAAAATATATAGTCAATAGAAATAGATCCCAAGATGAAACAAATGGAATTAAAAGAAAAGTTCTTTGTTGCTTCTAAAAATATGTTCAAAATGTTAAAAAAAATATCAAAAATGATGGAACATAAGGGAAATTTCAGCAAAGAACTAAAACCCAAAAAATATAGAAATTCAAAAACTGAAAATTATAATAACTGAAGTCAAAAATTCACTAGGTAGACACTAGATTGAAGACAGTGAAAATTGGCAAGGTTTTAGATTACATAATTTCTATTGATGGAATTTATCTAAGGAAAAGTGAGATCATAGAAATACAAAATAATATATAATCTCACTTATATGTGAAATCTAAAAATCTTGAACTCACAGATACAGAGAATATATGTGTGGTTGCCTGAGGCAGGGAGTGGGGAATTGGAGGACATGGGTAAAGGAGATAAAAGTTCTAGTTATAAGTCCTGGGGCTTGAATGGACAGCAGAGTGACTATAGTTAACAGTACTGTATTGTATATTTGAAAGCTGTTCAGATAATAGATCTCAAAAGTTCTCAGCACAAGAAAAAAAAACTGTAACTATGCGAGGTGATGGATTTAATGAAATTTACTATTCTAATCATTTTGTAACATTTACATATATCAAATAATTATGTAGTACACCTTAAAGTTGTACAATGTTACATGTCAGTTATATTTCAATAAAAGTGAGAAAAACAGAAGCACTAATAAAAAAGGGATAGAAAAAAATTTTTAAATAAACAATTACCTATGGACAATAGCTAATATATGTGTACTTGGAATCCCAAAAGGAGAGAAGAAGGAATATGGCAAAAAATAATTTTGAAGCTACAATTAACAAAAAATTCTCAAGCACAAACAAGGTTCCAAGGGATCTGTTTAACCCAAAGGTGCAGGATCAATGTGAACACAATTATACTCTTAGATAAATATCTTCTAGGAGAACTGCTGAAACACAAGACAGAGAAAATGTCTCCAAAACACGCCCCCCCAAAATAAAAGAAAAACAATGGTAGAGAAAATGCAGGAGAGAATGGAATAAATCAACATCTTAAAGTGCTAAAGAAATAATAACCAGAAATTCTATGCACAGGGAAACTATTCAACAAAAATAAAGGCAAAATAACAATTTCTGGCTATGAATAAAAAGTGAAAGAATATATTACCACACACAGGATAAGAAATGCTAAAGGAAGTTCTTCAGGCTGAAGGGGCAGAATCAAGATGGGAATTCTGAGCTATAGAAGGGATAAAGAACATTAAACATGTAAGTATGTGGATCAATAAAGAGGATTATGTTTTTTCTTCTCTTAATTTTCTGAGTACATATGACCATTTAAGCAGAAACCATACACTGTTTGGTAGATTTATGACTTATTTAAATATAACATATATGATAACGATAACACAAAGAAGAAAGGTAAATGTACTACACAATTGTAAAAATCTTACTTTTTGTGTGAATGGTCACATTTCCAATCAAAGTGTTAAAGGGTCATGCTGTAAGGACCAATAAAAGACAGAGCAAAATGATGTGGTTAAAAAGACAATGCATTATTTAAAATGAAAAAAAAAAATCAATTAACCCAGAAGAAGATAAGAATGAAGAACGAGGGGGGGAAAAAAAAAAACAGAAAGGAAAATGGCAAATTGGTAGTTTTAGACTAAATATATTAACAATTAATAAGAATACATGGACTAAAACCACCATTACAAAGCAGAGAGCATCAAATGAAATTTCAATTAAAAAAAAATAAGATTCAGCTATATATACAAACTATGGCTCATCAAATAAATTCATTTTAAATATAAAATTATAGATCGAGTAGAAAAGATACAGTGTGCAATCAGCAAGTGTAAGAAAACTGAAGAGGCTCTAAAACTGAGAAATAAACAAATCCATACTCATAAAGATTTGAATACTCTTATTTCAGTAGTTTGTGGAATGAGATAGTAAAGCAGTAAGAATATAGAATGTCTGTATCACATTTATCAATTATCTTGTTCTAATTGAAATTTTTCATACACTAAAGTAAACAGTTGCAGAATACACATTCTTTTCTGATGCAGATGAAATAGTCACCAATTTAGACTATATGATGGGCCATGGCACAAGTCACAACAAATTTTCAAAGATGAAATATTTACAGGTAATAGTATCTGACTGCAGTGGAATTCAATAAGAAAATAATAATGAAGAGATATACACAAAATCTTGAAATATTTTGGAAGTGAATAATATCTAAATAATGCATGATTTAAAGAAGAAGTTAAAGTGAAATTAGAAAATGTTTTGAACTGAATGATGATGAAAATGCACTGTATCAAAATGTGTAGAATGCAACTTAAGAGGTGTGCAGAAGAAAACTTACAGGTTTATATTCAGTAGTCTAAATTCTAAGTTTCTAAGTTAAAAGCTAGCAAAAGAGTACTAATCTAAAATAAGTAAAAATAATTTATAGAAAAGAGCAGGAATTAATGAAATACTAAAACAATAGAGTAAAATAATAAAGCAAAAGTCACTTTGAAAAAATTAGTAAAATTGATAAACCTCAAGGAAAATAAGAGAAAAAATACAAATATTCAAGGGTAAGAATGAAAAAGAGATTATTACTACAGATGCTAGATATTAAAAGTCAAAAAGTTAATGCATACAATTTTATGCTGCTGATAAATTTTAAAACTTAGATGACAAATACCACTTAACATAATGATTGCACATGAAGTAGGAAATTTGTAATAGACATAAATTCATTAAAAAAACTGAATTTTTATGAAAAAAAAATGTGGCTACAGAAAGTAAAGAAAATAAATTTGCATGCCACTTTCATTGAAGAATTCTGTTAAACATTTGGGGAATGAATATTACCAATCTTATACAAATTTTTATAGAAGGGAGAGAACTAGATAATCATTTCCAACTCTTTTTATGGGATTAGCATACTCATATTAATAAACCTCATTAAAAATCTTATAAGAAGAAATAAAATTACACTCATGAGAGTTTTAAAAATCCTTAAAAATTTGCAAATCAAATCCAGGAATATATAAAAAACAAAAACAAACAAAAAATGATAATACAACACAAACATATGGCTAAGCTGGGTTTATCTCAGAAGTGCAAGTATTTTCAAATATTGGTAAATCAATCTAATTTATCATAAAACAGGATGAAGAAAAAAGTAGGATAATTTCAATAAAATTAAAACATGTCTGACAAAATTAAACACCTATCCAAGATGAAAACTCAGGAAGTAGGTTGTGGCTTTGTTTATTTCTTTTAAAAATTTTAGTTTTGCTTTACATACTCTGAGGTTATATAATTAGTGTGTGTGTGTGTGTGTGTGTGTGTGTGTGTGTACTAATAACAACAAATGACCCTGGTGGATTGTTAAGATAATAATTATAGCTATACCATATTTCTTTGTTTCTTTTTTAAATTGTTTATCATCTTATCCTTTATTTTTAACTTTTATACAACTTGATAACTTAAGGTGTCTCATAAGTGGCAGATTTTTTAAAATCTAGTCTGAAAATCTTTGCCATTTAATGATATTTGGTGAATTACATTTAATTATGTACATATTTGTTGTTTCTGTGTTGGCCTTCATATATTTTAGTTTCCATCCATGTTTTAAATTCACAATACACTATCATTATTATTTTATATCACTACTACTTGTTAGTTTTAATCACATATTTATATCACTTATTCTTCATTCCTTTCTGCATCTCTAGGCCTCCTTACTTGGTTGTTTTTATTTCTTACTGAGAATTAATTGCCTTTACTATGTTTTTCAGTGCAAGTCTGCTGGTGACAAATTCTCTCAGCTTCTTTTGTCTTCAAAAATCCATAGCGTTCCTATATTCTAAATAATAAACTTTCAGAAAAATAAATGAAAAAAAAACAATTATTTTTGCAATTGCAACAAAAATAATAAAATATCTAGGGATAAACCTGATGAAACATATGAATGACCTATACACTAAAAACTATAAGACATTATTAAAAGAAATTGAAGAAGACACAAAGAAATGGATAGATATTTCACTTTTTTGGACTGGAAGAATCAACGCAATTAAAATGACCATATTAGCTAAAGCATTATACAGATTAAATGCAATCCCCATCAAAATCCCATTGGCATTTTTTAAAGGAATAGAACAAAAAATCATCAGATTTGTATGGAAGCACAAAAAGACCTTGAATAGCTTAAGCCATCCTGAGAAAAATCAACAAAGCTGGAGGCATCACTCTTTCTGACTTCAAATTATACCACAAAACAACAATAATAAAAATAGCATGGTGTTGGCAGAAAAATGGACACACAGGCTAGTGGAACAGAGTCGAGAGTTCAGAAGTAAACCCTGCATATATGGGCAAATAATATTCAAAAAAGGAGCCCAAAACATACAATGGAGAAAGGAAAGCCTCTTCAATAAATGGTGCTGGGAAAACTGGAAAGCCACATGCAAAAGAATAAACTAGACTATTGTCTATCAACACACACCAAAATTAACTCAAAATGGATCAAGGACCTAAATATAAGATCTGTTTTTGTTTGTTTAAAAATGTCTTTATTTCACATGTATTTTTAGCAAGACACTTTTGCTGGATATAGAATTCTAGGTTAGTAGTTACATTTTACCTGCGTTTTGAAGATACTGTTCTATTGTCTCGTCTCCAGTCTTTAATTAATTTTGTTGAAAATCAGCCCTCAATCTTATTGTTCCTCATTTGAAGTAAAAAGAAAAATTGCTTTTTGGCTGCTTTTAATTTTTAAAATTTGTGCTAGATTTTATCACAATGTGCCTAAATGTACTTTTCTTTAAGCCTGCTTGATGTATGCTGGCTTTTAAGATTATGTATCAAAATCTTTTGCTGGCTTTAGAAAATTCATTACAATTACCTGCTCAAATGTTTTCCTAAACCATTTTCTTTCTGCTCTTCCTCTTATGGCCCCATTGTCTTGTTTGCTTTTATCTATTTTTTTTTTTTTGATACCAAAAATAGATAAAAGCATAGAAGACTCTCTCTCACTCTCTCTCTCTCTCTCTCTCTCTCTCTGTATGTGTGTGTGTGTGTGTGTGTATACACACACACACACACACATATGTATACATGTATATATACATGTATATATATAAAATTCTTTTTTAACAACAGTCTCTTCTATTGTTAAATACGTTTGGTTAATTATAGTTACTGATTTTTAAGTTCTAGAATTTCCATTTGCTTATTTTTAATAGTTAATTGAATTCTCCATCTTATCACTTAAGTTCTTAAACCTATTAATCCCTGTCGTTTCACTGTCTGGATCTGATAACTCCATCATCTAGATTCCTATGTGTTTGTTTCTTTTGTCTCTTGTCTCTGCTTTCATTCAGGTATTGTTTTCTCTTATGCCTGGTTATTGTTAAGTGAATATTGGACATTTTGTATTAAAAATCATGGAGGAGAACTTGAGACCTTGGATCACATTACCTTCTCCCAGAGAGGATTTACTTTTATTTTGTTTATGCAGATAGATACGGGCACTAGCAATCCCAAATTGACTTAGTCCATTAGAGATTTAGGTGATTCAGAGAGAGGCTTCAGTCCTTGTAAGGGCTGCTGTATTTCGTCCTTACTCCTTTGCTCTAGCACTTTGCAATCCAACTGAATCCCTGCAGTGTTACGGCAGCCCCTTCCTCTTGACAGTCGTGAAACCCCAATTTTTATTTCCCCATTGCTAGAAGCTCTTCTCTGTCTCTTGGCCTTTTTGTCACTATGGCACAGCTCCTCATCCTATCAGCTTTTTGTTTGGAAGCAGAAAATGCCTTGAAATAAACAGCAGCAAGAGGATCGTCACCGCTGGAATCTGGGCTCCTCACATCCATCTCCAGTGGCTTCCAACACGTTTTATATATAATCCTTCCCATCCCCCCAAAAGTTTTTCTACTAGTTTTGGAGGGGGGAGGTTAATCTTCCATTGCCAGATACAGAAATCCACCTGAAACTATAGACTCTTCGACTGGACTTCTCGATTTGTCTGTACCTAAAGTTTAGAAGTTTTCTGACTCCACTACGAACACTTTATCAGCTATTACCATACTATATTTCAGGTTGACATATTAAAATTCTTTGAAATGCATAGAATTCAGAATGCATCTTAGTACATAGCAAATCCAGTCTTGTTATTTCTCAACCCAAATAGTTTGAGTCATCCTTGATTCATCCTTTTCATTTACATCCAATATCTAACCTATTGATACATTTTTCAATTTATTATTTTAAAACACATTCAAATCTTTACCACTTCTCATTACATGTACTGTGGTCACCAAGATTAAGTCACTATTATTTCTTGCCTAGCTTTTTGTAACAACCTCATCACTAGTTGCCTTGCTTCTGCTTTGTCTGATCACAATGCCACAGCTAGAGTGACCTGTTAGAATTAAGTTATCCATGCCACTGTCTTACTCAAAATCATCCAATGGCTTCCAGTTTCACTCAGAGTAAAAGCCAAAATTATTGTAAGTGTGGACAAATATTTTTCTATGTGTACCTTTTATTATCCCTCACCTCTCTGAATTCACCTGTGAATAGCTCTGTTATACCAATTCTTCTTGCCAGTCACTCTCCCATGAAGATACCTGCACGTTTTTCTCCATGCCTGTGAGTTTCCCCTCAGATATCTGTATGCTTTGCACTCATACTATTTTATTCCTTTACTCAATAATATCTTCCACTTAATAAGCTCTATTCAGAGAAGAAGAGAACCAAATGACCAATATATGAATATATTTAAACTTCCTTTCGGAAATTAAAACTTACAAAAGAAGAAAGTATCATTTATTCATGGATAGGTAGATAGGTAGGTAGATAGAAAGATAGCCAAATATATAGATATAGATAGATAGATGTTAACTTTAATAATAACGAGTTGACCTCTCATACAGTGCAAATGGGAATGAAAATTGGCTGACCATTCTGGAAACAAATTCGACAATATCTAGTAAAAAGAAATGTGTAAATAAATTATTTAGGAATTCTATTACCAGGCCTATAGCCTAAAGAACTACTTGCACAGGTCCAGGACGTTCACAGCATTATTTGTAACCAAGAAAAACTACAGAAAAAAAATCAAATTATATCAAAAAGGGAAGGCATAAAAAACTGTGGTACATTCTTATAATGTAATAAAGCAGTTACAATGAATGAATCATGTATATATTAATCAACATGTACATATCTCCAGAATATTATGTGGAATAAAAAGCAAGTTATAAAAACATCTATACAGCAAAATGTTTCCATTTGTTAAATGTGAATGACATGTGTTAGGTGTGTATTAGAACTTCCTACTTAACACTATACTGTGTTTAACATACTTAATATTTTTAAAAATTAGACCGAAGGTGAAATACATTTAATTTTCATATATACATACAGACATAATGAAATTGTTTTAGCAGTTCATGTAGAATACAAAGAAAAAAAAAAGATGACCGACAAACTATTTTATGTAATATTTTTGTTAGTTATTTGTTGATGTTCCAGATACATAAACTTTTCTAACAGATCAAAACCAAAAACCTTTGAATTTAACTAGGAAGAATTAAATCGAACTAATTTACTCAAGCAGTTAAGGCACCTCCTGTGATTAGAGGCCTAGTTAAGTTATAAGACATTATAACTTGGGAATCAGTCTATTTTTTCCCAGTTGAAAAAGACCTACAATCTCTAAATGCATTAAAACAATTATTTCTACTTTGGGATCAGTTTTCAGCTTAACAAGTTAACCTCTCTCTCATTAGGGATAAGCTGAAAGCAAGACATAATTAAAGATTATTTTCAGAGAGTAATTGATAGCTGTGTCTCCCTCACCTCCTACATATTTTTACTGAAAAAACACTTTTGCTCATAAAGAAAATATCCACAAAAATATTCTAAGATGATATAGCACTTTTTGGAATCAAATGTGTTTTTTATTTTTGGAGGAAATGAAGAAGATTATGTTGCCTAAATTAGCTTACAAATTTCACCTGCATCTTAATAAAGAGACATCTCTTTCCACTAACAGAGAATTTTTAAAATACAGTTTTTAAGATGTGTCTAAGATATACTCCAAGTTAATGTAATATACTTCTATAATAAAGAACGTAAAGGGAGTTTAAAGGTCATCTGATATACACATAATATTTTTAGGCGAGGGATCTAAGATCTAAACAAGTTGAAAGTCTAAGATTTCTAAGATGCCATGATAAAATTTAGAGCTGCAAAGTCCTCATTCCCTCCGATTTTAACCTCTTTGTTATCTACTTGCTTCAATTAATAAATCCAGGAATTTTTTTAAACTTAAGATATCTTTATTTTTTGTCACTTCACTACTTCAAAACTTTAAAAAAATTTAAGATCCTATATTTCTTTATGACAAATACCCACTTACCTTTAGAATTTTAATGTGTCCAGATAAAGATTTTTTTTTTATCTTTATCTGGGCACATTATTTACTGAGAACATGAACAAAATCTCTCCTCTTAATCTTTTTAAAAAGGCCTTTGCTTTACCTTTTCATTTTTTTCTCGAAGAGATTTCATCATTTCAATGGCAAAAGGTACATCTTCACCACTATGAAAGTATGACTTTTAGTGGATGTATTTATGCACATATGAAGTAAACTTGCTTAAGGTGTTCAAAGATGAGACAGTCAGTGCTTCTAGAGATTTGGGTATAGAATATTCTGGTAATAAAATGTTGTAATGTTCTCTTCATAGATGCAAATTACACCTTTACTGTTACCTGCTCTCTGAGGTTTCTGATATGTGTTACCATGTATATATTAAGTGTAGAAATTCTCCAGCTTTTTTTAAAGCACTCTTCTTATATAAAGTACTTTAAGCCTCCCCACCCCATTTGCCAGAAAGCTGAGCAAAGTGAATTACCTCTTTCTATAAGAGTCAGATGATCACTTTTATGTTAAAATAGTGATCTAGAAAAGCTTATATTAATTAATTCATCCACCTCTGCTAATTATTTTATGATAAACTAAATGTGTCATTAGTGACATTTTTATCTTGTTTGCTTCTGCCCTCCCTTATAGAAGTTATTAAAACTTAACTATCTAAGGCTTAGGCAAACATTACAATTAATATTTCTAGGCAAAAATTTAATACGGCTTCTTATCCTTGAAATGTTTGACTCTTAATTTTTTAAAAAACACCTTTTTAAAAAATAATGATGTTCAGAGTTTTTACATGCTTTTTATTTTTTCACTGTTACCGTTAGAAATTTGCCTTAGAATACACATTCCATCAAGAGTCTCCATGCACGTGGGCCCTGCCATGAGCCTCCTGCGGGCAGCAGTGAATAGAGGCAAAGTAAATTGGTCAGTACTTACTGAGATCTGTAGAGCTTCTAAATTTTAAAGCTTGGGACAGCAAATTCATTTTGACACCAAAACCATCTGAGTATAACAACTGCAGTAAATTATGTTAACGAAAACTTTTTCAACTTTTACTATTAGAGGGGACAGAAGAAAATGGTCTCATGAGCAATGATCCCAACCATTAGAGAAACAAACTCATAAGGCCTTTATACATGGAATCACGAAAGACAAAGAAAAAGCATTGCAATTGCAGTATAATATATTGATTGACTAAATTTCAAAATTCTAAAATCCATGAACTGATTCCATGGTGAGGGCATTTGATGACCAGAAGGAATGCACAGAATAGAAGAGAGATATTGAATAGAAGATAAACAAGAAGCAGCTATGATGCAGGAAATATCACTGAGCACTGGGAACACAAATGAAAAAATATAAATTTGACACATAACATTGTGTAAATTTACCTGTTACCTTTGATACATTTATATATTGTAATATCGTTGCTATTGTAAACATTTTTCATATTACATACTTTACTACAATATTATTGTCTATATTCAATATACTATACATTAGATCTTGATGGCTTATTTAGTACTCTTCTATAAGTTTATACCCTTAAACACTACCAATATTATCCCCCCCACCATCACCCTTGTTAATCACTGTCTCACTCTTCTTTTTTTTTTACAAGTTTGACTTTTCTAGATTCTCCATATAAATAATATCTCACAGTACCCCTCTCTCTGTGTCTAACTTATCCGCTTAGCATAATGTGCTCAAAGTCCACCCATGTTGTTGCAAATGTCAGGGTAGTCTCCTGTCTCATGGCTGAATAACATTCTATTGTGTTTGATGTATAGTTGGATGAGAGAGAAAAGGAAGTTTTTATAGCTATCAATGAAAAAGGAGCGTCCCCTTCTTGCAATCTGTCAATATGAATTGTATGAGATATTTTAGGGACTTTCTTTTTCAGGGTCCCAATCAATCTTACTTCTTTATAGAACAGACATCTTCATCATGCAGACAGAGAAACTGATTCTCAGAGAGGGTTGAGAATTATCTGCCAAGTTAGACAACTAGTAAGTAAGTAGTAAGTAACAACGCCCATATTTAAAATTCTGTTTTCTACCCAAATGCACATCAGCAAATAAATAGATTTTTAAAAAGATGTACATGTGCACAATGGAATATTATTCAGCCATGAGAGAGGAGAAGATCCTGCAATTTGCAACAACATGGATGGACTTTGAGCACATTATGCTAAATGGATAAGTCAGAGAAAGACAGGTAATTGTGGGTGGTGAACACACAATGTAGTATATATATGATGTATTACTGGACTGTACATTTGAACCCTATATAATTTTATTAACCGATGTCACTCCAATAAATTTAATAAAAAAAGAAAGGGGTTGATCATTTCAGCCTGCAGAAAAAAATAAAGGAAATGTATAATTTTTAAACAGACTTTGTTTTTGTTTCCTGTATTTCTTTGCATTGGTTAGAGGCCCTTTAGACCTGACCCAATGCCATCCCCTGCCCTGAGTAAAAGGTGAACACAGCCCAACACAAAAAGCTCACTGAACTCAGTAAGTTTCAAAATACATAATAGGGATAAAGTTATGAAATCCGAAGTGCTTTTCATTTGCAAAAACCATACATTTGAGAGGAAAAAAAACTGGAGACTTCAAAATTATTTGCTTGAATACCAAGAACCAAATCTGGCAGATCTGGGGCATAGTTTGTAACCTAAATCACGGAGCAGGGGATGATAACAATTAACAGCAACCTTTTTATGTGAAATAGCACTGTTATTTTACAGCTAAGACTTCCATAGTGCCAACTACGTGCCAGATAGTTTCTAAGCATTCACATAATTTGTTTATTTAATCTCAGACATGAGGTAGAGACACTGTCTCCCCATGGGACAGACCACAGGAGTTCGATATTTGCTCCATATCCTAGAGATGCTAAGGAAAAGATGTGACGGCAAATAGTCAGACTCTAGAGTCATAATTACTACCTTTGGCCATCACAAAAATATTTCTGGATTCTAAAGGATAACGTTTCACCAAGAGTGAAGAAAAGATGACCAAAGAGATGCATCCGGAACCCAGGGGTAAGCAGTCCCCAAATTGGGTTCCAGGGTGGCAGGGAGCCACTGGCAGGGTAGAAACACTACTGACAAATGGGAGAGGTGGGACGAGATCCCTGAGCTACCTCCCAGGGCCATGAGAAAAGGCCCTGAGACATCCCGCGTGGGGAACATCAACTAAGCAGCTGACTGATGTGTGTGTGTGTGTGTGTGTGTTGTGTTGGGGGGGGAGGTCGTGCCCCAATGGTAATTTTGTGGGATTCAGCTCATCCCAGTGGGATGAGGTATGATGGGGAGGGCACAGAGTGTGACAAGGCTGGTTACCCAAACCAGGGGGGATGAGCTATCTTCCCCTGGAAGCCACTGTCAAATCCTACTCATAATCCTAGGGCTGTGTATTTAGATGGTGACTCGCAAGTGTATATTTCTATAATCTTATTTTTATATCTTATTGAGAAGTAAGATCACTGTGTTCGAGGGGACTGCTTAACAGGTGTCAAAATGAGACCTTCCGCATCAAAACACACAAAAGTGAGTTACTCTTAAATCTACTATTTCAGGGTGGGAGGAGTGACATACTCAGTGTATATACGATTACGGGAATGTGTGGAAAAGGTTAAGTTCTCATTCCACCTAAAACCTGGATGCAGACTGCTGGCTACTCATAAAATGTTATGGCGCTTAATTCCCAACATCTGATATTCTGGGACACGTTGAGGTACCGAGTGCAGGTGACAGATTCAAAGAAGGACATTCTGTCTGTAAAGTTTTGTTGTTTCCCAAGAAATCTCACCACGTTGGACCAGTATCTCCGGTGCATGTTCCAAAGTGGAGACCGAGAAAGAACTCTGCTAAGGGGGCCCTAGCAGGGCGGCTTCTATGACACATAAAACACATGGGAATCGTGACACTGTGACCACATGTTCCCACCCCCAGCTTAGCCTCCCTTCACTTTTACCTGGATGAATCTGTGTTCAGCGAGTGCAGAGCCCTGATGGCCATGATAAATACTTACCTGTTTACCTTGGTTGTGGTTGTATTTAGGTAATTTTTTCTGTTTCTCATCACTGTCTCATTTCGACTCCATCCATTTTAATAGCTCCCCTTGATTCTCCTGCCCCTGCCCACTTGAGATAAAGTCTGGAACTAGTTTGTAGTAGCTAAAAGATAAACTGGGAACCAAGAAAGGTGTATTTTCCCTTTTGAAAAACAGGCTATAAATATGCACATACTTGTAAGTACAAGTATACTTTATTGTTAGAACACCAGGAAGTATATTGTTCAAGCCTTAACTGTTAATATATTCTTCCCAATGTGAACATAATTGAAGGTTATATTTCCAACTAAGTTTGTGTCTATTTATCCACAAGAAGAAGAAAACAGATGTAAAGCAATAATCTGAATATTTCAGGCAACAAATTTTTGTTTAAAATGTTCACCAAATATTTTACTAAAAATAGTGAAAGAGATTATAAGGGATGTGATGTGTATTAAGTTCCTCACCAGTATAACCCTCTGTCTTTGTTACGTGAAGCTGCTTAGCCGTTAGCATTAAGAAATCTCTAACTGTGCTATAATAATGTAAAAATTCTCACGGCTTAAAAAAGCTGAGTGATTTGGGATGTTGAGCTACGTTATCATTTTATTGATAAGTTTAAAATATTATACACACGTATGTACTTTTTTCTAAATCCATATTCTTTTGTAGGATGCCATAATATGTCTCTAAAGGAAATATGGGTAGCAGAAATAACTAAGAGACTTATTTAGTCAGCTTCTGAGCTACCAAAGGTAAGAAACTTTCTAAGAGATGCTTTGTATTACTGCTTTAAACTTTTTTTTAAACTACAGCTACAGGTTTTAAAGATTTCTTTGAAACAACTGAAGAGTGAACTTTAATTCATGTTTTTTAAACAAAGGTTATATGAGACTTACAGCAATCTTACAAAAGAAGAATATCAGCAAGAATTGCACATTACACTCGGAGTGCAACTGACTTTCAAATTTCTCTACAGGTATTATTTCTCATGAATAGGAACAAAGAGCAAAAACAGTTAAAAAAGCATATTCAAATGTGTGCATAAAAAGGCATGGTAAATGAATACTGTTTAGTTTGCTGACATAATTACTTGAATGTAATTTTTATGACTCGTAGAAATCTTGGCATTTTCACTGAACCAGATAATTAGACTCTGAATAGAACAGGGTCAGAATAATTAATACATCAAAACTAGATGAACTTTTTCTAATTATTTTTACTTAATCTCTATTATAATTATTGTTATACTCTGCTGAGCATGATTGCCTCATGTTCATAGATTTGAATGCAGTCTTATAGTTGCATCCTGGGACTTTGTGGAATATTAACAAACCGTGGCATGGAGAAATTAGAATGGTGTAGTTTCATGATGGAATTCTAAATTGGAATTTCATATTTTTCTATAAAGTTGCAGAAAATTTGCTCCATAATCATAAAAATGTGAATTTTAAAACAAAAGTCTATTTTTCTTACAACTTACACTTCTTCAAAGTTCAAGAAGAATTATTTTCAGTTTTTCTTTTAAAGGCATATCATCAACTATTCAGTCTATGTGAAATTTTTTGAAAGAAGATTGCATTTTTTCATTATTTGAGACTTCTTAATATCATCATAAATCTCAATTATGCAGGCAAATGTATCAACAGGCAATAAAGAGCACTGCCAGCTATTATTAAAGACTTTGAAATTCATGTCAGAATGTACTGGTATAACTTTCTGATGACAGCTACCTACTTATGCCAGACCATTGATATACGCACGATAATACAGAAAAATAAATTATAACAGCAGATGAAACCAAGAATACTGATAAAATATTTTTTTAAATCTAAAGGCTGAAAAATTATATAGGCCAGTTAATAAATAATCAGAAGCTAATCTATTTCTGAATATCTGAAAAAAGAATACTATAATTTAGAGAGGAAGATTTTATCCATCCAAATAGGATCCAACAAAGAATGCAATCCAAGCACCAGTGAGAAAGTCTGAAGTTACTCTTAATTCTTGGTCCTCATTTCAAGTTGGTCAGAGAACTACCCTCTCCTAAGCCTGTTATTATCTACCTCCACTCTATGCAAGTCTACAACTTTTCCTTGGACAGGACTGAAAAAAGCTGGGTTTAAAGAACATTGCATCCTTAGACATGAAAGAAGAAACAGGAATTAGTAGACCACTGCAAAATCCTAAAAACAATCTATTCTGAGAATTTACAGAATGTTTTAAGTTTTCTAGGAACTAATTTATCTCCTAATATTCATATTGAAGAACAAGAGACACAGGATAATATTCTGCCTAACTTTTGTGGAACCATGCTATTTAAATGTTTGCTAGATACTGGAACTTGACCAGGGAAGAACACATCATCAGAGAGAGAGAGAGAGAGAGAGCGTGAGCGAGCAAGTAAAATGACTGAGATTCTGGAAACACTAAGATATAAAGTGATATTCATCAAAGGGCTTGATGCCTTCTGCAAATATCAACAGTGCTAGGTTTTACCTCTTTCAAGGATAAAAGAAAAAGTAATACTGACCTTGAGCCAATAGATATAGTTTTTTTTTCACTTCAAAAGTATTTGTCATAAACATGTCAAATAGATACAAAGCGAGAAAAAAAAGAGAATGGGGAGAATGCTGAACTGTAACTGTTGCTGACAAAGATGCAACAAGAATATGGAAGAGAAGGAGATACCGCAATAAAAAAAAAGTTAAAGTTGGCCTCAGCTATAGTAAAGAACATAACTGACATTGTAGAAAATGAAATCATTAATAAAGATGATAGCTTTCTAAAAAAAAAAAATATGTATATATATAATATAATAGATGGTATAGTGGAGAGAAAACAAAAACAAAATATAGAAATAACTGGCATCCACTGAGAATGAATTAAAACTAATGAAACTAAACAATCATTCACTAAAAGAGAACATTTTCCATGAATTTGGTAAAAATAAAGAAAATAAGAGATATTACCTGAGTACACAAGCCACAAGGGTTCACTAAATCCTGCAACACATACAAAAATGAAATGACTTAAAATAAACTTGGCAAATGTTTGAATTTCAAGTTTAAAGAAAAAACCCACAACTATTTGGGCAAAATATAAAAAAAAAAGTCACACTTGTTTCAGATCCAATTTTACTCACAATGTCAGAATATAGTGAAACAATCAAAGAAAAGTTTTGAGTGAAAAATACTGTGGTCCAAGAATACTTTGACCAAGAACAAATATGCTAAGAAAGAATGAGTTTAATGCTTTCATCTACAGGATCCAGAACATGAACTGCTCATGGATACACACCTTGAAATTTTTACTTAAAGATGCACTTCAGCAGGGTAAAGACAAATAATATTAAAAAATAAAGAAGATATGAATTTGAAATTACTGTTATATATTGATATTAGTTTAAAATGTATTTGCTTAACAAAAAAAATGGAGATGATCACATTGAAAGAGATAAAAAGTTAGGTACATACTAGTAACATATGTAATGACATAAATAATATCATGAGCAATATAAGTAACAATGTAATTCTTATTCCTAGTAGATATAAACTTTACTGTATGAAAATGAACATAGTATGAATTTTATATGAGCAGATGTAATATTTATTGAATAATTTTAGAATAACTGTCTTCTAGAAAAATAATTATTAAATTGGATTCTTATCTACACTTTAAATTAATATGAGCTTAAGGTAAAATAAAGATTAAGCTTTATAAAATACACATATTTTTGGAAAAGATGAAATATATAATGATAATATTTCTGTTCCTAGAATAGTCACAGAGCTTTTATGCATTAACACAGCAAAATTCACAAAGTACAAAATTAAATATTGAAATGTTCCTTAGGAAGCAACCTTTAAGTTTCTCTTACCAAAATCAATAATTAGATATGCAGCATAGTTTTCACTGATAAGACAATAATATGCAATAAATATTTTACCCAATTGCCCTGTACCATCTCTGCCTAAACATGCAGTCAAAATAGTGTGACAGTAGTTTTATGGGAAAAAAATGACAAACGATTTAACACATTAAATAATATATAACTTCTATTTATTATAAGCTTCATATATCTTTGCACCATGTTAAAACATTTACTGTAATAATCCAATTTGAAAAAAAAATAATCCAATTTGGCATTTGCAAAAAATCTCTTAGGTAAATACTACCTATCTTTTTACTGATGAATAAACTAAAACAGAAATAAGTTAGATGATAACATAACTTGTAGGAGTTGAAACAGGATTTGGACTCAGATCGAATTACAAAATCTGGATGTTTAATCCATTGTGTGTTGCTTTCTAGGGATAGTATATGCAATGTATGAAAATTTTTTCTGTGCTGTTCTTGTTTATGTCTTCTTGGCTTAGCATAGAACATGGCTTATAGAAAGCATTCCATAAATACTTGTTGCATGTTAAATATATGTATATAAGATACTTTAGAAACTAAAAAAATATAATACTGAAATCAAACATGTATCTTACCCCAAGAAAGTTCTCATTGAGAATTGGTGGTAGAGTATGAAAATATGGGATATGAACAATGCGGAAATAACCACAGTAAGTCCTCACTTAATTTTCTATAGGTTCTACAACTGTAAGCAAAATGATGTGTGACAAAAACATGTTACCACAGGCTAATTGATATAAAGAAGAATTAAATCCCTAAGGCATGTCATCAACATTATAATGAAACACACTGAACACAACAATGTCATGTGAGGATCTGTTGTATAACGAGGCAGATTTTCTAATGTGCATCACATGTACAAAAAAACAAAGTTCTATCTTAAAGGAAGGGACCATGGCCAACACTAGATAAGTGGATCCCTCACACTAATACTGCATTCAACATATTTAGCTTTTGCAACATCCAGTATGGCTTTCTGGTCTGTTCTCTGATGGCTGAAATCAAGTATCCTCAGTCACCTAAGGTATGTTGACATAGTTACAATTTCTGCTTAATTAAGAAAAGATAAATATATAAATTAGTCTGGATTAATCTATTTTAATAGTAAAATTACTGTTAGACAAGAAGGTTGGTAGGAAAAAGTGGGGAGATATTCACTTAAAATTAAGGAATGCAAAGGAATCAGTGGTTACCCTGAGTAATGTCAGTGCAATCTTGAGTTTGTCATTCTATCTAATAGGCTAAATGCTAATACGATAGTATTTAGCTAGAGCCATATATTTAATCCTTGCAGATATAAACTTAGGTTGTGATCTTATGTGAGACTTAAATATTATGTCTTAAAATAAATAACACGGTATAATTAATAATTGGAGCAAAATCATCCAAAGAGAACAGATTCAACCTACTCTGAACTTTTAATGCATTAAGCTTTTTTTTAAAACCAGATTTCATTCTCACTCCATAAACTTTTCTGTTTCTCCTTTTCTATTCCTTATTACTTTCCCCATTTTACTGAAGAAGTCCTGTTTGCAGATTTAAAATATGGAATCTGAAATTGTCCATCTAAGTCGTTAAATGAAGTCTTTTCTACTTTGAAAGAGTGGATTTGCCTGCAAGCTAATAAGTATCTGGAATTCTTGCGGTTATCATTTTGTTGGTGTTTTAGTGCATTTACTTGATTTACCCGTAAGAACCCAGACTGGGAAAAAGGTTTGGCATGCACCGTGGCGACTTCTCCAGGTCATCTAATACCTGTATTTGCAGCTGCCCCGCTGCCAGTCACCTGGCAGTTCATCCGTTGTCTCAGTGCTTGCTGCGTTCCCTGGCGTTTTAGAATTTTATCTGTGCGCATTAACTTACAGGTGATAGAGGAAAATGGAGTCAGAACCTGGACTTTCTTTTTGGCAGTTCTTTTCTACTGTGCTCACGTCTGAATTGTTGACTATTCTTCAAATTACGACAGGATTTTTGTGAACCCCTTAATGACCTTAGTTAAACATTTTTATTTATGTAGGTTCAAGACCTATAGAGAAAGTGGACTTTAGGGAAGACTGGTTCAACAGAGAGAATGAGGAAACAGCTTGAGAACAAATATTAACCAAGTGAAATAAGTATTAAGAAGGCAAATTAAGAACAGAGGCAAATTAGGGAATCTGTACTTTTAATTGGACTGAGATTTTTCCCTTTGGCAATGCCTACGGAAGCGTGAAGACTGGGAAAGGGGAAAAGAGGCTGAAAGATATAAAATCACTCACAAACAGCTGCTTGTCGAACAATTTTCCTATGTTAACTACTTTTAGAATTTTCTTGGCTTTTATCACTCACATCAGAATTTGAATTCTTATTTTAATGTATTAAATATTTATAAACACATGTAAAAATACACCCTGTTAAAAAAGATACAACCTCCTACCTTCTTCTCTGTTCTTAAAGAATTTTTCTAAAACATTATCTATTACAATGATCTTGCCTTGCTGACAGCTAGTGCCATTGCAACACAAACCAGGCCCAGGATAAGAAGATTTGGCAAAACACAATCTGCATTCATTTTTTTTCTTTCAGTAAACAAAATATGTATTTTGCTTTTCAAAATATTCAGTCTTTATATTTGATTTCTAATTCAAACATTTGCTATAACTTCAAAAGTGATTCAGAGATACTGCAAAATAATTATAATTTTGATTTCAACAGCTTAGAAACTTCCTAAAACCAAATAATACCCATATCTATCTAACACCAAGTACCAGATAGCTTTCAATGAATGTTAGCCTTCTTTCTTCCTCCTTTATAGCATAAAGTAGAAAATATCAAATATTTATCACTTAAAGTTTAGTTCTTTGAAACTATTTCATAGAATTAAAAAACTTTAAGTAAACGACTTTAATACTATTATCAAGTTCTTATAACAAAGATATTACATTTAAATATAGTTTAGAGTTGGAAGTCTAAGAATTTTATTATATGGCTAAAATCTACCTTTTTTATCCAATAAAAAAAATTTGGTTTGCCTTTCATTTAATAAAAAATTTCCTCTTTGCTCCCCTCCACACGTAAGATTATCTTCTATCTATCTATCTATCTATCTATCTATCTATCTTTTATTTCTGGAAATCATAACTTGAGGTTAATGACCTCATGACTATTTTGTACTAAAGTACATATAGTCACAATGTACAGATTAGGTGAAAAAATATTTAGACACAGATGTGACTGATTTTGAGAGGTGTCCTTTTTTTATATATGAAAACTTTAACAGGCTAGAGATAGAACCTGACCTTTTTAAAAATTGCATCAGATATTTACATGTTTTAACTCTACAAAAATCTTTTCTAACAATTTTGTTAGACTAGCTACATCAAAAATTTTTTTCAAAGCTTTTTTTTTTTAATTGTCAATTTAAAACCAATTCACTCTGCAAAATTAAACTGTCATCAGGTAATTGTCCCAGTTACAGACAATTATTTGAGACATGTATGCATGTTGGAGTGCCTGTGTCTATGCAGGTCATGAGAAGGGATTTAAAACCATAAAATGGTGAGGAAAAACAGAGACATTTTTGTTACACAGCAGAAAGCACTTAAATAAAAAATACATTCTTAAAATCATGGTTCTCTGCCAGCTTACCATCATTCACTGATAGAAAGGAACCTGGTCCCCTATTTGTGCTTTCCTCTCACCTCCTTGTTTTCTCTTTTTTACCTTTTGCAAATTTGGCATTCTATTGTACATAATCAAGTTCCTAAAAAGTGATTTCAAGTAAGGAAGCTTTCTTGGCTGCGTTAGGATGTGATGGGCCAGACGCAAGAGAGCCAAAAGGGATGTGAACTGTTGGAGAGTCACCCGCTGTGTTTTTAGGCTTCGATGTCCTGAGAAACTGAATGCCAAGGGTTGTGGCACTCACTGAACTGCAAGGGCAAGGTGAGCGTTTTAGAGACAAAAGCTGTCACTGCCATCCAGTGGCAGCTCGAGTTATTGCATGTTCAGCCCCGTTTGTCTTAACTAAACGGAGATCGACAACTTGTACAATGACTTTTTGTTTATTTTTTCGTCTACTTTAACAATTCACAATAGATAAGCAAACAGAAGTAGTTTTTAAGGTATCTTTCGTATTAAATTTAAGTTTTACTATTTTGTTTCTAGGTTTGATTTGAGGGAGGGTGTGTGGGATGAATACATTTCACGCAAGGAAGTGTTTACTAATGTTTTTGAATTAACATTTTAAGTACTTATGATAGACTCCAAACCAACACCATTTTTAATATCTAGGACCTGCCACTGATTTAAAAAGTCAGTGGTTTGGCCCTTTCTTTTTTCCAAAGTACGACTGACACAAAGATTCATAACCAGGCTGTGATCACACTGATGAAAGCTCTCCAAATTAAAGTGGAGGATACAGCTCATGAGTGTGTGTTGAATAAACACATAAACAGGGAAAAGAAGAATCATGTAGGGCAGAGATTTTTTTCCTTCTCTTCGGTTCAGTGTCACATGGCACATCTTTTATTTTTCTATCTCTTTGTTGACCTCAGCATTTATTCCACATATATAAGAAACACTCCTTCCATCTTCTGGTAACTTTTAATGTGAATCCAACCCAGGCTCCTTAGTTTTGAATTTATAACAATTTAAATTGGTTTATTTTTCAGCTACTTCCATAAAAATATAATAGCACTTTATTTTTCCTTAAAAGCTCATATTTTCTAGTGCCTTCAAAGAGCTGGAGTGTCTAGATAAATGTATCAATTGATCTCTGTTTCTAATAGATTTCAATAGGGTTAACCTACAAAATGCTGTAAGTTCAGGGTTCCTCCTCACCTTTACCTAACTATTATGTATGAGTAATTCCAGCTTTTTTGTTACACACTCTGTAGACATTTTATAGGCATTGATTTTCAATGTTGTGTTGCTATTTGTTTTTAGCTGGCTATAAAGAGAAATGAGATCTTAAAAAAAAAAGAAGGTTATAAAGAGAAATGAGATCTTCTAGGGGAGTTTGTGCTCTGCATTTTTTCTGTGAGTGGAGTTATTTTACCTTAGAGAGAGAATGACTTTATTGTGTGGAACAGATATTTATATTATTCTATGTGAATGCAGATTTACAATGCATTAAAGGTAATCCACAAAGCTGAAATAAAAATTGAGTTAATCTGAGATTTGTTTTCTCAGTATTCCTGCTAATCAGGCTGTAGGGGTTCTATGGCACATAAATAACTTCTCATTTACTTTGGACTCAGTGGTGTCAGCCATTTCAACAAATCATAATCTGCCGACAAGCTTCAAAACTTAAAAAAGAAAAAAACGCATATAAAGTTATGTATATATTAATACCTTGACTCACAATGGCTCCCTTAGTTTAAAAGAACTTTTATAAAATACAATCAAACATGTAACTGAATGGAACATCTTCATGTATATTCATCAGTGAAAACAGTTTGAATATTTTCCTTTAAAAAGAAACAAGTTTTTATTACCTCATTGTTTTTCTGTTATATATTTACTTAATATAAAAGCGAATGCTTTCTTCCAGAAAAGTTGAAATCCATCCAAATTATAACAACAAAAAAAAAAATCTGCATGCAATTACGTATTCTCAGAAGCACTATCCAATGCATTCTTTTGTCTTGTTTGGGCTACATGTTATCTTTACTACAGGCTTTTAGGGACTCAGCCTGCATACTGAGCTACATTTGTGAAAATCTATTTAGTCAGTTTAACTAATCATTGTATTACTAAACTTATTAAAAATTCATGTATGTCATTCCTATTTCTGTTTAGATCTCCACTGCTGTTTTTGGAATATTTGCGTTTATAATGTAGAACACTGGGGTTACTATTCCAGATCCAGTGTCACAGAAACGGTTCAGGAGTTTGTGATGGTTTTGTAATTGGCAAATGGAAGAGCCACAGAGTGACAACAGAAGTAAGAAAGAATAGAAAGAGTTGTTAGGACCTAGAGCAACACAGTGGATCTAAGCTGCCCTTTGCTAGGAATTATTTTCATTTATTCAGTGCTGACTCTTGGTCAGACTTTTGCATTACGGCTGACTTAAATTTTAGATGTCGACATAAATTATTTTCATACTTTTCCAGTTGAAAACTGTCTTAAAGCTTAGTACCTTCAAAGTATGGGTCTAGGAGATAGTCTAGGACTTAAGTTTTAAAAATTATGTGCTAAAATTTGGAATATTTTCATTTACTCTGTAAGTACATGATGAGAAGTCACCCACTGAAAGGTAATCTGGAATGGTGCACAAAAATAAGTCATCTTAACAATAATACTTCAAAGATATTGGGATTTATAATTAGTTGTAGACATTTATTTACTGATTCTCACTTTGTTTTCACGTGAAGCAGCTTCTCAGAATTCTATGTCCAGATCTTATCCTTTGCATGTCCGTGTTTCTTAATGACTTCAATTACTACAGTGAAATAAGTGCAACAGAAATAACTTGAAGAGAGGGTTCAGTATCTTCTATGAGAGAAAAACAAATTTAGAAGAAAACGATGCTGCACTTAAAAGAAAATAATACCTAGGCTATACGTATGATGTTTGAAAATTTAAAAAGAAAACTTCTGTACTGGAAAAATAAGTTAAAATATGCTAAAATTCCCAACTATTGACTTCATATACGACTATCTCCATTTTAAAATTAATTTAACCATTTGATATATATGTATGTGTGTGAGCGTATACACATAAATATATGTATATGTAAATATATATAAATATACATATATAAATTATTTATATTTATAATTTATATATATAAATTATATACATTTATGTATATATATATATATACATATATATGTATATACGCTCACACACACACACACAAGCTTCTGATGAAAATTAACTAACATTTATCTGAATTTACATAATGCTCTCTGATAGAAATTTTGGTCTAAATAGAAAAAAACTAAAGGAAACCTTGAAGAACCTCAAAGACAGTTGATCCAAAATATAAAAAATAAGAATACAAATAAAAATAAATGTCTCATTATATCAAAAGACCTATGTATACAGGACTCACTGAAAGTAAACATTCTATCATTCTCTACTTTTTAGCAATTATTGCCAAAGTTGTATTTAAATGATAGTTTTAGAAATATATTAAATTGAAGTAAAATTTTTTGACAATTACAAAAACATGCAAAGCAAAAACTGCTGATAAAACCAACAGATTATTTTCTAGTTAAAGAAATATATATATATATATATTTGAAATAATGATAAAAACATTTAAAATCTATAAATCAGGATTTTTCTAAATTCATTGATTGTATACACATAATAAAAGAAGAATAATGGTGACTAAAAGGAAGAAAATATTTTCCCTAAATTATACAGCTGACTTCCAGAACTTGACATATCTGTTTTCATTCTCTTAGGTCAAACACTAGTTTGGAAAAAGAAATTAATGCCATAATATTTCTTGGTCTTATATTCCTGCTGAAAGCTCAGTTAGCAACATTCTGTCTTATATCTAACTTAATTTCCAGAGCTCCAGCTTTTAAAAATCCCATCTGGGCTAGGGATGCAGAGCAGCTAATAAGCCTATCTAAAACAATATGCCACTATGAAGTCATGCAGAAGACAGTGTATTTTCCTATCAAAACGAACATTTTTCTTATATGTAATGCGAATGTTCTTCTCTAAAAGTGTAAGGGTACAGTGCAGGAGAAGAAACACAGTGTTTGGATGAACCCTAAAGGTTGTTTTATCTGGCAATGATAAAGAATAAAAAATATCAAAGGATAACAGTGATTGGGTTTTTAAACACCCACACTAATTTTATTCCCACGAATTCTCAATACTTTCAGGCATGCAAAGTTTTAATTTATGAACATTCATTGCTGTCTTGTTTAATTTTATAACATTTACTCTCACTAAATTCTCAGGAAGCCTACCTGGGTGTTACCACTGAGCACAGACCTCAGAAATGACAGGAGGGTGCCACAAATCCCCCCCAGTTCCCTCATTGCCTTTTACATTTCACGAAGGAAATAAGAAAACTCTTTTGACCATTTTAATGTGCCTGGCTTTCCTAATTATATCATACAAGATCCAATCAAGAAACCAAATCTATCTAGTAAATTTACTAACTATAGAAGAGGACAGGAGTAAGTGAGGTTTGGGTACTTAGACATTAAGATAACTCTAAAGAATATGTGAGTTGCAGATTATACTCCTCAGGCTGAAATAGTGCCCCCAAAGAAGGAAGAAATCTGGAACAAAACTCAGCCCCCCAGGACTGAGATCCACACCTCACTGGAGAGGGTTTGGCTATGGTCCAGAGGACAGAGAAGTTTGCTGAGGTTCATGCCACCTGGAGTCACTGGGAATTTGCCCTGTCAGGCATGGGAGTGGGGGGTGGGGAGGTGTGGAGAGTCATCATCTGGAACCTATTAGCGGAACAGGTACAATGGGAAACCTCCCTCTGGGTGTCAGGGAAGACTGCCCTGAAGGGGTGCCTTGCACTGCTGGCCGCCACACACAGCAGGAGCTGAGAGAGAACACACCGGAACCAGGATGAAGAGCTCCTTCCTCATCCAGGTTTCCTTCAGTGCCCCTGCGGACAAAGCTTTATCTCATGCCAGCTACCAGGGAAAAGTAATTAGGAACCACAAGCAGGGATCAATGCAGGGTTTATTTGAAGCTGAGAGACAATAGATGGGTGAATTAAATAATCTTTCTTAATTTTAAAAATGTTATCATTATCAACGTCTTACATCAGACTGGCTTATTTGTTATAACTGATGAACCTACAGGGACACCTCATTATCACCCAAAGTCCGTGGTTTACATTAGGGTTCACTCTTAGTGTTGTACATTCTATGGGTCTGGATAAATGTATAACGACAAGACATGTTAATGAGAAATACACATGGAGGGTAGGCAGTACATGGGAAATCTCGGTACCTTCCACTTAATTTTCCTGTGAACCTAAAACTGCTCTAAAAAATAAAGTCTATTGATTAAAAAACAAAAGCAGCAAACAAACAAAATACCACAGTTAAAAAAGTGTAGTCAGTGGATTTTTTTCTGAACCTACAACTGTGGTAGCGCCACATTCCAACTGCAAATTGAAATGTACATTTATTTTAAAGGAAGTAATTGTTTTTTTCATTATGAATACTGTATATAATAGAATAAAATTATACATACATTATGTCTTATATAATAATAGAACTTCAGGGCACAAGGCTATTCAGTTACAGACTATAGTTACCAGACTCCTTTGCAGCTAGGTGGGGCCATGTGACTACATCCTGGCCAACAGAACGTGGGAAGAAATAGGAAGTACAACTTTTAATTCATAAATTTAAGGAAGCGAATGGTGTTTCCTTCCCTTTCCCCTCTTCTTTCTGGCTGGAAAGTAGACCTGGTAATGAATCACCATGGACTATGCAAATAAAGGCAATTTCTTAAAAATGGTGTAACAAGAAGAGAGAAGAAGCCTGGCCACATAAGTTTTGCAGAGAAGAGCTGCCACATCAACTATGTGAAAGAGAAAGAAGGAACTGTCTAATGTATTTGAGCAGTTATTACATTAAATCTTTGCCATAATATTGTTTAGTTTCTCCTGTCTTATTGCCATTACCATTGTTGACTCAGAAGTTAGCAAGTTTGTTAAATATAAAGCAGCACAGACCTATTAATCAAAACACTTTCACCTGGAAAATTGCCACACAAATTCAAAAACCACAAAGATTTTCAATAAAAGTGAAAAACAATGGTTACCTTGGTAATTTAGAATCTGTTATATTTGTAACCAGTTTTATTTTCCGAAAAATTATTTTTAAGTGGTATAAATCTCATAATGACAATTAGTCTTGTGTTTTATCAAAGTAGTTCATTATATTGCTGTTTTTGAATACCACTTTACTGATTCTGATATCTGTTTTTGTAGAAAGACATGGAATTGTGGTTTTGTTATTGACAGGATGCTTTTGTCCAAATCTTGATGTCTCGATCAATAAAAAAAATCATTGTGAACATATGGAAATGAACAAAGTTTTAAAAGTTTATCTTAAAAAAAATCATTGAAAGCAAACTATTCCTGAGGTGTATTATGAGTTCTATTAAATAACAATTTATCAGCATAAAATATTTATTTTCTTATTTAGTATAAATTATCATCTGAGAATTATAGCTAGGACAGTGATGATGGTGCACAATTTATTTAGGATGATGGACCATGAAACTTATTTAATAATTATTCTGCTTCTTACGTGATTTTTAGAGATACATTTTCGATATAGTGAGAATTTACTCATTAAAGACAATGGGTGAAGGAAAAATTAGAATGATTAAACTTTTTCAACTTTACTTTTAAGTACATTCTATATTACCAACCAAAATATAGTTGTAAATTTAGGTAATGAGAAATGATTATTCAAAATATATCTACACCAATTAATAAATGCTGTCAAAAGTCTTTTTCTGCAGAAGGCTTAGTGGTCTAAAACATGAATTGAAAGCATGTTAAAATGATTTTTAATTTGAAGCACATATTTTTTGGTCAGACAGACCTGGGTTTGAATTAATTGTCACTTTAAGCTAAGTGGTTGACCACTGAAAAATCAGTCAGCCTTTCTGGGCTGTAGTTTCATCATGAAAAATTTGGATATGATTTATTACATAAATATTTGAACCTTAATAGAAATGATATCCTAACCCTATAACAGTTCCCGACATGTAATAAGCACATAATAAATTATAGTTTTATTTTACCACCATTTCACTTCTCCTTGCATTCAAAATACTCAGATTTGATGCCTTGGTGCTATTCCTTTAAAGCCATAACCATTTTATTTTCTAATGTATACGTACCATCGTTAAATTATTACGAAATCCAAATTAGTAGGATCTAAATGAGTGAGATTAGATTGTATTTTTGTAAGCCATATATTTTATAATAACTAATCTTCCAAATAAAATATAGCTTTGATATTCAATCTGTATCAAATTTTAAAATTTTGAGGATGAATGAAAGATCATTTAGTTGTTGAGTGTGATGACACTCTTATCAAGTTCAGATGGATTATCTCTAGCCTACTCAAGACCTCAGTAAAAAGTCTTGAAGAATTATGTAAGAACAGAAAAAATTTAATATACATTGTTGTGAACAATAACTATACAAGGTAAAACTCCTTCAGCATAATTTGTAGCTTAAATGTAAAGTGTATTCATACACTTTTATTCTGCAAAAGAAAGTAATTTAAATATTTATAAAATGTGATTTACATGAGAATACCACCCTACTTTTCATTTACTGTGCTGTTCTTGTGTCACTCAAAGTTTTCTTCTTTAAATATACATTTGGAAACAAATTATATTATGATCCAAAATACAAAAAGTAAATACAATGTGGAACGGGGGAGCTTGGATGAGGAAAAGTGACTGCAGACACAATAAAAAGAAACTAGCTTGTTGAATTTTCACACACTGAACTACCGAGCAGGCTTATTTAAATCTATTTTCCTTTATGAATTATACATGGCTATCATCACCGAGTTACATTCCCAGGGTAAAAAAACATTTTAAACGACAACTTACTGATAAGCTGTCAAATGGGAAAAATCCATTCATTTCTTCCAATCTGTAGTTGATTTTTTATTAATATTTTAAATGATTTTCTGGCAATGCATTTGGGTTACCTTTGACGTTCCAGGAAGAAATATATGAGAATGCTTGATCCCACTTTTCACTTCAATATATAACAAATCCACATATGTGGTTGTGAAAACAAAGAAAAAAAGTTTGTTTGGGGTCTTTCTGCAGTATATATGTTGGCTTTTCTCCTCTCACGTGCCTGAACCAGCAGGTTAGACTATGCAGGTGTTTGCCTGCAGGAGAATCCTACTAATTAGGGAACAAACTAGGCAGTGGAAACCAATCTGCAGGTATTTTCAGGTAAAACCATTGAAGTGACAAGACTATGGAATGATTCACACTGTTTCAATAAGTAGAAAGTTTTAATCTTTTGATTAAACTCACATACTTCTCAATTCTATTATAGACGGGTATGTATATTAAAAGGCAGCAGTGGTCCCATATAAATGTCTCTGGACAACTCTAATAATAACAACATCAAAAATGGTTATTATAATCATAATAATAAAGAAAGACACTCAACGTAAAGTTTTCTCTCACTCAGAAAGGCTTCTGGGCATTGCCTTTAGAGCCAACATTTTTCTAGAAGAGGAACGAAGACAGTTAAGCCTCATCTCTTGCCCCACCTTCTAATGACACAAATTCGTAACAGTGCAGTCTCATCCATCATCTAAATTGTTTGTTTACAAAGCACATCAAATGTTTTCTGTCCTGGGCTCAAGAGACATAACTCCTGCCTTCGAGGGCTTTTTCACCTGGTTCAGGAACACCACACTTGCAGAAGTCAGTTTTTATTTTCTTGCTCTGTCTGTGGACCCGCATATAGGCAATTTCCTGGTTTGTCAACCAGAAAACAAGCTACAGACCTGACTCTAAATAAAAGGTATTTTCAAAGTCATATGATTATTATTTGGGGACAGCAGTGTCATAGAGCAGCACATCTGTCTTGCTTCCTACTCAATAGTTCACCCCCACCTTTTTCTAAAAGAGAGAAACGAATGACAGAGATTTTAGAATTTCAAACTCATTGAAATAGCTATAGAGGAAGGTTAGTAGTAATGATTAAATATAATCAAATTGTGGAAAACTAGAAATGTGAATTTACAAACCAAAAAACATGTATGGCTGAATATATATTAGATTCAAGGTACTTGGAATCATTGTGGTTTATATGAGTACATATGTATGCAATAATATGGATAAACACACACACACATACACACACACACACACACACACACACACACACACACACCACATACATACACACACTCATACCCTTCAGCAATACCCTTAAAAGTAAACAGGTAATCAAAGAGTTAAAACTTACCAGAACTTTTTCAATTATATTCCCAAATACATGGATTAAAAAAAATTGGCATCACTGTTACTTTTGTTCATTAGAATGCATTTCCTTTAGTCATCCATTTCATTTTATATAAAATTCTGTGGTAGAACACATAGGTTCAATCAATGAGAAGGCCATCCTTAGTTTTTAAATTATGATCGAAAGTCTGTCACTTCAGAGAGAAAGCAGGAGTAGATAAGGGTAAAGGGGTTAAATATATGGTGACAGAAGGAGATTTGACTCTGGGTGGTGAGCACATCCTATGTATGTATACATCCTATGTGCAGCATACATAGGACATATCATTGAACTGTACACTTGAATCCTCTATAATTTTATTAACCAATGTCACCCTAACAAATTTAATAAAAAAATAAACTTTTTATTTAGACATACTGAATGCTACATTAGTCTATGTAAATAATATCTCAGATGATGACAGTCAAAAAGAGTGACCTCTGTAATACGTATAACCATTCCCTTTGGAGGTTCTTAATGAGTTTAATAAAACTTTTAATATCTAATTTTCAACCAAATACAATGAAGTGATTGACCCCCAATGGGAAGGCACCCAGAAATAACAGCCTTAATTACTACTGACCTGGCCAAATCAGCAGTGAGGCAATGAGACAGGCTGCTTGCTTCTGGTCTCAGTCCCATGCAAACTGGTTGCATGACCAAAGATATAGTTTAAGAAATGCCCTTGACTAACCTAGAGCTGAGTTCATAAAGTGTTTACACACCTAGGGGTAGTGTTTTGATTAAAGTTGCCGGAATTACATAAAGAAGTACATAGATTAAAAAAAAACATTTTGTAAAATTCTGAGAGTAACAGACCATTTAAAACATCTTAAAATATTTCTAAATATATACAAATATTTCTACTTATATTTATTTAAATAATCACAATAAATGACCAATAGTAAGCCATTTCCGTCTTGTTTTATAGCCACTGGCTTTACGTTCTCCTCTTGAGTGTTTGTGTTCATGTGGAATGGTACCTTGAAACTGGCGAGAATTAACTTGTAAACTTTGAAGCCGAATAACTGTGGGTTGAGATACTCATCTTTCCTTGAATTTCATATCCCTGATTGGTACATTAAAATAATAATAATAATAATAATAATAATAATGAGTAGGGGACAGATATCCTGTCTCTTTAGCATTGTAAGAGCACAGAGGGAGAGGAACCCTGCCTGAGGAGACACACTTCACGGATCACACCCGGAAGCCCAGAGCTGTGACTATAATGGAAGACTTAGGGGAGGGCGAATGTATTTTGCAGGTGGAGGGGATGTATATCTTGGGGCTGTGAGAGATGGAATTCTAAAGTGGCCCCCAAATTCCCACCACCTGGTCAACTGTATGATCCCCCCCAACACCGAGTGTGTATGGGGTAGGGAAGGGCTATGAGTATGATGGGTGTCAGTCAGTAATTAGGGTACATTGTACGGCAAAGGGCAAAGGATTCTGCAGATGGATAAAGGTCCCCAATTAGTTGATTTGGAGTTCATCAAAGATGGATTATCGAAGTGGGGCCAGACCAATCAGGCAAAAGCCCTTTTTAAAAGAGGGACTGGATCCTTCCTGAGTACAGGACCACTCTCCTCAGGCCTCGAAGAAGGAAGCAGCAGGGCCGTGGACTTTCTACCCCGCGAGGGGATTTCTAGGGCAGAGGGCCTTAGTCCTGCAACTGTAAAAACCGCCCACCACCTGAATGAGCCTGAGATGAGGATGCAGCCTGACCTACGCCTTAAATTGTAATCTCACAGGGCCCTGGGCAGTGGGCTCAGCTAAAGCATGTCTGGATTCTTGACCCACAAAAACTATAGGATGGTAAATATATGTTGTTAAAAGCTGCTAAATTTGCTGCAGTTTGTTATGGGTTAATGGGAAACTACTACATCTACCATGACAGTGCATGAAGGCTGGAGACGGTGGATGTGAAGTGTGTGGAATATCACAGACTCAGCTGAGTGGTGTGAGAAATCGTACTCGCCATTCCTGGAGAGGGGAAGTCCTATGATGACAGTGACCAGAGAGACCCCACTGAGAGCAGAAGCGAACGTTTTAAATGAGTAGAAAGTAGAATGGAACGTGGAGAGAGAGAGAGAGAGAGAGAGAGAGAGAGAGAGAGAGAGAGAGAGAGAGAGAGAGAGAGAGAATGAATTCTGGAATCCGGGGACACAGCGCGCGTCTGCAGTGCTGCGGGCACCGCTTCTTCCTCAGTGGGATGGCCCACCCAGGTCCCTTCTGATGTCGCGAATCATCACAGCTCCACGACCGACCCCACTTGCTCACAGTTCGCATCTCCTGCTGCTCTGTACAGTGGACATCACCCCGGAACATTTGGAGGCCCGCGGAATAGGGGCAAGGTGTCCCGGGGACCACTTCAGATGCCAGTGAACAACTTGCTTCTTCCATTTGAGGAAAAGTCAACAGAGAAGTGGAGCCACGACAGGGCGAGGGAGGAGGAGGCCGAGCCGACGTGACTGGGAAATGAGAGTGGGCAGCGGGCGACCGCCTGAAGTTTCCACTGTTCTACAGGCGTTTTCATTTATTTCCTAGAAAATGCTGCTAATCTGATTGTGCGCTGTTTGTAGCTGTCCTCATCCTTTTTCTCTGATAAGAGTCATGTTTATGTTTTTTCTTTCATTTTTGATCCAGATTTGGTTATCTTGCGAGTCTAAAAGTTACTCCATATAAATGAAAGTTATTGACTGAAAGCCCTAGTCACAGTAAGAGATTCATAATATTATAACTATACAGATATTTGAGTTGTAACTTTTACGTTGTAGAACACAGTGCAGATAAACGTGTCTATTCTCTAATAAAGCTGTTAATTTTTACCAGTTTAATATACTTAGTACATAATTTGTATATTTCTGCATCTTGTAGTGAAGGAATCTAAAAAGTGGAAAATCTGTCAATTAACCTGAAAAATTTGACTTCGATAGGTAGTCTGAAGAGATATTGGAAAGTCTTTTTAAGACATAACATGTTTAAGATGTTATGCTAAGAAATAAAATATATTTAAGATGTAAATACATAAACGTTTTTAAATTGAATAAAAATCTAAAAAAATACTATGAAGTTTGTTTTTACTAAAATTCATAATCTGAATTATTTTAAATGGAAAGTATTATTTAATTTAGTGTGTAATAAACGGGATTATTTAAAATGTAATGTTTTACACTTGGTTCTATAGGAAGTCTATTATATTAGTTATTTTATTTATTTATTTATCTACACAAGGCCCAAGAAGAGTAGCTTAAGGAGAGAAATTTATTTAAAGATAAAGAAATTTGTTGCTGACATAACCAAGGAGGGTGGGCAGTGGCTGAAAGCTGGCGCTTTGGTTCAGTGATGGAGTCGGGCTCTACCCCTTCCCTGTGACTTTAAATATGAAACGCTCTGCCCTTGTGGTTGCGAGTGGCTGCCGTGTGTCCAGGACTAAGGTCCATGTTTCCAGCAGGACAGAAAAACAAGAACAAATGACTGGTGAGGTTTCTTTTCATAAGTCTTTGCCTTTATTTCAGGAGGGATGGAAATCCACGCACTTCTGCCTACATCTCATTGGACAGGACTATACTGCATGGGCACCATCCATTTCCAGATATCTAGGTATTTCCCAAATGTAGTTTATTGCCTTTCCTAATAAAATTATCATTCCCTAGTAGGAAGCAGGGCAGCTCTAGGTAGACAACTAGCAACGTTTCCAGCACTAGAAAATGCTGTCTTAGAGTAGCAGAAAATCTCTCACGTTAGTGCATACAAAAATGTTGTTATTACTTAAGCCATTTCTATGGGCTCTTTCATATAATAAATACCTCTGTGAAATGGCAAAAATTATTATATAAAACATTAAACAGAAAGATGTGATATTAAATTTTTCCAATTCAATTCAACCCTTTTGAATGTCTACAGTCATCCATGTATTTATTCGTTCATGCATCATTCATTCAAAAAATAGTAATTGAAAATCTACCATATCCAAAAGCTGTGTTAGGCACTCTGAATTCAGTGATGAGAAAGAACAGATATATTATGGCTCATGCAACCTGATAGAGAGGCAGACCCCAAATAATCACAGAAGCAAGTGTAAAATACAATGCTGAAAAATGATATAAGCAGTTACGACCTTCTATGAGAACCTTTAAAGGATTATTTCATTTATTTGGCGAGATGAGAAATGGTAGCTGATTGTGGATACAAATATAAATCTAAACTAGACCCTGTTCTCAAGGAAGTTACAGTGGATAACTGTTTGGGACAGTGAGCAGGTGAAGAAACTAGGCGAAAAAAATTAGAATTCTAATATTTAGTATTTCTTTTACTGATGTCATTTTTGCAAAGACCAATCTTCCTTTATTTTGATTTTGAGTCAAGATGATGAACTAGAAATCTCTGGAATTCTCTTTGCTAAAATTCCTCTGTTGGCATGCGACCGTGTTCACAGATTGACTTTGATCGATACTGTTGTAACCCTAATGGCAGTGTGACAGCTCAGTGAAACCGTCCATGGGATGCTGTGCTCAGACCAACCGTCTCACGTGGTTTCAGCATCCCCCCCCTTCCATTGTCGACGCTCTCCTCGAGCTTGTTTTGGTGCTATTCCCTCTCCTGGAGCCCCAGCAGGGATGCTACACACACAAGGGCCAGCGGTCTAAAGAGCGTCCCCAGGTCTCTGTGGAGTGAATGGCTGCAGCCAAAACCTGTCGACGCTGCCCCGTTGTATTGCATTTTGCTTGATTGTGCCTCACAGATACTGCGTTTTTCCATAGTGAAGGTTTGTGGCAACCCTGTCTTGCTTGAGCAAGTCTCTCAGCACCATTTACCCACAGGCTTAGATGACGGTTAGCATTTTTTAGCAATAAAGTGTTTTTAAATTAAGGTATATACATTGCTTTTTTAGACACAATGCTATTGCACACTTAATAGACTATAGTTAGGTGTAAACATACCTTTATATGCACCGGAAAACAAAAAAATTGGATGACAAAATTTTTTAATTGTGATATTTTGCTCTATTGCAAAATATTTAAAGGTGTGTGTGTGTGTGTGTGTGTGTGTGTGTGTGTGTAAGGCGGGGGAGGGAGGGAGGGATCTGGAACTGAAAACTGAACCACACTATCTCCAGGGTAGGCCTGTATTCTTTATACAAAGACAAGGAGTCACCCATTTTATGTCCTTGAGTCAAAATGTATCCACTTTACAAAAGCCCCAGAATGATGAGCCCTGAGATATAAATATTTCTGAAGGTCACTTTTAATTCATTGGTGTTGAGAGTGCCCCTTCTAAAAGTCCTCACGCCTGAGGCTGTAGCTCTCACCGTGAGTACGCTCTCTGCTAAGGTGTGCTCCTTCAGGGCTCCTCGGGCAAAGGAGATCGCTAAGGGGCTGGTCCTCAGGTCACCGAGCCACGTCCCACAGAGAGTATCGCCCTCACCTGACCTGGCAGAGTAAGCACTGGGACATTATGACTGCCTCAGTCCTTGAGCCAGCATTCTCGTTTTGCCTAATGAGCAGTCCTGCTTCTGTGTACCCAGAATAGACAGATGGCTACTTGTCCTGACTCTAAGTACCAGGAGCAACAGTCTTTTGACTTAAGATACTTGGCTCATCTATTCATTAATGGCTGAAATTCAATAAATAATATTAAAACCTTTCGACTCATAATTAGTCGCTAAGTTTTAAATGAGCTAGTGCATACTGCTGTCCAATAAAATGTCACATTCCTATATGCGATTTCATTTTTTCGTACAATCCCCCCTTGTGGCAGGAGAGCAAATGCGTTTGGTCCCACAATACAAATATGAGAGCTGAGGCTAAGGAGACTTTTACTAGAAGTAACACGAGGTTTAGAGTTTTATAACCTGAGTTTTACAACTCTAAATCCTATGTTCTTTCTATTTACTAATTCGTTATCTGAATATACACGTGGAATAGAGTGTTTTTGACATATATAGAATAAAACTGATTTAACATGCTCTGAAGTTAAGTTTTGATAAGATGGAAGGTGAAGTTAAAAACACCATTAGCCACTGGGGGAGCTGGGAATCAGTGGTGCTGTATATACTTGGTAAAGTAGATGGGAAAAGAACTGAGAAGTGAAAACTGGGGTAAAACGTCACCTTTGTCATTTTTCTGGTATAGTGGAAAGAGAACTGACTTCTAAGACAAACCTTGACCTAAAAGTCCAGCTTGATGGCTAACTAGTTTTGTGACTTCAGGAGAGTGCCAGAAACTTCCTTTGTAAAAGGTAAAGAATAACCCGCACACCATAAACGTATTAACCGAGAAGACAAATGCAGTATCTGGCGCAGCGCAGTGTCACGCTGGCTAGCTGCTGCGGTGGCAGCAGAGGCACTTAGAACAGTGAAGTGATCATGGCAGTAACAGTAATGGCAAAGATAGAAGTGAGGGAGATTTCCCGACAGCCGCAGGATGCTCAGCACTGTGTAACGATGGCTGACCTTGTCCCAGCTCTCAGTTTTTACGACACTGGTCCTTTCTAAACAAGCCTTTGATGTTTGCCACTTAGTGACTTCTGGTCCAGACCTCTCTTTCTCTTGTCTCTGATTATTAATCCTCTAACCTCTTCTCCTTTTCCTAAAGACTTATTTTTATTAATGCTAATAAACACACTGATATATTCTTAGCTCTTTAGGAGTACAGTTTTATGGAAAAAAAAAACATTTGTCAAAAAATAATAAACCTTTTGCTTTTGTAAACACATTACTTTGCTAAAATATCTCTGAAAAGTCGATGCTTCCTTGGGCTAGGGCGCGGTGCTCTTCTAGTCAGCTTCTGAGACTATGCTGGTGAAACCAGGGAAGGATCCTGTGGTGTGTTGCTTTTCATCAGAAAACCCGGAACCTGGGATGGACACGGGAGCACGCACGTAGGTCCACTGATTTAGTTTGTAAGCACACTGGGGTAGAGTACACAATGAAAGGACTATAAATTCAAGGCTGTAAGAATCCCACAACTTTAGTCACCACTATTTGCCAAGCAAGTTCTCGAGTCAGCCGCTCACAGGTTTGAAATACAAAGCTATGAAGATGCCTTTTTGAGGCTGTCTTTCTAATGCTCCAAACTTTATGAAAGCAGTTGGCGACTTAAAAACTGACTTTATGCTGGAGCCATATAGCCCCATGGATTTGACAAATCACTCTCTTGCCAAAAGGCGTCACATGTGAACTGAAGTTGATCACCAAGAGAGATTACAAACCAGTGCTGTCCCTTGGACATTGTGAGGATCCAGGTACTTGAGGCCATGAGTGAGGGGCCCACACCTGTCTGCACCTTCAAATCCTGAAGGTTGCCTCTCAGAGATTTCATTTCCAGCACTAATCAAAAATATATCGCACCTCCAGACCCACAGCTATTTCCGCAGTAGTCAACAGATCAAGGGTTGGTAGTGACTAAAAAAAGCAGTGAAAGAGAATACCTTTGAGACAGCTGGGGAAAAGTGCTCTGAGCAGAACAGAGAAGGAACAAAGTATGGATGACTAAGAGAGTGACTGAGCACAGGTAGAGAGTATGTGTGGGTGGGATAAAAATATGCCTTATCACTTCAAATTGCTACAGGGGCATTTATTCTGTGCAAGAACACAAGAATAACTTAGTCTGGCACTTCTGACATTGTCCGTTATATCACCACCCATTCTGGGGCTGGGGCTTTGCTCACCTTAATCATGAAACTACGCAGGGATGGCTTTGAATCCTAGCTTTTCCATTTATTGCTTTGAATCCTAGCTTTTCCGTTAACGAACTGACAAGGAGATATTTTCAGAGATATTTTAGTAAATTAATATTTTTATGGAAGCAAAAGGTATTCTAACAATTCAGTTTCTTTATAAGTTATGGGAGAAAATATTTGCTTCTAAAGAATTAAAATTGATAAAGTGTGTAAAATTTAAAGTACCAGCATAGAAGAATTATGAGATAAGTGGTAGTTGAAAAAACCAACATGCTGGCTCAATAACTGTACACAGGTGGTTCTAGCAGATCTGAGGTGGCTTTTTTACAGCAAAGCTGATAAAATTAACAGTGAGATCAGAACGTATTTCCCTGTAAGTAGCTGCTAGGCAACCCCGCTGACTGTATGCTGACAATGCCCACGACACCCTCCAGTATGAGGAAAAGTTTCTTGACAGGATGACTGCTTGAAAACATAGACTCTAAACTCATGGCAGCTTTTCTCTGTTCAGATCTGAAAGACGACTACTTGCTCATATCTTGACCAGCCATCCAAATGCGCTCCACCACATAGTGAACAGGGCAGCAGTTCCTCCCCTTCCTCCCAGGGCATGTGACCGCAAAGCCCAAGCATGTGGAATTCCCTCTGAGCCTCCAACACCGAAATCCAACCGAGCTGAACAGCCTGTGGTACACGGCGGACCTCCACGGAACAGCACGTCCCGGCTGCAGGCACCGGCCTTGGGGCGGCAGGGCGAGGTGCATGTCGGGACTCCTGATCGGGGAGATCAACGGCTGGAACAGGACATTTTCCAGGAACACCATGTCTACGTGGACCAAACCCAAGGGGACAGTTTTGATTCTCACACTGTCCCTTGTCACACAGCTTCCTGGGGACAATGACCACTTGTTCATGTAATTGGGTCATTACCCAGGAGTAACCCCCTCGCAAATAATAACAATAGCAACAATGGCCCTTAATAGCTTGCTAATGGTGGTAAGAAACTTCAGGAAGAAATTGAGAGAGTTGACCAACGGTCGACTAGTCTTTACAGCGGACAAGTAATCTCCAAATATCCCAGGAGGGAAAATTTTGTGTGGCCATGGGGCTAACAATAAAATATGCATCTACTACTAATAACTAGAGTTTACTCATTTTTTTCTCAGTTTAGACATAGGTTAGTCTCAATAGCATCATGAATTCTAGTCCCATGTCCTCCACTAATTTGCAGTATGACTTAAGAAGCGCCATAACTTCCTTTTGCCTTAGAAATGGTGTGTGTGTGTGTGTGTGTGTGTGTGTGTGTGTGTGTGTGTGAGAGAGAGAGAGAGAGAGAGAGAGAGAGAGAGAGAGAGCGCGCGCGCGCGCGCGCAGCATCCATCTACTTTGGGATACCATGAGAAATAAGCACCATTGAGGTCAGATTCTAACTTATTTGGAACGGTTCGCAGGAAACTTACTTGAAATTTGGCAATGTCAAGTTCTTTTATCATGAAACCACCCACTGTCCTCCCTCCAGGGCTATCATGACTCACTACCAAATTATTTGTCCTTGGGAATATTGTTTTTCTTTATCCCTTTAACTCCCTTTGATCTACTTTAATCAATTTAATATCCTTAATTGTTTTTTATCTGGAGACATTCATTGCATCTATTTCTCCTGATATGGCTTATTCCCAGTATGGCACTTTAATTTCCTTACAAAGTCTGGACCAAAATAAGAGGATGTTGCATGTGAGCTGAAAGGGCAATTGGTGTGGCTCTGAGAATTAGAACTTTTATACGCTGTGTCCTAGTGCGACGCTTTTGGACTTTGATGTTTCTTGGCTAACAGCTCAAAAGTGGACTTTCTCATGATATTCTGTCCTTTCAAATGAAAACAAATAAGCTTTCACATATTAAACTACCACCGGAATAATCTGTTATATATCTATATTGAAATGAAATTTGTTTTAGCTAATAAAGTTATCAACTACTGCCAGCACACTGTGCCCAAAAGACAGGGTGATTCTGACTAAGTACAATAGATGCTGCACTTTACTCACAAATATTTTCTGACTTAAAAAAAAATGTATTCAGATCTTGAAATACCGAAGTATTCATTGCCCTCCAACAGCAAGGGGAGGGAATGTGGGACAGGGGAAAGGAGATGCAGGTTAGGGACACAGATTTAGTCTCACTCCCTTGAAATGACATGGATGCAACTCCACCATCTTGAGAATGTGCTTTTAGGAGTTAAAAAAATGTAAGTGAGACCTTCACTGCCTACGGCATGACCGCCTGCAAAGCCGCGGCTTGCTCAGGAGTGCCCGAGCCGACAGCAGTGTGGATGCAAACCCCTGCCAGGAGCCTGCGGAGACGCCCCACTTCGTCTCCGCACCCGCCCTCGTAATGACCACGACACAGCACAGGGCTCTCGGGACTTCTTCCAAGGGGTTCCTTTTCCTGGTTCCACGTGGTTACCTGGACATCTGATGGCAGCAGGTGTTAAACCACAGATAAAACTCTCCTTGACTCAAGGCGAGAAAGGTAGCGATTTCCACTGGGCCTCTCCAACACCAAATACAAATCCTGCCGCTCTGTGTCAATCATCATCCCTCAGAGCACGCTTAGCCATTTAGGTGCTTTGCCTTTTCTCTGTTCACTGTGTAACTCTGCAAATGTGGCATGAACTCGTTAGTGTCACGTTTTAATTATCAGCATAGAGTGGGAATACGGGCCATAGGGACAGGGCCAAGTAAGTGGGTCTTATACAGGCACAGCAAGCCTGAGACATTGTTGTAGACAAAAACAACAAAACTGAAGCTGCCCTACTTTGGGTCCATCGTGAGAAAGCAGGGTTCTTCAGAAAGTATAGGGGTGCTAGGGAAAACGGACAGCAGGAGGAAAAGAGGGAGACCAAACAAGAGATAGACTGACTCCACAAAAGCAGCCATAGGCATGAGTCTGAACAGGGCTGCTGAGGACGGGACACTGTGGCCGTGACTCGTTCACAGGGTGGCCAGGAGCTGAAGCCGGCTCAAAGGCATGGTCACGCAAGAAGAGCCATGGCTTCATAATTTACTCTGAATGGGACCTAATGCAGGAAAGGGACAAATGAATGCTCAACGACGCTACTTAAGTTGACCGATCTTAACTGTTAACTTCCTTTTTCATGGCAAACACAAGTGACTCCTACATCTAACACTTCCTGTTTTGTGTTTGTTTGTTTTGACTACAGAAATGTGCACTGGTAGTGTTGAGTGGTTAGCTGGAGCCCAAGTAACTTGCAATCGTCTCTCAATTTCAAATGAATTTGTGAAAAGGGAGCTGAAAACTCCTCTATTTGACTGGAAAATATTTTCTATACTTATCTCCCCGGATGCTAAGTGGAAGGGTGTCCCTTCTACATCCCTTTCTCCACAACATGAATCTTTTTTAGCAAACCAAACGGTCTGTGAGTTCATAGAGCAGGATCTCCCTGTCGTTGGACACCTAGTAACGTCCCTTTCGGTACTTCATCACAGATCAAGCGGAGCCTCCTTCCTCGTTTGCTGGGGGGTAGATTGAATTAGGAAGCAGCCCCTCATCTTAATGCAACCCAGCCAGTGCTCGGATAATCAACAACACGCGCTGCTCCAGTGCGCATGTGCGTGCTTTCCCTCCATGTGGATATTCTTACAAAGTCTAGTTGTTATCATTGGCTGATTCATTTACACATGTATTAAGCGACCAAGCATTTGTAAAGTGTTTGCTCTACTCATCACACTGACCCAAGTCCTCAGGAATAAAAATAAGTAACTAGAATCTCTGGGCTAGTACACAGTGTTGTAGGGCATAGAAGATACACATTTATTTTATACACACAGAGGCAGAATTAAGCAACTACAACATATATCAACAGTGTGTGTCGGTACTGTAGGCATGCAAAGTAAAAAAAAAAATGTGTGCTATGACCTACATGGCAAAAGAGAAGTCCCTTGAAGAAAGGGGCCTTGTCCTGAATTTCAGTGAAGAATCAGAGAAGAAAACAGAAAAGTGTGGAAAGTTAGCAGGGCTCATAAAGTAAAAGAGAATTGCTTACAAGTGTAGTTTGGACAGTAGTGAGGAAGCAGCCATGCATGCCCTGGGATGATAATCACCCCCTCTCCGCGTGGGAAGTGGCATTTTTACAAAACCTGAGCACCCATCTATTTTTGTTTTTGTTTTTTTTTAAATTCCAGCACCAACTATATTTGACCGTGGATGTCTTGTTTCTTAAGACAGACTCGTAAGATAGATGTCCTATAATCTTAAAGCTTTAAGTTTTTTTAGAAAGGAAACTTTACCCTCAATTGGTTCACACTGTGAAATGCAGCTTTGTCTCCTTTAAAGTCTGAGGATACTCACTCTCTCTTCATTCATGACCATCTGAGAAATGTGATAACTTCTGTTACAAAACCTATTTTGTGGATATTTCCAGTTAAACCTCATAAGAACCGTATTTATTTTATGATGACCATGAGGAGAACAACTTAAATTTAGTACCCACTGTTTGCAAAGCACAGAGGAAGTTATAAATTATGTGACATACTTACTGTCTGCATAGCATTCTTACTTGACAAGTCAAATAATTAAATGTGTTGTCAAAAGTACCTTACTATTGACCTGCAAATGAGTAGTACTGGAAGTCAGAACTGAGCTTGGAAGAAGTGAGATCTCCAAGGCAGAACAGAGAGAAAGAGAAGAACACCTGGTCAAGGCCAGAACTGAGAAATACCTGTTTTTAGAGAAACAAAGCAAACTGGTTGAAAAGGCACTGAATCAGAATCAGGAAATCCTATGAGTAATTACCTCATCTTCTAAGCCTCTGGTGCCTACCTGTTTCCATTGTCTAAGTGGGAATTATTATATCATCTTTCTGTGTTTCACAGGGATTTTGGAAATTATGATAATGAGGTAGTTGTTACTATGAGCACTCTTCAACACCCTATGGAGTTGTACAAATGTAAAGTGACTTTAGGAGGCAGAAAAACACAACCAAAAACAGTAATTGAAAGAAGATTATGGCTTTAAGAGTGCTAGCTTTCTTCTAACAGTGAAATTTAGTATACGCATAGAGATAAGATGAGTTTGAATTTCCTAGAGTCCTAAAGGCCAGAATCTAGACAGAAAAAGTAAGAAAAGACGTGTCTTGTTTGATGACCCTCTCACATCTGCCACCACAGCCCTCTCCACATCTGCCAGCCCTTTCATGGCCGTGTGGAAAGGGCTTTTACCCCTAAGTCCAGGGGAGTGAGTCTTCAGGCTTAAGCAGATGTTCCGCTCTGTCCTTCCTTGACCATCGGAAGGTCAGATGTTGATTATTCAATTAGGATATAATTACGGAGCCACTCAGATCCCACCCTGCTTTCTCTACCTTCTTCCGCTCTATCTTTCCATAATCAGCAGTAGAGAGAAATGTGCTCCACCACAGTCACAAGGTGGTATCATTAGAATTTATTCTAAACAAATAAAACATATTACTAGATAAGCAAGAAAACGTGGTCACCATCATGTTAAGCAAAGGGACTGTGATCCCCAGTAAGAGATATGAGGAGAGATCCTTGTCCCTTTCACTGTTCCATCCTGAGATCTATGTCATTTGTACCTGCTCTGTATTGATATTGCCCTGGGTGTTTTATCTGTCTCTTCATCTTCAAGTTTCATCCAAAAGAAGTTACTTTATCGGTGAACTTAAATTTCAACCTCTAAACATGTTACAGAATCAAATTAAACTACAGATAATTTCGCTCTGAAAACTGAGTGTCATCTGTAATTGCAATAGCAATGGGGGAAAAAAACACCCTAATTTTAAGCCCTTTGTTATGAATCCATATCTTCTCTGTGAAATCAGAATGTCAGTCTTAACATCCTGTGGAACCAAATAAAAAAATGTATCATGCGGTTACACAGGATATGACACTGACTCAATAAGGCACTGGGGTGTGTAAAAAAAACTCCCTGGCACAGAGAAAAGGATGAAAGTAATATTGGCCGACTTTTTTTTATTATTAGTGTTCTTTTTAATATCTAGCATTTTATGCCCTTTATGTTGAGTTCAGAATCTTATGTTCAATAACATTTAAACAAACCCTGAATTAGGCACTAATATTCTTTATTTTAAATGTTTGGTTTTTAATTTGCTTATCTATTTCTCTTTTCTTTTAATGATTTCCTTAATTATATAACTTAACATGTAAAGCTTTTCCAAATAAGGCAAGTTAAATAAAGTTGTATTGCCTTAGTGAATTGCTTTGGTTACACAAGAGCTAGGTCTCTCTGTATATTCTTATGTGAAATGCAGTGTCATACGTGTTATTTCACTTTATTTCTCATTTATAGCTGTTTTTAAAAGAAAAAAATGATAAAAACTTTTATTTCTCAATACATTTCAGTACTTCAAAAATTCTTTTTGATATGAAAATGATTTCTGTCTATTGTTTTTATCTTAGTTTATTCGTAAATGCCTAACATAGGATTTTCATATTTTCTGTTCTTAATAAAGTTAAATGTTTTAAAACACAAGTAGACAGATAAATACAAAGTTTTTGAAAGATCTCATCAAAATGGTTTAATTTAGCTAGAACAGTTATATTAAATCATCTATAATTTTTCAAGATAAAACAGTGACTACTTTCTAAATATATCTTTAAAGTAGCATTTACTATTTCAAAAACAACTTCCTTTATGGCTATTTCTCTCAAAAGCTAAATAGTAAGTTTAGCAGCATCTGTACTTTTTTTTTTTTTTTCTTTCGGTCCAAAAAAAAAGATATCACTTGTAAAATATCTTACGGATTTTTGCTAAGCATAGTTTTTGAAAATATATTTAAAATACTCTACAAAAACAAGTACTATTTAATTTATACTCAATAAATGTTATGTGATAAATTTAAAATCAGTTTTCCAAATCTTTTATGTGTTTTTCATGACTAACCAGCAAACTAATATTTTATAAGGTAGTCCGAGCTCTGCCATCAATCATTGCATCATTTAGCTTTTTATGAACCTTTGCTGTGTAGAATCCAAGGTTCTGAATGTGCATCTGAAACACAAGTGACTGTTTAGGTAGGTGGATGAGCAGGAAAGGTGAGTCCTATTCAGAGAACGCAGACACAGAGGACTATTACTTTTTGGTTAAGAACTGACAGGACCTCTCATAAACACAGAACCAAGCTGTAAGCCTCAACAAGCACTAATACATTTTCTGTTGGAAGAATAGGAAGAGTCATGTGATGAACAAATTTAGGAATATCCCAATGAGGAGAATTAAACCTTACTGAGGTCATAGTTCACACGTGTTAGGGTGCTGCCATTTTAGACTCACACATAACTAGATGAAAGAGATACATTTCTATACTGTTTAATGAAAAGTGGCTAAAATATAGTTACTTTTTAATTTTTTTTAAAGTTGATTAAAAACATTTTCCCCAAATCCTATCCTTCCAAACATGAAAAAAAAAAAAAAAAAAAAAAAGGCAGCATTAAGACTAAAAATGTCTACCCACAGAAGGCTAAACTTAATTCCGAAAAACATAACATGCATTTTGGGTCCAGAGGAAGTAGAATTATTTTGATGATTTTAGTTAATAAAGCTACAAATCATTTGCTAGTCTCTCTCTTCTTTTTAAGTGTTTATCACAAAAGTACTAGTAAAAGAAGGAACCTAATTAAAATCTGAGAGAAAAATGTTTAAGTGACAATGTGAATTTTTTTTTTCTTTGAGAGAAGAAGAAATAGGCAATAGGGGAAGAGTTCAACTAAGTGGGCACATGCAGAAAAAATCCACAAAACTTTAAATGTAATATATTCTTTTCCGGATTCATTGACTTCTAAAATTAGAATTTTAAATAACACATACCATATAAATGAAACTAAATATAAGAACTAGATGTTTACAAAGAATAAATTTATAAAGAACATTTTTTGAATTTGCCTAAAATGAATTAAGACATAAATTCAATCCTAAATTATATGTGCAGAATAACATTTCATAAGACTATATGCAAGTAATATTCTATAATACTAACATATAACATATGATCAAAATACATTAATATCAATAATGAACTATAGGATTTTAAACGAACTGCATACTGTGATTGATGTATTAGCAATGTTGAATGCTGTTGAAAAAAAATGAGTGACCTTGAAAGTTAAACTCTTAGATCAAACCAATTTCCCAAATCTGAAACAAAATCCAAATAGTAGAGATAAGAGGGAAACCACCCCACAGATTTGGTTTTATGTATGGATTAATTCACCCAAGGGAAGCAAAACAGGGTATGACACAGACAGCCAGATTCATTTCCCCAGGAAAGAGCCGAGAGCAATATGTTTCTCCTTAATTTAATGACTAAACACCCTACTGCCAATATTCCCATAGGTGGAGTAAAGTGCTTTGTACAATGACCCTCAGTAAAAATGTCCCTGCCATAAGAAACTGATAAATAATGCTTCTTGGGTGCCAAGAATCTTCTACAGAGCAAGTGGTGTCCCTCAACAAATTTGAACCCAAATCTAAAAAAGCATGTGAAATGGACAGCTGGAACTCAGCGACATACAGAGACGTGTGGGTGTAAACAAATTATACAGCAAAGGAGAGGACAGGCTTGATATTTGTTTATTTCTTTGTATGTTTTATTTTGATTGGTGTTTATTTTTAAACTAAGATACGCCTAAATTTAATTTACATTTTTAAATTTAAAAAAGATACAGCCACAGATAAATTCCAAGACTTTGTAATACTAAGTTATAGGGAAATAATTGTGTTAAAACTGAAAGTTACATTTTTTCCTACTTCAGAATCATAGATTTGAGGATAGAAAAGAGAGGCTGTGATAATCTGAGGGATGCATAGATTATCAAAGTAGATGAATGCTGAAAAGCCACTGCAGAAAAAGGCTTTTGCAGGAAAAGCATTCCTTCCCCTTTTCAAACACCCTCTGGAATGCAAAGAAGGGTTCGCGTATATACCTTTTGCCCAGAAACCTCCCACTTCTCCACATCTGTACTGGAAAGAGTGAGGAGACATGAGTTCGATTTCCGACTATACTACAAGCTGGCTCTACTTTCCTGGGCAGATTTCTTGGAGCCTCAGGGATTTCGAATTTAAAACAAGGGAATTAAACTAAATATTCTTTGAGCATCTAAAATTCTAATGAACAATTCTCTGAATTTAGTTCATCCGTGCTAAAGTAGTTTCAATGCAGTGACTCCTGTTGCCGTTTTAAATAATTTTATTTTATTTTTAATTACTTTAAATTAAAAGTAGGCAAACACAGATGTGTGTTCGTGAGTTCTATAAGATCGTTTCCCGTTTTCCTCTCATCTGTTCATACGTGACTGAACTCACAGTCATCGCAACATTAACTTTTATTGTTGTGGAAAGACATTATTTCTGAACCAACAAAGTTAAAAAATGTAAAGGCTTAAAGCTTGGGTAATTTATCTAACCTATTCATGACTGTGCACTGAGTTATTTAGCCTGAACGTTTCATGAAGTTGAGCTGTGAACAGAGTAGTTGAGTTGTTCTAGAAAGCAAAATCAGAGGCTAAGGGTCTAAGAACATGAATGAATTCTGGCCCTTTAACAGGCCCATGCTGTGATAATTGACAGTTTCTCATTTAATTGTATTAACAAAAATAATCTGAGGATGGGTGGAGAGACCACCAGACTAGGTGGAAATGAAATTTCGGTACAGACCTTGCCACTACTTTCTCTTAAATAGTTTGTACCAGGATATCTTTAGTGTTTGCCTCAAACTGAATTTATGATTATCAACATGTACATTTGTGAGAATGGACTAAGTCTTTATTATTTTATTGAACAGGAAATTTATCTTCTAAAAACAGACTTGAGAAGAAGGGCCTTTTAGCTGAAGACTATCTTTCTTGTAGTTTGGTCTACCTATGGTTATAAGCTTGTTCTTATTTATAATTGATAATTTTAAAAAAGAAATCATTTTTTAGAATAAAATGAATATGACATGTGTTATATGTAATATTTAGTGGACTGAGCTATTACGCTCTACATATTAGAAATGTAATTTAGTAAACATTATGGGCAAAATGGGCACTTTTCTCATTGATTTATTACAAACTTTACAATAAAGTAAAATTTGTTGACAGAAAAACTAAGATGACTGTAGTCACTATGGAAGGGGCATATAATAAGGAATCAACTTGCCACTCTCACTAGTGGTTAATCAAAGTTATACCTTGTTGTTTTAAAAATGATCCTCAAGGTCAAAATGAAACTATACACCTGATTTCTAAGTCAATAACTTGCCATAGGGCTAACTTAAAGAACTGCATTCTGTCATTGCCCCCAAAGTTCATGTTCTGATTCCATTTATAGCAGTCATCAGGGACCCATTCTAATCAGAGACTTTGTATTTCAATATATGTGCTCTCTCTTCCATTGTTTTTTCTGACTACTCAGGAAAAAAAAAAAGGAAAGAATGGAAGGAAGGAAGGAAGGAAGGAAGGAAGGAAGGAAGGAAGGAAGGAAGGAAGGAAGGAAGG
>CM053513.1:2893193-2961996 GCA_028627145.1 Eidolon dupreanum
AGGAAGGAAGGAAGGAAGGAAGGAAGGAAGGAAGGAAGGAAGGAAGGAAGGAAGGAAAGAAGGAAGGAAGGAAGGAAAAAAAACAAAAACAAAAACGGGGCCAGGCCAAGAATAAAGGGGGTGGTTTTCTTTTAAGCCGTGGCAAAAATGCATAAAACGCACCCAGGAATCAGTAAGTGTAGAGCACCTTGCATTTGCTTTGATAGATTCTACATATGAAAACAAGAATGTCGGAAAAAAACAAAAAGTGGAACATGGGCAAAGTGCGTGCTAAAAGCCGAGCAGGCTGGCGCCACCCTAACGGCGCCCGTGGAGGGACAACCTGTACGGGCCCTGGATGTGGCCAGCTTGTGAGTCACACTTCTGACTTGTCTCACTTCACTGGAACCCTCAAGGAGTGTTTGTCAAGACAGGGAGGGGGAAAAAAAAAAAAAAAGACTTGCTGAGGCTGGGTGGCAGTCACGCACATCTTACCTCTCACCCAGCGGTGACCTTAGTATGTTTTCATGTTTATCTAAAAAAGATAAAAGGTATGATTGCTCAGGAATGAAAACATGGGCAACATCCAAACAGAGGAAAGCAGAAACAGCAGTTTCAGACGACGAGGGAAATGTAAACCAGCCCTGAGAAGCACTTGACATTGCCTCTCTCTCCGCAGAGGTCACGGCTGCACCCTATGGCAACAAATAGGACCCGTGGAGCAGCCGGTTTTGATAACGGGGAGCGGAGCTCTCCGAAGCGCATGTCTTACGGTCAGAATTTGTAAGATCCTAAAACTAACAACACGGGTCCAGCCAGGACAAATGGCTTCAAATGTTCTGAACTGCAAAGAGTTATTAGATTCAGGGATTTGGGAAGCACACTAGTAAAAACACAAAGATTTGATTAGGTTCAGTGTATGCGATGTTGTGTTAGGCTACAGAAAGGATTATGTAAGCCTCCAGAAAAATGTAATGAGGGGGAAAAGAGCAGCCTTTTTTTTTTTTTATACAAAGTTAAAAAGGTAGGAAGCTAAGGAAACATATCCTTTGCCCAAGAGAAACTAAAGATCAAACTGCCTTTGAATCCAGATATTGTGTTTGTCACTTGGGGTCTTAAGTGATACACACTTCTGGTACTCAGAGTTAAATCTGACCTTAAAATTTTCCTTATGAAACAGTATTAAAACGTGTCAAGCTGAAGTTGCTGAGAAAGACCTTGTGGGAGTGTCTCCATATCTTGGGAATATACTGTGGTTTATGCAAAGTTCCTTCAATCACAGGTTTTCCATTGATGAACAGCAACAATAAAGTAGTTAAATAAAAAGATCAATTTTTCATTTGACACAAAGTAAATCACTACTTTCTTCTGGGATGTGCGGTACCTTTTCCCACTGTTTTTTCCATTTCCCATCATACCCTTGACCTTGGAGGTCAGCTGTCATTGGAAGATGAAGCTCTGAATAAACAGAGAAGACCCTGTGGTGTGTCTTATCTCTGCATTTTGCCTCAAATCTCCGGGCGGAGCTTTAAATTATTCATCCACTAGTGCTCTCTCCGAGTTACACATCTCCATCACCCACTTCCCCTGCCCCCTCCCCATTTGTGAGTGAAGGCGGTATCCTTGGGAACCTTATCAGAGATCGCAGATTCAGGCTCCAGAAATGAAATAAAAGAGGAAATTGGCTGTATTAGCATAAGAGGAGTCAGCCTGGAGTTGAATACACACATCACCCAGGAGCACACTGGCTTCCCTTATCAGTAGCTTTTGATCACTACTTTTTTTTATATATACATTCTTTAATTCCATCCAGCCCACTCCTTTGTTCCAACTCATATGAGGGAACATATGAAATAAGGGCAGATGGCATAAGGTCCTGAATAGTTTCAACACTTCCAACCTTTTTTCTAGGTTCAATAAAAACAGCATGAATAAAATGCTCATTTTAAGATAGCTTTTATAGCATAACCTCTCTCTCCTACCCCCAGGAAAAGAGTTGTTATTGCGATTTCAAGGGGGAAAGAAACTGTAAACAGTTAAAGTTTAATTTGACGGATGTCGCAGTGAAAGCCAGAGTATCATTCAGGAACATAATCTAAGATATAGGTTAAATATAGAAATGCATTTTCCTGTTTTGGTGGAAACACAGGTAGCAAACTGTGACTTTAATTTTTTCTGTAAGCGTAGTTTTCTTTCCCATTTTATTCTTCAAAATTATTCTTCGAAACAAGGCCCTATGAATATATTCTGATTGAGCATGTTGCCACAGTCTATAAAAATAGAAGTCTGATGCAATTTTTAAAAATGCATTTTAGTAAAGTGCTCTGTACACATAAAAGTGCATTATAACAATTAAAGGCACAATATTCTTTTGTAAGCTTATTTTTCTAAGTTTTCTTCATAATGCAAAGATGAAGAATCTTAGGTCAACAGACTTTTAGTTCATGGTTAATATTTTCTACCAAAACTCATCGACTATCACCCCTAGTTTTCTCCAAAAGAATAATTATGAGTTGCCAAAATAAGAAACTGATTACTTAGCCAAGTTCATGGACACTTATTAATTTTTACTCCAATATTTTGTATGATTGCTACAGATTGCATGACATATGGAATGTTCTGGGTTTGAAATTACATAATAATTATTATGATTTTTTTTTCTGATTTCACTAGTACATCTACTCTGAGCAGAATAATAATTGGCATTGTTTCCTTTAAGTCTGGGCAAAACGTTGTCATTGATATAATGCACAGTTTCCAAGTCCCTTGCACATGCTTTTATTTCATTTAAGACCCATGACTACTGGAATAAATATAATTACTCCACTCTACACCCATCTCCTTCAGGGAAAAGGAAGAGACTAAATTTTAGATTTATCCAGTAAATGTTAAGGTCAGGACTCCAGTTCAGTTCTTCCCTTGCAAGGCCTGATGGAGAATTTCACTACATTCCTTTAGGTGAGTAATCAGAAGAACCATCACCTTTATCCCCCACTCATGTAGAGAAATTAATGAGTGATATAATGATAACCAGGAAGCCAGTGGCAAGATTTGGCAGAATCCAAGGATGAGGACAAAACTTCCAGTCACATAATGTACTTTTTTCTCAGAAAGGTCCCTAAATCATATAGGAAAACGGTGGGGGATTTCAATTCTGAAATAAAACTAAATATAGCATGCTGGCTGAAATGAATGAACAATATTTTTATTATTTCTATACAGCATTTTGATCATGGATCTGTGAGGACAAATAATTAAATTATTGTTACAGTATCAAAGTTTTGCTAATCTAGGCTCTCATAGTAGCAATTATTTTTCAGAGTCGGTGGTGAGAGTGAGTAGATAATTAAGATTCTACAAATTATTCCCTCATAATCAACTCATCCACAAATGTTTACTCAGTGTCTATTATGTACAGGCCTATGAGATCCTGAATAAGCAAATGCATACAATGAAAGCAAATTTTCAAGGAAGTCATTTTACCTACACATGAACATGCTTAAAAATTAAATAGTACAAAAGGACTTAAATTAAAAGGTAAAAACATTGTGTTCTACACTATCCCCAGTCTTGTTTTCATAACCAACCAGATTTCATGCATTCTATCTTTGTCTATCTATATGCTTTCTATTTTTCACCACCACAATATGCTCTAAAATTAAGATAAATTTGCCTTCTTTCCAATGTCCTAACAATAATACCTAATGGTCGCCAAGCAATTACTCTGTGTCAGGCATTGTCCCAATCACTTTGTAGGTAGGAGTGCATTTATTTCTGAAAGTTACCATAAGTGTAGGTACCATTATTTTGCCCATTTTACAGATGAAGAAACTGAGTTTCAGAATATACTTTAAAAGCAATTACTTAAACTCAGTTTTTCCATCCGTTTGTCTACACATATATGTGTAACATGTATTTAAGGAAGTTTTTGCTACTTTTAATAAAACGTGTGTATGAAAACTTAAGTGTTTCACAATGATAAATGATAACAAAAATTGACTTTTTGTGCTTATATCTCTAAATATTTAATATTTATGCAAACTAATAACCATTATTTTAGGTAAAGGAGGGCATTTTCAGTGAAAGTAAAATGACCACAGATAGCTATGTAAATTACCATTTTGAAGTACATGTTATAATTAATCTGTTTTTCTCTGTTATATGTGACTACAGACCACTTTTTTATGCAATTATTTCTCATCTTGCTGTGTAATATTTTATGACGTATCAGTGCGTGCTACTGACTTTCTCAGCAGTTCACCAATTTGTTCTTAACAACATAATACGGATCTACCCAATTCATCCCAACTGGTATTTAGTGGGCCCTTGCAATTCAAAGTCTCCGGTTTCTTTTCTGCTCTGAGTGATATTTATTATTTCACTATAATTTTTTTTCCATCCGTTTTCTCTGCTTTCTTGCTAGAATTCCTAGTAGTGTGATGCTGGAACTCCTAGATAGATCATCTGTATCTCTTAAATTTCATCTTGTATTTTCAGACTGTTTCATATTCTAGTTTTCCTGCATTTATCTTCCAAATCTGTGTCTGAACTTTATTTGGTGATTTAATTTCTATGAGCTCCCTTTTCACAGCATCACATTCTTTTCCATTTGCTCTTTCTCTCTGTGTGTATCTTCTCATACTGATCTAAGAATTTTTTACTAAAGATTTTTTTCAGTTATTTTCTACACCTACTTTATTCCTCTACTATCATTATAATCAGATCTCAGGAATACGTCAAGACACAATAGTGAGCCTGATCCACCATCTTGGAGAAGAAACCTCTAAAAACATACATTCAAAAGCTACTCCTGAGCTAAGATTGATTTGATTAGTTAACCCTAGCTAACAGGCTACACACAGGTAGAGTTTACCTTAGTTACTATTTTCAGTAACTCTCGTGAGTTATATTTCTTAAATATTTTTTATGTTACTATTATGATGTGTTGTATTGTCAATGCACATATTACTGCACTGGTGGGACCAAATATGTGAGTGTGATACTTGTGTACTAACACATTACATATACAATCTATCTCTATATTATATATATAAAAGTACACATATATGTATATAAAAGCATATATATTATACTAATATATATTAATATATTATTACATACAAGTATATATCTATTATATTAGTGTATATATGTGTGTGTGTGTGTGTGTGTGTGTGTGTGTGTGTGTGTGTGTGTGTGTAAAGTACAAATAAGAAATAGGGGGAGGAATTATGAAAAAATTATTAAAGCAGTGTCCCACAAGCCTATTTAGAGTATTGAATTTCCTGATTTTTTCACCAAATAATTACATAAGACTTAATTTAAAATAAATTCAGCAAACAACTATGGTTTCTCCAGTATATTGATTGAGGTTTTCAGCAAAAGGACAGAGAATCATTTCCAATACAGTGTATTGCTTACTTCCAGCAATCCCATTCCTGGGTGTTTATCCAAAACACTGAAGTCAGGTTCTTGAAGAGAGATCTGTACCCCATGTTGACTGCAGCATTATTCACAATAGCCAAGATACAGAAACAACCTAAGTGTTCATTAATGGATGAATGGATACAGAAAATGTGGGACATATATACAAGGGAATATTATCCAGCCATAAAAAGAAAGAAGTCCTGTCACGTGACAACATGGATAAAACAGCAGGACATTATGTCAAGTGAAATAAGCCAGGAAAGGACAGTTATTACAGGATTCCACTTATGTGAGGAATCTGAAATAATCAAGGTAGCAGAAAAACAGTAGACTGGTGGTTGCCAGGGGCTGGCTTGCAGGAGAAATGGGGAGTTCTGCTCGAAGGCTATAACGTTTCAGCCACTCCAGATGAATGCACTCTAGAGATCTGCTGCACAACATCATGTCCACAGTAAACTCACTTAAGTTCTTACCATGAATTAAAAAAATAAAAATACCACTGCCCTTCATTGCAAACATCAGAGGGGAGATGAGGACTACAGGGAACTGCTGAAAGTTACATTTTAAAACACAAAGCGGCATGGATTATTTTCAAAAATCTTGAAAAAGCTGCCTGTAAATTAATGACATTGTGTGTGTGTGTGTGTGTGTGTGTGTGTGAGTGTGTGAGTGTGTGTGTGTGTGTGTGTGTGTTTTTCCAGAAAGCAAAATAAGGTATTGGGTAAATTACTTTACGAAACAGCATCATGATTTTGTGCCTTCGGCATGAGATGCACTCATTCTGGTGGGTACGTGTCAGTAGACGTCTTACACTGTAGATGGATAAAACCAACAATGAGCAGAGTGAAAATCATCTCAGCACATGTGTATTGCATACATTAGTGGAAAATGTTGGATGACTTTTTGTTTTGTTGATTATTGAACATGTATGCTTCAGGGGAAGAAATTTTCTAGTTGTTTATACTGCAATCGCTTCAATATAACTGGGAAAAAGAACTTCGATGTTGCCGATGAAGCTTCCGCACTCGGTGCATCAGGGAAAGTCCTGCTCGAACGTGAGTGAGAGCAACAACTGGACGCCCTTTCAGGCTTAATTGCAGAGAAGAGCGGAAAGTCTAAAATTTACCACCCAGTCATGAGTCAGGACTAAACAGATATAGTGGAAATTGTGAGTATGGTCAAACTGCAAAGTGCATATCTTTTTATTTATGGGAGTTACATGAATGAACTATATATAGAACACTGTGCTTTTCCAAATTTCCAAACAGGAAGTATTTTTTAGGAAAAAGGTGCTCACTTTAGATTTTCTGTGAGGAGCAAAATAAAAACTTGAGAATGACAATAGAGATTCAAGCAGCCTTTTCCAAGCGGAATATTCAAATTAATTATATATACTATCTTGACCTGCAACTATCAGACTAGAGCTTACTACATCATAATTCTTCATGGCAAAGAAAATATGTCAGGCTTTATTAAGAAAACTAAAATCTAAAATTTTATTCCTGGATGGACAGAGCTAAATATTCATTAAAATTACCTTGAATTTGGAAGTAAGAACAAATACATTCAGTTATGATGATTTGTTCCTTTATTTTTGATCAGTGTCTTTTTTCTTTAAAAATTAACTTATTTTATGTTAATCAAAGCAATGAGCAAGTATTAGGAGCTTTGGTCTGATCCAAAGCATAGGGCCATGTGAGAAGCACTGCTTGCTGAAAAGACCATGATGCTCGCACTGTCATGATCATTACTGATTAAGAGTGAGCAAAGACCATTATTGCTCAGTTCCTCCGTATGAGTTAGTTTTAAAACAAATAGAGTCTTAAAAATTCATTGGTAATTAGTAAGAACAAGAATGAATTTCAACCGCTTCTCTATGGCAGAAAATCTGAACTGACCAATTATCACCAAGGAAATTGAATCAAATAAAAAAAACTCCCCCAAAACAGAAGCCCTGAACCAGATGGCTTCACGGGAAACTTTTACAAAATGTTCAAAGAAGAATTAACATCTATTCTTCTCAAACTCTTCCCAAAAATTCAAGAAGAGGGAGGCCTCCTTAACTTGTTTTATGAGGCCACCATTATCTTCATTCCAAAACCAGACAAATACATTACAAAAAAAAGAAAACTGTAGGCCTGTATATTTGCAAAAATCCTCAACAAAATATTAGCAAACTGAATTCAGCAATACATTAAAAATATTATACACCATGATCAAGCTGGATTTATTCTTGGGATGCAAGGTTGGTACAATATCCACAAATCAATTAATGTGACATACCATATTAACAAATCAAATGATAAAAATCATATGATCATATCAATAGATGCAGAAAATCATTTGACAAAATCCAGGATCCATTTATGATAAAACCTCAGCAAAGTGGGAATAGAGGGGACATGCCTCTAACATAATAAGGCCATATATGACAAGTCTACAGCAAACATCTTCCTCAATGGGGAATGGCTAAAAGTATTTTCCTTAAGATCGGGAAGATAAGGATGCCCACGTTTACCACTTCTGTTCAATATCATATTGGAAGTCCTAGCCACAGCAATCACACAAGAAAGAGAAATAGAAGGCATCTAAATTGGAAAGTAAGAAGTAAAACAGGTTTTTTATAAGACTTCACCAAAACACTGTTAAAACTGATCAATGAATTCAGTAAAGTAGCAGGATACAAAATTGATATTTGAAAGTCAGTCTCATTTTTATACACCAATGATGAACTTTCAGAAAGAGGAGTTAAGAAAACAATCCCATTTACAATTGTTATCAAAAACAATAAAATACCTAGAAATCAAATTAACCAAGGAGGTTCTCAGAAAATTATAAGTTATTTAAAAAAGAAATTGAAGAAGATACAAATAAACGGAAGCATACACCATGTTCATGGGTAGGAATAATCAACATCATTAAAATGGCCATACTACCCAAAGCAATCTACAGATTCAATGCAATCCCTATTGGAATACCAATGGCATTTTCAGAGAGCTAGAACGAATAATCCTAAAACTTATATATGGAACCATACAAGAGTCTTAATAGCCAAGGCAATCTTGAGAAAGAAGAACAAAGTTGGAGGTATCACATTACTTGATATCAAACTATACTATAAGGCTACAGTAATCAAACCAGCATGGTACTGTCATAAAAACAGATACATTGATCAATGAAACAACAGAGATAAATCCACATCTATATACTCATTTAATATATGACAAAGGAGGCAAGAATATACAATGGGGTAAAGACAGTCTTTTCAACAAATGGTTTTGGGAAAATTGGTCAGATATATGCAAAAAATGAAACTGGACCACCTCCTTACACCATATATTCAAATAGACTCAGGATGGATTAAGGACTTAAATGTGACACCCATAAAACTTCTAGAAGAAAATATAGGCAGTAATCTCTCTGATACTGCTACTAGCAATTTCTTTTCAGATATATCTCCTCGGGCAAGGGAAACAAAAGAAAATATAAACAAATGAGACTACATCAAACTAAAATTTTTTTGCACAGAAAAGGAAACCATGAACAAAATGAAGATCTCTACCTTCTTAACAAATTTTTAAGTGCACAACATAGCACTGCTAACTGCAGGTACTATGTTGTGCCTGCAGATCTCTGCAGCTTACGGATCTTGCAGAGCTGGGATTTTATACTCATTGAACAACAACTCCCCCTTTATATTATTATAATTATTTTTTGTGCCTTATGGAATTTTTCATCCATTTTCAGTGTTTGAGAAACAGGGATCAGACTAACTTCTTCTAAATGTTTCCCTTTACCTGGATCACCTGGCTTTTCCTCAATCAAATGAAGTGTTTTCTTTAATTTTAGGGTATTCCATGACTGTGCCGATTCAGAATTAACTATGAAATCACATTGTCTTATCCTCACCCTTTCTAAGTTGGATTCTTGTTGAACTCCTCTCACAAGTGCAGACACCACAGGAAAGTGGCCCAAAAGCTTACCTAACAATGGCTGTCTGCTCCCCATGGCTATAAAATACTTTCTCTGGCTTAAGGAGGATGTGGTAGAAACAAATAGAGAGAGAGGGCAAGAACTGGGCTGAGTTTTCCCATCACCGCAATCTGATTTATGGCCTGATGTCAGTGAAAGGCTGACAGAGACTGCTTATTTGTGGCTCCCTGTCACTTCCTTCTCCCTGGCCCCAGCATCCTAACTGTTATGATGATGATGATATCAGACAAGAGTCACTACCACATTCACAGATAACCTTTAGAAAAACGGGACAAGCCTGTTGGACCACAACCAACACCCTGGCTTTATAAAGAGACTACAAGAAGCAGGGTGGCAGTTGGCATAAATGTATCACACAGAAAGCTGTCCTCATGGAGGACTCAATTGGGTTGAAGAGAAGTATTTCTCAAAAGGAAATAAAAAAGACAAGCCTGTTGTGTTTTAAATTCTGTGGACAGAGTATAGTGCTGAAGGCATTCAGAAGAGGAAAATCAATGATTGTTGCCATGGTCAGGGAAAGACATCCCCTATGAGAGGATTTCCAGGATCCTCCAATGGGCAGAGCAGCTGTTCATGCTTGCTTATACATTTCCCCAATTCTGCTTTCCCTTGGCAGGAGAAATGTAAAATGTCCACTTTCCTTGGGCCATCAGGCCCGGTATTGAGAACAACCACGCACTCTTTGCGCATGGCTTAGCAGCGACAAAATCCCTGCCAAATCTTGCAATGTTTTGTTTGTGTGTGTGTGCGCGCGCACGACGTGTGCACAAGTGTTTTCTCTCCTTCATGCTGCCTTCATGAATCAAAGGTGACATCATAAAGACCCTAAAATTTGCATGATTTGTGAGAGGCTCACGTGCATTGGCAAGGCCAGTGGCAGCCTGAACAAAAAGAGCAGCTGTCCTAATTCCCAGCTCCCTGGCACTGGTCTCCCTACAGCCCCTCCTCTCAGTCCCCAGTGCCAACCAGGTCAGCTGCACTGCTTCCCTTTAAAGTAGCAGTGGCCAAATATTTCTCATATAAATACTTCCTTTTCACTCGTTATTCTCCATGATATAATCTTCGCGGTAGGCATTCCTCTTAAGTTTGAATTTATAATCTTAAAAAAGAAATCTGTACCAATATAAGAAGTCATTTAATTTATATTAAGTAGGGAATCGAACCCTTCCATGTCACTAAATAGTATGCAAACACATGCCCTTTCCTTAGAGAGTTCCAAGGGTATGGCTTGTCAAAAGTCTTTAAAATAAGTGCTCTTCTATTGGAATGAAAGACAGAAGGGCTTCTACTTCCAGCCAAGATGGAGTAACAGAGATTGAAATTACCTGTTGGCCTAAAAGAACTGAAAAAAAAAAAGATGAAAAATAGAAAAACTTTTTTCAGACATCAAATATTAGGTAGCACAAGGCAGTGATTACTAAGGTGGCGGGGGTAGGGGGAACAAAGTGAGCCCTAAGATTATCCCTGGTTACTGTCTGGAGAGAATTTCCAGGTACCAGTGCAGGGAAAAGAAATCCAGGTGAGCTTGATGGTCTCCCTGAGTTGAGGAGATAAAGTTAGGAATCCAGGGATGCCACAGCAGCCACAATTGGAAGGAAAGAGTGGTGGAAGAAAGTTACATGTCAAGAGAACTCCAGAGATCAGCAGTGGGTCTCCCGTAAGTCTTCAGCTGAGTACTGATCAGTGCAAGCATGGGAGGAATCCATCTTACTCTGGGCAAAGAAACACCAAAAAGAATGAATTCCCCCCTCCACTCCCCCAATCATCTGGCGTGAAAACACTTTGTGATTCAAAGGACATTGATTCAAGTACATAGTAGGGTCTTTTAGAGGGGAAAAATAGAAGGAAAAAATTAACCCTGAATAAGGCTTCTCTGAGAAGTTTCAAGGCAAATCTCAAAAATTCAAACTGTTTCCAAGTAACTTATTTATTTCCCAGAACACAGCTTAATAATTTCATATGAATACAAAAATATCTAGCATCATACAGATAAAATTAACAATTTCTGGTACCCAGCCAAAATTACTAGGTATTCAAAGAAGCAGGAAAATATGGCCTATAATGAAAAGGAAAAAAAAATCAATCAATAAAAAGGGAACTAGAAATGACCCAGATGATAATAAACAAAGACATTAAAATAGTTACTATCATTATATTCTATCTGTTTAAAAAAGCAAAGGGAAAGACTGAAAGTGTTCAAGTAGAGACATGAGTGTTATTAAAAAGATTCATATCAAATTTCTAGAAAGACTGCAAGTTACAAAATACACTGGAAGGTGTGGCATGCTACATAATGGCTCCCTGAAGATGTCCATGCCCTAACCCCAGATCCTATGAATAGGTTACCCCATGGCAAACAAGATTTTGTAGATGTGATTAAGTTAAGGGCCTTGATATAGGGAGATTGCCCTGGATTATGTGGATGAGTCCAATGTAATCACAATGGTTCTTAAAAACATGGAAGAGAGATGCAGAAGAAGATTAGAATAAAACTGACAGTGGAAGCAGGTCAGAGGTTTGCTATGTTACTGGCTTCCAAGGAGGCAAAGGGCCAAGGCCAGGGAATGTATGTGGAAATCCTTTAGAATTTAGAAAAGGCAAGGAAACCACTTATCTGCTAGAACCTTCAGAAAGGCTGGCCAAGACCTTGATTTTAGTCCAGTGAGGCCTTTACTGGATTTTGGAAGTACAAAAATTAAGATTATAAATTTGTGTTACTATAAGAGACTAATTTTGTGGTAATTTGCTATGGCAGTGAGAGAAAACTTACAGATATGTGTAATGGCAGATTAGATGCTGCAGAGGGAAATATTTGTGAACCTGAAGTAAAACACACAGAAAACAGGATTAAAAAATAAAAACAGCCTCAGTAATATATATAACAACTTCAAATGACTTAATACATGTGTCTGGAGTCTCTGAGGGAGAGGAGAGTGAAGAAGAAAGAAAATATTTCCCAAATTTAATGAAAAGTATAAACTCATAGATCCAAGAAACTCAAATAATCCCAAACACAGAAAACATGAAGAAAAGTACACAAAGGCACATCATAATAAAATTGCTTAAAACCAGTGATAAAGAGAAAAGTCCTAAAAGTAGTCATCATTGTAGACATATTCTACATGTATAGAGGGACACAGACAGATGAGGATGGTAACAGATCTCAATGAAAGCAATGCAAGTAAAAGATATGGAACCATGTCTTTAAAATATTTTAAGAAAGAAAAAAATATAAATCTAGAATTCTGTACCCAATAAAAATGTCTTTCAAATATAAAGCTTAAATATTTTCTGCACTAAACTTAAAGAAATGTTAAAGACAGTTTTTGCAAATGAAGGAAAATGTACCAGAGGAAAATTTATATCTACACAGAGGAATGGAGACCACTGAGAATGATAAATACATAGGTAAGTTTAATATATTTTCCTTATGTTAATGTTAGCTGCTTTAAAAACTAATTGACTGTTTAAAACAAAAATAATAATATCATGTGGAGTATATAACACATGTAAGAGTCAAATGTATGATAACAATTTCACAAGAACTGGGAAGTAAGGAATATGAGTACACTGTTGTACGTTTCTTACATTATATGTGAAATGGTATAATAGTCTTAATTGTGTATACCATAAACCCTTAAAAAACCTTTAAAAAGTTATAGCTGATAAATCAATAAAGGGAATAAAATGAAATTATCAAAATTACTTAGTTAATCCAAAAGAAGGAAGAAGATGATGGGGGAGCAAAGAACAGATAAGACAAGTAGAAAAAAGCAAGACAGTAGATCCAACCTTATTAATAGTAAATATAAATAAACATATAACAGCATAATATATTAGCATAAAAGAAATGTTCTGATTTTCAAATAATATTAAATAATCTTAATTTATCCTTTCTTCACTATAAACTCCATACATATTTATTCACATAATCATTCTCAACAGATTCATGGAAGTAGTAATTATTTCTATTCTTCTAAAGAGCTATATGAGTTAAAGAAAAGTTACTTATTTCTCAAATGTGTAAGAAGGAATGGTGAAAGGAAAGTAGTGGCTGCCTTCAATTCTATTAACAAATTCAAATGAACCAACAATTCATCTTAAATTCAATAAACATATATTTCAGTACCTTAAATAATGTTTTGAAAAAAATATCATCTCTGCTATCCAGAAACCCACAATATGTAAATATTGCCAAATATCAACATCAAAAATTTCTAAAGTAAATTATTGGAACAGTTGTTCACTACAATTACCATATTAGAAAATTCCATTCTATACGTACTTACGGTTATATTAGTATTCATTTATTTCAATGTTATTAAAGATGGAATTTATAAATCAATAATCCAAAAATAACAGAGATAGGCGCACTATCCAATATAGCCATATCTTATTCATAAACAACAAATCACCACGTATTTATGGATACACAGTAATTATCATTGTGTCAAGTAAGTATAAAAGTATCCATGCTTCTCATTTTTTTCTACTTGACTATTATTTCTTAAGTCCCTATAAACACGGGATGCTTTAATTGAATAGCAGTGGTCAGGTATGTATTAATAGAGGGATGTTGAAAAAACTGATTTTTGAAAATTTCAATAATTAGGTATGGTTTAACACAGCCAAGAGAACACTGAATTTGGAAACAGGTAGTGACTGAAAAATTTCCACTCTGCCACAAATGTTGTGTGCTCTTTGAGTGCCATCTAATTTGTTATATACCTCTTCCTCCATATCTGTAAAATGGTTTATTAGCAATACCTCAGGGATGTCTCAGCAAGATAGAATGCTGTTATCTAGGTGTCAACATTTACAAGCTATACTACATAAATCTTGCTGGTGTGTGGGCCCAAGGGCTCTGGGCTCTTATTGTTAACTCATAACACAACTCTGCACATCATATAATAATTAAGTCTCATACTTTGGTGTGCCCAGTATTTCAAGTATAAGTTAACCATTTTGTCATATTCTAAAACAGCCATATAGGCTACCATTAGATGAGGTAAAAACATTCTCAATTTTCTAAAATTAATACCTCAAACCCATTAGTGATGAATACATACTGATTATTTATACATAGCATAGAGCAATTCTGCAGACTGTTATGTGGCCCCCATGCCAATAAAACTCTTCTTTGCCAAGGTCACTTAGGAATTCATGTTTCATGTTGTATATGATACATTATCATCCTCACTGTAACTGCTACTCTGTTCTTGCATTCATTCATTCATTCATTCATTCATTTATCCATCCATTCATTATTCACACATTTATTTACAAATTCTTTAACTTATCAACTTTCAGAAAACTTTATTAAGCTCTCTACATGCCAAACACTATTCAAAGCACTGGCAATATAGCCCTGGACTAGACACACATAATTCCCTTCTTCGTAAAGTTATAAACTATAATATAGCTTGAACAAACATTAATTTTGGATCCAATAAGTGCTATAAATCAGGACTAAAGCATATTACTAAATCATGTAATATGGCTGACCATTTTTGTTCTTGAAAGATGGACTTGCGTTGTTTCTATGTTTCTTGTCTTGTCATCATGTCTCTTGGTCTCCTCTTGCCCTTTGGACTATTCTCTAGTTCCTTGGTTAGATCACTCTTTTATTATCTTCTAAAATATTGAAGTTTCCCAGAGGACTGTTCCAGGATTGGCTGTCTTCTCGGTCTACACTCTCTGTGGCTAATCTCATGCAGTTCCCAAGTCTGCTTTGTGACCACGCCCCACCACTCTGAGGACCTCACAGTCATACATCCAGTGCTGACCTGACATCTCCACTGGTGCACCTCACAGTGGCCTCCAAAATAGAATTAAAGTTCTCTAATAAACACTTATTTATGCACCTCATTCCCTTTCCTGTGCTTCAAATTCTTTCTAATTGAGTGTCTTAAAACATTTTGAGTCTGCAAATGCATTACTGGTTATTAGCCAAGAAGTCAATTAAGCATCTCTGAAAATAACGAATAATTGTATCAAATTGTTCATTGAACAGTAATGTAAAATAACAACACAATATTCTTTATGATTTTGTTAAAATTATGGTAAACCAAAGTTACCAAAGTATCATGGGTTGGGGGTATGAAAGCAAAATGCCATTTAGCTTCACACATTCTATTCAGAACTCAGCTCCACTGAGCAACATCCTCCCCCAAACACACACACAATGATTGCACAACTCATAGTTGCTTACATTCATTACAAATGTCAAGTCATGGATCATATGAGATGATGAATCCCATAGCATATTTCAATGAGAAAGTACTTCCTAAATTAGGGAATCTGCTATGTACATTAATGTTTAGCAACACCTAGTCAATTTTTAAATATTCAAGACAAACTGATTTTGCAATTCCTACTTATTTACATATTCTGTTTCATTACAATTTAATTATTAATCAAGAGTATTAGCAAAGCTTATTTTTAATCTATCTTAACATAGGTCTAATAAATGCATGGCAATTGAAAGTTCAATGCAAAAATAAGTAAACTTAGAATAAATCCCACTATAATTCTAGGTTTTAAAATATGTCATTAGGAAATACAGTATAAGGAGACAAAGCACAGAGCAAGGATTAACCATATCCTTGAGAAAAGTAATCATCATTTAAAATTTGTCATTGGAACATGTACACACACACACACACACACACACACACACACACACACACACAGTTTTTTCCCTTTTCACCCACAGTCAATTCTGTGCTTTTTTGCTTCTTTCTCACCAAAGACTAATGCCTTTGTGTACTTAACACAATAGTTCCCTTTGACAAATGAATATTTTTATTGTAGTGACATTTGGACATTTAACAAATAAAGATGAATAGAGATATCTACCTACAACATGAAAGTTTTGTTTTTCTTATTAACATCCAAAAAAATTTTTTATGATGTTTAAACAAAGTTAATGCATTCAGATTTGACACTACTGTTCATATTTTTTAAATTATGTTACACCAAACTTTACTTTTCGTTAATATATGTAACATGTTGAAAGTTTGTCAAAACAGAATTACTTCGAAATTTTAAAATCTTTACTTAGGGTTCTAATTGGGGCTACATGAAACCTCCCTCTGCTCACTTCCTTCTCTGTATTAATATAGAATCTGATGCTGGATTTTTGCCAAAAAAAAAAAAACCTTATGAAAGAGACAAACATTTACCTTGAGTCACATATATAACAACATCTATCACAGACATTTAGAAGAGAGTTCAGGCTCAGAAAATTTTTTTTTTCTAATTTATAAAGTCAATATTTTTTTCTAATTTGAAAACCAGTTTTTTAATGTTTCATTCTTCATATTGGTCTTTTAAAAGTGTCTCAGAAATTCACTATTTCACTACACATGCAGACAGTTTGAAAAGAAGCAAACATTTTCAAATCAAGCTTTTTGCATAGAAATTTAATACTAATCTACCTATTTAAGTCTTAAAAGCAAATATTAAGACATAAATTTGCATTTGTTTCTTAGCATTTGTAGAAATGGATAGGTACTTTAAATAAATTTATCAAATACAGTGATAATTTAGTGGTTGGTATTATAGGAAAAAAATCTGTATGTACTTAATGACTGATAAGCCCTATTTTCTATAGATTTGATTTCTCATGACTGAGTAGGTAAAACAGTTAAATTGGGTCTAATTTAATAGTTAAGCAGAATAATGCCAGAATTTAACAGGGTAATGGCAACAGATAAAGAAAAAAAATAATGCATTTCTTGTAAAGATTACTCTTTAGAATTATTTTTCACTTGTTCTTACTGGGATAAAATTTAATTCCATACAATGATAAGTGTTGGAATTAGGTTATCTTTGACCAGGGAAATTCCAACCTAAAATACAAGACACTGCCGACTTAGCAGGAACTTCATGACAAGGAAGTTCATTTTTTAAAAAAGAGAAAGAAAAAGAAAAAGACAATCTTCGCTCTTCGCCAGATCAAATACCAGGCAGAGAAATGATGCTGGAATTGTTTTACATTAAAAAAAAATACAAAAAGAAAAAACAAAAATAAAAATAAAAATAAATATACACATACAGAGCTGAAATTTGGCATTCTTAGAATATTTCTTTAAATTATTTATTCTTAAAAAAAAAAAACACTGGATTCCCACAGCACAATGAATCCCTACAGTTTCCGCTGCCATCAGAAATAAGGGTCAGAGATTTTGTTTCATGTGGATCTCATGTCATGTGTTAATGCTTCAGACAGTCGACCGCATATGACATCTGGAGCCCTTAACTGAGGAGCTGAACCAGCCTATTTTGTATGGTGGATTTTTAATTCTGATTATGTAGCATTTACCAGTCCAGATGTACTCTATTACACTACAACTAAGAAATACATTTTCGTAACTTCCTAAAGGAGTTAAAGGAGACGCATCTAAGAAACATCTTGCTCTCTACTTGTGATTATTCTCCTCTTCATCCTGATAATTCAATGATTAATTTCATGTTACTTTTGAGAGTGAAAATAATATAAAAATTCTCTTTCTCCATATAACTTTGACTTTTGATCCAGTTTGCTTATCTACCATCACATCTAGTTAGCTCCTCTGTACAGCACTGAAACTGTTGCCTAACGAGCATAACATAATGTTGTTTTAATGAATTTTTGCCCTCTCCCCTTTTTTGCATTTTTTGCAGAACAGGTTGGAGGAAAAAAAAAAAAAACAACTTTCCTACTTATACTCTGGGCTGCCATTCCAGAAAATATCACAGAAAGCGGAAGAACTGGCTAAACAAGTATTCAGGGTCAAGGAAAGAACCCACACATTTTGGGGGAGGGGGATGCAGCAAAGAAATTGGAGCCTTTTCTGTCTTCCTACTAAATTTCAGGAAGCAGGTAAGGAGCACTGCAGCAAGTAGTGCTGTTCTTCAGACTGTTTTCCATTCAAAGAATTTTCTAAAACAGTAGAATAAAATATCAGTCAAAGTGATAACCACAAGTAACACAGGTAGTTGGAGAGGGCGGTCAGAAAGTGGCTCAAACAGCAAAACCGACATGGGGCAGCTCCTTGGGGCTGGCAGAAGTGAAAGGAATCAGAAGGAAGTCTGTCCTGAGAAGTGAATATAGGAAAAGTATGGCACCCATCTATTAACTAGTTCTGTGGAGTTGGGAAGGTCTAAGGGAAGTCAGTAGGGTAAGAGCTAGAGAGACAGGTGATAAACCCAAGAAATCCAACAATACAATTATACATATATACAATTCTAGGGAGCTGCTGGAATTTTGAGCACAACTGTATTTACGGATTGGAAGGACCTTCTGGAAACAGTGTAAAGAATGAGCTGAGGGAGGGAGATTGGGCAAGAAATTATCGTGTAGTCATAAGCTAAGTGTTTGAACTCAAGCAGCACCGTAGGCTGGAGTGAAGGAATATTTGGAAGCGAGATAAACTTACAGGATGTGACAGTTGATTGGATATAAGGGGACAGACGAAGAAATGTGAGAATTCACATCTCACAGTCTGCTGGTTAAGGAAACTGGATGAAGTGTGGTACCACCCACAACAATAGGGAGGCCACCCTATTTTAACCTTCAGGGCTAATCTTATGTTCAGGCTTTCATTTAACTGGACCTCAAATATACTCAAATTGTCCATCATCTCAGCCTTGAATGATTACTCTCTGTTGAAGGGTATTCATTTGACTAAGTTCTTGTCTCTCCCACATTTCTTACTACAAAATAATTCTTGACTATGACCTCTGCATTCCTCACACTGTGGCTTGCACCACTTTTTCTCATTTCCTTCACTATCCTCCTCAGTTAAAACTGAGACATTGCCTCCTGCTCTGTTACTTCTGCTTCCCTTGTTAAGTACTTCCCCTGAGGGATTGACATAATGTTGAAAACAGGACCAAGGTAGAGGAGAAATTTGGTTTTGCATCAGCTTTGGCATTTGAAAAAAAAATTAAAAATCATCACATGGAATTGTGTAGTCCAATTCAATAAGCACTCAAAGAACTCCTTTTTATGTGCACTGGCCTTGACTGAAAAAAAATAGACACTAATGAAAAAGATGGAGTCTCATTCTCTAATAGTTCATGGTCTATTTGAGGATACAAATACAAAAACTGACGATTTCAGTGAAACAGGCTTAGTATATGGAGCTGGAAAGAGAAATGGAGTTTCTAGGGAGAGTGGAAAGATCAGGCGACACTTCCCAGGATGTAAGTCACAAATTTGAGACATGAAAGCTGATGTAGGAATTGGTCAGAGACACAGTTAAAAGTGAGAAAGGTTTAAGAGAGCTTGATTTAAACAAGAGAGGTATTTCTGCAGGTTTAGTCTGGGAGAAGCCAGAGGAATTGATGGAGTAAGGTTGAAGAGGAGACAGAAGAAAATGAAGACTTGGGTAGATGGGTTAACTCTACAGAAGAGTAAGAGCACACCTTCTGCTAAGAAGAGCAGAGTTAATCAATAAAACTACAAAAGCATGTGTGTGAGAGGAGACTTGGGGAGCTTCCTTTGCTACAGGTTATATAATAAATGGCTTGATTGCAAGTACAAGGGAAAATCCAATTTCTATTTTTTATACTCAGAGGCAAAATAGGTCTGAGAGGGTTAACTCGTTGGTTGGTCATCTAAAATAATAACTGAGAACAACTAAACTTTCTTCTTACAGGCTAGTTCTTAGGAATTGTGTCAGAATAAGACTTAGAGGTAGCAAAAAAATTGTGAAGTTTTTAAGTCTGTGGAAGCTGGAATCAGGATGGGTCATTTAGCTTCGAGTCCAGTGCATTATAGCTACATTAGAAAACAAACAAACAAACAAAAAGGTTTGACCATAGAAGTGGTTTTTATTTTGACTTCTATTAAAGTTATTTTTGAGCCTCTCACCATTTCAGTTCATTTCTGGAGGCAGGGTTTGTATAAAACTCATTTTGGAAATATAAATTGTACACAAACTCTGCCCAGGAAATATATGCCATGTAAAAGTGGTTAACGAATTATTCTTGAAAGAACGAATTACTAAATGTCTCTTATTCACTCATTTAAAATAATGGAAGTTATTGAACAAAATACGTTCAAGGAAATAGTCTTGAATGTTGCTGAGTATCCAAAAGGTATTCTTGAACAAGTAAGGGAATGCATTAATGAAGAAATATTTTAAGCAAGCATCATTCTGAGATGTTGACTGTTCTAGTTTAGAACTGATTTGTTATTTGTTTGCTTTCTTTTAAAACTGGGTATTAAAGTCCACGTATATTTTCCAAGTTTGATTATCATGACACTGCTGAAATATCAATTAGGATAAAAATATATTTTATCATGGAACACACACACACACACTTACACCAGGCAATTATTAAATCAAACACTGCCACTTCCCAAAGAAAACACAGAGCGAGGCTTTTCTGCACACAGGTGCACTTATGTATGAGTGGACGACAGGCCCGGCGACCTATAAAGAATAATTAAATTTGACTAAAAGAGGTGAGTGAGAACTTGAGCGCTAGTATCTACCTCTCAGAATGTTTAATGCTGTGATATTGCCAGTAGATCTCTGCAAATAATATTCCAACATAGCCAAATAAATGTGTTGAGAGAATAAAAGGATGTAGAGGAGAAATGAATGTCATGGGACAGTTATTCCTGAAAGATGCTGGTGAGTGGAGGCAAGTCTTCCCCAGGAGCCCTGGGGAGTTAATGGGGCCCTCATTCTGCCAGATTCTAATCCTGTTGGACAGAGCTACGTAGAAAGAGAAGAGTGGAAGAAAGGACTGTGTGGTGAGCTGGAGTCCTTTTTAATTTCTAGCCAGCAATACTGTCCTCAGAACTGCAAAAAAGCACCTGATTTTCCATGGTTATGTTGTTGGAAAGTTATTACTCTTTTTGAAAGTCACAATTTGATGATTCTTTAAAAATTATTTTCTGCTGTGCTTTGTCAACACCACGCTTCTTACCGTCTTTAGATTGTGACTGTGTGTATGTGTGTGTGTGTGTGTGTGTGTCTGTGTTTACTGTGACATATACAATCGTATCACTACTATGACATCTCAGAGAATTAAGTCACATCTCTAAAAAGATTACTTAGGACCAAAACAGAGGTATGGCATACCACTCTCATCTCATCTCTTTTTCACTCAATGACTCTCTCAATTAATAAACTTGCCTCGTTCATCACGAAAAAAAAAAAAAAGCAATTACACCTGAAATATATCAATGAGCCTTCAATCCTAGCTCCATCTGCATGCTCCTGGAGTGTTTGCTCCTTCAATTATTCTTTCTCTTCTGGATCACAAGCCTCTTCTACTCAATTATTCTCATTCATATACAAAATCTGATACATCTTTAAAACAAACAAACACCTATAAAAAATTAAACACAAAACATTCCTAACTCCAAAGTCCTCTCATTTCTTTTTTGCCCTTCAGACACTAAATTGTTGAATTATCGATGTTGTCGCCTTACTCCTTTTCATTCCAGAATGCATATGGCTGTGATCACTCCACTGAAACTGTTCTCATAATTATGACTACTAAATGTATATCCACAATACGGCTTTCTCTTCTGAATTTCAAACTCATATATATAATTACTGACTTATTTAAAATTCAAATAATATAGTAAATGGAGAGGTGGTATCAATGAAGTATTTAAAGCAAAGATTGTGAAGACAGACTGCACAGGCTGGAATTCCAGTGTCGTGGCTGCTTAGCTATGTAGCATCAAGTGCTTTCACATTTTTAGGTCTCAGTTTTCTCAACTATGAAATGGGGATAGAAATAGTAGGAAAGTTATCGTAAGTACAGATATGTTGAGTAAAACTGATGAAAACTCTGGCACAGTGAAGTACATAATAAATATTAACTATTCTTTGGTTATCCACTGGCATGATTCCATTATTGTGTCCAAACACAGTCCCTAGTTTTTAGGTTTCACATCTCTGCACCCACCCAATAGCCCTCTCATCTCAGTAAGTAGCATCACCACCTGCTCAGGAACAGAAGCCAGAGTCTAGGGCTCGTGTGCGTTCATTCTTGTTCCCTCATCCCCTGCATCCAATCCAAAAGTCAGCTCTGCGTTTTCAGTCGAACACCTTTACTTTTCTTGTCACCCATTCTAAGGACCTGCATCTGTGGTCTGCTCTACCAGAACCGACCCCTAACTGGTTGTTTAACTTCCAAACCTCCTGCCCCATTCCAATTCCTTCTCCCCATTGAACCAAGAGTCATTTTCTTAAAATGCAAACTGAATCCTATCCATTCCCACATGCCCCTCCCCGCGTAGAACCGACAGTGGACTCCCACTGCCATCGAAGCAAGTTCAAACTCAGCAGTGGCTGGCTCAGGCAGGCGCGTCTGGCCTCCAGCACCACACTGCCAAGCTGCCCTTGCTCTCCTGTACCATGCCCAAGCGAGCCACTTGACTGGAGGGCAGACTTCGCGAACACTCGCAGATGGAAAATTCCAGGGTCTGGAGGTAATGACAGAAACACTCTCCCAGACGTATGTATAGGTGGAGACCTGGGGTCTGGAAAATCCTTGTGGAGGCTTCACAAAGAGCGTTCTCCTCCGAGTTTTATGACCTGGGTGATCTGCTTCTATGCCCCCTTGGGATTTTCAAAACTTTTAATAGAATTTTGAATTGTTACAGAACTCAACAAGTATTTTGCCATGAACACTTTGGCCTTAAGACTTTAAATTTGTTTTTCTGTGACCTCGTAACCTGAGCCATATGTTTCACGTTTATTTTCTTTTCAATAGAAATAACAAGTCTAAAGTAAGATAAAGCTTTTTAAATGACTGTTTCATTTTTCCAATTTTGCATCATTTTTTAAAATATCTTGTCTGTGCCATCAAAAATAAATTATGCAAATGAAAAATGGACTTATTACTTACTTCCATTAGAAAAGTTTAACGTCTATTAAATTTCCTTTTGGTGCAACTGGTATATGTTTTGTAAATGCACTGGGCATTATGGACAGTCTCGTGTCCATATACATTCTCTACCCACTGTGCCTTATATACACAGGGCTTGAGAGTCACTTAATGACTCCTGCCTTGACTGTTTACATTGCTTTTCAGTAGTTTCCATTGAGAACAGTATTTGTTGCAACTATGTCTTCTACCTCCACATTCCCAGTGAAACTAACAGATGCTGTGTATACTCATGCCATCAGAGAAAGGGGAGGGCATAGGATAAAGGCTCAAGGACATTGATTTTGTTTTTTCAGCCTACTTGTCCCTCCCCTCCCAACTATTCCTGATAGGATGATACTTTTCCAGTGGTTCCTTAAAAGGTTTAAAAACTGCCACATGTTTTAAGGGGAAGAATTCCACTCACTGCCTAGACTTTCAGGAGAAAGGCTTTCTGTGTACAGATAAAGTAATTTTGTAGGAAATATGCTTGGAAATAATCCCAGTGCACAGTATACCTACGTAACTACAAATAGATATTCCTACTGGAGATTTTAGCTGCCTTGACATTGTATATTAGGTGCTTTTGCACATTTTCCTAGCCTCCTGCATCAAAAAATATTTATTTAATGTGGCTGTACTTTATACTACACTGTGAATTATTTCGATAATTTAGGCAACATATGACACAACATGGAAAAAATTATGTCTCATTAGAACTTCAGTCCATGTAATGCCATGAACAGATATGTGATTCACAAACAGAAAACATTCCCCATATCCCGGTCTCTTTTTTTAATAATATAGGTTCATATCTAAAGCTAGCTTCATTTTAATTAGATTATTGAGATTATGCCCAGAAACCTGATATGTTAAGTAAATTGATTCCGGGTTAGAACATATATATGTTAACATTATTTGATAATAAATGCTAGATTGTCATAGAAAACATGGCATGAGCTTAGAAAGTTAGAAGTCAATCGATTGGAAAGATTCAATTCTTAATGCTTTGAACTGTACCACAGTCACTTTTCCTTCAAGAGCTTATTAATTTCATTATTGAAATGAAGAACTAAGTTGTTCGTAGGGACATGTGACCATGTTAATTGCATCTTATCAGGCTAGAAGCTACAGAGGACTCATCTTTGACCCCACTGCTTGGATTTGGGCTTGCTTTGGATGAACAATTCCACATACAAATTCCTGGCTCTTGAATTGGTCAGCCAGAAAAATATCAGTGAAATATTATAAAACTTTGCATGTATAAAGCACTTTTTCTCTATTTCCACTCTCCTAAATCATAACTTCTCATACTAGGAAAGAACAGAATGTGAAAAGGAACAGCATCAGAGAATAGACAGGAGATAACAGACTCCCTGAACTGAGAGAAACAGAGTGGAAGGTTTGGAGACCCGCTGGATGACAGCACATCCATTTCTAAACAGATCTGCCCCTATGACTCAGCTCAGATGACAAGGCAGGAAGGCAAGGCTGGGAGAATATGAGAACATAAATTTTCTCTCTGAAGTGACCTTGACTTCTGAGAGAATAGTTAACTAAAACTCTTCTCCAAATTAAAAGAGGATTGCCCGGAGGGGACCACTGAACTCACAGAGGACCAGCATCCACAGAGGAGTGATTTTGTATTGTTGAAGAGAATGCTTTCTCTGCTTTTCACTCTCATTCCCCTAATTTGTTACTCGAGATCCAGTATCTTGTTGATATGCGGGTTTGAGGTAAGGTTCCCAGAGCCCTGGTCACCAGCAGAATCATATTACCAGGAGCGAGATAAGGATCATTCCGAGACTGCAGGTCAGCTTCTGTGGCTCTGTTATCTTTTTAACTGTGGAAAGGTGTGTGAGACCCACACAAATAGAGTCAATGAGAAAAAAATCACGTTAGAAACCTGCCGATGCTAAGGATCGCTCAAGCGGAATAAGCAAAAGATTACAGCCCTGATTAAAATTCTCCCTGCAGTTTAATAAAACTTCAAAAATAACCTGTATGTAGGAAAACACATTTGGGGGAAGGTGTTAAAAATTTTCAGAGTTTCATTTTATTTTCTAACAGGGAAATTAAGATTTTGAATTCCACGTTCACAGAAACCAACTTTTTACCTAGGGCAAATCACTTAAATTCTCATTGCTTTGGTATTGCTCTTTCTAAATTAGACTTTATAAAGACTCAGACATTAAAATAATGAATTATGTCAAACTTGCAGCAGACGCATAGCAACAGTTGCATAAAAACTACTGTGTCCAATAATATAGAGACTGGTAGTCAGAATTCATAATGTAGGCTGTTAATAACCAAGACTTCTCTCGTCTAATTCATACGTCCATCATAATTTAGTTCTCCAAGGCAAGAGACCACACAGTGTGTAAAATCTCATTGACAGAGATGAAGAGTTGGGGGTTGGGCATGGAAAAACACAGGCTTTCCTTTAGAATCCCTTCTTGACCTTATAATTTAACAGAAAAGGCTTTGGACTGGCCTAGTTATAAAGCATATGGTTTCTGCCCTAACACAGAGATACAGGGTTTTGTATGAATGAATGAAATGCCTTATCCTGATTAATATTATTTAAGTGGTATTGATGGTATTCAGTAATGATACTAAACCTCTGCAGTGAGAGACAGGGCTTTCAGCAAGTATTCCCGTCTCTGTTGTAGCACTTCTGACAGTTTCTTATACCTGCTTCAATGTTGTTTACTCTCTAGCAGACCGGAGCTCCTGGCGCCCAGGAACACGCTCCTTTCGATGCTACTAGCATCCTGCAGAGGGTTGTGTGTACAGTAGGTGCTTGATTATCATTAAATATATAAAGAGATGAAAACGGGAAGTAAAAAATAAAACTACTTAATTATTTTGTTCTGGTTTTTAATACCACCATTAATGGGAAAAATATTTCTTCTTGTCACCAACTTCCTAGTTTCAGAAGCAGATATATCAAAATACTAGGTGAAAGGCCACTCTCAGAGCAAATTCTGCTTTGTGCGAGTCAGAAAGGAAACGACAATCTTCCAGAGGGCCTGCCCTATCAAGATCTCTAAACTAACTTGTAGGGCAAAGTGGCCGAGTATATTTAGATAAACTGTTGGCAGCATACCAATGACGGGGCTTGACCTGTTCCCGTTTAATTCTGTGTGCTGCCGTGGGCTTGGCGTTCTTAAGACCCCAGTATTTTAGCTACATCACTGGAGGAAGGTCAGAGTTAGTGGACCCCAAGTATATGAGTGCTACGTGCAAACTCTAATGGAGGATATAAACTGTAGTTTTACCCTCAAAAGGCAAGTAGATTCAAAGAACCAGCAGAGGCCCAAAGGGCTAACATGTGGCTATTCTGCTGACTTTCAGATAAAATCCAAATTTCTTACCTTCATATTCACGAAGCTTTAAAATCTCATCCCATTCTAACTTACTGCATGCTATCCTATTCCCCCGCTAAGTGTGTTTTACTAAGATCCCATCTTTAAGCCAATTACTTATTGTCCCTATACCTAAATTTCCAAACCCAGGGTTACTTCTGTTTTATCTGCTTGGGACCTAATTCTTTAACGTTTCTACATGGAAGTGTAAATCAGAAGTCACGTCTTTCCTGCTTACCTCAATATAAGGGGTCTTGTTCCCTTCCAAATACGCACAATGCTGCATGGGTTCCTCTCTGTTAGGCTGGACCTGCTCCACCCTGGGTTACCTTCCCAATCCAGAGTGCATCCTCCTGAGCAGGCAGGGACTGTGTGTGGCTGGTGGTAGCTGTTTCTGAATCATCCCACTGCCTCCCAAAGTGGGGTGCTTTATAATGGGGTGCTTTATAATGTGGTTGATGTATGGACACATTATTAGAGATATTACAAATATCCATGGAATAAAAAAATAAATATACATTTAAAAATTAAGATAGGATGATAAAGTTATAGAATTTAAAGCGATAAGCTAACAAAAAATAGAGCCCAAATACAAATATGTAATTATTGTTATATGTCAAAAACAGAAATATATGTGAATTAGGTAATTAAAATGGCAATATAGAAATATTTTTGGGAATGGATAAGGATATCTAGAAAGTCTTCATGGAAGAGATAAGTCTTCAGTGACTTCTGAAGCAAAGAAGCATTATTTTTAATATATACAGTCCTCACCAGCATCAAAGTTATCAAAACTTCTAGAATAATTTAATTAAGTAGATATTAGATTACTGATAGTTTTACTACACACTGGACTAAATTAATTGGCAGATCAAAATTTTTAGAAAAGTTAGTTTTTCCAAAGACATTCTTTCTTTCTTTTTTCTATTACTGCATTTGGTCCCTGACACTGCTGAGAATTACAATCTTATTACATATTATTCCATAAGTATTGGTACCTTTCTGTAGTTTTGTAATTAATTTTTTAACTCGATCTTCATGAATCTAAAATTAACCAAAATTTTTTAAAGAGAAAAAAATCATTAATGTAAAATAGTTGTATGGTATTTTTATAGCTATGTTTTGTGCCTATTCACTAAGATATATTAATTTTTTTCAAGGGAATTGAGATTATCAGATAGTGAACAATAAAAGTCAACAATTTAAAAATGATTTTTCAGTGATAAAAAAATGCAAGTCTTTTAACCACATAAGTAAGGGTTACAGAAGAAATTCCAGTTATGTACTAAGGTTTACATATTTTAAATGTAGAAGTAAAGATGAATGCTATTAATAAGTACACTTTATCTTGTACCATCAGAAAGAAAATAGATGTCTTATCATAGAAACTATGTTAAAAATTTGTAATAATTTTATGCTATTTTCACAATGGCCAACGAGATCACAATTAAAAAAGTAAAGCTTTAAGATAAAGACAGGTAATTTACTCAAATGATTTAGTTTTCCAGAAAATTATGATAAAATATTTGACATATTTATATGAAATTGTTAGGCAATTTCAAATCTATAAGTCTTATGCTACACAAATATTACTATGTCTATGTCTATTAAATATAAATTTATTTCTATGCAGCAGAAAATAAGTTGGGAGTTGACCATTATGTGGGAATTCAGACAGGATAAGTAAATAAGCAGCTAGGATAATTCATATATAAAAATATATAAAAACAACTTAAGTTACTGGATCTTTTTCTCACACTAGTCAAATATTTAAACAGTTAATTTTGTTTAATGTTTTTTAAATAATGGTCTTATGGGATCAGTTTGAGGTCAGGTATATATAAAAGTATAAGAATTGGATTTACTTATGTCTCCATTCATTCCTGCTACTGCAGATTCCTTTGTAAATAAACATTGATCAGTTCTTATGATTTCATATATACGGAATCTAAAGAACAAAATAAACAGAAAAACAAATGGAAACAGACTCATAGATACAAAGCACAAACTGATGGTTGCCAGATATGAGGGGGTTTGGAAAGATGGAAAAAGTGAAGGGAGTAAGAAGCAGAAATTGGTAGTTACAAAATAGTCATGGAGATGTGAAGTATGGCATAGGGAATATAATCAATATGGTAATAACTGTGTATAATGCCAGGTAGGTACTAATCAGGGGATTATTTCATAAATTTTATAAATGTCTAACCACTATACTGTACACCTGAAATGAATATAAGATAATATTGAATGTCGATTCTATTAAAAAAAATAGAAAAAAAAGAAAGCTAAAATTTAGAAAGTTAATAACGGAATGTATTAATGACAGCTACAATGTCCTTATGGACTGAATCACCACCAATCTTTAAAAATTACTAATCGCAGTTAAAAAATAACAAGCGAAATACTTTTCCTCATGACTTTGGTCTAATAAAATCTCTAATCTCTGACAAAGACGGCAGTGTCTTGAATTATTAAAAACAATAATAATAACAGAATTTTACTCATGCAGAGGGATGAGAAAAGTGTGATAGAGGGCCCAGAGAGTGACATGTGGAGTTTAATTCTAAGACCATGACAGAACTGTAAGAATCTGAATAGCATATGCATTAACCTAACCTATATAGAATTATACTATATTAACCCCCAATTAAAATCTATACAGCTATTTAAAAAAATATTCTATGTTATCTATAAGGAGGGAATAATTTTCCTTAAATTCCACATATAAAATATTAAATCGTCAGTTATGTTTTGAAAAAGAGATGCAACTTTTCAGATCATAAAGAGATATGAAAATTATTTGCCTCAATTAGCTTTAGTAGAATAATGAAATATGAGAGCCAAGGGGACTTGCATGTTCCTGAATTTGCTGGATTTGGTTTATTTTTCAAGTGGAAAAGTAGACTCTGGCATTTCCAGAGAGAATTGAGAGTTTCTGTGAAGTTTAGTAAGACATGGAATAATAACTGCATTAAATCATACAGAAAGAGTTGCAGAGTAGATTAAAACATGGGTCACTAGCTGCCTTAGCTTTTACTTCTATGACCTGCGGAAACCATGAGAATGTGAGCTAAATCACCAAAGTAAGAATGTACGAGGTGATAAAGCAACATGAGCATACATCAAACTCCAAGCCACGGGCATGCTGAGGTATGAGGGCAGGAAGAAATAAATAGACATCCCTGTCCATCTTTTCCTGTCTTTCCATGTTGTATATACTCAAATTTCTCTCCATCTATCCATGTCTCCAACAAGTATCTCTGCTACGATCAAAGGTCACTGGAAAATATGGGCTATCGCGCCAACTTTTCTATTTGTAGGGGAGCCTCTTGGACCTGTGAGAATAGATATTTTCAAGACTACATCGAGAATGCAAAGGTACCAGCAGCTTTTGAGATACATCCTATGTGGGCAGAGAGATCATTTTGTTGGTAGTGAAACGTGGACAGTATTTCCTAACTGCAGTATAGTTGTTAGCATGAGAAGAGATGGTGCGTGTAGAATATATGGGATCAGCAAGCACAAGGCCAGAGGGAGAGATGTAGAGTCATCTAGACTGCACAAACGTCCACAGTGGGTACGTTACCTTGTGACTTGCTGTCCTTTTGTCCTCTGCAACCCTGTACTTCTAAAGCTCTTCATAAAATGTTTTTGCGTGAAACTACTGCTATATATGGTTATCTAAATCTTCATTTAGCCACATTAAGATTTAGTAAATACTGATTTCACACCTACTGTCTTTCAAGCTGTGGGGGCTCAAAGGTGGATGAATGAATGAATGTTCCCACTCTACCCAGTGGCAGACTCGGGGTTTATTCTGCAGATGTGCAGCTGGTGGGGTGGGGATGGCATGAGGGGGGAGCAAAAGCAGGAGGCAGGTGGGGAGACGAGGGCTCAAGCACAGCATTACGCTCTGGGTTGCTGTTGAGTCAAGCACAAACTTATAACAAAATCTGTAAGCAATATGTTCTCCTTTCTAAAAGTTCTCACTTGTTTGAGAACACAATTTCTTCACAGGTAAGGGGATGAGGTCCTTACTGTGTCAGTATAACTCTCAGAAAAAAAAAAAAAATCTCTGACCATCTTAATCATTAGGCTTTACCTATGCATGAAAAAAATGAAATGGTACTTGTGAATCTAACTCTGATAAAAGCCACTTAGCCAGACCTTCAGTTAGAACTACCAGGTAAAAGCCCCAATTGCCAGGTTTTTGGTGAGAGAATTATATATTACACACACTCACAATGAAAAAACTGTCTCTTTTCAAATATATACATACATGAATATACACATATGTATTTGTGAACTGTTATATATATGAGATCAGGAAATAGAAAAATAAATCCTCTAAAGTCTTTAATTAAAGAGAACCCACAGAGTTCAATTATAAAGCTGAACAGAGGGAAAGATGTAAATGATTTTATTTGATCTTGACCTTGAATGTAATTGTTTCCTAGGATATGTGAACATGTGAATTCAATTTACTTTTTAGATGAAGCGAGAGGAGAAAAGAATGAGTTATGGACTAAACTTAAGAACTATATAGCATATTGATGGACTTGGGAAAATGTGAGAACATCAACTGAGAAGGAAAATGCCACATGGTGGGGATTGGTTAGGACAGAGCGGTCACAGGATCTGAGCTACCGATGAAGGCCACGGTTATTATCGACTTGCTTTTCCTCCTTGTCTAATTTCTGCAAAAGGAGGAGGATGCAAGGACGCAAATCTGCACGTCTCACCAGTGTTTCCTTTACTTTCAGACAAGTAGTGTGTGGGGGAAAAATCCTGCCTGAAACACTGGCCTTCTGAATTCTGAGATTTGTTGTTCACTGGTTTGGGTGTGACAATGCAATTTAACAGACTTACTGTTCAAATGCCTCCCCCAGTTCCTCTTCCTTTCTCATAGACATGCTGTCCACAGCTTTTATATTACCTTAAGCATATGGCCTAAAGCATTTTCCTCAGTTTTATGTAGATCTTACCTTTCTGATTCATCTTCCCATACACTGGCCTCATATTTACTCTAAGAGTTTAGGACAAGTAGTTTGACACTTAATTCTTCTTTCTATTGTTTCATATACATTAAATTTGTCTCTTCAAATAAATTACAAACACTCTGAAGTCCAGAATAACAATTTATACTCCTCTTCCTACAATTCAGTTTGGCAAATGTTACTGAACACTCATGGCTTTTCTGTTTTGTAACTGGTGCTACGGCTCAGACTACACAGATGACGAGACGGTGTTGCAGTTACCATGACACCTATGCATATTGGCTCTCTGCTGTTTGTTATTTTGCAAATGGATTAGAGAGAAACACTTGGCTAATTGATAGAGCACCTATCTGATGGTTCAATAATCTTTGATGGATCATAATAAAACCCACTCTTAAAAAGCTTCCCAGATAAGTGATATTGATACAAGTGACCTTAACTCCCAAGATATTCTTGAATGTCTTGAGCCTAATAGGAGTATCTGCAGGGTACATTAGGGAATTAACATAGATAAGCCTTACAGTTCCAGATATATGTCTATACCAGCAAAAAGTATCCAATTCTCAGCATGTGAGTAATTGCTCTTATATTCTGTATGAATCATTTCCCTCTTTATAATAGCATTTTCTGCATAAATTAAACTATAGATTTTTCATGTTTCTATTTTATTTTTCTACTATGGCTATAGCTTCTGATACTCATCCAAAACAAAGTTATTAATCTTCAAATTGACCAAGTTACCAAATTCATCTCTGAATTAAAGATCATCTTGATGAGTCGGTTAATGAGTTTGGGAATGGAAAAAAAGTCATTCTATGTTAGCTGAAACTATTTTCTTGGAGAACCGTTAAACTCTGTTTCTATCTAATAACTGTGTGACTATCTGCTCTGAAAAACTGTTACTAGCTAATACCTACATGTTAAAGGGATAAACCTATCTGTCAAGACTTAGAAGAGAGATTTTAGTGTTTTGGATAACCGCAAAGACTTGTAGCCAGATAACCTGGGATTAAATCCAGACTGTCACTTACTTGCTGTGTGACATCGAGAAGATCGCTTCACCCCTCTGTGTCTCCTTTTCCTCACCTGTAAAAAGAGAAAGATGATTAAGTTAATTAATGTACATACAATACTTATAGCTGTGCCTGGTTCACAGTAAGTGCTACAAAAGCGTTGACTACTATTACTGTCATGAACAGACTTGTTAATGTGTTTTCTCATTGTTATAAAGGAAGACATTCGCAAGGGAGCTGCTAAGAAAAAAGATCAGTATAGACCTCGAATGCAGAAATTCAACACATACTTGTTGACTAGCTGATTATCACCTACTGGGGTTGAGCAACATTTGTGGGTTACTTAGTCACCAGGATCACCTGGCTGCTTGTGGCCTTCCAGGGCTGCTGATTTTCTTTTCTATCATACGCGGTGAAGCTAAGTGGATGACGTTTTGTTTCTTCTTCAAAAAAAGCACTTTGTTTTGCTCCTGCACACGTGCTTTAAAATTTAATATATATAATATATATGAATAATATTCATTGACTGACATTTCGAGAACCTATTTTGATAGAATCGATGTGATTAAATCCAGGCCACTAGGTCTCTATAGGTTAAATCAGATAATTAAGAGTGACATAAAAATTATCTTGAATCGTAACACAGCTTCTATTAGAACATTTTATATCTTCTCCCACAAGACACGACATTGTTGGCACTGAATTACTATTACATCGAGAGCAAACACATCATGTCCTTAAGTCTTATTTTCTGAGCCAGTTTCCTAGGTAATATAGGCATTAAGACATCAGGGGGTTTTCATATAAATCAGTAATTGCTGCCCCATGCACATAAAAAAGACCATGACTTCTAATAAGTACAGCTGTAAACTTTTTATTTAATAATGTCCATAGGTGGCACTGAGCTTTATATATATTTTATCACTTAATTCTTTGTATTTCAAGGGCCTACATTATGTGAAGAAAGGTATGAAATCTTTTAAGTCTCATAAATGATAAGAACACAAATTTTAGTTTCTTTAGACCACCCTTAATATGTGAACTGACACTAATGGGATTTGGTCTCATTTGATGTCATTTATAATGTATTATCTCATTCTTAATGTGTGCATGTCAATGTGTATGTATCTGTAGCTAAATGTATTTTTTTCTGCTATGCTTTTAATTGAATATATCTTCCCTGCATGTTTATCTTTCTGTCTATTGTGGTTCTTGAGAACTTAAGACACATGCTCCTACCTTCACGAGAACAATATGGATGCTGACACTACATAATGTGTACACAGTCACATATGTACATAAGGAATGATCACAATGGGTTTCAATAAGGTTTTGAGTCTTATTAAAATGAGCCAATCTACACATTTTGCCTATGACACCAGGAAATCTACATTAAGCAAGTCATAAAAAATAGAATTTTATATTACTCATTGAATAATGTCAGTAGAGTGGAGGATATAAATTGGTATTATTTTTATAGGGCATTTAAACACCTTTAAAGTTTTATCTTATTAAAATTTCAAAATACACACTATATTAAAATTTAAAAATTTATATTTGTGGATCCAGCAGTTAAATATTTACATAAAATAGTTTTCACTGAAGTTTAAGAGCAAAAAAATATTATATAGCTATTTAAAAGAATAAAATGATCTATAGGTAGTGAAATAGAAATTCATAATATTCTAAGCAGAAATTACGTTTGTAGGACAGCATACACAATACTATTTTATAATTTTAAAAAGTGTATAAATTATATGTGAATATTTATATGTTTGTGTGTGTGTGTTTGTGTGTGTGCTCATGTCAAACCTTTAACAGTGAATATCTAGGAGTGAACTAATTTGTAGAAGAGAGGAAATAGAAAACCTTCAATTTTTGGTTTGCAGTGTTTGGATTTTCACAAATATCCATGCATTATTTTTTTAATCAAACGGAAATAAAAATCCAGGCACATAAAAATGGTGTGTTAGATAAAATGCAATTTTCTCGGTTGCAATACTCTCTGATTGACTTTTATCAACATGCGTACCCAGCACTATATAAATGAAAATGAAAACTGGGCATTTCTGAACAGTATAAGGTCATCCCTAGGCTACAATACTATAATCACTCTAAACAAATATTATATTCTTCATACAACAAAAATTGTAAGTCATAGCATTTGGGAAGTAATGCCAATCTCGCCAGACACAGTCAACCAAACCCAGGTTCATTTCATTCTCAGAATTTCATCTACATTTGCCTGAGATTTTAAATTGAATAATGGACTGACTGTGTGTGAAGGAAATGCATGCATTCCTTTTATACTTTTTAAATAGAAATGCAATCTGGAGAGACCCTGGGGAGGGGGCAGAGGGCCTGGGCGGCAGCAGGGGAATGGGTGTTGTGTGAGATAGGGACTTAATGAGATAAGGGAATATGTATTTTTGTGAGGGGGAAAAACTTCATAACATTTTTCATATGAAACATACACAAGAATAATGGAATAGATTATATCTTATGAAATGTGGCCTACAGTAAGTTACTGTTGCATGTCTTTCTTCCATAGAAAAGGAATGAATTGGAGACATTCACTTCTAATGAAAATTGTCTGTATTTTTCTCAATTGAGAGAGTTCATTGAGACTTTATAGAGTAGTTTTTATTCCATACTACATGGGAAGGAAAAAACACATTTTTTTTGTTCCAATAACAACCTTTTATCAGACATAACAATACACCTCCCAGCAGTTGTAGCAAAAAGAAGCTGCCGCAGATTGAAAGAGTCAAAGTGGAGGTATTTTTCGAAGTGTCCTTCAACTGCAGCTTTCAGCGAATCAAGCAAAGGCCTATTTGGGGGGAAAATGAAGCATTTCCTTCTTCCAGCACCTAGCGTGGTGTGGCTTCTGCGGTTTGTTTCTGTTATTTTTCTCTCCTCTCCATTGTTCATTAAAAAGAAGGAAAAGGAGAGAGGAAAAATGGTGACCATTCTGCTACTTAGTGGTCACGCTCTGGGGGGTTTCAGAGGACAAGAGTCAGCAGATGCAGAAAGATATGACACATGCTGCACATAAACTAGTTTTCTGTTGTCCCAAGAAGCCTGGAATCCAACATTTTATTGCAACCTGTCATCTCACCCCCATTTACAAGGTGGCTCCGAGTCTTGCGGGTTCTCTTCCTCAAACGATTCTCATGTTTCTTCTTTTGAGCTGTTCTAAACACTTCTGAAGTCTGGCTTTAAAAAACTATTTTCTTTTGCAAAATACCTGTCCTGACAACTTTCCCCATGACACTCCTCCTCAAGCAATACCAAGTGACAGCGTTTCTACTAAATCCACCTTCACCTGATTGACGTGCAAACTAGTTTACATCGAGTCCTCTTGAGTGACAATGACTTATGACGGATTTCAGTTTATTTGCATGCTTTTGTTTGTTTCCAAGATTGGTGTGAAATGTTCTTTTCATTTCTTTTTCTTGAAAAATATTTTGTGATGTCCTCTTCGTACAGAGATTCTTTTGGAAACTTGTTTTATACCCAAGCAGTTAAGATGTTTTAAGTTATTTTTGTTATTTCTGATATCTGGGATTACATTCATATCACGTGGGTCTTAAACTCCCTACTTTTGGGATTTATTTAAGTTTTCTTTGAGGCTAAGCACATGAGCAATTCTTGTAAATCTTCCATGCCTCTAGGAAAAGAATATTCTTTCTTTCATTGGTACATTTTATGTGTACATATTTATTATCTTGAGCTTACTGGTTATATTATTGAAATCTTCTATGTCCTTAACTTTTTTAATCTGTTCATTCATAAAGAAAAACATTGCATCTTCCTCTACAGCTTTATAGTTAAATTCTCCATCAAACTCCAGTATAAATTTCCATATGTATTTTGCTTTCATATGTTGTTTGTTGCACAAGTTTATGATTCTATGGTCATGATGAGTGGTGAGGATTACCATATGTGATTGTCTTCTTGGCCCTGTTTAATGGTTTTTGTCATGAATTCTATTTCCTCACTTTTTATATTCTGCCACTCTATACTGTTATTTTTTTTTTTCATTTACATTTGCTAATATTATCTATTCTACTCTTTACTTAAAAATTGGGGTGGGGGGAGGTGAGATTTCAGTTGCACAAAATTGGATTTATTATCTTTGGTTAATGGCACACTGACATTACCTATTTTAAAAACTTGCAAAACTACCAGGCAAAATAGAAGCTAAGATCTTGGCAGTAATGTGTAGTTAATCATATAGTTTTCCTATGAAGCCATCTCACTACTTCTCCCTGCCCAAGGCAGCATGATCTTAAAATCTGTGTTCATTTTCTCTATACTTTCCTTTTTAAAGACTTTTAGTGGATCAGTATACATTACTTAAAATACATATTTTTCAAATTTTAAGTGTTTTTGCATTCATAAAAAAGGATGTCATACTGTATGTAGAAATCTGTGACTTATATTGCTGAAATTTACTCAAATTGGTCTGTTGCTCTAGTTCATTTATTTTGACTGTTGTATATGATTTCATTTAATAAATATCCCATGGTTTGTTCATAACTCTCTTATAATGAGTATTTGCATTGTTTCTATGTTTTTAGATCAGAAAAAGACAATTCTTGGCTAAAGTTAATAATTATAACTTTTACTCTGTGTATATCACATCCTTTTTCTTATAAACCTCTCATTTCTATGCTAAACCTCCTGAACCTCTTTTCCAAATTGCTTATCTTTCCTCTATGTTTTCCATCTCTTTTGTCGCTTTGTATTGTGAAGATTTATTTTACTCTATTTTGTAACTTGACAATCATCTTTTTCCAACTCTTCCTTTGAATTTTTAAATTTGAAAACTTCTCTTTACTTTTCCAAGAGGTATTTGTATGTATGTGTAACCTAAATATATCTACTTGATCTTTCTCATTACTTTTTTTCTTTTTTGTTAAAGTATCATCTGACCTTCCATTAATTCTACTTCAGTTGGATGGATCTACCAGCTGCCTTAGCTCACTCAGACCCTTAACTAACTGGGTTTTCATTTTTATTTTCCTGTTTATTGTTTTCAATTCCCTCATCACCGGTATAGGTCAGGTCGTTTAAATTTCTCAAGCAGTGATATGACATCGAGTGGTAGGAAGCACAAGAGGTTTGATCTCCGTGGACCGATGAGGAACTAGCTGGCAAAACATCTCTGAGCTGTAGTATGGAAACGAGGGTCCTGAGCTACCCAGTTTTCCCAGGGTAAGGGTCTGCCCTCTCTCAAGTAAAAACAAATAAACAAGCATGAGGGTAATTCAGTTCAGTTCACCTATTCCCTGAGGTACTACTGCGATCAGGATGATCACAGAGTCACACCCAGGACAAGACAGAACTAACACGTTGGGAAGATGAGGCCTTTTCCTTAGGGGACCAAGAGCCTCTGTAGGTCGCCTGAAATCCCAGAGAGGGAAGCGTTCTTTGCTGCCACTGATCACTGCTAGCAAGGGATCAGGGGAAAAGATCAGCGACCCTAAGAAGATCATGGCAAACCTTAGAACCTAGTTGGGAGGGTTAAGCAACACTAGATTTCATGGCACAAAGGAAAATATTACTGCCTTCCTCTCATGCCAACTAACAGAACGTTTTCACTTTCCTCTCCAAGCCTTTCCAGATCTGATCTCCTAAGAATGCAAACTCTCTTCATATTTTATCTCTATCTTATAATGCAAACTCCTTAAGGCCAAGACTTTTATCTTCGAATATGTTATATACAAGACTGATCACAGAGCTCGAGCTAATTAGTGGTTTTATATCATCATTATCATTACCATTTTAAGTGTAGGCGTATATCAACCTGACAATTCAAATTTATAGGATAGATAAACGAAGAACATTTACTCATTTTACAAAAGAGGTCTGCCCACGGCTTATTAAATCTCCCATTCTTTAAAATTTTATCAGCGTAGCAAAGGACTTTTCAGGAACACATAATTTTATAAAGTAGAAAACGCCATCTAAACCAGATAAAAAATAAATAAAAGTTCCTGTGCTGAGTTCCCTTTTAAGAGTGTCTTCAGACAGAATGTCTGTGCTGTCTGCTGAGCCATCCCTCACCTTCGCGACTCGATGGGCTGGGACACTTCCCCACCAACGTCCACGCTCGGGGCCCGCAGTCTGGTCTCAGGGTCCAGGCTGCAGCCTTTCTCTGCTGTGTGTAATAGAAATGACAATAAAACATGCTGTTGAAAGCTACTAATCTTACAGGTATTGTGAGATAATTTATAAGACTTCAGCTTACTCCAATAATGTATTATTCTTTCAGCAAAATCCTCTTTCTTTTTCTTTGGCCTTTATCTCGAGGTTTGCTAGAGTCTCCCATTCAGACCCACTGTCATAAGAGATCTTGGGTTATTTAGACTGGATCTGGATATCTTACCTGAGTTTTAATTTGTTTGTGTGTTTGGGTTTTTATTTTTCTCTGGGTTTCATTTTCATTTGAATTTTTTTTTCTTTTCTTCTTCCGTGTGTGTGTGTGTGTGTGTGTGTGTGTGTGTGTGTGTGGTTACCTATTCACAGCAGTCACCTAAAATCATTTGATCAAATTCTGGACACCTTCTATTCCAACCAGCACAATTAAATTGTGTTAATAAGAAAAAAAAACCAAAAAACTAATTTTAAACATGAGATACCATGGATTCTATGATGTATTTTCATTTCAAAGATGTTAAAATGTGAAAGCATGTGTGATACACAAACAATGAAATATGGATGCTGGTGTTTCCTGGCTTATAAGGCAGAAACTCAAGGATTCCTTTTGCTGGTAGGGTACCAAGTCTTAGACCAGCTTGCCAACACCTTCATTATCAACCTCTCCTAACTTCTAAATTAGCCTTATCCTAACTGAGAATACACAAGGCCACTGCCCCGCCCAAAGTGGGGTTCTATAAATCTGGCCTCCTTAAGTAGGGCTGATGCTGAGAATCTATGTCCTAAGAAGGTGCCATTTTCCTTAATTGATCTTACTGCTGGCTTTTTTTTTTTTTTACCTCTGTTACCTCTGTTTTCTCAGAAGGCGTACTGGCCTCTTGCTGAGCCTGGAGACTACACAACACGGAGACTGGTGTCTTAGTTCATCTGGCTGCTCTGACAGAAACACCTTGGACTAGGGGTCTATAAACCATGGAGCTTAATTTTTCATAGTTCTGGAGCCTGGACATCTTGGATCAGGGTGTCAGTAGGGACCTGCTCTGGTGAGAGTCTTCCCCTGGGCTGCAGACCCTGGCTTATCTCTGCATCCCTCAGGGTGAGGGCAGGGGAGGAGGCCGGCTCTCTCCTAACTGTGACAAGGGACAATCCTTTCATAAGGGCGTCACCCTCAAGGTCTCTGTTAACCCTAATCACTCCCCCCACCCCTGCCTAATGTCATCACTTGGCAGAGTGGGGTTTCAACACACGAACGTGTTGGGGGACACTAATATTCATTCAATCCATAATGACTGCTCCATGGGAAACAGAATTCCAGGTCCCTCCCTGCAGGTGGTTGGGTATGGGAGTTGGGAAGGTTCCTGTACGCTACCTGAGCGGCTCTATTTCTCATTCCTCCCATCTCACTCCCGAGACCAGCACCCCTGGGAACCAAAGCTGTGGTCGCTCTACCACCTTAGCTTCTAGGATTTTCTGCTGGATTCCATGCCAGAAATCAGCTCCTCTCCAGAGCAGCACCTGAAACCTGGAACTCTCCCAGCGGTGCTAGACCACGTGTCTCTGGATGGCAAACAACTTGCCCTTGGGCGGCCTGGCGCACGGCGGCCATGACCAGCACGGCAGCCAGCATGACCAGGATGACGCATCTCCCACCCCCAGCAACACGAGGTTCTGCACTGATAACCAAGACTCAGCGTCAATAAGACACGTGAAAAGCTCATCTCTCCTTCATGTTTTCAGACTCCCAGGTCAAGTTTCCTCTACTCTAATTACTGGTGTATTGTTTTATGTTGAGAGTGGGTGCCAAACTCAGCTGCCAGCACGGAATTCTCTTGGTTGGCTTAGACTGATGTGTTGCATGAACTTCAATGTGGCTTTCTCACTGGGCTCGCGGTGGTCCCTCTTACTAGTCTTCCCCTGGCTCCTGAACTGCCACCATCCTGACCCATGACTCACAGGGAGGAAAAACAGAGCTACGAGAGACAGCTTTCCCTTGTTCTTCACCCAGGCACCACAGAATGGGGAGCACAGTCAACATGAGTTTTATCTAAGAGACCTTCGCCATTCTTCAAGTCCATGAAATGTAGTAGAAGGAACATGTGATTTGGTAGACTTGAGTTGAAAGAACTGTCACTTATAGCTGTGAGACCTTAGACAAGTCTTCTCATCTCTCTGAGACTGTATCCCCCTTATAAACTAGGGACCAGTATCTGCCCTGTGTGCATCATTCTAGTGTGATGAAGGATCAAAGCAAAAATGACGTAATAAACACGAAAGAACTCTGTGAACTTTAAGATACTGTGCACCTGAAAATGAATATTCATCCTAACAGATCCTGTCTTGTCAGATGAAGTCAATTGTCCATCCCCTTTCTTTTCTCTCCTGGCCCCAGTATCACGAGCACCTCTGGCTGCTCTGGGAATGCTGGCCTCGCCTCCGGGTGGTATTGTATATTATTCTGAAGTCACAGAATAACAGTTGCCTCTGAGGAGCTAATTTAAGTCAGAAATAGATGTAAAAGAATGGTGGTAATGAGTGAACGAATGTAGAATGCAAACGCGAAGCCTCTGCATAGAAGTTCAGGACTGGGATTAAATGCGGTGTCCCTGACCCACCTACCCCCTCCCGCCTCATTTCATTGTGAAACGCACTTCAGTCGCATGCTCTTCTACGGCCTGAACACTTCTAGAAAACAGGACCATTGCGGATTTTTATTAATTTGTATCTACATTTTCCCATAAATTTCTTTGTCTGGTGCAAACGCCCACTTCTCAGACTGTTTCACTGAGTGATCTTTGAGCAATGGTCAATCCTATTTGTGTTACATTTATAGGACTCCTTGAATTTCCTAAACTAAAGAGGAGAATCTACTGTTTAGCTAAGAAATCTGATCAACTTAATACAGATTTGATACCTCCTTTTAAATCCCAGACTGAGCTCTTCTTTTTCAGTTTTTCAGAGAAAAACTGAAGCACTTATTTCTAACAAACCTGTGAATGCAGTGCATATCTCTATCATGAAAGGCAAACAGCATCTTTCTTACACAATGGGAATATGAGTCATCAACTCTAAATCTGATCTGGTCCTAATTTAATTAAATCATTACATTCTTGTCCTTCACTAATTTTCTTGCCTACAGAAAACCATGCAATGAATACGTTAAATGGCCATTTTTAAATAGTATGTGCATTCAAAGAGGGAAAAAGAAACAATTTAATGCTAAAAACGGGAATAAATTGCTGATCTTTCCCCCCCACCTCTTTTTTTTTTTTTTTTTTTTTTTTTTAACAAATGGCCGGGAGGTTTATAATGTATTAGATTTTTTTTCCAGAGGTAATCTTAGATGTGGAGTGAATGAAGTGAAGTCTGTTATCAATCCATAACATCTGCCGCAGTGTCAAGTGATGAAATGGGTGACTCCAGAGCCCAAGACAGCTGGGACGGCTTTCTTAATGCAGGAGGGTATTGTGCAAACAAACAGACACTGATACGGTCTATGGTTGTCACAATTATTCAGGCTGGTGATACATCTTCCCGTATTAGCTGCTTGAGCAGTCCTATTTCTTTTAAAAGTAAACTACTGTATAACAATCACCATCCTGGCCTGTGAGTCAGTGGTTACAAATAGAATAAATACCCTGGATATAAAAAATAAATATAAATTAAAATTTATCACCAGAGCAATAAACTGAAAAACAGATGCAAGATGTAAGAGAACAAGACAAAACACATGGAACGAAAGCTGGGGAGAGGAAAAAGCAAACCAAAATCCAAAAAAACAACTATGAATTAATAACAATTTCCTTTAATCTTTATAGTTTAGGGTTACAGTTTAAGTTAACGATATTAAAAATATTGTTTGGGGCAGCTAATTTTAATTCATGTTTCTGCTGAGAATTGCAATCAGCATCACAGGAGCAGTTATTAAAAATGATGGAGACTAAATTTTAAGCATGGGTAAAGGTTCTGTAAAATTAAGTAATAATTTAGCAATTTATTATTTACATAAATCTATATTTAAAGAAGCTACTGAATTTAATCACAAATGAAAGCTTGATTTCATTTAGACAAACTTTCTGGTGGATACAGAAATGTTCTGATTCTAATTGGAAATTTTACAGCTTGCAAAAGACTTCCGGTTCAACTATTATACAATTAATCCACAAATATATAACCTGGCTTTTGGATAAACGATCTAGAACCCACTGAAAGAATTATTACAGTTAAGTTCTCTATGTACTGGATAGTAAGAATCATGGACAGTGAGATTGTGAGATCTTAAAGCTCATCTAGTCTCATCTAATAATCGTGCAGATGTGAAAAGTAATGTGGAGGAGATAAAGGTTTTGCTAGCAGGCCATTCATTGACTGTGGGCTCATGATTATTCCATCACATTGAGCTGCCTCTTTCTCTACAACCAATATACCTAGGGTAGAATTAAAAGTAAGCCATTTTCAGTTTGTTAACCAGACAAATACCTGAAAATCAAATAAAAGTGGAAAATTAAGTCTAAGTTACTAAGATTTGACAGAGATATATTGGTTCTTAAAAATCAGGGTTAAAACACCCCAAATATTCATTTAGGTTTTTTATTTTATATTTCACTAGGTATATACTGGTTGGATTTTATAACATATATTTCAAATATGCATTCATTCATGATTAAGTCAAGTGCCACGAGGGCCCCAAAATGCCTAAATTGGTGCTTCTATAAGAAATGGATCCTACCTTACTCATCGTTGTATCTTTCTTATTAGCACATCGCACAATGCTTCAATGCCTGGCAAATAGTAAGTATTCATCAAATACGTATTCAATTTTTTGGGGGGTGGGTCAAAGAAGCCAAAATAAACTCAATTGTCTTAGGAATCAGGTGTAACTATTATGAGAATACTTCCTCTCTGCCAATGGAACATTGTCACTCATTTATTCGTTCAAGAAATACTTGCTGAACACCTCCTGTATGGCCTGCTCAGCTCAGCATTTTAAAGATAAAACAGTAAAACAGTGAATGAGACAGAACAGCTCTTGCCCTTAGGAAGCTAACAATCTCTCAGAAAAGACTGACTTCAAACTAGTACTCCTAGGTGATATAAAGGAGAAATTCAGGGAACCATATCCACAGTTTAAACGGAATTCGACCTGGTCTCAGAGGAGGTATGATGGAACCACAGACACTCTCCCTGAAAAAACTAGCCTTTCCCATAAGGTCCACAGAAGAAATGGGAGTTCCATATGCAAAAGGGCCAGGTCACAAGGATGTAATTCTAGACAGAGAAAAAGACTAAGCAAGAAAAAGCATGGTGAGTTCCCAGCCCTAAAGAAAACAGAGGTAAGGTAGGGACAGGCCGAGGGAAGAGGAGGAGGCAAAGTGCTTGGAGAGAGGAGTGCTTACACAAGCTCAAGGTGAAAACACAGACCCGGCCATACTGCCTAGAAGCAGGAATGAATGATGCTTAATGGCTGGAAACTGATTTTCTGCCAAACGCCGTGCTGAACTACTGAGGTAAAACCCCGGGGATATTTTATGAGGTCCCGTAAGTCACAAAGCCTTAGACTCTAGTAGGGAAAAGAAATATTGTACAAATGATGCCATAATATACTGGAGAAAATTATAAATACCATCAATACAAAAAAGAGATGACATCATGTGAGAAATTCATGACAGTCTTCTTTGAAGATGTAATAGATGAGATGGGCATTGTAGAAAAGACTGAATGTCAACAAGTCAAGGTCACGAGTTGAGAGGAAGTTTATGACTGATAATATAGCATATTCAAAGATGTTGAGATGGAAGTACACGGACAATATGTTGAGAGAATAGTAAGCAGACTTTAAAACTGTTAATCTTTTTTTAAAAAACAAACAAACAAAAAAAAAACCAAAAAAACAGCTATAACCACTGTATCTGTATCACCTGTTAAAACTATTTATATGGTTTTATTATACGGATGATCATACACAAGAAACCATTGAATCTCAGACAATCCTTATTCTTAAAATCTTTTCTGATGGTAATAGTATGGGATGATAGAACTTTGTAATACAGCATGTTTCTCAATTAATTAGTGATTAAAAGATATTTCCAAAGAGTTTTCCACAGATGTCCTATAGACACAGCTAAGCGTGATATCAGAAAACAAAATGTCAAAATGTACAGGCTTTGTATTTTTAAAACTTTGTAACTAACTTGACCAAATAACTGAATTGAGATGGCTATGGTTTATCACCCTCCCAAACACCAACTCATGAGTCTCCTGCCCAGTTGTTTTTTAGGATATAAGTCATGGTAAGATAATAAATAGAATAGATTTACTTATGTAAACTCATGTTGAGTCGCTGCTATATGAGAGACCCAGTGCTAAGTGATGATGATACAGAGATACATTAAATATGGTCCCAGCCCTTTGAAGTCACTGCCCCGTAGGGTAGTCTTCCAACTAGATCAATAAGAATATCTTACTGCTCTTTGCATGTACGACTTATGGTGGACAGACATTCTTCATTCTAGAAAGATATAGTATGCACCAAAATTTCAAAGAAATAATAATTTAGCAAATTCTAGATCAGCACTGTTACTTTTGTTTTTGTATCAGAGTTCTTGAAAGAGAAAGATTTTGCAGAATTTGCAAAAAAAAAAAAGTCTTTTGTACATTAACAGCAAATACTGCCAATTGGCATCTCCCTCCCTCCCTTCCTCCTTTCTTCCTTCCCTCTTCCTTCCTTCCCTCTTCCTTCCTTCCCTTCCCTTGCCTTCCCTTCCCCTTCCCCTTCCCCTTTCCTTTCCCTTCCTTCCTTCCTTCCTTCCTTCCTTCCTTCCTTCCTTCCTTCCTTCCTTCCTTCCTTCCTTCTTTCCTTCCTTCCTTTCCTTCTTCTTTGAATCTAATACTTCTCTTACAGCAAGACTAATATTTTTGAAAAAAGCTTCTCAAAATATAAACATTCGGAAAGTTTCTCTACTATTTGTAATACTTCAATGATATAATACTTTCCAGACCAATATTTTATTTCTTTACTTAGCTAATCACTTAATTTATCATAAAATATATAGCTCATTAAAAAATCTCTCTTCAAATGAACTTGATGAAAATGGGACTTGGTACTACAAGGAATCTCAAGCTTGATTTTTTAAAAGACAAATTTGATTTTTTGCATTGATATTTGTATCACTGAAATTCTATAGCTGAAAATATATTCACAGACTTAAGACATGCTTCAGTTTGCTGTTTTCCAAATTGTGATTGAGAATCATTATTGAGGGGTTAAATCAATTTTATAGGTGAAAACTAGTTTTTCAAATGAAAGATAGCATATTAGAATAAAATAGAATAGAGGTGAAAAATACCATACTGCATTGCCCAGAAAAAGTATGAGCTTTGTTTCTGAAACTTTTTTTTATGTGAATGTGTATGTTGAGTCATCATAGAATCCTTATTTTAGGAAACAGAAGAGTTTGAAAAAAATGCTTCATTTAGGTATTAAAAATTGATGATAATTGGACAGAATTATTTTTCTTCCAAATAGGATTTTATGGGTCATGGAGGCCATCTTTTGGTACAGGTCTCCTCCTGGGTGTTCAATGACAATGGAAGCCACAATGTAACCGACATTCCTTGAAATGGCTCCTGCAGGTAATTTCTCCATTGATTTTTCTTCATACATGGCCAAGTTGCCACTCTTCTTCCAAAATCAGATATATATTTCTCGTTTAAAACTGGGTATAAATTTGGTTTTTCTTTTCTTAACAAAAAAAGAGGCCAAACCATATTGGATCCCAATCCAGTCTGTTTCGTCCCATCTGTTGCCTCGAACGGTTTTGTGGCACCACTAACAGTGGATGCCTTTCCAGCCTTTGCCATGGACACCTCTGTCAACACCAGCGCCTGATCAGTCAGGGCATTTAGCTTTTGCTGGAATTTGCCAAACTCTAGGCAACCGCCTATCTCAAATGCTGAGGTCGAAAATCTATGCAGTCAAATGGGTTCTCCCCATTCTGTTCTTCTCTTTTTAGTTGGTTTTGACTAAAAGGAAAATTGCTTTAACCATATTCTCATTTGTTATGAATTCATTTCAGGCTTCAAATGAACTATGTCTATTTAAAAAGTTAGTTTGAGGCAGAAAAGAAATGAGATTTCTTCCTTCCCTCAATCTCACCAATTGCCCTTATATTTCATTGCTAGACATAATTATTACATCATTTAGGTCTCAATACAAGGCACATGTTGCTAAATCACGATAGCAAGCCACTGATAAAGCCTTTTGATTAGTCACAGACAGCTTTTGTAGGTGTCAGCTTGTATTCACTGCTGGCATCTTTTAAGCAATTTAGTCTTCGGTAACTTTGTGTAGTCCTTCAGTTAATTACTGCTCGTACATTCTGTTGAGCTGATGGATGTCAGTACCCTTTCAGGATGCTAAATAGATAATTCCACAAATCCTGAAGGTGCCTGAGGTGATGCTAGTACAATTATCTATAGCTATTTCCTAATTTGCACAATGAAGTCCAGATAGCCACTTACCTGCCATTCTGCTTTAAGAAATCCCCAATCTCTTTAGCTAAAACTTTGTCCCCAATTTAATGTTACCCAGAGTAACTCTATTAGAGATTTACTCTCATGAGCCAGCCATTTTTTCCAGTTTTCACCCACTATATTAAAATTATTCCAAAAAAGATCAACAATTTATAAAGCATTATCATCTCAAGAAGAATATGTTTGTTTCATTATTCCCTAAAAGGAAGTAATGACTCTGTGGGATAAGAACATGTTTTTAGAAAAAGAAGGTTTTGGCTGCCATTCTAGAGCTGCCATTTTCTAGCTATGGCACAGGTAAAGTCACCTCACCCCTCTGTCGGTCAGGAAATAATAAACCCGTTTCTTCTGCCCACCTTCCTCGCAGGGCAGTCTACAGACTAATAGGTCGGGGCACCCGTTTAGTGTAGGCGGAGAGGCAGCAGTGTGGTTACAGAGAACACAGGCTGGATCTGCCTGAAGAAGATTCTACCACGCCGCTGCTGAGACTCGGTGACTACCCTGTACCCAGTCACCTCATCGATAAAATGGGAATAAGAATAGTAACTAACCACACACAAGTGATTGTGAGGGACGAATGAATAAACGTACATGAGACACTTAGAACAGTGCTCAGCACCTAGTAAGCACAACAACAACAAGAAGAAATGGCTGGCTGTTGCTGAGTGAATACGCTTTAGAAGCTGAAAGTGGAAAATGTGCAGAAGACCGTGAGATCGTTAGATGTTCATAGTCTCCTGTGAAGATGAAACAATCCTCATACATTTTCACTGGGCAAACTTGAAGGCAACGGGTCTAAGCCATGGGGAGATCTTGGTAAAGTTAGAAATGGGGAGCTCTAGGTCCCAGGAAGCAACAGGAAAACAATTCATGGAAGAGAAAGCAGATTTGGAGCACAATGGCAATCAGAGAGGCCTGACAGAAGGCTGGGAAGATACGCATTTAACGATTTTGTTTAGAGTTGGCTCGCATTTTACTTCATGTTTTCTCATGTGCAATGGAAAATGCATCAAGTCATAATGCAACAGTTTTTAGAGATTAAGAGAATTTTAACATCTTACATGTATATTTATCTTCTCATGTTACCCGTCCTACCAGGAATAATTCTGAAAAAAGAAGCTTGAAAATGATATGCATTTCAAAAAAATAACCTACCAGAAATTGCACAAATAAATGTTTTCCTTCAAAGTAAACATCTTCATTCAATTATATTAACCAAATAAAAACTTCTTATAAAACTTATAATTAAAAAACATAAATAACTTATTCAGTGATTTCAATAATGACGCCATTGCTTAAAACATTTCTAGAAATTTTTCTTGAGTTGCTTTCAGATTCAGTTTTGAGCCACATGAAAAAATGCATCACATTAATTTAATAGCTGCACTTATTATTTCATTGCATATGTTATTCATCACTTGGTTTTTCTCTTTTGAGGGTTTCTAGGTTGCAATAAGGCTACCAACGTAGTGCCTTTTACTTCTGTGATAATCATGTCTGTTGTTGCTAAAGAATTAATTTAACCCAATGATCAAACTTTTTCTGTTAGGTCCAGAAAATAAATACTTTAGGTTTCGTGGACTGTCCTATCTCTGTCAGAACGGTACAAATCAGCTGTTGTAGCTTGAAAGCAGTCAGAGACAATATGTACATGAATGAGCATGGTGATGTTCCAATCAAACTTTATTTATAAAACAGGTGGTGGGCCAGATTTGGCCTATAAACCGCAGTTAGCCAACACATGATTTAACCCCTCAGATATTGATGAGAAAAATTTGCTTTTCATTCAGAATAATGGGTAAATGATGACTTAACATAGTACCTGATACATCATAGGCACTCAAAACATGTCTTTCTTCCTTTCCCAGGGACAGTAATGTAGTGGCAATCACGTCAGCTTGGATCCACGCCGATTAGTTTTGTAATTCTTTAAGCTTCACATCTCTCATCTGTAAAATGGAACCAATTTTTGTTACCTTTTGGGGCTCTTATGAAACTTAAATATGACAAACTATGCAAATTTCTGCCACAGAGAAAGTAAACAATATATTAGCTATTTCAAACTCTAAGGATTTCTATTTCGAAGGGCTACCTGAGACCTTTACATCCCAAGAGGCAGCTAAATCACCCTTATTATTTCTCGTCAGCCGTAACAGATTTTAGAATTCTCAATTGTTCTTTTCTCGAAATCAGGTTCCATGAGGGAGAAATTAAGGCACCTCTTTCTCAGGTCTCAGGGAACTTTAGAACTTAAACCGCCTGTCAAGATCAGCCCAGCATTCTCACTTTACAGGTAGAGAAACTGAGACTCCTAGGGATTAAGTGGCAGGCCTGGAGGCACTCAGACTCTCAGCGGCAGGGTTCAGACCAGGTCTCCAGACTCAGGACGCTTAGACCAGAATATTCATACTCTAGCCTGCAGTCACCCCACTTGAGCGATTTTCACATTAAGGCTTGAAGCAGGTTCTGCATGCCTTTGGCCACCGGGTAATACAAGTTCAAGCCATCAAATGCAGAACACGTAATATATTTGTATTGCAAAGGAATTGGCTCTGGCCAATTGCAAGACGGAGGTTCAGTAAATGGGGAGGATTTCTCATGAACTCCCACTGTGTCGAGTGAGGCATTTAGAAGGCAGACTGGCTGACATCCATGGTTTCGATGACATCACTGAATGTGTGCACTTGCATTTCACAGGATCACACCCCATAGGGCCCATGACACTCTATGTAGTTCTTCCCTGCTGATATAACTTAGAAAATGTCACCGCACAAACCTTGCGGCATATATGGCATTTTGAACACACTGAACAATGGCATGACATTTGGAGCCGCTGAAAGCAGAGCCACATGGTGTCTACACTGCACACATCCTAAATAACACCCTCCTTTGTCTTCCCTTCCCTTTCCTTTTTGCTTTCAATCATCCTCATTTCTACTACTGATCAAATTCTATATTTGCCCCTTCATAAGCTCCATTTAACTGTAGCTTCAGTAACACAAAACCTTTATGGTTCTTATAGCATTTGAATACATTTTCTTTTTATTTTGCTTCTGTTTTCTTCATCATTACGCTTCATATAAACAGATATCTAGGAATGAAGATGTTCTTCAAATAATCTTCCAAAGAATGACCTTTTTGGTTGCTAGGATGAGAAACTTTATGGTTTCGTTTGACTGTAATAGTGTATAGATATGTATGTATTAGTCACATTTGACATTTTTGCCATTTCCTGTTTACCCTAAACATTTATTTTATTTGCTTCACATGCTAAGAGCTATCTCTGTACATAAGTTTTCAAAAGTATAATTTTAAAAAATGGTGGGCCCGTACATTTTACTATTAAAAAAACTCAAAGCTCATAAGTTCATCATAATGAAATGGCTGATGTTAAAGTACACTTTTTAAATGTACTTATTTTCGCATGGATATATTATACATGCCAATTCACTTTTTCTGCATTCTTTCACACTGGTTTCTCCTTTGTATTAAAATCTTCTGGCAATTACATCCGCAATAAAAATCAAATGGACCGCCATGCGTATTTGCAAGGAGAGCAATGAATCTATTTTCCTTTCTCATGTATGCTTTCAAAAAGTCTACTGCATTCTAAATACAGATGTTAATTGATATATGATTGAGGAATCAACAGAAATAGACCTCATGTTAGCCATTTTGTATCACTCATATTTTTTTCCGTACATAAAAATCCGTCTGATGATTTCGCCTTAGAAGCATGCAGATGATATTGAATGACTTGTGGCCAAGCTGCCACTTCATCAGTCTCTCATCCCAACACCGCGTTTTCCATCAGGATGTTTCCATCGGGATCAGGTTCCTCTTCAGGGATAAGAGCTACTCGTCTTGTCTCCTGTTCTTCATAAAGGCGGCCTGAGAAAGCCCATAATCAGCAGAGTTATCAGTAGCTGATTCAGTTCCTCCTAAATGTATTGGTAAAAGCGAGATCTGTGGGTCGTTTTAGCCACTCAGGCCTCACCCCGTTGCAACGACCTCCCCCATCTCTGTGCCGATGTCCTTAACAGGCACCGACTGCAGTACCAGCTCAGCCTTGCTGCCAAGTTTCATGATTATATTCTTACACTTATAATTCTAAATCAAGAGTTTTAACTATGTGTCACAGAAAGAACAGGGCATTTATTGAGATAAATCAAAACAAAATAGAATAAGTGATTTAAAGCATCCAAGTAAAGAAACCAGCACATTTTGGGTTTCAATTTTCTAAGTAATATTCTCGATAATTCCTTAATCTAGCTATGTAAAATAAGTTTTAAAGGAAAGACAAAGTATACGAATACATAATTTTCAGAAATTTATTTATTATCAAAAATATTCTTTTTCCTCATTGTACCCTGACCTATAATCTTAACACTATCTTCAATCCAAAACTATAAAACCAAAGCAATTCAACGTCAATATCCGCATTTTAACACCTGTTTTGGTCTGATAATTTGAGACAGATATGGTTTTATTATCTGTAATTTTTGGTGGCATTTTTGTCTCATTAGTCCACATAATAAAACAGTAAAGATTTTTATTTTGATGTTAATTTCTTTTATGTCAAAATTTAATCGTATATGAAAATACATTTATATTGACTCTTGACCTAAAGTTAAAGAAGATAAATTTATTATGCTAAATTTGGTAATACTTTAGAATTAAATCAGCAGTTCAGAGATTTAGAAAGAAAAAAAATGGAAAAATAAATCTTACTAATTCATGAGAGCCCAATTCAATATTGTAAAGGATGAGGACAGAAAGCAAAGGCAAGTCACCCTCACAATTTAAAATTACATTTCCATTAGTACTTTGTAAAGAATCGTGTTTTATCTGACTTGGTAATGACACAAAAGTTTCCAAAAGAGCAGTCTCTGAAAAATATTTGTGAACACAATAAGGAAATCAAAGAAAAAAGAACAATCTGAAAGCCAATAGGTGCTAAAAAGAAAAAAAAAAAGAACATTATACAACACCTTTTCAAAGGTCTTCTAATGTACAATATTTAAATACAAACAGTAACTAGTGTTACAGCAGCTGCTCTCAGGTTTGCAGAATATATCAAAGTGCAGCATATTGGAATGAGTCCTGAGTTCCCATTTACTTTATCTATCCAGACACATCAATTCTTTTTACTCCAGCCTGATAAAGTGGAACTGCAGCAGACAAATGAGCTAGTGGAGCTGACATAATGTGTTTGTCACAAAGACGCGCTGGATAAAAAAGCATGACTTTGATCCTCAATGAGGTTACTATTTTACAGCACCATGAATTTAATTCCAACTTTGATGCTTTAAGTCACCATTCACTGTTTATTGGCCAAAGTTTATTCCCATTTCATTTCTAACTGTAAAAAGGTTAACTCCTGCAAATCCCGCCCCTTAACACTCCCACAAAAAAAGGATAGAAATTTATGTGCCAAGAGCTGATTAATGATTTCTGTAACATGATAAAAACCTCCACCCTGAGCTGGTCACTAGAGGTAAACTGGCAGGTTCATGACTACTTTTCACAAATGCAAAGTCTAAGCTGTAATATTAAAGGAAGCTCAATTTGTACTTGAATGATAATACATGACGAATGACTGCCAGAGAATGTTTTAAAATATATATATATATGTATAAAGTATGTATTTACATAAAATATATAAAATCATATATGTAGATATAATATATGTATGTATGTATGTATGTGTGTATATATATATATACACACACACATATATATATAGAGATATCTCTCTCTCTCTCTCTATATATATATATATATAAATACTTGAGCATTCCCAATATAAACAAGCTATTCTTTCTTTTCATAAGACTTGAACATTTTGATAATAAATGTTTTGGTTTGAGTTCTGAATGACAAGAAACACTAGCCTACTTTATCACTGGGCTCCTCTAAGTAAATTAATTCAATGCTTTTTCTTGAGCTCATCAGACAAATAAAAACACCATAGGTGGAATGTGCCCCTGCTGAACAGACTCGAGGAAGGACAGAACAATGGGCTCCTAGAGACGAGCCTCGGAGCAGATGAGTAAACACTGCCTTGAACAACTGTAATGGGGTGGAAGATTCTTTCTCTGATATTTGGTTCTGCAGCATTGCAGGTTTTTTCTTTTATTTATTTATTTTTTCATAGTTGGTAGATCATTAGCCTAACAAATGAAAAAGTGAAAGGTGAATGAAAAGTGGTATTGTGAATCCAAATAAATAAATTAATTCCAGTCTGGCCATAAAACATGTTAACATAATGAGATACAAGTAAGAGAAAAATATTGTCTCTGCTAGTAATCTTTAACAATTAAAGTATCTCTCTCTAATCAAATGTTCAGCTGAAACATACCGAGAAGTTATAATACTGTCATATTGAAAAGTTATAGTTAGACTCTACACAGGGATAATTATTGCTTCCTAAAATTAAAATAGCATGCCCGCTCATGCTCTCTTAAACAAGCCTTTCTATGATGCAACTTTTGGACTGAGTAGTGGAGAACAGCAATGCTTGCAGTACAGATCTATGTCTCTTTTCACAGCATCTTGAATTCCAGCCACACTTTTGGCCATCCAAAAACTCTACTTGGCTTTGCAAATCCACCGGCAGTTTTTTTTTCCCATGACTGGACACACTCAGATTGACAGGAAGCAGAGGTCAATGGACAGCACTTAAAGAGAAGTTAGGTTTGCCACACAGAGGGGCCTTGACTGCTCCAAGCTGAGACAGTGTGGCCACGTAAACAGTTCACTACATTCCTTTTCTAAATACCAACTGTTAAGATTTGGTAAGCAGATAATTATGTTGAAGTTAAACCTGTGTGCCTTACCAATGCAGTAGAGCAAGATTCATTTTGATTTAATTTCGGAAGCAAGATTAGGTAATGAGAAGAAATGAGATCTGAAAGTCCACGTTAAGACTACGCCCTCAGATTTCTGGGGGAATTAAAGACATACAGAAGTTACTGTGGGTCGATGTCCAAGTTCCTTAAGGATACATGAGCAAGGAGCATCACTGTTTCCTAAGATATGATGTGTTTACCAACTGAAGCCAAGAACCAAGATGACCATCAGCACATACCCAGCTGCCCCAGTGCAAATTACACATGGCGCCAACGATGGACCCTACTAGCAGCCAGGTTCAACACATCTGTCTCTACTGTCAGCCTGGGAGATCAATGACTGAATTTGTTCTGATTGCCCCCAGGGCAGAACAATGAAACAATAAAGCCAGTACATGCCGAAGCAGGTTGCAGGATGACTCAGGGCCAGTGAGGCAACGAGCTGCCTGCCAAACTCACGCTCCAGGGTACTGTGCCAATGCCCAACTTTCTATCTGGTTGAGTGAGTTGGGCCTTGCAAAGGGATTACTTTCAGCTTTTCATGCTGTTTCATCTCTGTCGCCTACCGGGTAGCAAAAACATCCTGTTGGTGAAGGCTACGGTCAGTGGATAAAGCTTCTCCGGGCTGGATTTGGGAGTACAGCTGATGGAAGAATGAAATTGCTGTTCTTAAAATTCTAACACGACTCTGTGATGCCGGCTATCAACAAGCAATAATACAACACTATGCTCCTGCGCTCAAAAAAATTCTGTGAGATCAGTTGATGTTATTTTAATTTTGCAAAATTTGGAGTTGGAGAGAGAATTTACCAGCTCTCTTATACCTGGTTCACTGTTGTTTGTTTCTAGGATACCCTATGGGTGCTGCCCATCACAGTTCCAGTACTCAGCCAAGAAAAATTACTGGACACAGAATTAGAGAGGCTGATAGAGTGCCAATCACAAGAAGAACTTGAAAATGGTAGAGAAATTCAGTTCTCTTTACGGTGACACTATTTTTGAGGTTAGCAATAGGCCAAATAACAAATTTCACTTGTAAAGAGTGAGGAGGGGCTGTTTGATAATTTTATTCTTTCTCTTTAATGTAAAAATGTTAACATTAATAGAAAAGTCATCTAAAATCAAGAAAGTATGTGAGCATATCGAACAAGAAAACAAAATCTCTTCTCTTTCAATTTATCTACATATTCATTGAAAAATACAATAAAACTCAGGTGAAATTAATAGCCCTCCAAAATAATAATAGAATATAAAAACTACTTATCTATTATAACTTCAAATCCAGGGAAATGTGGGGTAAATAAATGTGACTTCGAGCTCATTTAATTGTTTCAGAGTGAAGTCTGCCATCTTGTGGCCTCTCAAAGAACTATATGTTTATGTGAGAAAGATTTTTAATTTGATTGTTATGCTTGAGTTAACAATTCTCCACATATGATTAGAAAATATGTCATAGAATATGATCACAGTAGTTAGCAATTGTAGGGATTAATGTGTCGAACCTTAATTCTAAGAGTCAGATTATATTGATACTTGCGATCTGAGTTTATCTAGGCAATTAAAAATAACATCCTTTTTCTAACCATACCCTCAAAATCTATGCCAAGGGGATGCTATACAGATACATCTTTCACACAGCGAAATACTTTACGATCACAGTCACTAAACTCAGTGTTCACAGGTGAAAGATTCCATGAGTTTCACCATAGTAAGTCAGGCTCCTAAACCAGAAGAGATGGTGTTGCTCAGTTCTGTTGTTGCTAATTAGGCATAACAAGAGCCTTGTAAACAGAGGCACAGGTGTGGCATAAAGGCTCAAGGAAGAGCCAAGACTGCAGCCCCCTCAGTCTCATCTAAGTACTAGATAGAAGTGCCAGGTGCCTTCCATATGCCCAGGTGACATCAGACTGTATAGTGAAGTACACTCTACATCCAGCCAAACCTTCTGCCTTGATACTTTAGACTAGTCTCGCATATGGTAAACATCCATTCTATTTTCTATAAGATACTGTGTTTTGCTACAACAAATACTATTTTCAGCCTCTTAAACATTCTTTGATATGATTCTTTTCCTACAATTCTTTCATAAAATTATATATCAAAAATATTTTACATTCAAAATCAGTAGATAAGCTTTAAAGCATTTTTTAAAGAATGAACTATCATAAAATATGCATACTTACCTTTGAAATCTACTAATTATACATAAGATTTCACTGAATACAGAAATTCTCACAAAGGATTTATTTAGTTCTCAGTGTGCTGGATGCTATCTAACATCGCACATTGGGTCACAAAGCCCTAGGGGAGAGGGTTAATTATAAAACAAATTGTGGCAGACAGTGACATCTTGTGGCTGAAATGATCACGAATTTAAATGAAGTCCCAAAATGAATGTATGAGCATATAAATGTATTAGGTTAACAATGCTGATTTTTTAAGTTGAGTATTTGGGATTTGGAATGTTGTATGTGACAGAAATAACATTGTACGTGGAGGATAAGGTCCGAGGCAAACTCACACAATCCTAACTTGCAAGGAGATTATAAAATGTGATTTGATGTCAAAAACCTTAATTATAGAGTCTTAGAGCTGACAGGCTTTTACAGAACTACAGTGAGCCAACCAGGCCACAGGTGAGGGAGCTGAGGTCCTAAGAGGTCCAGGGACTTCATAACAGTCAGGGCTGCGCAACGATAATTTAAGGCTCAAGTTCATGTCTCAGATTCTTCTGGTCACACCGTCTGACAGATAGTACATCCTGGGGTGGCTGGTAATTAAATGGAGTCTCACCCCTCAGACAGCAATACTTTTTTAGGGAAACAAAATCGAAGCTCCAAGGTATAATGTTAGGAATATGTGTCCTTAGCTGTCTCTGGCATTGTGTCCTGATCTCTTACTGCTTTTACTGAAGCTGAGAAATAATGTCATTTGTAATTCACTGGTGGTGACTCCCATGGAGGGCAGCTCAAGCAGGGTGGAGAGTAGAGGAATTTCAAAGGGAAGACTGAAGATTCATTCATTTTGTTTTAGTGAGATTGTTAACTGAGGCTTCATCTTAGTTAGAAACCACACTAATTATTTTTGCTGTCTGCCCGTTTTCTTCCGATGACTCCAACTCCCCACCTTACCAATAAAAACAAAACAAAATTCCAGAGGTATTGATCCATCAGTTATTGATTACTCCCTTAGAACACCTGGAAATGTTATAAACAGATGCCAATGTTTCTTTCTCTATCCCAGAAAGTACCCACACACTCTTAACAAATGCATGGGTGCCCAAAGAACTGCATCTTAATGTCAGTGAGTCCCTTCTTTCTCCAAACCTCCACAACCTGTTTTATCTTGATGGGTTCCATGCATCTGGCACAATCACTTTCACTAAGATTCTTGATGTTCTTGTACTTGTCAAATTCAGTGGGTGAATCCTTTTGCCGTCTTCTTAAACAACGATGCCCTTTAGAGGACGGCCGTTAGTTTCTATCTATAAGATCGCCTAGAGTCATGTTCTTATTGGGGGGGAATAAACATAGTTTGGCCATCGTGGCCTGTTGTGTGATGACTCTGATGGATGCTACTCTTCACTGGGTCGCCAAGACTTGGTTGAGTTCGCAGCTTAGTTCAATTCCTCCCTTTGCCCGATTCTGCCTCCTTTTCACAGGTGTTAATCCCTAGCAAATCTTTTATGAAATATTTTAATCCACAGTTAAGAGTAAAGAAAAATCGTAGCGGAACCCTTGAAACCAGATGGAGATCTGGCTCGTAACGGTCTGCCTACAGACCTAGGTCTGTACTCCTGGGCTATCGCACTCACCTTCGCAGGTTTACTTTCCACAGGCTCTGATTCCAACCTTACTCCCTTGAAGGGGGAGTTTACAGAAGTCCATCATTCAGGTGGACAGCTTCTGGACCCAGTGCTGCTCTGGTCTTTACACTCATCGTTTTAAGCTGACCATCAGCTTTTGTTTCTGTAACATTAAAAATGTATAGAACAAGGGCGAAATTTAAGCCCCTGATTTGTTGCTATGTGACTAATTCCTGCCTTGGTTTGTCTGGGTCCCCCAGGCCCTTCAGGACCGTTGCCCTGCCTGTTTCCTGCTGCCACGGCTTTGGATGGAATTACTGCAGCCGAACTCCATCCAGTATGGCAGGCGGGGATCAGTAAACCAGCCCGGGGCTTTCCCACGCTGACTCTAGCTGATTTGATATTGTTTGTTTCCAAGCCCGATTCCCCAGTGCCCGGAAGCACTTCCACTGGACTTCCTTGAGCTGAGGATGCCCCCTGCTTTGGGCCTGCCTCACGTCCTCCCAGGAAGTGCAGCCACCATTGCTTCCACGGTCACACCTTGCCTTATAGGAGCATCTCTACTGACCTTGCCACTCACCCCCCAAACCTGGCACGGGCTCTCCCTTCACTTCTAATGAACTCCTGGTGCCTGCAGTACAATTGGGCCAATGCACCACTTTTAAAGACTTTTGCTTTGTTTTGTTTTGCGCGCTGTTTTGTTCCTAAGGGACATTTACATGAGCAGCAGAGACCTCTACTGGTTATTCAGGTTAACTTCCTAAAATGCTCATCTAATATTAAATGCTGATTTTGTCTACTTTCTTCTCTATTGGTTGGTAAGTGGTTCTTAATGCAGTCAACACTATAGTAAACATAAGCCTAGATTTATATATGTCATATGGGAAAAAAGGATTTACTCTGAGTGCTGGGCTGCAATGGTGAATACTCACAGCAAAGGAAAGTAAAGAAAGAGTAGATCACAGAGAAACTGACAGTTTCCAGGTAATGTAGGCAAAGGCAAGGTGACTCCCGATGGCTAATTCGGGAAGTGTAGACAATGCCAGCATAAACCATCAAGTAGAAGAATGGATCTACCCCTTGTGCATCATGAATGCTTACTTGATTTCCCTCTTGTCGATGCAGCAAAATCTGAACTACCGACAAAGTTTATTATCATAAGTGAATGTGCTGATGCATAGAAGATGATTACACATAGTTAATAAAAAAAAAAATCGTGAACAAAAATATGTCTCTGCTAGTAGCTCTCCTTGTGAATTCTAGTTAGCGTTCTCACTGCTGGTATGAAAACAACGAAGAGAAGTTAAAGGCTGTCTTTGGATCTGCGGACGTATAACTCTCCTTCACGGAAGCACTGCGTTGTGTGTGGTCGACAGGCCGTGCGCTGGGATCATCCCGTGCAGTGGCCCACACAAAACACTGGGCAGTCCCGGTCTGCTTCCCCCTCTGAGTAGTTCATGTCTATCAAACTGCTTTGTAAAGGCATCCCATGGGTCCTCATGGGTGCCTGCGACCACAGAACGGCTGCTCCTGCGTGAATCCTAATCTGCTGCCGACATCTGTTCCTATTTAGCCTACTCACTTATAACTAAGAATGAGCAGCCCTATTTTGTTACTAGTTAGTGACAAAACAACATTCTGGGCAGAAATGACATGAATCAAGCCACTCAATCACTGCACATGCCCAGTGGTTACCATACAATGGAATGTGATTCACAACGACACAAGATGGGTTTTTAGGGCCCATCACCAACCAACATAGAGATTAGCATGAGTGCGATTCAAATAAGCATTTTTATCAAGTGGCGGAGGACATACTGGGAAAATTATGGGCCCTGGTATCTATCTTAGCTGTATATCTTATTTGCTGAGTGGTTTAGTTACTTAATTTTAGCATCCTTATCCGTAGACTAGGAAACATAGATATCAACACAGGGTCCATGGGGCATGGAAGTAAGAACGCTTATTTACAGCCAAAAGAATAACATTAAAAAGATTATATTCAAATTTTCATCATAAATCAGTTGTATTTAGTATAAAATGGGGAGGCGCCAATGTCACTTTTGATTTGGCCAAGATATTAAACTGATATTAAACTGTTTACCTGAACAACAGTTATGATTTTAAAGAAATGGAATGGGGTTGATTACCTTCCATTGTTGTCTGCGGAAAGAACTTCAGCTATTTGGCGGATATGATTTAAGTTTTGAATCACATCGACTGCAAACATAAATTCTGTCCAAAACCCTGGAGAGGCTGACAGAGCAAGGGCAAATGGCCCAAAAGTGGCCGTGCTCCGCGATGGCGAGCACGGCAGAAGCTCTGTGAGAGGCCTGCCCAGAGGTCTGCGTGAACGCGGAACGACTTAAACGATACTGCTGTTTCCAAGAGGAATGACGCCGAAAACCTCACAGAAATAGTTCTCCTGAAGCTTATATACTAACAGCAGCACCCACGCCCATACAACTTCATAGTCTTCAAAGCGGTCCCTCCCGAGACAGCATATTCTGTCCGCATGAGAATTTGTGAGTTTTGCAAAGCAACATTAGAACCCAGGCAACGCGGTGAGAATGCTGGGACGGGGACTGGCCTTGGTTTACTTGAACTGTGTGTCTTTCTGCAGCACCGCAATGCGCGTTCAACAAAGAGACACTCCTGTACTGCCACCAGCCAGGGGGCCAAGGCCCCTGTCGAAAGGTTTCTCCAGTCAACGCTGGGGGAAGGGGAAGGGGACTCGATGGTGCTCCCCTGCCCAGGGAACAAGCGCCCAGTGACTCTCTTGGTTAAATCATCTCTAGAACCACAGTAAATGTGTAGCGAGAACAGCTCTGATGGAATGAATGGGAAGGCGCAAAACTGCCAACAGGCAGCGAGAGCCAGGAATAATTGTTTTTATATTGACTAGAAGTATACTCACTTTGACACCTTCCTGATTGTGTCAAGATGAGGATTTGCAGCTGAACTTGGGATTGACCAGCCACAGGATGATTTTCAGTGCTTCTATTCCCATCGGTAGATTATTTCTTGGTGTGCCAATATTTATTCTGCTGCTGGAGGAATTCCTTGTAACTAGTTGTCTCCGTTTGATGCTTATCGGGAAGGATTTGGGCCAGCCTTGTACTTGCAGGGCTCAGGAGAGTAACTTTCATCTTTCTGCTCTCAGACAAGCCATCATGGGATACATCCGGGGCTGCTCACTGCATTGGTTTCTGCTCTTCACACTGTCTCGTTTTTGGCAGTTGAGATATAAACCTGCAAGGAAAACTCAAAAGATTATTTGAAGACATCAGTGTTCTCTAATATTGAGGTATTTACTGTTTAAACCTCACAATCTCATGGAAGGAGAGTGGACTGCCATGCCTTTGACATATTTAACCCCTTTATGGCTGAATGTGAACACACTGATAAACAATCTACACAACTTCCTAATCAGTTGCAAGACTTTGGAAAATTAGAAGAACGAAATAAGGATCCTGGGTGACTCCAGAACCAGAACCCCAATTATTATGGGGGAATCCCAAGTTAACCCCATAATAATCATAAGGATCTGGATTATGTTTGATTAATTTTTTCCCTTCCTCAAACTCCAGTGAATTTAAGAAATATTGTTATGTTTTACTATTAGTTAATGAAAATAAATTCAGATATAATATTTCAGGTGTTAATTTTCCAGGGGAGGTGAGATCTTACATTGCACTAGCATGGCCATCACTGCCTTTTTTAAGTTATCTACTAAGAATCTAAGCCTTCTGATTTTTCAATTTCATCATCTATAAAAAAGGCATGATCATATTTATTTTAAACAACATCACAAGATATAATTTAATAAATGTGTTTATTCATACCCTATAATGACGACTTTCTCAATAACAGTCTTTTTTTTTTATGATGGCCTGAAGGACAAATTTATCCTAATAGCTCAAGACAGCATAAAAAGAGGGGTTGATTAAATACATAAATATATTAAGGATAATGGACATTAGATTTCTTAGAGGGAGTTACAAATAAAGAAAGCACGAGAATTAAAATGATCTGTGATGTTTGACGGAAATTAGAATAACAATGTGATCTCATACTTTTCAAATTATATATGGATAAATAAAATTTCAACATATATAGTTATATATATATGGTGCGTGTGTGTGTATTTGTGGAATGGGGAGAAAAGATGTAGTAAGGCACTAGTTATTAGTATGTTAGAAGGATAATAAATGTCTTTTCCATGCTCAAATTTTGAACCACCATTGAGGGACAAGGACATTTGGCAAGTGAGAACTGCCATGTCGTCTTTATTACTGATAAAGCCCTTGGAGAGTGTGCCTCACTCACGTTTGCTACACCACTGGGCTTCCAGTGAATGCTGCCCACAAACAGATGGCTTTTCCCACTCAGCCAGGAGCCCTACGACCCACTGGCCCTCGCTGCTGGGTAGCGAGGGGATGATAGCTGTGCTTTCCAAGAGCAGACAGGTTCCAAAGAGAAAAGGAAAAGGGGAACGAGTTAGATATGCCTAGTTCCTTGTCCCAAACTCACTGACCAGATAAGTCGTTCCTTCCCAAGAGAGGCCTGAGGAAGCCAGGGCTGTCGACCTCATGGACGACCCAGCGCACTGTAGACACAGAAAGAGAGAGGAGTTGAGTGAAGATGTCACTGAAAATAGTGGTGGGGAGAAATGAAGGTGGATGGGACACCGTTGACTCATTATTAAAGCAGCAGCAAGGGAGATGCATCAGTGACTTGGGTTTCTATGGTAGCCCAGCAAAGTGACCAGGAGTCTGAATTCCTGATATTTATAAAGCAGGGAAGGTTAATAAACTCTTCATGCACCAAAGACAACTTAGCATAAGCAGTGGTGGAAACAGCGAAAGCTTAAAGGGAGAGACAACCCAATGTGTTTAGTTTTACCTTTTAAGTTCTTTAAATATACATATATATTGTATTAACTAAAATTTGTTTAAAAAGTCTTATTTAAAATACGTGCAAATTAAGTCACCATTTTATAATTTTAAGGAGAGAGTTGATAGATGCTCTAGAATCAAGAACAATTATTTTGAGGGAAATTTGGCCAGTTGACCTATGCTACTGATGCCCAAAGTAGCACTGTGCACCTAGCAGCAGTAGTCTGAATTTTAAGTTGGCTCTCTAGTAAACATTTCGATGAAGCTTGCCTGGCAAACCCAAAACCTGCTGAATGAAGTAAAAATATATTCAGTGTGAATATATGGGTAAATCTATATAAGATAGTAAATATCTTTTTTTAGGCAACCAAAAAAACAAAAAGAGAGAAAAGAAAAAAGAAAAGAAAAAAGAAAACCGAATAAAAACCTTCTTATCTGCTCAAAATTTCCTCTAATTTTGGTAAAAAGGCAAAAAGTATATTCAAAAAAATAAACATAAAAAACAGAAAACAAACAAAAAAAACAACTCGAGTCAATTTTTCCCCCCATGATATTCTTTCTGGCACTTCGGCAGAGTCTAGCATATGTAACCAAGAGTACATTCTTGATTGAAAATGTCTCTGGCTCTTTTCTGAGTCGAACTAAAAGAATTTGCATGTGAATTATGCAGAAGTACTAATGTAATCCTGCAGGAGACCTTTTTATAACTATATCTTTCCTTGACTTTTGTGGGATAAAGAAAGTTATAAAAATCATATTCGAAGGAAATCAATGAATTATTTTCCAAGCAACCATTCACCATTGAAAAGATCTTCCTTTTAGTCAAACTCAATAATCATTCTTTTTTATCTTCTTTCTTACTTTCCCTGTGAGTCTATGCATTTCAATTGCAAGTCATGGCTGAGGTTAGGAGAGATAGAAAGACACTACTAGAAATAACTCCTAATTCTTTGAAATGCTTCCAATTTTCTTTGTTAAAATCTAGAGTATGCCTTATCAAAAGAAAGGAGTTTTGAATTTTCCCTTTACACTTATATGAATTGGTCACAATAATTCATTGCTGAGAATAAAACACTCCTTCCTATTCTGGGCCATAGGTGCATCTACATGTTCATCGTGTGTGATTTAATCTAAAGGCGGTATATATATTTTATTCTATAAAGCATAGAATATGTTAGTACTTTCTTAAAATATATTGTTTGTGGATATTTAAAGCAAAATAAAACTTTGCTTGTTTAAAAATGCACTTTTTTTCCATGAGTTATATTGCAAAATTTAGTAGGTTAATAACTACTGCTCTTTAACTGATTAAACATTTGGTGTCAGCCTGTCTTAGGGTACAAGCATTCTCACTGGGGCTCACTGGAGAATGTAGACGCTTGCCACCTCCAATGTGACTTCTTCATTTAAATGCACTGCCTATTTTTATCAAAAGTGGCATGTGACTACTTAAACTCTCGTGTTCCATCAACAGTAAGAAGAAGGAATAAATAAACCTGGAACTGATGCAGAGTCCTCTCTTGCTGTAGGCCCCACGTAAGCCTGTCAGCCTCTGAGTTACTCAAGACAGGAACAACTCAGAACTGTATTTGGAGTGTCGTACACTCCTACAAAGCAGAGACGCACAAAGTATGTGCAGTTTCCTTAGTGGCAGGAGATTGTGAGTAGCTCTTGCTTGTCCATTATTTTAGAGGTGATATCCTGACAAAACCCAAACCACTGGATTCTTAAAAATTCATTAACTGACAGGCCTCTGAATTTCTGTGGTGTTTATCTGCCACCTTCTGGTTTATATCTGCTGTATTAGGTCTTCTAGGGTATTCACCACTTTCCACTTGCTAAGTCCAATTAACATGATGTTAAGCATAGGCACAGCGGACCAGTGTAATATTCTTGTAACATGTTCACAGTCCCCCAAACTACATTACGACAGAGTGCGTAAGGGCGAACATAGCTGCAAGGGAAGTGAATTAATTCACCTTGCTCTGTAAAGTGTAATTTTTGTTTTTTCCTGCAGGTGGGGACAGAAAACTCGTTCACCAGATCAACAGTACAGGAGGCACTCAGAATTAATGAGCAGCGGCACTGAGGGCAACCGCCTGGACTGGTTTTCAGTAGCCCGGCATCATCTGCCACGTTCTGGCATTTTCCTCAGAGTCTAGATAGATATATTGGATGGGGATATTATGAGCATGACCACCCCAGCTTCTGCTGATTCTTTTGTGGTAGTGCTGATCTCTCGTGCATGTTAACTAAGTCTTCTGAGATGGACTATTGCTTCTATTGTGACTCGGGAGGGTGGAGGACTTTTCCATGGGCATTCACTTGGCTATATTAAAAAAAAAAAATGACCCTTATTCCATAGGTCACAAAACCACAACCCGGGTTTAGCCAGGTGGTAGGTCTGTCTGCCCCGATCACCTGTTTGAGTCACACAGGAGGAAACAACCAAAGGTTGGTTTATGGACCTAGAGGACCCACTGTGAATCCTATTCATCGCATCTGTAAACCTCCCCTACTATTACCAAAAAACCATACTTTAGGGACTTTTTTTTCAATTCAGCTCAGTCACATAGTTAATATTCTTCAAATGTCTGAGTATTTCCATTTTCCCATTGCATGGTTATTCTCCAAATGGCTCGGACCCTATCTGTGAAAGGTCAAAGGGATATGGGGGAGACAAATCTTCTGTGACAAATAATTACACGTCATTTGTGTAGCTGCTCCACCCTCAAGGAGGGGAAAGACAACTCCCGCTCTTTAAATGTAGGCTGCACACAGAGGCTTCCTGCCAAGGAGTATAGGACGGAGGAAGGTGTCAGAACAGTGGAGAAACCTGACAAGCATGCTGCCTCAGTTATGGCAGCAAAGTTAAGGTCAACAGTGATAGGTCAGGTTGACAGTATGCACACTCGATATGTTATAAAAATGGCACTTTACCCCTCCCTTCCAAAACCCACTCCAGCCTAATCCTAAGAAAAACACGAGACAAATTTCGATTGGGAGACAATCTACAAAATATATGACTGAGGTCCCTCAAATGTCAAAGTCACCAAAAAACAAAAAATCAGAGAAACTGTCACAGCCAATAGGAACCTAAGGAGACGTGAGGACTAAATGTACTGCAATTTCCCGGCTGGGATCCTGGAATAAAACAAAGTCAATAGGTAAAAACTAAGGAAAACTGAATAAAATATAGACTTTAGTTAACAATCATGTGGCAATAGTAGTTCATCTAATGTGTGAAATATACCATACTATTGTGAAAAGTTAATAATAAGGAAATGGGCACGGAATACAGAGAAACCTTTTCTTTTTTAGTAACTTTGTTACTTTTGTAGGACTCTAGAACTATCCAGAGTAAAAAGATTATTAAGAAATCATTTGTTTTTGACATATTAGTAGTCAACAACCCAACAGTCAAATTAAAAAAATTATTCTATTTTAAATAGCATTTAAAAGAATGAAAGGGATAAGTTTAATATACCGCATATTGATTTGCACATTGAAAACTACAAAACATTGCTGAGACAAAATGAAGATATAAGTAAATGGAGAGATACTACACATTCATGGATTGGAAGCCTCATGTCAATTCTCCCCAAATCAATTTACTTTTGTAAATGAAGAATACAGGTGAGGACTTACACTATGTAGTTTAAAAACATACAGTAAATGAGACCATGTGCTATTGACTAAAACACAGACATAAAGATCAATGGAACCAGATAGAGTACCGCCATGAGCCCTTATATTTATGATCAATTGGTTTTGAAAGAGGTACCCAGATAATTCAATAGTGGAATGTAGTCTTTCCATAAGTAGTGCAGGAATAAAAATTGAATATCCATGTACAAACAAATAAACTTATCTAAATAAATCCTGACTTCACATCATGAACAAAATTAACTCATATGGAACTGAGGCTTAACCTTAAGAACAAAAACTATAAAACTTCTAGAAGAAATCACAGGAAAAATCCTTGGGTTAGACATGGTTCTCAAACTTGTTTTCATTATTAGCCCTTTAAAGAGATTTTTAAAACAATGATATTTGTGCCACCTATGAAAATTTACTTTTAATACACTAGACATAGTTTTTCTGTTTTGTTTTGTTTTTTAATCTAAGATTTTTTCCATCCATGCAGAAGAACCCATGTTTACCCTAATTGAGAAGGCACAGATTTAGCAAAGGGCTATAGATACAATGCCAGAGCATGAGCCACACAAGAAAGTCTGGGAAACTGAACTGCACAAAATTTAAAATTTCGTGCTTCAAAAGACACTGATAAGAAAATTAAAATACTAGTCATAGACTGAGAGAAGTTATTTGCAAATTATATATCTGATTAAGGACTTGTATCTAGGATACATAAAGAATTCTTCTAACTCAATAATAACAAGATAACTATCTCAGATAAAAAAAATGGGCAAAACATTTGTTAAATAGACATTTCTGTCTACGACCATGCCACCCTGAACGTGTCCGATCTCATCTGATCTCGGAAGCTGAGTAGGGTCAGGCCTAGTTAGTACTTGGATAGGAGACCACCTAGGATGACCAGGTGCTGTAGGCGTTTAAATAAAAAAAAAAAAAAAAAAAAATTAAGAAAATGTTAAATAGACATTTCACCAAAGAGAGATGTGAATTAAAATGTGCTCACTCTATCACTAAGTAAAGACAAATTAAAAATACAGTGAGATACCATTACACTTCCACTAGAATTGCTATAATACGAAAACAGACAAAAACCAAGTATTGGTAAAGACATGGAGAAACTGAATTCCTTGCATGTTTGACAATGCAATCGTTTTGGAAAGTAGTCAGATGATTTCTCAAAAGGTTAAACTTGAAGTTATCATACAACTCAGCAATTCCACTCCTAGGAATCTACTTAAGAGAAATGAAAAGACATGTCCACATACATCTATATTATGAATGTTCATAGCGGCATTATACATAATGGCCCCAAAGTGAAAATAATCCAAATATCCACCAACTGGTCTATAGGTAAACCAATGTGGTATATCTATTAAGTGGAATATGACTCGAGAACAAAAGGAATAAAGTACTGATTCACGATTCAACTTGCATGAACTCAAAAACATTACTCTGGATGAAAGATGCCAGATAAAAGGCTACAGAGTGTGTGCTTCCATTTGTATAAAATATCCAAAAAAGACAATTTTTAAAAAGACAGTGGTTTTCTCGTGCTGAGAATGGGTGTAGATATTGACTATAAACAGACACATGGGAATTTTTTTTGGCTAATGAAAAAGTTCTAAAATCAAATTGTAATGATAGTGCCACAACTGCATAAGTTTACTAAAAATCTTTGATTGTACACGTATAATGACTGAAGTTTATGGTTTATAAATTTTATTCGATAAAGCTTTTTTAAAAACCCCCATTAACTATTCTGTTTAATAGTGTTCTAAATACTTAAAGCCTAGCAAAGATTGGGTTTTTAATTAAAGAGGGTCAACATCTACATAAAACGGCAAAATATTCCAGAAAGCTTGGTCTAAGGGAGTTAAGATTTCGTCAAATCTGCAGTTTGTGATCAACCTTAATGGATAATTTAGAACCCAGAGAAACTGAGAAACTCAAATGTAGGAAAATGCCACAGCTGGCCAGACTCATGAGAGCACCGTCAGAATTTATGCTCAGACCTCCACGACGGGCTGGGGACAGGGTGACAAGAAGCGGTGGGACTGGGTCAGAGGCACCAACCACCTCGCTGCCAGGCCCTCCCGCGAGCAACGACACAGTGCACATCATCAGCGCTCAAGGTAGCACCATGCTTCCACCGGAACCGCCAAAATCAGTTTCCTGACCGGAATCTGGGAATACGGAGCATCGCCTAGAGCCAGGCTGAGAGTCAGGGACACAGT
>CM053513.1:2962496-3099117 GCA_028627145.1 Eidolon dupreanum
GGGTGCTTTCATTCTCTACCATTAGCTTCACCATACTGAAGGACACATGCCCACACGCAGCTCTGCAATGACATGCCTACAGCTTATGATCAAAAAGAAAAGGGTCCTTTGTCAATTATCTATGTTTAGAGCTCTCAGAGGAGCTGTGGCTACTTCATTTTGGGCCACGTGCCCAGCCCATGAGCTACTCTCTTGTCAGTCACATGAGGCAGGTGGATCAGGGCATTTAAGGTTCATAAAATGACTCTTGTGACCAGAAGGACAGCATTCTGTGATTATCACACTCATTTGGAAAAAAAATGTGAGGAGGCAAGACAATGGACAGATTTTATATATACATATATACACATATGTATACATACATGTATACATATATGCATACACACTTTTCCACCACATGAATATGAATCTCACAGCACTTTTGTAAAAGCTCACTGTGGTAAACTATGGGAAGGTGTTTTGAAATCTGTAATGCAGCTTACTGCAAGAGCCTGTTATTTTAATACACCTCTCTCTCTCTCTCTCTCTCTCTCTCTCTCTCTCTCTCTCTCTCTCTCTCTATATATATAAAATACAGCAGTTACCTTTCTTACCACTAGATGGCAGTCAAGTATAATTAGCTTATCAAATGGCTGACTTTTATACAGTTACTAAAAATAAGCCTGAAACTAAGTATTTTTTAAGTGCTTTCAATAGGCAGAAGGCCACGATGTGAAACAATTTAAAGAGAGGTCTGCCTATCACAGAGTGATGTTATTGATGTGTATGTGTTCTCATTGCTCACTCATTCACTCACACACTCATTTTATGCACCTGCGGTACATATTCCTGTACTGATTCTTACCAAAGTAGCAGAGTTTGCGTCTAACTGGAAATTCAATATGAATTCCTTCGAGTTGTATAAAGAAGAAACTAAATACCTAGATGTGGATTCTCACGAGTTATGCATTCGATACAGGTAGACTCAATTTGTGTATTAAGAACACTAAAAATGATCAATATTTATGGAAAACAATATGTACCTAGCAGTGTTCTAATAATTTTGTGTGTCAGTAGATTTTAATTTGTAATCAAATTTAAATAGAGTAAGAATATCAATCTGAGAAAGCTTCTTTGAATGATATAGAGAACGTGAATGAGTTTTGAAAGTTCTAATAAACCATGATACATTATATCATTACTCTAAATTAGTTATGCATGTTCCTACTCTATAACTTTAGAGACGATAAAACTGAGGTACTAGCTGACTTAGCTAGGAAGCATGAGAGTTGCAGTTTAAACTTAGGTAACTTGTCTCCTAGCCCTACACAGAGCAATATAAACTCACATAAACTCATGGAGTGTATATCGTCATTTTTATTAACTATTGTAATTTCAGTCCTGATACAATAACCTATAGTAGATATGAACACATATATTATATACTCAATACTTATTTTTAGAATAAAGGTATATTTTTGTTTTATAAATATTCAATTTGAAGACTGTTGTCATTTATTCAGTTATCTCTTTTATTTCTCAGAGCACTCTTTTAAGGAATATCTGGCAGCTAGATGAAGAAAAGCATGGCTCCCTTAAATGACAATATTCAAAAAATTGACCATATTTAAAATAATCAATAAAACAAAACCATATTTTTTATGTGAAAAAGTTATATTGCAAAAAAAGACTGTTTATTAGTTGCTATAGCGAATATATTTACTTCTGAAATGCTCAAAATGAGCCTTAGAGCTCAAAGTGTAATGAAGGAAAAAGTTCAGAAAACAATTGAAATGCAGTATGGCAACCTCGAGTTGTTTGCAAAATTTAAAGAGGGAAAATCTAAGTGGGAGGGAGAGTGTGGATTATGGGATGTGGATGGAAGGATTTTCCTGGAAAAAGTGGCACCTGAACAGAATTTTGAAAATAAATAATTTAGTGAAAAGATGGAAAGAGATTTCAAAGTCACTCAACATTAGACCGCTGATGAAGACTCAAGCAGAGCTGAAGCATAGCGCCTACTGGAGAGGGGGCTGGGGAGAGGTACAGAGGTGGACATGAGATTGGAAAGACAAGCAAATCCAAGTCGTGAAGGGCTTTTGATGCTATGATTTCAGCAGCAAAGATAACCCCTTTAAAAGATGTCAAACGGGGGAGGGACGTAATCAAATGAATTTTTCAGAAAAGCGGCTTTTGTGGTAGTGTGAAGAAAAAAATTGAAGGAATAGGATGGAGGCAGGATGGCCAATTAGGACATTACAGAATTTCAAGGAAGAAAATGGTAGACTTGGACCAAAACACAGACATTTGGAGAAAAACCTGCATGTCTTAGGAGAAATAACACAAGTAGGACTGGTTAAGCTTGGTGACTCATTCAATGTGGGCTATAAAAGAAAATTGGGATTCAAGATAACATCCAAGAGTTTTGCTTGTTGGTCTAGGCAGAAGGTGAATTCAAGAGAAGGAACAGGTTACAAAGGAAATGGATGGAAATGACACCGGGCACAGTAAATCTCAGGTTCCCCTGGGTCACCTGAATGGAGGTATTCTAACAGTGATTCAGTATAAGAGTGTTGAGGCAGGAGATAAATTTGAGCAGAAGACAAACTTTTCAGAGACATTAGCATATAGGTAATAGCTCAAGTGATAAGAGCAGGTAAATCCCATTTGAATACCTTTGTCTACTCTTCTACCTGGCCAGCACCTGGTCATTCTTTAAGTCTTAATTCTGTTGTTCCTTTTCTGTAAAGTCTTTCCTGTCTCTCTCAGGCGAGTACAGGTCTAAATATGTCCATGGTGACCATGCATTTTGTCATTCTCCATCAAAGCAGTCATCAACTTGAATCGAAACTGCTTACATCTCTCTATGCCTAGCTGTATATTTTTATCCCAAAGTCTTTTCAAGTCTAGTAAAGTTTCTGGAACATAATGGGTGATCAGAAATAGACACAGAACTAATCTTTCTGAACCAAATCTAAACGATTTTCAAATCTTTATTAGCAATACAAAATGTAACCCTGAAAGGTAAAGTCCACATCCTGAACTTCGGCCCATGAATTTGCATGATGCCATATATTTTGATGTGGAACATCTCATTTTAAAATATGCAGTGTCTAAAATCTTGAGATGTCTGATCTGTTAAAGGGAATCAGTTGCTTTTAAATGTTGAATGAAAACGTTTCTGCACAACTGTGATTTGCTTACCTGACCTTTTACATTCGGTTTATTGAGGATCGTTAAAAAGGATCTCTAGCAATGCTTTCAGTAACTCTAAATGCTGTTAGTAGATAACTTAGATCATTATTATTATATTTTTCCACTGAGAAATCTTTGTAATAAACTGAGTTCTTAAAATATTGCCAGCTGGTCCAGTAATATAGCACTTAAGATGCCTCATGATATATTAACTGCTTTTCCTTACTCTGGTTGCTGGCAAGAATACAGGATAAACTGGATGCAATTTTAATAAGGAATCAAGGAACTTGATCATTTTTATTTGCAATATTAAGAAAGACTAATGATTATGAACCGAAATGACAACTGTGATATTTAACATAACAAACATTAAAAGAATGTTTTAAAAATTCCCTTAAAATGCAAAGCAGTCTCTGTAGTTACATAGGAGTATGTTCTGTATTTAGAAGCCCAGTGTGTCTGATGCTCTCGCCATTTGCATTAATAATCTGCTTTGAAATTCTTGGATGAAAATGTTGAAGTTATCAAGTTAGAATACTTTACATCTGAGGAGCTAATATGTGTTTTTCTTTTTAGTCATGATCCTTTAAACTCACCCAGAAGATTATTTGTATTTTAGTTACAGGTACTGTTTTTTCCTTGTTCTCATAGGGCAGGTAGAGTTTCAAATAAACTTAATTTTCTCACTTGATAGATCGCTAACACAGAAGATCTGCACAACGATGGGGGTTCTGTGCATTATCTCAATTTGCAGTCAGGTTCATGCTTTCTGTCCCTCCCATCTCATCTACTCTTAATACTTCTCCTATATAGTAGCATTAGCTGAGGCTGTGTGATCAGAAATAATGCACAGAATGTTTCTGTATCCCTGATGGGTCTGCGGCCAGGCAGGGGAGGTTTGGATTGCTCAAATATGATAATTAAAAAGACCATACTGAAAATCTACTTGAAAAGGTGTGGGCAGGGTTTAAGGAAATTAATTTGAGAGGGAGCAACACCCTGTCACAAGACCATCAGGGAGCCATCATGACCCCTAAATGCAGAGGTACCAGTGGAGGGAACAGGAGCTGAAGAAGGTGGCCTCATTGTAGGAGCTACGGCCTTGCATAGGGGAGCATCTGACAGGCTCGGCAGCAAAGGTGCCGAGGAAGTAAATACTCCGGTTTCAGTCTCCTCCAATCTCTGGTCTGCTGTCAGGATCTATTTTTGAATGAATCCACTGCGCTTACAGAGGATAAAGTAGCCTCATTGATGCAATCCACACAAGTTAACCTCCCGAGATCAGAACAAGTAGAGAAGGGTAGAAACAATCTGGAGGGTACCTGAGGAGGAGCCAGTGCTCATGTTTACAGACGTGTATGAATTCCAGATCTCTTTAACCTCAAGACCAATGTGATTACAACAGTCAGGGTTCTACCAGAAAAAAACAAACAAACAAAAAACAACAATAAAAAAAACAAACAAACAGAAAATGATGGATGGATGGGGAGAAAGACATTAAAGGAACTGGCTTACATCATTGTGAAGGCTGGCTAGGCAAGCCCAAACCCATAGGGCAGGCTGTCAGTCAGGATAAGCTGGAAACACTTAAGCAGGAGATGTGCTGCTGTCCACAGTGCGATTTGCTTCTAACTAAAAGAATATTGCAAAGGTGGTGGGATGTCACTTCCATGTTTATGTTATCTAAGACTATTTGACCCTCTGGGGGCCAGAAGGTGGCCTTTAGAAGGTGAGAGCAGCCCCTGGTCTTACAACCACAGGTTTGTGGGTTTAGAAGGGGGTTATTCCCCCATCAAGCCTCTCAAGGAGGACAGAGCCCAGCCAATACCTTGAACACAGTCCTGTGAGGGCCTAAGCAGAGAACCCAGCTAAGCTGTGCCTGGACTTTTGACCTCAAGAGACTATGAGATGATAAATGTGTATTGTTTATGCTGGTAAATCTGTGGTTATTTGCTATATGAAAATAGATAACTAATAAACACAAGCTCCTAGGAGCAAGCATCAAAGAATGATCCACATGAGAAGTTCAACTTCGAAGTGATAGTTACATCTATTTGCAGTTGATATCCAATCCAGGATGTCAGAAACTGCTCTAAGTACTTTACACATATTGCTAGTTAGATCCTTACATATGACTTTATAAAGTAGTTGTTATTATCCCCATTTACAGTTAAAGAAACTAAAACTATGAAAATGTACTATGCAAATGATAAAGAATTCAACATATATTCAGGTTTTTTAGCCAGTGCCGAGTGGAGGGTTTCTGTTTATCACTGTGTACAGTATTGGGGGGACGCAGGACCCAAAGGCAGAAGTGCTACCTGTTTCACAGAGACTGAGCTGAAGATCAAGTTCATACTGTTCACCAGGAACCCCAGGCAGGTAACTAGGTCAGAGCTCTTTGGTCCACCGGAGATAGGAGTGTCTCTGTGTGCAGAGAAGACTCGCCCTGAGGGGAGGCTGCACTGGAGGTCTGAACTTCCCCGCTTCCCGTGGCTTGGGGCGGACACATCCTCTCTACTCACGCCCAGAAAAGACTGAGAGTTCAGAGAAAGCCCTCCCTGTGCCCTACCCCTTAACCCAGAAAACTCAAACTCATTCTTCACCTTGCCTTATTCCTTATGCCTCATTGTCTGGGAAAAAAATCGCTTAAGAAATTCTACTTTGCAACAGAGAACAACAACAATATTGTTATTGTTAATCTCTACATCATGGCAGGAAACTCAATAGCTTAAAGGAGATGGTCTAAAACAAATAACCAAAACTGATAGCTCCTACGATGATCCAAAGAGTTCAATCCAAGGAGAGCTATTAAAATAAAACTGGCTGGATTTACAGAGTAAAGAAAAAAAAAAGAATTAAATTATTTGAAGGGATCTTAAAATAATTTGATAATTTATAACGATTCCTGGTGAAAAGTGTTAAGCTTGGAATAGGTGGGTATACCCTTAACGGTATGAGAAAACTGCAACAAAATGATCGTTAATATTGAATATTAGAAAGGTTTCCAATAAAGTCAGAAATATAACAAGGTGTCTGCTCTTCTTCCAGTGATTCAACATTACATTAAGGTTTTTACTTACTGCAATAATGCAAAAAAAAAAAAAAAAAGATATAAATAATAGGAAAGAGAAAGACAAATAGTCTCTATGTTTAGACTTAGAAAAACATGAGAATCAATAGAAAAATAGTTAAAAATCATAGATGAATTTAAGAATGTGACTAGATGCCAAAAAAACATACAGAAATCAATGTTTTTCTATATGTTAAAGATCACAGATTTATAAAAATAAGAGAAATAAGATTCCTTTCACTAAGACATAAAATGCCTAGCAACAAACCTAGGAAGAAAAGAATAAAATTTAAATAATGAAACCTATAACATTTTGTTGACAGATCAAAAAGATGACAATAAATTAAGAGATATTATTTTTGCAAAGATTTGACATTATAATAATGGAAACTCTTTTGTAATTCATGTAATATTCAACCTAACTACAATCAAAATATCTATGGATTATTTTAAACACTATTTTACAGGTTGATTCTGTAGTTCTGGAAAGATAATATGTAAAAATAAACCCAAGATGAATAAAATCTAAACTTAAAAATAAGACTATAAATACATGAACATAAATCAGAATGAAATCTCTGCTACATTGCACTGGAGAAGACCTTCCTAAGTAAGACATGAACCCAGAAGCCACAAAGATTAAAGACAGATGTGACTACGTAAAATAGAAACCTTACATGAAGTAAGACTTTGTGACATCAAAAGACATGTGGGACGCAGTAATGATTACACAGTATGTCAAGAGCTGGCGTCCCACTGAGAATGGGCATTCCAGGAGATCAGTCGGCCAAGGTCACCCCCAGCAGTTTCTGGTAATTCCACGTCTTTCTTTTTCCTGAATACCAGTCTGGCTTCAGAGGTCTGGGCTGCCTGGTTCTAACGGTTTTGCAGGACTTAAATTCTCTCCATCAACTTCTTCCCTTCTCTTTCTAAGGGTAGCTTCCATTTGACTGTCTGACCCTGACTGATATGCGATTTTCCTTAAGATACATTTATACTATTTGAATAAAATTTATACAGTTCCTTTTCAAGCAATTTTATAGGACACAAGTACCATGAATGACAGTTGACAGTTGGGAGGCTTCACCCTCCACTCTCCTATCCCTCTCTGCTAAACAGTAGTAGATCTTAAAAACACCACCTACCAGAATTTTCATAGTTTATTTTTTGTGCCATATGTGCTTCACTTTTATAAGTGTTAAATAATAGCATGTAATTCAAATTACAGCTTTGCACAATACTTCTTCAGTTTTGTTACTCTAGGCTTATAGTTTCTTTCTTACTCTTTTCCATTGTTACAAAATGGGAGGGAGAGGGAAAAGGAGATAGAGGGGCCAGTAGGGGGAGTGAGGAGAGAGAGAGAGAGAGAGATTGATTGAAATTATTTTCCTCAATTCTTAGGTTTTTTTTTTTTTTTTTTTTTTTTTTTTTTTATTATACACCATGACTTTTATAAAAAGGGCCTTTTATGTAGATAGATTTCAGTAAATACTTAATGACGATTTGATTTTCACTCATCGGTAAAGTTCACATTTCTAGTCTCCCTTGCCAAGAAATCACAGCAAATTGTGTTGTAAGCCCATTTCCCACCCTTTGTCTTTTTTTCTCCTACTCCTGTTAAGAATGTTTCCTAAATCATTTGAGGATAAGAAGCAACAAATGTCTAGTTGTTTAATGAAGAACAGTCAAATGGAATATGACGTTCAGGGAGGCCACGATTACTCAGTAATAAGTGAATTGGCTTACTTTCAAATAGTGGACAAACAAAAGAAAATCTCTTGCAAATTATAAAGTAGCAACACATTATCCTTATACTCAACCGAAACATCAAGCTGAAAAAGGGGTATTTAAGTGATCATTCTTCAGCATTCAGAAATCTAAAAATGTTTCACAGTCCACAGTCTATACTATATTGATATTAATTTATTCTTGTATTCTTCCATCGTAAAACATATACGTGGATTATGGTTAGAAAGCAGGTACTTCTCCTGACTCCAGCTTCTTTCCCTGTGGAAAAAGGTCTACAGAATGCATGCACAGCCCACAGCAGCCAGCAGAGGGAGGTGGAGAACTTCTCAGTGGCAGCTGCTCTGCTCTCTTCGTTTCTGCTGTTTTAACTTTGTGTATAGAACAATCATTGAGCTGTCAACCCAAATTAGCACAGAAATGCCTGGAATCTGTTCCATCCAAGCCACCTCCTTTTTCTAAAAATTGTTCTTCAGTTTACTGTAGCTCACTGAATTATGAAAGAGATATTTGCATGTTCTAAAATAATTCGATACAAAATATGAAAAGGTAAAGAAAAGCATGTGGCCTTTGAAATTGATTGCATTATTTATATGGGAAATTCTCCACTACAGGAAGCGTTTGGGCTGTGATCAGATAGGTCTAGCCCCAGGTTTCCTCTTTAGTGACTTAGCACTGTAATATTATGTATGCATTTTGGACTGAGCCTCTTCTAATAAAATGAAAGAGAGAATAAAAATAGCTGACTTTCTTTTAACATAGTTTTGCATTAGTTGCATTATGTATTTCAGAAAGGTGTTCTGAGAAAAATTGTTAAGAAGTCAGTCTAAAAATTTCTCCGGTCATTTAAAGAGCATCTTGCCTTGTGAATGTACAAGTTTTTTGTTTTGTTTTGTTTTTGTTTTTTGTTTTTTGGTTTTTTTTTTTTTTGCATTTAATGTCCTTTAAAACTCAGGAAATTATTAAATTAACATATTTTGCACATTAACAATAATACTAGATAATTCTTTTTTAATTCTATTTTTAAATTCTCTTTAAATTTATAAAATTAAAATTATTATCCCGTTTTTCTGGTTTGGTTACAAACTTTTTACTATGTGCACTTATTACTTATTTACTATATATTATTATGTGAATTTTTATATGCACTTTTCGTCTCAAAAGAACATTGACCAAATCTTTTGAAAATCTAATTATGGATCTGAACTGGATTTTTATATTGTATGCTGCTGAAAATTTCATAGTACAGATATATGTAAATACAAGCAATAGAAAACAACTTTAGCTAATTTAGACATTAAAGTATTTCATTAAAATAATATTTGATCCATCCTTGTCAAAATAGACTCTGTGCACCATGCTTTACTGCATCGCCAGCTTCTATTTCAAGGACTGGAGTGGGCATACTGATGGCTACAGCCTAGTACATATGCCCATACCTGAGCAGCAGGGGAAGTAGGGATAGCAAACATTGTGATTATTGATGTTGCCATGGTGATAAATAGGCTGTGTTACCTCAGGTGTGGATTCCCCACAGATGAAAAGGGCATTTGTACCAGGTGACAAACTCAATGACATATGTCTACTATATATACACCTCGGCTGCTGAGATTTAGCTAATACTTATAAATTATACGCTTGGTACCTGTCACTAACGTAGTTGCTGAGGATAGAACTGTGAAACCCACAGATAAAGATTCTTGCTAGTGTAGAATTTACATCCAGGCAGGAGAGGGAAGATTAAAACAACAAAGACTGTATAAAATAATAAAGTATGCATTTTGTGACATAGGGGAAGAATAAATGATAATGATTAAAGCTTGTTAAAGAGTGAAAGAGAAAGAGAAGGTGAATGGAAAGAAGCTCTCCCTTAACAAAACCTAAGCTTCAAAAGGGTCAACTCAAAGTCTCATCAGATAGCACGTGCAACTTGAAGTTAAGGATTTCTAGGTTATGCCCATGGCTCCTTTCATTGTTAACTTGATTCCCATTCTTAGAAAGTAATAGGTTAATTATAAAATTAACAATTATTGGGAAACAACTACCAATGGGACTCCTAAAGGCTACACATTTTGAGTAGAAGCACTGACAGTTTTTACTCCCAAGTTTTATTTCCATGGATGTTTATATATTGACAATCTTGAAAGGTAAATACCTCTTCCACTTGGCACAGAGGCAGATTTGTTTCCTGAACAGGATAATAAAAATAATGTCTCCCTCTGGGGCAAATGTTGGGCATATTTGTGAACAGCCACTTTTAAATAAAATATTGGTGTTTCCAAAATTTGGAGGTCCTTTGTTTTGATGTAAACTCACTGCATGTGCAGAATCCACTGGGTCTCTGCGGCACCCTAAAGAGATTTGGGAGACAAAAGGAAATGTGGGAACATGAAGCTCATGCTTCTGGCTACACCATAAAAGACAAAGTCCTTTGTCTCTGACCTAGGAATGTCATGTCTTCTTTCCGTATCCATGAAATCCTGCCTGTTAACTTGCAAGCAGGGGGAGATCCCAGACACTACAGTTCTTAACAATCATCAACATACCATTTATTTACTTATTTTTAATCACAGCAAGAACACTTAACATTAGCTCTACCATCTTAACCAATTTTTAGGCAAAAAATACAGTACGTAATCAGAGCACAAAGGAGAGGGAAGGAGTGATACTACATAGGAACGAAATTTTCATTTAGATTGAAATTAAGTTGGTAACAGACCAAACTAGATTGCTACAAATTAACATATTCATATGGTTCCTGGGACATCACTTATAATATACAAAAAATATAGTAGAAAATTCAACAAAGGAATTAAAACAGTAAACCGTTTTATTCTATTTAATGATAACATAAAAAAGGCAGTGATGAAGTAATGGAACATAAAAGACATAAGATGTGGAAGAAAGAAATAGCAAGAATTAAATCCTACCTTACCAGTTATTATATTAAACTTAAAGGACTAAATACTTCAATCAAAAGGCCGAAGATATTAACTAAATAGATTTAAAAATGACCCAATTATATGCTATCTGCAAGAGTTACACTTCAGATTCAAAGACACAAACAAATTGAAAGTAAAACACTAGAGGAAGGTAAACAGTTGACCACTGAACAACACGAGTTTGAAGTGTACAGGTCCACTTACATGCAGATGTTTTTCAATTGACTGTTTCACTGACCTATACAGTTCCCCTGACCCTCCTGGCTCAAGCCCATACTGTTCGTGAATCAGCTCCACAGCCGGCAATCAACACACATAGAGGACTGACTATAGTTGTGTGTGAATTTTTGATTGCACAAGAGGTCAATGCCCCTAAACCTCAGGGTGTTCAAGGGTCAACTGTGTTAAGAAGATAGTGATCAAAAAGTAGTGGGTGGATATACGAAAACTACTATCAAAGTAGACTTCAGGGCAAAATTTTTTTTACTAGAGGCAAAGAAGGATGTTTAATAATAATTAAAGAGTAAACCTACAAAGAAACATAATAATTGAAAACATATATGATCCCAACTAGAGAACCACAAAGTACATGAATTAAAAACTGACAGAAGTGATGGAAAAAATGGAAAATTCAACAGTAATAGTTGGACACTTCACACCCTACTTATAACTATGGCTAGAAAAATTAGATAGTAGATCAATAAAAAAACTAGAAAACTTGAACAACTCTATAAACTAAAGGAATTAATAATAGAACACTTCACCCAACAACAGCAAAATGCAACATTCCTCCTAAATGCACAAAGGACATTCTCCACAGTAGCTTCTATATTAGGTCATAAAACATAAATTTAAAAGGATTAAAATAATAGAAAGTATGTTCTCCAACCACAACAGAAATTATAAATCAACAAAAAAAAGCAATTTGAAAAATTTATAAATATGTAGAAATTAAATAATACACTCCCCAATCACCGGTTAATTAAAAGAGAAATAACAAGGACAATTAGGAAGTATTTTGAGATGAATGAAAATGAATGCACAACATGCCAAAACTTAGCAAATGCAGCTATAAACAGTGCTTAGAGGAAATTTATAGGTGTTAAAGCATTAGCAAAAAGATGAAAGATATTCATATGCATATCAATAACTTGTCCTTCTAAGACATTAGAAAAAAGAGCATATTAAGCTTACAGTGAGCAGGAGGAAGGGAATAATAAAGACCAGAGGAAAAACAATAAAAGGAAAGATAAAGAAAAATCAATGAAACAAAAGTTAACAAAATTTCAGGAGGATTCTCCAAGAGAAAACTCAAATGACTAAAATTAAGAATGAAAGAGGGCCTCACTATTAACCTTACAGAATAAAAAAAAGGATTACAAGAGACTAATATGAACAATTGTACCCCCATAAATTAGACGATCTAGATAAAATGAAAAAAAAATAAATGAAAGACACAAAGAACTGAAACTGATTGAAGAAGAAAAATGCAATCTGATAGACCTACAGCAAGAGAATGAATTAGCAATCAAACCCATTCTCCCCACAAAAGCCCTGGCCCAGGTGGCTTTAATGATGAATTATGCTAATTTTTAAAGATTAATTAAAACCATTCCTTCACAAACTCTTTGCAAAAATAGAAGTAGAGAAAAGACTTTCCCAGTCATACAATAATATAGCATTACTCTGATGACAAACCAAAGACATCACAGGAAAACTATACATCAGTTTATATTCCTTATGAATACAGAGGGGGAGATCCTTTAAAAATACTAGAAATATTATCTAGTAACATAAAAAATAAGAACTGTATACCGTGAACAAGTGTGATTTATCTCAAGAATTCAAGGTTGGTTTAACATCCACAATTCAGACAATAATTAAGAGTCCAGAAATAAACTAGTTTGTGGTCAATACAATTTCTAAAATGGTACCAAACAATTCAGTGGATGAAATAATAGTCTTTTTAACCAATGATCCTTCAATGACAGGATATTCTCATGCATATGAATGAATCTGAACCAGTATTCACAGCATATTCAAAATTAAATAAAAATGTATCATAGACTCAAATGTAAGAGATAAAGCTATGAAACTCTTAGGAGTAAATCTTTATAAACATGAATTAGGCAATAGTTGTTTTTGTTTCAAATGACACCATTAAAAAAGTGGAACAGAAACTCAGAGAATAGGAGAAAATATTTGCAAGTCATATATCTGATAGGGGGTTTGCATCTGGAATAGGAAAAAAATTCAACTCAACAATTAAAAGACAATAACCCAATTAAAATAGGCAAAGATTTATACATTCTCCAAAAAAGATATACAAATGGCCAAAGAGCACAGAAAAAGATGCTGATGGTTACATAACTCTGTTCAACTTTATTAGTCATTAGGGAAATACAATTCAGATCCACCATGAGATATCACTTCATTCCCATTAAGATGGCTAAAATTAAAACAAACAAAATAAAACCAAATAACAAGTGTTAGCAAAGAAGTGGAGAACATGAAACCCTCATACAAGTGTTGAGATTGTAAATGGTATAACCGCCTTAGAAAACAGTTTGGCAATCCCTCAAAATGTTAAACATAGAAATTACAATTTCACCCAGTAATTCCACTTGTAAGTATATACCCAAGAGAACTGAAAACATGTGTTGCACAGACATTTTTGTATAAATGTTCTTATAACATTATTCATAATAGGCAAAAAGTGAAAGTAACTCAAACATTCATGCACTGATGAATGAAGAAATAAAATATCTATACAAAGAAATATTATTTGACATTAGAAAGGAATGAAGTACTGACACATGCTAAGACATGGATAAACCTTAAAAATATTATGCTAAATGAAAGGAACCTGTCACCAAAAAAAGGCCACTTATTTTATGAATTGATTTATATGAAATGGCCAAAGTGGTCAATTCAAGAAGACCATGAAGTAGATAAGCAGTTTTCTGTGCAGGGGAAAAAAGAAGTAACTTCCAATAGGTATGAAGTTTCTCTTCAGGGTGATAGAATTTTTCTAAAGTTAGATAATGCTGATGGTTGCACAACTCTGTGAATCCACTGAAACCACCAAATTTTATAATTTACAGAATGAATGTTACGTTAAGTACACTGAATCTCAAAAAAGCTTTTTTTGAAATAAAACACATATTAACTAAGATGGACCGTTTGATAAGATTTTTGTAGTAAATACACCTTGAAGGGACATATCCACCTGAATAACATATAATATGATAGAGAATGTAGGTTCCCAAGATCCCTAAAAATTCCCTTTAGCTAAAGAATCATTTACTGACAGTAAGTATTATATTTTACCTTTTGAAATATCGGAGAAACCAGAAAGGATGTGAACCAAAATTAACAAAAACTTTCCCAGAATTTTAATGCTCTTCTCAAATTTCAGCAGAACGTGAGAAATTCAGGACAGCAGCTACCTACTATGAAGCCGTTTGCTAAAGTCACTGGCAGTACTGGTCTTGGGGAGAAGGTGAATCACCTAGAATCACCTGACAGTTATTCACCAGTCAATTGTTTTGAGCAGAACTCTGACAAGTATTGGTGATTAGAAACCAAATAAAATATGAATTCTCCCTTCAAAACTCTTAAAGTCTAGTGAGAAAGAAGATAAACCTATAAATGAACAACAGCAAGACAATCTTCTAAATTTCATAGTGGAGACATATGCTTGGTTCAGTTGAAACACAACTTTCTTCACTTGTAGCTGGGCTGGAATTTGTGCTGATATTATAGGTTTCAAGTTAGAGAGGAGAATTTCAAGCCTTAGTGAGTCTCAGTTCTATTCCCAGGAAGCAATGATTACAGGAGGAATAGAAGCAAAATGTACCACTAGGTATTCGGAACATGTATGCATCCTGCGCAGCTGCAAGTAAAGAGAAAAAGAATATCTGTACTGACATGAGCTTCTCAATCTGCATACAGTCCAACAGTCGTTAAAGAACTTGAGACCATTAAAATCCCTACGTACGAGATATCTTCCAAACCTCTTAAAGAGTTAAAAGATTTGTCCTGTACTGTACCCATTTAATTCGATAGGCAGTACTGGGATATGTGGTATGTGCAAAGATGAATAAAAACGAACCAGTACCGTCTAACAGGGTGCAAACAAAGGGTTAATTATCATGCATCTTTTTTGTCAGTAGAGAAGACTCCTTTTCGGTTTTTAAAAAGTACTCTTTATCACTGAATTTTATATTCATTTTCAAAGTGAAATGAACAGAACCAAAAAACAACACTTTAGCAATCTGTCCGTTCATTCAAAACAGGTACCTGTCAGTACATTAGTGACAGTGCCAGCTGGTGAGCTAAAATTATATCTGCTCAATTGTTATTCTGCTGCAACGAGAGAAAATATCTAAAATAATATAATTACCTGGCCTGTGAATTTCCTTAATTGAAAAATGTGGGGTGGCAGCTACTAGAAAAAATATACACTACTTTTTTTTTTCTTTTAGTCTCATCCTAATTTCTTTGTGGACTAAGAACATAAACTCTTGCTTTTTTAGGAAATGTTAAATTTATCCTTGAAATAATTTGCCATTACCTTTCTAAGTTACATGGAGAAAATGAAGCATATTCTCAAGATGATCAAGAGCACACCACATCCAAATTGGCTGTGCCAGGACAGCACAGGAATGTTATCCATGCCCTTGCCAACAGATGATCCCAGAGCTGTGTTTTATCCAAAGGGTCTCCATTCTTGAGCAACTGGGCCATTTAGTAGATCTCAGCTGCTAACCCTCCTTTGATATTTGAAATTTATTTTCAGGAAAAGCCATGTCTCACTATATATAAATAATGTGGCAATGCAGCTCCAGCTGCTGATTCTTGTCTGTCTTAGCTAAGAAATCCTTGCTTTTTTTATGAACCAAAGTATTGAGTTTGAGGATTAAGAGACAGAACAGGTATAATTGCTTGCTGTACAAACATATCTCAGAGGATTATATCTTGAGAGTATTTTTAATTGGAAAAAATTACTTAGAAAAGTATAAGACAGTCCTAGAGTTGGTGAAGTTGTTCTTCACTGGGGTACAAGTCAGTAATTCTGAAAACAGAACCTAGTTCTTACAGGAAAATATCAATTGTTTTATTTCCATAAAACATCAAAAGGTAAATGTAATTTCATTTTTTGCATCTCATTTGCTGCTTAGGTTGACTTGTCTTCTACTGTGATCTAATGTTGATATAAATAATTATCTCTTTATGTCAAAGAATAGTTATATCTTTCTCTGAAAAGAATACTGCTATGTAGTATCTTGCCTTCCAAAGCTGGTTTGTAAGTTTATTTTCTAGGAAAAAAACACCTTATCATCTCTTTAAAAAAATAAAGAAAAAAAAAAAAAGAATTCCATGTTCCCTAATCAAAATGTATATATTAATTAAGTTAACCACCAATAAGTACTAATGTACAGTTGACCCTTGAAAAACATGAGTTTGAACTGTGTAGGTCCACTTATATGTGGATTTTTTTTTCAATGAAACATAATCAGCCCTCCATATCCTTGGGTTTCACATGTGTGGATTCAAGCATGGATATGGAGTGCCAACGGTATGCATTTTTCTACACCGTTTTATAGAAGGGACTTGAGCATCCTCAGATTTTGGTATCCAGGGGGGTCCAGGAAGCAATCCCACGTGGATAGAGAGGGACAACTATGGTTATGTTTTTGGGGACTCAAGAGTTATAGGCAGATTTTTTAGTGCATGGGGGTTGATGCCCCAAACCCCTGCATTGTTCAAAGGTACAATGTACTAGTATTTTTGCTTGGCCCTGTCTTTTCTGAATTCTATAGTACAAGACAACAAACACATAAAATAGGAAATATATGAAGTTGGTAACAGGATACAAACTGGTAGATAGGCTCATCATGGATAAATGGGCGAGGAGCATAAACAAGGGTATGGGCACAGTATATTAACAAGACATAATTTCAGGCTGGTACCCTGCATATATTTTACATACCAGAAACTGATATCTAAACTGCTTCTTAGCTATTCCCAAAAGGAGGCTTTTCAGGAGTTATTTCTTCATCAGACTAACAGAGTCTAGCTAGGCATTAACTTTTAAAAAAAATAAGTCAAACCAGATTTTAAGATTCAAAAAACAAAACAAAACAAAACTGAATGTTCTTCAGTACCTCTACAAACTTTTTAATTCTTGCTATTCTTGTTGCAAATCTAGGGTTTCAAAGATACTTTTAATTTGGCTCCTTTTAAATGCATTGCTGAATAAATCCTCATTTTGAATGACTATATTAGTAACTGGCAGATTGTTAATTTAAATTCCTTCTACTGTTCAAAGGCAGCAGAAGTTAATGGTTTATATTTGGTTATAAAATCTTTTATGATGACTTAAAATTCATAGTCATAGTGACATGATTTGAGTTCTCATTTCTAAAAGCCCCTGTGTTGTGGAGCCTCTGCCCCTCCAGTTCTCCAGCCCTTCACCAATATTCTTGGAAATCTACTGTGTCCTGGGCATTAGGACACAGTGAAAAGAAACAGGAGAAGCTCTCCCCTCCCCCACCACACACACACACACTTATATAAGTGATATCTGTTACAATATAAACATGTATATCTCTAAGTGACATATAAGTATATATGTATCACTATATATATAATATATATACTAACATATATCCAAACTCTGTGTATCTATGTATCTATCTATGCATCCATCCATCCATCCACTATCCATCCATCCATCGACATATATATTGGCATGTGGTGTGTGTGTGTGTGATCTATCCTTTAGAACAATAAGTGGCCCATGGTATGTTCTTAATGTTGGCTATTAATGTCAAATATTTCTCACATATAAACAAGAGTTGCTTGGTAACTAAAAGTGTATAATTAAATATAAAAGATACATAGAACTTGTGGGTGTTTTAAATTCAGAAGTGGAAAACTTGAACTATATTATTTTATTATATTAATGACACAATAATTTCTATGTGTGAATGACTTTCTAAAATATAGAAACTATTTAAAATAATTTGTTTTCAAATTCTGAATTCTTTTATTTACAAACTAAAGTAATGCAATTTGGTTACAAAAAATTTATAAGATTTCATCAAAATTAATTCCCTCCTTCATTTATGGTTATTGCAGCTTTTCATGTTGTATGTTAGATCTACAGATATAGAGAAAAATAAAAATTACAAGTAACTTAAGAACTTAAATGGAAAAAAATAAAATTTTTTTTAAGATCCATTTAAGATTCCCTTCCCTTTCCCCTCCCCTGTACATAATGACTCTTATTTCTCTCTGTTTTCCTGCAGAATCAGTTCATAGCTCCTTTTGCTTTTTCTGCTTTGAAGGCGACCACTTCCAGTTTTATTTAATGGAGGACAGTTAGTTGTATAGAGCGTCACAGGAAATGTGAAAAAAGGAACGGGTATCTGAAAGTTCAGGTGAATTTATTCAGTGCTTGTTTACCTCTGACCTTGGCATGAGAAATATTTTTTAAGGGATATGAAAAGAATCCTACAAAATAAAAGTCTGTAATTTCTAGGTGTAACTTTCTGAATTACATGATTTCCCCAATGGTTCTAAACTTGACAAAACAATACGTCCCTTTGTAATTTCATCATTTAGAAGAATACACTCTAATTCAAAGGCATAAAGGACCTCCACAGATGAAAAACCGCCCAACCAGATATTCGGTACAAAATTATCAGTGACCTGGAACGGCATTTCCTTTTCTCCTCAGTTTTGAGAATTCTTCTCATTATTAGGAAGAGATGGACAAACCACCAAGATTCAAAGGACAAGGACATACATTAAGAGTAGTCCTTACACACACAGAACAGATTAGACTGACCCACGTGCGCAGTCTTCGGATGTATCCAAACAAGTGGCCGTCTCTGCGGCCGAGGGAACGGTGGGCCCACCCAGAGCATGAGTCAAGGATTCCACCTGTTCTACGGCTTTCCTCTCCTTTGCTATTTAGAAGGAAAACTTTCTGCTATCTTCAATCTTCTGATGAACAAGCCAATCAATAAAATACACTGTCCATTTTCTCTCCTATGTACATTTTTGGAGTTTCTAAAGCCATTTGGAGGCTGAGAATATTCAAATTCAGGAAGCTTAAATAGGAGATCATTTTGGGTATTTTACAAATTCATAATAATTTCTGAATTAGGTATGAAGGTTGAATGATTCTGACTCTTAATTCCACTAGCAGATCTGGTTCTCCAGAACCCTCTGATGTTTTGGGTCTTAATCCCTCTAGCTATGTCTCGGGAATTTCTATGACGATGGGCTGGGAACTAACCATGCCCCTGTCAGTATCATTACTGTTAGTTCATGTCTATTTAAGTTTAGCAACAAATGCATTCTGAGGAGGGAGAAGTCTTGACATTTCTGAGATAGTGGATACCATTTTAATATATTCAGATAATATGAAATCTTGAAACATACCTATTCTGAACTAAAAGTACCACCAGTCATTATTTGGTGACATATCTAGAAATCAAGTTTGCATTTAAGTAACATCACACCAAATTTCAGTATTATTTTAACAGCTATCTCATTATAAAGAATATACTATAATTCAAAGGAGAATCCAATAGTGCGAAGTAAATATTTTTAAAATTAATAGAAAATGTGATATCAATAATTTAGATATTATATATTAACCAATTGATATGAATTAAAAAATAATATTCTAAGTATTCTGCATATACACAATTAGGGCTAAAATTATTAAAAGTGATACTTGAAACTTGCTATGATTCCAAATGCAAAATAATGTGAGATATTCACTATTTACTTTTTACTAATTTTAGCTTAGATTCTACTTATAACTAGCATTCATGATGATGAGTAGATATTTGAATATCCACAAAACACTTTTGTGAAAAACATGAATTAAATATTAATTCACTTTTATTCCGCACCATTTATTTCTTGCTTGTCAAAGAAAATACACTGTATCATGAACTCTGAAGGACACAAAGAAAGCCATTTTGTGACCTCTAAAAGCATTCAGTGTAGTTGGAAAGACAGATAAAATAAAAATGAACACAGTGAACATGAAGTGCAATTAGTTCTCACTAAAGTTACAAATAAGTTATTTTATAGTCTCAGAGATGGGAGACTAATTCCACTTCAGGGACCAAAAAGGCTTTATAAAAGCAATGGCATTTGATCTAAGGCTTTAAAATTGTCAAGACTTGAATGGCAACGAGGGAGTGACATTAGGAGATGCCATGACTGGAACCCTCTGAGAACTCTTAACGTGATGCTGTAGCTGAAAGATGAAGTTTGAGGCTGATGTGGAGTGGAAGGAGAGAAGCACCAAATTAAGGAATTATTTAGATGTGGAACTGATCAGACTCAACGCAAGTGGGGAAGATTAAGTGACTTTGGCCAAAAATGAGTCAGATATTCTAGTCTAAAGCTAAAAAAAAAAAATAGTTTAAATGAGAGATATAGTTGCAACCTCTGAGGTAAAGGAGACTGCACAGACACACAAGATCCGGCAAAGCCCCAAGGATAGAAGGCCTGGGAAAATTAACATTTATGAGTCAAGTGTTAACAGGGATTCTTCAGAAGGAGATCAAGAAGAAACAGGCAAGCAGGTAGAAGAAAACATATCACAAAGTTGTGTCTTGGAAGCCAAGTAAAATGATATGCTAAGAGAGGAAAATTTTTGACCAAACTGAATATCAGAGAGCAAAAAAAAAAAAAAAAATAAGTGTCAATCATAGCTGGAAAATAAATGGGAAAATACTACTATATGCATGGAAACAATTTCAGGAAAATTAGGATGTGAGAGGGGGATAATTTCTAATTGTAACTGTGATGATTTCACGAGGATGTAATTAGCTTCTATGCTCTTACGCTTGAACACCTCAGTGAGTGCGTGAAACATCACAGAATCACAGCATCAAAGATTTGAAAACTTAAGGTCCTTGTAAAACAATTCTTTCTGGTAGAGTGAAACTTAAGTTGGGACTTGAACTTCGACACAGAAAAAAAGAGAAAACAAAATTCAGAAATATCTCAAATATAGTTAAATATAAAAGCATAAAAATTATTCAATTTCTTAAGTCAGACACTGTGGTATACTGCAAGAAAATCCTAAAATTTTCTTTAGAGAGCACAAACAAATGAAGATCAGTATTGCCAGTGATTTAGGTGTTCTCCGAAGTCAAGACCGGCATCTACGTTCTTGGAACTCTCGCCATGGCCGACTGACGGAGCAGGAGATGCTCCTCCCACGCCTGATGGTTTCTGACTCACGCACGTACCACTGTGGGTCTCACCTTTGTGTGAGGTTCATGCAGTGAAGCAGGACCAAGGTCTCACTTAACAGGGCACATGCCTGGTATAATCAATGTATTTGTCACATTATGGTGGGTATATTTTTTTTTTTTTTGCATCAAATTTGTACACAGTGACTTCTAGGTTTATTTCTTTTACCCCAAAGGTCTTTGCTAGTGCTCTCACTGATTAATTTGTTATGTGATAAAGGAAGAGAAGCCAATCACTGAAGCCATTAAGTGTTGTGTTGGTGGTTCACTTGCTCTTCCATTTTAAGACACACCCTTTGCAGAGTCTGTCATATGGTATCTGGAAGCTGATTAGGAGGACATCATGACCAGCTTGACCCATTTTTAATGCATCGGTATTCAATGGTATCACAGAGAGTTAAACATGGGATTACTGTAACAAATTAATATTAATAATCTTAATTATTGTAACTAATACTATGTAATAAATTAAGATGAAGATGAACAGAATCAGTCCTAGAAACTAAGAACCCTCATCTATAAAATGGGGACAATAATCATATGGAGTAAATGAGCTTAAATTTGTAAAGCACTTTGAAAAGTGCCTGCCCATAATAAGTGCCATTAAAGAAATGTCTGTGATTGAATGAGTAAATAAACAAATAAATAGCAGTTTTAAAAGCTAGGGTCTTTTTGAAATATGGTGACGGTGGAAGAATCATTGTCTGATTACTGTCAATAACTTGATGGCATCACACCACCCTCTGGACCTTGCTAACCCACAGTCAGATATGTCCCTGGACTTTCCAGGTACGAGAGTCAAGTTTTTTTTTTTTATTTTTTATTGTTAATTCGATTTGATATTTTGCCACCTGAAAACCATAAACTCCTGAATAATACATAGGCCTACTGCTGCTAATTGAATTTTCATTTTATATTGGTTTATGGGCATGTATCTATTCTCATTTCTTTATCAATTACCTACTGAGGACCTTCTATGTATCAGGCTATATTGAATACACTGACATGAATACTACCCATCTAGATCTTATAGTCCAGTCAGGTAGAGAGACAGGCTAAAACTATGAGTCTGCTAAAAGCTGTTAAAAATAAACAAGGAAACTGAGTGTCAAGAAATGAGAACATGAGATTAACTTAGGATGACTTATTAGGGGAAGTCGTTTCTGAGCAATTGTTATTTAAGGTGAATATGAAACTTTAAGAAGGAAGAGATTAAAACTAGGTAAAAGAACATTGTAAGCTGAGAAGAAAAACATGGGTAAAATGCCGAAATGCAAACTGTTTTGGTGTATTCAGGGGTTTGAATGGAGACTAGTTTAGCTAAAGTCAAGTGAGCATGTTGGGCAGTAATGCAATAGGAGTTTGAAGGGGTAACATAGAAATGTCACTTAATACTGAGATGACAGTAGGCCAGTGAAGATGGGGACATAGGGAAGTGGCACTTTTAAGAACACATGCACACCATTCACCTTGAAGTCACTGGAAGAATGTGGGATGGGATGTGGTGGGGTAGGGGCTGATAATGCAGCGGCAACCAAGCGTTCTGGAGTTTCCCAGTGAAAGAAGAGACACGCTCATCCACAGAGAATGGGGTCTGATGTTCTAGACTGGGGACCGAAATCTACAGGCAGATTTGTTAAGACCGTCTTGGGTGTGTCCTTGGTAATCAGTGAGAGAGAGTGCATGTGCTGTCTATGCTAGCCCTTATTTTTTGAAAGTGTGTGCCATTGAAGGTATCTTTCAACAGTCAGCATGAGATGTGTACTGACAGTATAAACAAGTAATGCTTCAGATACCAAAGAATATTTACATCTCTTTCTCAACTAGTACATTCGCTGTTACTTTGGAGTGCTGCCTTTTTGACTTGGATTGCTAAAGCAGGCACTTAAATAGCATTCGTTGCACATGGAATACGATACATTTCCAAAGATGTATACAATGGTTCTAACATTCTCGATTTGAGAAATGCTTGGAAACATGCTTATCTGTTGATCATGGCTATTTTGTATGATTTCTCCCCAATAGCCTCATCTGCATCTCTACCAGCAAACCACATTTAACCACTTCAGCAATGTTTAAGTATATATGATCTGATATGCATTTAATTAATTATTTTACAGGAGGGAAATGCTTTTAAACTCATACCCGTATTCTTTCTTGAAAATGTCTCAAGCATTTCAGAAACTCTTCACCTGTAAGTATTGGTCATACTTCCTTTCCACACTAATCTGAAAGTGTTTGGTTGAGAATCATTGATTAGTAGCAGGCAAAAATTCATATACGTTCGTGTAAACCAGTCTCTGACCTTGACTTGGATTGTAGGATGGGCACTGACAGCCCACATGAAATAACAGAGTAAATGGGCCAGCCACCCATCTGTAGAGGCCTGCACCTCTGTGGAGGCAGACCCTTATCAACTCCTCCCGAATGCCCCTCCATCCCATTAATCGTTTTGCTCTATGTACCAGAGACTATCTGACATCATGATACTGCTTTAAAGGTTAAGGTGTGGCCACCCCTAGGAATACGGGTCCTTTAAGAGTATATAAGATTAAAACAGAAGAATACATTTCTAATGATAACACATGTTGGCACCAGAACTTGAAAGAAGTTTCAGGTCCCTTCTTCTGCGTACACTCCTCAGACAAGGCACACTAACCTGGCTCCACTAAAGGAAATGCCAACTCCTAGAAAATCTGTATTCTTTGCTCCTTTCGCCTTTTTCCCACTCCCCTTTCCCACTCCTTCCTCCCTCCTCTCTCTTTTATCCTCTCTCCTGTCTCCTCCCTTCCTCCCTCCCTTTCTTCTTTCTTCCCTTTTGTCCACTTAAAGGGAAGAGAAGAGTCTGGAGCCTAAAATCAGGTAGACTTGGCAGCTTTAGTCTGTAGAAGGCAGCCAATCTTGATTATATAATGCATCTTATTATAATAGAACTTTTTGAAAGCATTGATCAATACTTACTCAAATTTATATTTCCCAAAATATTTAGCATTGAGCTCTGCATAGTAAGTATTCAAAAATATTTTTCAGAGAATTTGAAGATGTTTTTGTCATGTGATAGTATAGATAAGAAATAATGATTGTTTCAGTTCCTTAGAATTTATGATTTTAGTTATAGGTATCTTTGTGTCTCTGCCTAGTTCATTTTTAATTCCACAATCCATTGTTGGGAATGTATTTTATGTCAGACCCTGTTTTCAGTATTCTGAAAACTAAACAAAAACTGCCAAAAACAAAACAAAATAAAAAAAACACTTTCGATTCCTGAAGGAGCTTCCAGCCTGGTGGGGGAGATAGGTAAGTCCATACAATAGCTTATGGTGTCCTGTCCAGGTCTATAAAGGGGACTGAGTGAGAGGCCAAATGCCAGTAAAAGTTTACTGTTACTCACAGTTCCCCCTAGAAACAAGAGGCCCGGCTCCCCACGCAGGACCACAGAGGAACACCCGCCTTTGGTCAGGAAGCAGATGTCAGAGTGAGGGGAGCGCCTAGGCCAGCAGCCTTTATTGGGGTTTTCACTAGAAAAGCAAGGCAAGGTAGAATGAAGGGTTTAAGATTGGTTAGCCTGAGTAATTTCGGCAGGATTTGGCTACAGGGATGGCCTCCAGTTGTCAGGCACCAAGCTCTGGGATGCTTCAGAGGGGTACTGCCCCCCTAAGGGTACGGGCCAGATGGAGATGAGGCTGTGGGTCAGTGAGCTGCAAATCCAAATCATGTTCCTGGCTGTTCCTTTGCTGTCTCTAAGAACTGGCTCATGTTGGGCGGGGAGGTGGGGGGCAGGGGAGTCTGTCTAGTTTTTAAAGCCAGAAACATTTTTTTAAATATGTCATAACGTCATAACATAAAGAAAAATATCAAAAATGATTAGTACCTAAGGCAGAGATATGAAATAGACACTAGGCACATAGGATTAGAAAGAAAGGAAAATTAATTTTACCCATTCTACTTGATGTAATATTTAAAAAACACAAAAGATGAGTAACTAACACAAAAACTCATTTCACTAATACAGGCGATAAAATGAGGTCTATTATTTTGGCCTAGGTCTGAAGCATAAAATTTCAATCCTTAATCTTTTTCACATATATATCACTTATACTGTTAAATACGGCTCATCTGAAGTTCTGCATAATGGGAAAAGATGGAAGAAAAATGCTACCTAATAAATTGTCAGAGGCAGAGATGACCAAAATATGAATATAAACATTCAAATTAGGCAATTTCCATGAATCACTTTAAGTACAAAAATTATATTGCATTGTGCTTCTATAAGTTTAAAATTTAAAATTTCAAGAAAATGTACAATTGGACATAATACAATCTCATCCAGTCTCATATTCTTCTCAAAAGCAAGTTGAGTGTTTCTCAGGTATCTGAAGGTTTTAGTGGCTTTATCTTTCTGCATCCCACAAAGAAATTATAAGTGTTCCACTTTTTCTGCATCTCTGCCAGTACTTGGTCTTATCAGTAATTTTTTTTATTTTAGCCATTCTAATAGGTATGTAGTAGCATCTTGGTTTGCTTTAGAGTGTATTTTCCTAATAAACAGTGATGTTGAACATCTGCTTATGTACTTTTCATCCAGCTTCTTTGGTGAAGTATTTATTCAAACTTTGCCAATTTTTAATCATCTTTTTTTGTTATTGATTTTCAACAGTTCTTTATATATTCTGGCTTAAGTAATTTTCCAGATATGTATTTTGCAAGTACGTTCTACCAGTCTGGGGATTTTGTTTCCATTCTCTTAAAAATATCTTTCACAGACCAAAAGCTTTTAATTTGGATGAAGCTCAATATATCAATTGATTTTACTTTATGAATCATGCTTTGCCTAATCCAAGTTCAAAAGATTTTATACTAAGCCTTCTATAAGTTTAATATGTTTAGGATTTATATTCAGCACCACGATACTTTTTGAATAAATTTTTGAATAAAGTTAAAGGTATACAAAGAGATTTGTTTTTCACATATGGAAATCTAATTATTTGATCACCATTTGTTAAAAGACTATCTTTTTTCACTGAATTACTTTTGCATCTTAGACAAAAGCCAGCTGGCTATACATATGTGTCTAATTCTGAAGTTTCTACTCTATTCCATTTATTTGTAAGTCTATCACTTAGTCAAAACCACATGTATCATCAATTTTAAGTGTTATTAATTATATTGCCACAATGATCAACATAAAACCACTGGCTATATCTCAATATCAGACTTGATTGCCAATTATTCAAGTCTTACAATCAAGTAGTGTCTGTATTACAACTTTAGATCTTTTCAAAATTAATTATCCTATTTCTTTTGCTTTATTTTATAATTTATAATCTATTTCTTCCATATTGTCTATTTGTATAAAATCTGTTGTCTATTTCTGCCAAAGATCCTGTCACTGAGTATAATGTGGTTTGAATTACATTTTATTGAATCTTCATATATGTTTAAAGAAAATTGATGTCTGAACAATAGTCTTTAAATACATGAAAACTTTCTCAGTATGTGTGTATATAAACACTACATATGTATTTTGATTTATTCATTAGTATTTCATAGTTGTAAGCAAATCAATCAATGAATCTTGCACATGTTTAATTTATTCCCAAATATTTTGTATTTTCATGCTATTTTAATTGGCACTATTTTTAATTATTTCAATTTCTGAATGTTCATTGCTAGTATACATAAATAGAATTGATTTTATTTCTATTGTTCTTGTATCCTATGACCTTGCTAACCTCACTTATTGCTAGTAAGTAGCTTTTATAGATTCTTTCACATAGTCTACATAGACAAAGATGATGTTTGAGAACAGAGTTTTATTTCTTGATTTTCCATTTGTATACATTTTATTTTTTATTTTTTTTTTCTTGCCATATCTCACTGGCTAGAATATGCTTAGAGTAAAAGCATTTTGTTTTCATTACTGACTATAATGTTTATTGTAGGTTTTTTGGTAGTCATCTTTTATTAAGGATGTTCCCTTTAATTCCTTGTTTGGTGGGAGTTTTTAATCATTAACTCAAACATTCCAGCCAAATTTCTTAAAACTGTTTGAGCAATTCCAGCTGCGGCACCAAACATGTGAGTTAGGCTACCTTAGACCCTTCAGCCACAATCCTGTCACCACAGCCAATGTGGTGGGGAAGGGATGAGCCCTCAGTATGGATTCTGCTCAAATTCTTGAATGACGGAATCTTTAAAAATAAAAAGATCTTATTTCGGCCACTGTATCTGCTGTGGTTTTTTACATGGAAAACAATAACTGACACATTCGGTGGTTGAAGAGAGTGCACTAAAGAAATTATTTGTAATGATGTGGGCAGTGTTTAGGAAAACGACAAAGCAGGACATAAGCTCTGGGGTGAGCAACAACAGGGAGCCCCTGTCCCTAGGCTTGAAGAGACAAGGGCAAGGAGAGTTATCACAATTCAAAGGGACTGGTTGTATGGAGAGAGCTGCTAAACAGAACATAACGGCTTTTGGGAGAGGGAGCAAGGAAACCAGGGGGATAAATTCCAGTTTCATTCACCTCCTGCCTTCTATCTCCTGTCAATGCTCCCTAACGGGAAGCCAGTGAGCCAAAGTCCACTGTGTCATACTACTTGAAACAAAAATGTTAACCACCACCAGTGCTTTTTATGTAAAGTAGCAGGAGAAAAAAGAAAGAAAGAAATAGCTAAGACAGCCTCCGTACTTCCTGCTTCTGTAGGTGTTTCTGAGCAACCCACCGTAGACAAGACCATCACAAAGCAGATCATTTGGCTTGAAGGTTTATATCATGTGAAAGATCCCCAAGTACTCGGGGTGTTAACAGAGGGTAAAACTGTTACAAAACATCTCATCGCAGCAGAATTTCTACATTAAAATAACAATTAAAAATGAGGTGTGTGTGGGTGGGGGGCCTACCTGTGATGTGATTGCTGCCGAGGCCTCCGCTGATCCTTTCTGGGACTCTGGAAGCAATTTAACGAGTGGCTCATTTGTTAGCTAAGCAAAGAAAGCTGTTTGCTTATGGTGAGTTATTTAATTTATATTTGATTGCAGCAGCTGAAGAAATGTGTCCAGATTTTCAAACAAATAAACAAAACGAGCAAGTGACAACAAAATATCTTGTTTAAGATTGCTAACCTTTCTATAAGAACAGTTGCTCAATAAATTAAAACATTGGGAGCATTATTAATTGGTGATTAAAAAACAATGCCAAATTTTTTGAGTGGTTTTCCTTGGCTTTTGATGAATTGATAGATGTGACTGATACTGCTCACAGCTGTCATTGTTGAGTAAAGGAGTCAACACTGAGTTTAAAGTAACTGAAGAATCAGCCTCTATGAATAGTCTACACGGACTAACTAGAGGCAAAATATCTTCAAAGGTGAAAAAAAACACTCATTTGGTGAAACCTGAAGTGAAATCTGCTACGATGTATAACAGGTGATGGTGGGAAAACACGTGTGGATCAGAAAAGGCTTAGTTGGGCAAACTGACGAAACTTGTGAAAATGTAAGGTGTTTACAGCTTGTGGTTATACACTGCAGTATTCATCAGCAGACACTTTGCAGAAAATAGTGGAATCTATCACATAGTATTGAGCAGTAGTGTTGATAGTGAAATTCAGTCTTCTCGTGGACTTAATTATTGCTAGTTCTGTGAATTTTTGTTGTGAACAGTTGAGCATCCTCGTCCTGCCTCCTATAGCAGCAACTCAATAGCTTCACAGCAGTAAAGTTTTATTGTGACTTTTTGAGCTCAGGGTCAATATCAAAATTTATCTGAACAAGAACTGACCTCAGTCACTATAACTGAACACTCGATGGCCTTCAAAATTAGCTTTTGCTGCATACTTGACCATGTTTCTTAATTAATTTAACCTAAAATTGTAAGGCACAACAGTGCTTACATGTGCAACTTATACTGCAGTAAAGTCATTTCAACAACAAACTTTGTTTAAATCACAAGTAATGTCAAGTTGTTTGATACATTTCTAGTCCTTTCAAAAGTTAAAAGAAGTGAGATCTCCATTCCCACATAGATTTGCATAGAATATGTTTTCCAAGCTCAAACTACAGTTTTAGAAGCATTTTTAAGAATTACTTCAATGCAAGCACAAAGATAATTTCCATACTTTGCAATCCACTTAAATGTGCAATTGAGGACTTTTCACCTTCAGTAGGAACTGATTGATACACAGTGGGATGACGTGCAAAAACACCAATATCGGCTAGAAATCTTACAGAATTCTGTAAATGCCTCTGAATTGATGAACATGCTCAATTAAAGTCACATGTTTATTGAATGATATTAGTATTTGGCAGTAAATATCTGCATGAAAAAACATTTTTGAAAATAAAATATGTAAAATCTCATTATCAATCAGCAATACAGCGTTGTCCTCTGAAAAGAATTCCATTCTTCACATTAATAGACTTGTATGACCAAAACATGGTACTAGAATACTGTGACTACTTTTAGAATACTGTCAGTGAAAGTTTTGTGAAAATTTCTTTTCTTTCTTTTTAATATCATAATATCCTTGGTTTTGCCTCTTGGCTTGTGAAGTTTCATCCTTACCACAATGGCCACTTCATATATGGATGAGTGATGGAATGGTCAGGGCGAGACGATGGCCTCTGTTGGCAAGGGGTATTTGGAAGTTCAAGTTTCCTGTCTCTGCTGTGCGCCTCCTCGTGGCAGATGGCTGAGGCTCGCATGCTTTCCCTGGACCCTGTGCAGCCAAGCCCACTTCTGCCCACCTCCCTTTTCCTTTCACCACAGCCTCTGAGTGCCCAAGTCTGCATTCCTCTGAGGCCTGCAGGTTTGGGCTGCCTTTCTGTGTGTGCTCACTGGCTTTCTGAGAAGCCCATCTTCACTGACGCTAGGAGCTGGTACAGGAGCAGTGAGTCTAAGGAGTGTGTGGGTGAGATGCCAAAGCTCCAGGGGATCCCATGGCCAATCTGGGGAATTCAAAGGTGAGGTGCCCCCAGATGCTCAGAGGCTCTCCCTGGTGTCTGAGGCATGAACAGTTGGCTTCACATCCCTCTGAAAGGTTCCCAACTCCGGCTGCCGCTCTCCCAGTCACTCATCACCCTGCTACCCCCTCTCCCCCCCCCCCCGCCCACCCCAAGTCATACAGCTCAGGATCAGCGCTCTGGCAGGGGCAAAGGAGAAATGGGCCTCTTCATCAGCATCCTGAACATCTGGGAAGCCAGGCGCCACTCACAGGCTCTCATTTCCCTCATGAGAGAAATCACAGGCTGGGAAGGGCTCTCTTGGAGCTGAGCTGTGCTGCTCTGGGTGGGAAGTGACACGAGTAAATTCAAGCTGTGCCTCTAACCTTCTTCGATCGATGCATCCAGTCTTGGAATTTTTTCTTTTTTTTTTTTTTTTTGTTTTCTTTTTGCTTCGACGGTATGCTGGACTCCTGGACTTCCAAAATGCCTCTCTCATCCATGTGTGACTGTCTACATCAGTATTCTCTGGGGGGAAGGTGGTAAAAATTCCAATTCTGCCACGTTGATGATGTCCCCGTCCAGGTGGCCCTGTTTTCTTATTGACACTCATGGACTTCCATGGCCCTTCCCTTCGTGTACACTCCAGAAGGCCTTCCGAGGCTGCCAGTGGATTCTGTCATTTTTACAATCACCGCTGCCCCACTGCGATTAGTGCCAGAGTCACCTGATCTCTCAGCATCCCAATCTTCCTTATGCTCATTCCCTTGTCGCAATGGTAAGGACTTGAGTAGCTGCATTGTCATCACTTGCTCAGGTTTCAATTTGACCCCAGCAAAAAGCTATTTGTGCCTTCCTCCAGTACGTGAGTGACCCACTCCAAGAACCCCGACCTTAGGAATATATGAGACTCTATTTCCTGTGGTTACCCTGGGGACGGCTACGGAACAGTCACAGTCCTACTGGGAGAGAGAGGACGCACTCACTTTTAATTGGGTGAGTTTGATAAAGAAACTCATTTCAAAGCAGAAGGTGGGATTTAGAGAAATGAGACTGAGTACTTCGAGGGCCAGCAACAGCAGGGCAACACGGCAAGTGTCCCGACAGAAGACGTGGCCTCGGTTACGAGAAGTACAGTCACCACCTGCAACTCGGCCTGGAGGAGGATGGGGAAAGTATGTCAAACTCATTCTCTAACTGTGAGGGTCCCCACTCTCCCAACCCCCTGAAATGACTGAGTCCGACCGGAAGCAAGGAGGAAGCGGAGCGAGGTGCCATCTGCACGTCGAGGTAGGAGGAGGGGGAGCTGAATCTGCAGAGGTAGACAGACAGCATCTGAGGCAGCTCGCTCTGATATTTGGATGGTTTTTTTTTTTTTTTTTGTACCATTCTTGACACAAAACATATTCACTTTACAGTAATAATCATACAAAATTTAAAAAAAATACAGGCATTTCTAAAATGACATCTCTTTCTATCTCCCCACTAAACCTACTCTGAAGTATCACTTTTTAGAATTTCTATAACTTAGTGTTCTAACTCTAACTTTCAATAATTTATTGGAACATAATTTATTGACTAAGGGAATCTGAATCATTCTCCTGGTACAATTCTATAAAAATGTGTATAAAATACCATTACTTAAATATAGTTGAGATTAATGGGAAGAAATAAAATGCATCTGTGTAGAGAAGCATTAAACATAAAGAGGAAATTTAAGTCCTGAGTATTAGGTGTCACTGGCGAAGCTGTGCTGGTTTTATAAGACTAGGATATGCAGCCTAGTCTTTAGGAGAATGGGGCTGTAATGCTGACCAGGAACAGAAACTGTGACCTTCAACCATTATGAGGCAAAGAGACAGAATTGGGGCCCACCCCGTAGAGTCTGGGCTTTGAAAGTGTTAGCCATTCCATGGAAGAGGAGGAGGACAGCTTGGCCCACGGACCCCGCAAAGTGGAGGGAGACTTTCTCTGCCAAGTCCCCGTTAGAAGAAGAAAGTGAGCGCTAGGCCACCTACACGAGTGCTAAGCTAGCTGAGTGCTGTGAGAACCCAGACAGGAGAAATTCGTTCTAGACTAGGTAACCCCCTGTAGAAAGCTAGCAAGAACCAAATTCTTCCTTTGGGACTTTCTACGACACACGGTGCACAGGGTCCCAAGAAAAAAAATGCACAAGAGATTCAGGAATCATTGTTTCAAACTGCATGAGTCAATTATGTATCAGAAGGTAGAATCAATAAGGTAGAGACAACATACAGAAGAATTAGGACTCCAAGAAAATAAGAAAAAATGCTATTTGAGTAAGTGTACTTTTTTCAGCAGGTAACATCCCCTGCTTTAGGATCAAATTTATGGCTAAATATCTATATTTCCTGCCTCTCCCTTAAAGAAATAAGCTCCTCATAGATTTTGCTTTTGTAAATCAATCTTCATTTAACTACAGCTGGGATGATTATGTTATGTACTTTGTGGGAGAGAGAAGAGAATAAAAAAAGAAAGCACATATCTAGCACAATTATGTAAATTAGTTCAAATAAAAACCTTTTACTTATTTGGCCAAAGGAGAGAGTCAATCTTTACCTCTTTTTCCTCATATTTCATCTCTTGTGAAATTGTTAAAATCTACCTTCCCTCATTCACTGCTAGTGTGCTGTAAATAAGGGAGAAAAAGCATGAGAATAAAAGATAATGATCAGACTGCAGGGATGCTTAAACTAGTTCTTCGTTTCAGATAAGTGACTTTGGAAGAAGCCCATCCCTTAGGACCACATGGATGGATGCTTCTGGTTTCCTAGGCTGACGATAACTTTTGCTGACTGTGTCAGAAAATGGAAAAGACAATTTAATGTGCACATTTATAAAACCATACATTGACAGGAAACAAGTCAAACTCAATGAAACATCTACATCTATGGTTACCCGGGCGAGACAATTATCAGCTTAAGGAAATAAGTCTGTCATATCATGGTGTATTGTTACAATTTTTTTTTTTAAAGGCAAAGAGATTCCTGAGATGCCTCGATGCAGTTTGATAAATAGAGAATGAAAAGAAGTAATTACATTACTGCTAGCTCTTAAAAATGTAGTTTGTAGACTTCCTTAAGTTTTTAGAGGTAGAGATTATTATTTTCATGACAAGGTGAAGAACAAGGCAGTCCTAAGGATCTGAGCTTTGTAGAGAAGAGATTTGATGTTTTAAAATCAAGGTGATCGAAGGATCTGGCAGTTAGAAACGCGATACATTTTTCATGAAGATGCAAAATGATTTAAAATGAGAAATTTAGAACGATATTAAAATAAGTAATCTATTTAGTATTCAGGAAAAAATGAGAAAAAAAGAAAGTCTTAAAATACATAAGATATTTAGAGTTTAACAGAGAGGAAATTATATGGCAGATGAATAAAGTAAAAAGTACAGAGTAACACCAGGAAGATAAGTTAGGAAAAATATGTTGATGAGAACATGTTTTGTCATATTAAGGGACTGTATTCTGCCTTTTTAAAATGTCTTTAGCATATGCCTTAGGAGAATGTCAGGCCGAATGTTTTTGTTACGCAGAAAGAGTTTGCTTGATAATGCAAGCATGTTAATGAATAACTTTCGGCTCAATTGGAATACATTTTAAAGGACATCACAGGGAGGTCTCAGCCCTTGCTTAGACTGCAACGCTTCTTGTGATGCCCTATGAAACGGCAGAGTACAACTTACTTACACCTATGATAATATTTTTGTAAAAACCAGTGATGTTGATGGTTGATTTTTATCACATTTAATACTGTACTTCAAGAATGAATTCTGTAATGTGACTCCGCCTGTATTAATGTCAAGGAAAGATGAAAAAAGTCTACTGTTCCAATTGTGTATCTCAGATATTTCTTCCAATAGCAGAGCTCAGGAACAAAACGCCACGAACTAAGATCTCTTTCAGAAAAAACAAACAACACAACAGCAAAGCACAGCCTGTTCTGGGGAAAGAAATGCCTTCAATTATCTTAGGAAACGGAGCCAGGAGGGAGAAATAATCCATAGCAACTTCGAAATACCATTAACCTTTTTAAGTGAAACAACTGTGCTCTCTTCAGAAAAGACATGTATCTGTCAACTCGGCAGGGAGACTGTTGCATTATAAAAGGAAATGGTTTGCATTTTTCATTCAAGTAAAATTTGTGATCCGAGCTGTGTCATCAACGTATTTGATTTCAGCAGTCGGCTGGAAGCAGTACATGCAACAACGTGGGTCTGAGACTGTCATCTGAACTGAATGTGCGGGGTCCGTCTCGTGGGACTGAACCCTTAGCCTTGGAATCTGATACTGTCTCTGCATAGATAGTGTCAGAATAAGTCGAACTGTAGGGTGCCCTGCTGCTGTCTGAGACTGCCTGGGAGGCCCAGGGGACACCACCCACCCCACACACTGGGCCTTGGACCCTGAGTGACCTTTGGAGTGGCGTCACTACAACAAACAGCCTAGGACCTCCGTGGTGCATGTATCTAGATACAAGAGATGTACTGCCTTAGTAGTTCTCTGCATCAGATTCGTATGAAACTTACATAAAAATTATTTTTATAGCTAAAACGACTGAGGCGAGTCATTAACCAACAGACTATGGAAACTTCCTTTTCCCTGTGACATTTCATTATGCTTTACTATTCAGTGCATTTTAACATATCTCTGTCCTTTGATAATTATAAAACCCGAAGATTGGTATTGACATTTGCCTTTTGAGGATCAGAAAAGTGAGATTTATGGAGGATTTGTGACTGTCTCAAAAAAACAAAAACAAAAACAAATAGAATCAGGAATCAGTCATTATTCAACTCAAGGGTCCCAATGTAGGTTTCTATATCAGGAGTTATTTGATTAATATGACCAATCAAAATATGATGTCCAGTAATTTATGGGTAACTTACATTTGCTTTATTTTTCTTTTCTGCCAATAACACAATGTAAGCATGTTAATGGCCTCATTCTACAGGAAATCACAGTGAGGTCTCAGTACCTGTTCAGACTGCAAAACATTTCTTGTGAGGCCATATGAAACCTTTAGAGTGTTTTACCCTCCAAACAGTGACAGGAAAAGAAAATCTTGCCAAGTCTGTTAAACTGTGCTGACATTCACTCTTTATTATTAGACTTATAGAATTAAACATTTCCAAAGGGTTAGCCTTAACTAGAAAGAAAATGAAATAATTTTTATGCTACATGTTTAATATGACATTCCATGACAATGGGGAGTTGAGACTCCTATACTGGTTTTGTAGATAAGAAAATAAAATGGAAAAGAGGTTGATTAATTTGCAAAGATCACATAATTAGTGATTGTTCTAGGTAAACTGGCTCCAAAGTTTGTTTTAGGGTACCTTGTTTAAGTAGGCTTCGTTGTGCTGTTTTTCCCAGGTAACTCCTGGGCAAAGTCTCCCCTTGCTTACAGCATTTCAGATGATGCCATTTAGTTCTCCAGAGCCCCGATGCAGAAGGCAGCTGCATACGTTCCAAAGAGGTGTGCTTGCTGGAGGTATGTCTTTTTTTTATTCTTCTACACCTGTTAGTGCATCTATTTCCTTCAAATACAGTATCTAAAGGAATTATTAGGACAAAGATCTTCAAGCTGAATCATGGCAGGTATGTATAAAGAGTTATTATCCTTATTACAGGGAATTCGTTTTTTAAGAACTATGATTGAAGAAATTTTAAGGCAAATGTTTGGAGCAGGAGAACCCTCAATTTATATGATCACGTCTCCTTTTATGTATTAAAGTTAGTCTTTCTCTGAAATTTTGCTTCATGAGTCTTGAGTTACTTGCTTGGATGGGTTCCAAAGGGCCACCACTGGTCTGGAGGCTGGATCTGAGGAGGTCCAGACCCTTGGGAATGTCAGGGCCAGTTCTGTGGGTCACTGTATCAGGCTGGGGCTGGGCAAGTCGAAACCAGAATATGTGTAAAAGGCAGAAGCACTTGTAGACTGGGGAAGGGTAAGAGTGTGGTTCAAAACTGCTGCGAGCTTCCCAGGGAGTTTCCAAGACAGACACAAGAGTGTGTATGACTTACCTTTATTATTGAGTTTATTATTGGGTTTATTCAGAAGAGGTGATAAAGGAGAAGGTTATAAGGACAGTATACAACTGGCATAGGGCCAAATAAATGCTAAAATTAAGCATATGTATCCTAACTACCTTTTTAAAATTTGCTTAAAACTAGAATTTCTATGGTTTTAGGGAAAATCTGTCCTAAGATCAACCTGATGATTGTATGTTCTTAGACAAAAATTGAGTTAGCCTTGGCACAAAGAAAGATGGCATGTATCGAAAAAAGAAAGAAAATAAAAAGAAATGTTCTCCTACATATAGAGAGATTGATTTGCCTTTATTAAGAATTATTTCTCTAAGAATTTTTATGTGTCTATTGATGGCAAATGAAGCATTAGGATTTCTTTCAGGATAGTTTTTCTTTTTAAAAGAAAAATATATTCATCAGCCACAGAGCATTTCTAACTCTCCATTAAGGGGGTAAGAAAGTAATAGTAGATCAATATAAGGTTTTTGTCTGAGTTGAATGCACCATGATAATTTTGTTCACGTTTTCAGGAGACAGATGCAAAGTATATAAAGGCCTAGAGAAAAAAATGACCAGCATCCAAGTGCATTAACAACATTCTGAGGAGTAAAAAGACATCAAGATAAGTTTCCAAATAAGAGACACAGACCAAAAGCAATTATAAGTTTCTTCATATCTATAAAGTAATTATGACTTCCATTTGAATGGCATACTGTCATATACCATTCTTGTGTGTGTCCGGGATGTCCCAAATGCTATATATTAGTTTTTGTCTTAGCTCAGGGCAACTGCAAATTCAAATGTTGAACATAAACCAACAGCTTAATGAAAAAAAAAATCAATATGTTCTTTTCATAGAAAATATCACAACTATTAACCAAGTCTTTCTGAGAAATGTATATTCTGTTGCAGTTTCTTCATTACTTATTAAATCTCCTGTCTTAGCCAGAAGCAAAAGTGACTAGGAGATTAGAGAACTGATAACTGCAGGGTTTTCCTTCAGGGACAATCATGAGACTGAGAAGCAACCGAACCAGAAAAAAATAATATAATTTTATTGTCTAAGATAGAACCAGTTTTCCTGAGAAAACGTTAAAGAGAAGGAAACGGGCGAGGAGGGAGAGTAAAGCAGGGAAATACAGAGCAGTAAGGAAAGGGGGGTCAAGATTATAAGCAAAAGAAACAGGGAAATAAAGGGGGAAGTGCAGAAAGGCTCAAAAGTACATGGGATCTAGTTAGCCTTGCTCATCATTTTCCTCCATCTATCCTTTCTCTCATTATTTGGTCAAATTTCCATTTCCTTCCCACCCACTGGAGTCACTATCTAGATTCTGGCTCTTTTGGAGTGAAGAGCAAACAGACCCAAACTGCACCATTTCACTAGAACCCTAGTCACTCTGCCCAATCCTCTTTCTACAAAGTCAGAATATAGAATCCATTGCCTAGAATGGAATGAAGCTAGCGCACATTTTCATATATGAAATTTGAGGAAGAAAAGTGTTCTATAAAGATGTAAGCAACGCAGAGATTAAATGAGAAGAAAAATAAACACTCACTGCATTTTACAAATGGTCAATCATTGAAAATTTTTACCAAAGTTGTGTTAATAGATTTGGTGGGTTTAGAAACCCCCTTTAGTGAATTGAAGGGGTATTAAAATTGCATACGCTGAAAAAAGTTATTAAAATAAAGAAACAAACATATTTCATCACAAATATATATAAGAACAAATTGAAAGTGGCATCTATGTGGCTTCCATGACTAGATGAGATAGAAAGAAAGAGAATTTTAAAAATTTTCTAAGAATTAGGAAATACCAGGAAACTAAAGTTTTATTTCAGCAGGATGGAGACAGAATTCCGAAGTCAAAAGCCACTTGTAATCTGTGGACCAGCTGTTGACGGCCTTCATTAAGACTGAGATGAGACTACTAGTGGAACACTACACACATCCAAGAGAAGATCCAATATAGTAATTTAATTAATTGAATCATCACTATAACTATAAAAAAATAGGGTTTCTTCCTTGCTTGGATGTAACAATCTCTTAGAGCTCTGTTGGTTTAGATAATTTTATACTAAGTGATTCTTATAACATTATACAATTTTATTTTCAGAGAAAATGCACATTGTATTTTATCCACATGTACATGACTGTTTTTGTTTTTGTTTTTGTTTCTCCAGCTTCTTCAGTATGTTTACTTTCCTAATGGGCTTTCAATTCCCCTTTGATCTGGGTGAGTTTTATTTTCAGCATATATAGATGGCTTCAGCTCTCTAAGTTCTTTATCTTTTTTTTTTCAAAAGGAAACAGAAGCAAACATCGCATTCTCAGTATGCCTTTCATTTTGATCAAAATGAGAAGACAGACAGACAACAGCGAGACTGTATATGACAATGGAACTCTGGTCCAGGTAAGAAACGCAGTTTCTTGTTGCAATCTTCCCTGAACAGTTAAGACCTGATCAGTGACTACCATCTACCATGTATGTTGTCCTCCTTCCAACTGAGGGCAAACTAGAAAAAGCCAGTGATGCTCCAGAACCCCACCACATAAGCTGCCCTGCTTCTAATGAGCCCGCTCACCACTCCATACCAGCAACCTCCGGTCAGAGCACACTCAAAGCTCACCCTTTTCTCACTGTAAAGTTTTTCCACTCCCCTGGCTGCCTTCCAGTCTCTGCCAAACACAAGCTGACCCCGTTGCTGCAGAAAGCTCTGAACAACCAACTCTGTTATGAGTTGAGTGATCTTCATTTATTCCCACAAACCCATCCTGAAGGCTCGTTAAAAAATAATAATAAAGGAAGAAAGAAAGAAGCTCATGTTTGATGGAGAGTGCCTCCTTCCTATTCCACTGGTATCTGTAGGTAAGAACATCCCCCATGTCTTTGCCTTTCCTTTCTCCAGCCTGTGAGAAGGGAACAAGTTATCTGATTGGTGAGCAATGGGGGTTCGTGCCAGTTTTCTGTTCAAGTGGACTTAAGCCATCAAAGTCCTTAAGCACAGACTTTCGATAGCTGGAAGGTAATGCTAAGGCTTGAACCAAGGCTTTTTCAGCAAGTAAGGTGACATTTGGGCTTCAATCCAGAGTAAATTTGGAGACTCTTTTAAATGGCAACAATAGGTTTCCCCTCCTTTGAATTTTTAAATTTGTTTCTGATATCAGAAAAAAAAAGATGGTTAATCCTTTCCTGCTTCACACAGCAAAACCCCCTGAAAATTATAAGTCCCTGTTATGACTATAAGAAACTTAAGTTTTGCAAAAGTTCTGTTATTTTGTTTCCTTTCAAAATGCTTGCTTTTTAAAATGCAGTCTCACCCATTTTTTTTTGTAATTTTACAAATTTATAATTTTTGCACTTTCAGTGTGTGGGTGTGTGCAAATAAGCCTAATGCGCTTCTGTTAATTTTCACACTGTTTTCTGCTGTGTTCTTGCTGAGCTGCTAAAATCAACTTGGAAAAAATGTGATTACTGTTACTTTGGGTATCAAAGAAATCATCATTTTTTTTTTGTTGTTCTCATACAGGGAAAACAGTCATTTGAACAATACGAATAAAATATCTTGCATTATAATTTTTAACTTTAGACCACTGGGTTAGCTTGCACGTGCTCACAGGAATAGGAAGTCTGTGACTCATCTTTTGCTCCAGGGCACAGACAGGAGGCTCTAGGTGTGTTGATAAAAATGCCAAGCCCACTACAAACAGATCTTCATAAAGAAGAGATTTATTTACTTTTAAGATTTGAAAATATTTTTAAATTCTTTCTCATATCTAACTCCCTTAATATTTATATAAGAATGATTTAGCCAGTTTCTCAAAGTATCTTAGGAAGCATGGGAAAATGAAGCAAATAAAAATAAGACGGTTCATGTCCTCATCAGGCTAATTTAGGAGCTCTGTCCTAAATAAAGGTGATACCACAAATGATTCACAGGTTCAGTGACTTTTTTGTAGGCATATGGCTGCACGTTCTAAATGTTCTCACTCTTTTTTTTTTTATTTTTCAGGCAAACGGAAAATACAAGGGGTATGGGAAAGTCAAACTATATTTTTAGTGAAATTAAGAGTCAGCAAAAACCTATAAATTCCAAATAACATATGAGTACTTCTAAACCCTCCCAACACCACAAAACCAGAGTGAGAGGCCATCATCTTTCTTCGAAGAACTGGGAGGGGAAGCGGCCTGGAGGTGGTAGATCTGCTGGTTTGCTTTAATGTAAGAAATGCTTAAATAGTGCCTATTATGTTCCCAGTATTATTATAGATGATTTGCAAACATTAATTCATTTAATCCTCATAACAACCCTGTGAGCTACTATTATTATCCATATATTACAGGTAAAAAACAAACAAACAAACAAACAAAAAAACAAGTCAATAGCTATCAAAGAATTGATCATGAATATTCCCCATAAATAGGCTAGATAGAGAAAAGCCACAGAAGTATCAGAGGGACCCAGAGTGGGTGTCATGGACTTAATGTTTGTGCCCACCCTATTCCCCTCCCCAATTCCTACGTTGAAACCTAACCCTCAGTGGGATGGTGTTAGAAGGTGGGGCCTTTGGGAGGTGATCAGGTGAAGAGGGTAGAGTTCCATGAATGGGATTAGTATCCCTATTAAAGGACCCTGGAGAGCTCTCTTGTCCCTTACGCCATGTCAGGACACAGCAAGAAGATGACCATCTAGGAAATGAGCCCTTTCCAGACAGCAGCTGCTAGCACCTTGATTTTGGATTTCCCAGACTCCAGAACTGTGACAGAAATTATCTTCTGTTGTTAAGCCACCCAGTCCAGGCATTTTTGTTACAGCAGCATAACTAAACTAAACTGAACTAAACTAAAAACTAAAACAGTACCTTTCAGAGTGCAGGGCACCGAATATACTTTCTAAAGATAAGGACGTCACCTGGGAAAGTCGTGACAATGTCCACTGAAGTCGGCAATGTCCACTGAAGTAATGTGGCTGCACCAGCTCTCTGGAGTCAGGTGTCACATGAGGAGAGCCAGAGAAGCTATTCAGAGTGGATGCATGTGATGAGGGCAAAGTCTATTGCTGTGTGAAGAAAATAGGCTCCCTCAAATACTGACATTAGAGGCTATCCTGGCCCCTCCCTCCTCCAAAAGAATCATCTGTTAATAGCTTTCTGAAAATCCCAGTCATTTAGAATTGAATAGCAAAACAAGAATAAGCACAGAATAATATAAATGTGTAAGACAAAAACAAGATGGAATGGAAAATCTATTATGTGTCATGAAAATGCACCCCAAATCAGACATACTACAGATGAAAATTTTAACCCTAGAGACCTGGAGTGAGACTCTGGTGAAGAAGGTAGTTGGAGCGTGAGTTTGAAAAGCACACCTGCCTGTAGACAGGGGAGCAGGAGACCAAGGCGAGGTGACTCAGGCACATCGCTGGGTTGTCCAGCACAGGCATACAGGGTGAATGTTAAAGCATCGAGTTTCCAGAAGCTGGGGACATGGCTAATACAGCACAAAAGAAAAATAACCTGGGCTTGTAATGAGACATGAAATGTGCAGGACCTTGAGGAAATGCTTTCATTGATCTGTCTATGATGACATCAAGACCTTTTTCCAGATATACAACTAATTCAAAACCTGTCAGTAAGAACAAAGGGCTTATGTTTTCTCTCTCCAAGATGTTTTACAGCTTATACACATCTAGACAAATTTCCTCTCTTTCTAGGACCTTTTGTAGTTCTCAATATTTATGCACGCCACAACCAAGTTAGAGAGCTGCTATCACCTTGAAAATGTCTTTCTACGTTTAGTAACTTTGTATTTTGACCCTTGATAGATTTATGTCATAGGCTCAAATCACTAATATATTCATAATTCTGTTTTATTTTTACCGCTACACTTCTCTGTGTCTTTGCTCTATTCAAATGTTGAACTGCCATTAGTATTTCATTTTCAGTCTGTTTTAGAGAATTTTTAGAAAAATGTTGAAATCCCTAATTATTGAGAGATTAGAGATGCATCCATTGTAATGCATTATATCAGGTTTAGATAAAAAGATGTGTTTTTTCTCTATGACTGTATTAGGTAATTTTGTAATGTATCCAAAATAAAAAGATTGAAAATTGTAATAGATTTCTTTATAAAAATAAAACAGAATTAAAATAAATTATAGATTTTTATGAACAAAAAAAAACCTGCAGCAGAGATTAACAGCTATACCCATAAAATATATTTAGTATATTTTGAAAACAGAAAACTATATATGTACCTAATTGTATCAATAAAGTATATATTTAAAATAAGAATAAATATTTTTAACAATTATGAGGCTGGCTCCAATTCATAATTTTATTATGAAATGTCTTGCTGAATAGTCTAGACAATGATGAATTTCAAGTAACAAAAATAACATAAACCTAATAATCAGGGAGATTTCAGAAACATTGCCCGATAAAACAATCATTTAAAAGTTAAATTTTTATAGCGTCATATTCATTGATAATAAGAGTCCTAAATGAAAAGGAATTAGTATCTTGAGAAACCAAATTGAAATATAATTGCTTTAAAAATGGCATTTGAGAAATTTTATGGTGTAAAACTTTTTCTAGCTATCCTTGACACCTTGATATAAAAAGATTTAGATACAGATAGAAAAAAGAGAGAAAGAAAAGAGAAAAGGAAGGAAGGAAGAAAAAGGAGAGAGAGGGAAGCAGGGAGGGAGGGAGGAAGTAAGGAAGACTATAGGATGAATTATTCTTTAAAATGAGTTAGAAGAAAGAAAAAGTGTGGACTCTGTTTAGTTAAAGATGGTCTGAACTCTAGTTATTTTTTAAGGGTGTCATCAGTGAAAACTTATCCTTTTTTCCTTTTTTAAAAGAAAGTTAAGGCCAAAGGCCAGCCTTTACTTCTCTAGTGAATATGATTTTTGTTATATAATATCCATAAAAACAAGGTCAGTAAAAGACTTATTATAAAAAAGTATTTTCAAGTTAATAAATTACAATCCCATTCATAGCCAAGGCTATGTTGTTAGCATTTGATTAAATGCTTCAATAATTTCCCATGGCAACGTGTTTCAGAGGAGGCAAGTACTAGTAACAGCTGCATATTTGTGGTTAATGTGTTGTTAAATTGATATAGAAAAGTAATATTGTTGTAATAACTCTCATTCATGCATTCTCTCTTAACACAAAGTTTATAATAAATTAGGAGTGAGCTGACATTCAAAAACTAAATAATTTAATATGAATTTTGACTTCTTTAATATGCCAAGAACAATTGTTTAATTTTGAGTCACATTTTTCAGTGTCTATTTTGAAATTAGTTAAAATTTGCTTTCCCACAAAAAAAGTTCATATTTCTTCTCTTCATAGAAAACATTAAATTTTCAAGTCTAGTTTTTTAAATGAGTACAATTAGAGCCTTCATCACAAGAAACAAAATTTGCATAAACATACATGTCTTAATAGCCCGTGGTGCTGAAGTAGAAATTGTTCTTCTTCTTGACGTGCTGAATCTGTTGCACAATTGTGATTGCTCCCATGTCTTTATAACTGGATATTTGTTATCCATCTTTTGTTAAAGTGCATTTTATTTGTGAACAATGCATTTCAGCACTCTCCAATAATTTATTTCAAATTTGTGTTAATTATGGGAAGTTAATTCTTACATATTTATTGAGCCCCACTAGGCTGAATAGCAAATTCATTCAAATTAATGTGATTTACATTAAAGGAAGCCAATTTGGTACTGCTAGAAAATTTGTGTAGTTTTTTCAGTGTTCACTCAATGGTAAATTATTTTTTTATATCACCTTTATTGGAATTTATGTCCCTGAAATTGTGGTGAATAAGGGAAAGACACATTGGAAAGTACTTTGCCCATAAACAAAGAATCTCAATCTCTCTCTGTCTCTCGCTTTCTCTCTCCCTCTTTATTGTCAAATTTATAAAGCATTACTCATCTTTGTTCATAGAAATATACTAAAGTTCCTTTGATAAAATTGTCTCTTAGAATTAGTATCACTTATCCTTTATGCCTTAGGAGTCAGACATTGTCCCATTAATTTTATTTAAAAACAGTTTTTACTAGTTTTACACAAATAACTGCTTCAGTTATACACAGTGAGTGAACTCTTACTAAGCAGCAAGGGTCAAGGCCAGAATGGGAAAAACTACAAAGGAGCAAATAGTGTCATTTTTATGCCTCACCCTTATTCCCCTCCAATTTTGTCCAGGTCCTAGGTAGGCTACTTTTTACAGATAAATTACAGCCAGTTTTAAAACCTCAAGGTGTATGTTTGCTTGTTGTTTTGACAGGATGGGAGTTTCTGTGAGATTACAATATAAATTCTCATCAAAAGGGGCATTGATCTATATGATGCAATAGTGTGTATATGATTGTGAGTGTGTATTTACATAAGAAAATGTGCAAGACATTTTAGGTAAAAGACAATAAAGAATAATCTTACTCAGATTTTAAAACAAACTCATTACTTCCATTGCAGTTGTTAATACTTGTCTTAAATGTTAGTGCCAACACAGTGAAAAATTAAAATTAGAAGACAAGAATGAAACTGTTAAATTAGTTGTCAGAGGGGCATGAATTTCAGGGAGAATTTTCAAGTCCTTACAAACAGTAAGAATTTCATTACATGAGTAGTATTTTTTAGTTTGTAACCTCTGCATGGAAATCTGCAGAATGATGATACTATTAAATCATCCTTATAAGATGGATGCTTATATTGTTTCCAGTTTTATACTACTACATAAAAATCTGCAATAAACATCCTTCTCTGTGCCTCCCTGAATTTAAGGCACAGTGTATACTCATCTGAAATTTTAGATGGTTTTGTCAAATTGAATCCAAAATGGCTACACTGATTTCCTGATACCAGCTGTTTATGAAAGTTCTCACATCTCTGTTACCTTCACCAATACGAACTATTAGCCAATGCCTTAAAATTTTGCTAATCTGACATGAAAAAATGGTATGTGATTTTGTTATTCACTTTTGATAACTCATGACTATGATCTAATTTTTAGTAAGATATGTTATTTTGAATAATCATCAATAATAATAATAATAATAATAGCTAGCACTGACTGTGACAAATTAGGAAAATTTAATTTTTTTAATTCAAGTCATGGTTTTACCATTTTAGACTATATAGTAGTTTAATCTTTATCTCATAAAATGAGAATTTTGACCATCTACCATAGGCTATAAATGTGTCCTGATTTAGCAAAATTAGATCTCAGGCTTTTTGAGTCCTGGGTTAGGAGAATAGTTTCAGGTGCCTTGCTGCAGAAACTTATCAAAAGCCAGAGTATAAACAAATTAATAAACTAACCTACTCCTCTCTCCCTTCTACACACACACACAAAAGCAAACATCAAATCTAACATATTTTTAGAGGAGCTTCGTTGGCTTTAGACTAGGTGATGAGAGCAGATTTATTATCATGAACTAAGATGGATTCCATATGTATCTTCAGCCAGGGAAACTGAATCAGTAGGATATAGAATCAATAGGATGTGTGTGTGTTTGTGTGTGTGTGTGTGTGCGCGCGCGCGCGCGTGCTGGAAAACCAAGACCAAAATCCACAGGACAAGCAGCCAGGAAGGGGAAGATCACAGCAGGATGGAACTCCAGGGACATGAGTCAAAGCTTTTGTCCATTAACAGAATTTCTTCTAGCTTTCGGAAGCATCAGCCCTGCTTTTAAGGCCTTCCAACTGATTAAATCAGGCTGATCCAGGTTATAGAAGATAAGTTCCCTAACTTAAAGTCAACTGCTTAGGACCTTTCCTCACATCTGCAAATTCCCTTTCCGTCAGCACCTAAATCCATGTTTGGTCATATAACTGGGACTGTAACCTAGCCAACCTGACTCATCACAAAAGCCACTGCACCATACTCCCTCCCTCATTTTTTCCCCCACATTAAATTTACATACGTGAGCCTTTCTTTTGGGCTCAAATTATAAAAGAAATATAAAAGAAAATGGTGAACCTAAAATTTCAGGGAGTGTGTGGTTTCATTTGAGGGGGGGGCTATCATATACCTTTCATTCAAAGGGTAGGCCAGTATCCTCACTGATATATTGAAAGTGAGTGATTATCCAGCCAACATTCTACTTGGAAAGCAAAATGGCTCTAAGCTCAATTATTCCAAAATTGAATGTTATCACAAACTATTAATAAAGATTATAATAAGAGTATGATATTGCAGGGAATTTTCCTTATAACCTTAAGAATTTACAATCTCAGGTAATATACATGGATGCTTTATACTTTTCAACAAATAGCTGAGAGAAAATTGTTGTATGCATTTGCTGAGAGTACAGAAGGTCGTACTTGAAGAGATACCAGTTAAACTTATTTTTCCACATAAATAAAGAATCTTTCTGGAGAGATTCACATTTATTCGTAGTAACATGACTCTTCTGTCTTTGATTCGGAAGAAAGAAACCTATCGCAGTCCAAGTTTTGTGAGCCCATCAAAAACCTTTGGATATTTAAACAGAAACTGACCCTGAAGTCAGAGATTGTGTTGGTAGAGACGTCTCTTGGTGAACCGGGCCATTTCGAATGCTGTCATTTAGGACTGGGGACTTTGTTCCATCCACCTCCACATTCTTCTCAAATAGTGACTTAATAATTTGAAATGATTGTGAATGCACTGATTATATTGACTGCCAACACCTACTCCTAGATACATATCATCTATGAAAAGGATGATATGGTTTTATTGTAACAAATTTGGAATGACCTCAGAAATAATTGATATAGAATACCTTTTGAAGAGGGGGAGAAGTAGACTATGCTAAAGTCCAAAATCGGATACTTACTAGATGTACTTTAAAATGAATGACACATACTCACTAACTCTGAGATCTAAAGCAGGCACTACCAGTTATTGTCCACTGATTTCAAAAACCTTTCCAGGGTGGCTTATTCAGTTAGCTGCTTCACTGCTGCACTATTGAGAGTTTTATTTTAAATTTAGTCCAGGGGACAAATATGTTTAAGGCCAAAATCATCATGACAGCAGCCAGTTTGAGGTTTTAATAGTTTCTGTGTTCGTTTAATGGAAAGACCCACGGGGTTAACATCCTGACTCTGCTTGAAGTCTCCATTTAAGGAAGTGTCCTTCTATGCAGGTGACAGTTTGGGTCAAGTGCTTTAGTTTTAATGAGCATGCCAATCCTACTTTGCACTTGGTTGATTTTTAAAGTTCTTCTATCTGCCATTACTAGGCATGCAGAGGGCCTGTAAACTATTTACAGACAATATGACTGCCACTTTCATTACTTCCACTTTCATTACTTCCCATATCTCTCTAAATGCTTTTTTTGTGTGTGAGAAACATTATTTTTAGAATATTTTCTGAAAAATAATTAGCGGCTCATTTTTCTATATATTCCAGTGTGCCCTGTGCTATATTTGTTCTTACTTACATCACAATTACAAGGCCTCAATCCCTTGGGAAAGAGTCGAAGGTCTGGAGCATGTCTTAGTTCATTTGGGTGGCTATTACGAAGGACCGTAGGCTGGGTGGCTTATAAATAACAGAAATGTGTTTCTCACTGTTCTGGAGGCTGAGGAATGCAAGATCAAGGTGCTCGTGTCTGGTGAGGCCTGCTTCCTCATCATAGATAATGTCTTCTCTCTGTGTCATTTAATGGAGTGGACTAGGGGGTCTCTGTGTAGTCTCTTTTATGACACTAATCTATTCATGGGGGCTCCTCCCTTAGGACCTAATCACCTCCCAAAGGTCACCTTCTAATACTATCACATTGGGGTTAGGATTCCGACACAAACATTCAATCTACAGTGGAACAGAATTTTTAACGAATCGAGCCTAGTCAACCAGTTTGATCTGCAGCATCTGGCATACACGGCAGTTCACAATGAAGTTTGGCAGAGAAGAGAATAACACAGGAGATACTGTGTTCCTGCTGGTCACCCCTGCTGATTCACCTCTGCTGATACCTGTGTCCATCGGGCACCACTGTCTCTCTGCAGACACTGGTGCCTGCCACTCAGCATTGCCGCGTTCTTCCTGGTTCTCTCTTCTCTTTCCCGAGTTAGAGCAATGGAGCCTCTCAGGTGCAAACTCTGTGAAATGATTTTGCAAATTATGCAAACTTCTTCCCTCCTTTGTGTTACACTTTTCTGGAAATGTTCCAAAATGAAACTCTGCTCCAGTGCATTGCAGATTTTTTTCATTATCACTTTCCTAAACTTGTTTGCTCTCAAGACTTAAAAACAGAAGAGCTTATTGCCAAGCCTGAAAAATAGTGTAGTGGTGGTCGGTGAGCAGAACAGTAATATATTCTGTTCAGAATTACCTCTCCCCATAGATAACAAAACTTTTGTTAGTGATCTTCCATCAGAGGATATTTTTAAAACTCCTTTTTCCTCATGGATATGGGATTCCAATGATCCTGCCTCCTTCAGATTGCCAGACTCATTTCACATGCACACATGGACAAAGCTTACGTTCAAGCTAGCCCAACCTATGCTGGGCTTTATTCCTAGATCAAGTGAGACCAGCAGAGATCTTACTTATTGGACATTATAAATCAGTATTTATCAACCGTCAACTCTGCTCCATGGACCCACCTACCTCATGTCTCCTTACAAAGACATAGAACTCAAAATTCACAAATAAACTTGTTACTGTGACTCTTTTAGGAGTTGAATTGTTTTGCCTGCCATATCACTTACAATCCACCCTCTTTTGGCAAATCGGGGCATAGAGTGGGGAGTGGTTTTTCGTCCTTCAGCATACAAACAGCAACCAGTTTGCTTCTTCTAAACAAATTCAATTTTGTAATATTTAATAGAACAGATGACTTTCATAATTGATTATTTTCCTGTCTTTGCTAGAAAAATTAATAGAGCATATCTATCCTATGTTCTACTTCTTCTTCCTATTCTTCTTTTCTCTTTTTACTCCACTGTCATTTGTCTCATTCAGGTTGGGAAGGAATAACAAGAATCACACTGGGTGGTTTAAACAACAGACATTTATTTCCCAGAGTCTGGAGACTGAGAAATCCAAGATCACTGTGCAGACAGATCTGGTTCCTGACGAGGGCTCTTCCTGGCTTGCAAACAACTGCCATCTTGTTGTGTGGTCACAAAGCCTTTCCTGGGTGCACACTCACGGAGAGGAAGCGAAATCTTTGTCTTCTTCTTCTAATAAGGGCACTCGTCCCTCTACATAGGGCCCATGCTCATGGCCTCACCTACACCTAATCACCTCCCAAAGGTTTCACCTCCTACACTATCATGTCGGGAGCTAGGGTTTCAACATGAGAATTTTGGAAGGATGCAAATATTCAGCCCATAACACCATTGTATTTGCTGCATATATTTTTATGAATCATGTAAGATCATGTTGGAAAGTTGCAGGGTAGAAATAAATTTAATCACATACACAGAAATATGTAATGTTTTCACATGAAGGGAAATAGGCCAAGATGAAAATCATAAGGTGTAGTGGCCTTAGGTATCTGCTAAGGACCAAAGGCCCTGCGCAGAAGACATAACTTTATACATCTAGAATTTGGGTCTAGAAACAGACCCAGTTATGCAGCTGACTTAAAATATATTACCTTTTCACATATGTGTGTGTGATCATGACTCCTTGCACACATAAGAAAGGTTCATCAGGTAGTTCCATTTCTGCTAGATATTCCCTTTACAGCAACCTTAAAAGTTAACAGATTACTTTCAAATGAACATTTTTATCTATGTGTAGCTACTTAGCTCCCATTAGCACCCAAGCCACTCAATACTTTGTTGTCCTCAGCTCAGACAATTCATCCTAGGGTATCTGTGAAACGAAGGGCATCTTCCACGTGACCTTTCTAGTAGTTGAAGCTCATTTAGGTTTAATCTCTAGTCACATGGAAAAGTTTACCTTGTCTACTCATTCCTTCCATATAAACAAGCTAAGTGGACTGGGAGATGATTGGATATGTTATAAATATATGATATAAATATTAATAAAGGCAGTAGGCCACCATATGCCTTTTCATGTTTGGGATCAGATTTATTCTACAGTATGTAATATTCATACCCACTAGCAATAGCCATAGTTTTGTTTGTTTCATCATTTCCTTTTTTTTTTTTTTCATTTTTAACCAAAGTGGAACAGAAAGAAGGAAAAAGGTATACATGGCAAAATAATAATTGGGGGAATTCCATAAATTTATAGAAAAATATACTGAATATAATGAGCATAAATATACGCTTAAAAGAAAATGATTTTTGATGCTAGTCAATTTAGAAAAGAATATGGAAATATAAAAACAAAAGAGTACTTTTTAAAACAGAACAATTCTATATAAAAATATCTGATGTAAATACCATACGAAGGAGGGCATATTGGAGTGACCATGTCATTAATATTAGTGCCCTTATTTTGAAAATAAATATGACTTAAAAACGTTTTAAAATAAATAAATTGAGTATTTGTTTATTTTAATTAAAATTTTTTGGGCAGTGACATTAACAAAATCCAGTAAGTTTCAAGTGTACAATTCAACAGTAAGTCATATAAATATTGATTGCATTGTGTGTTTACTCCCATAAATAGATTTTTTTCTGTCAACACATATTTAACCCCTTTTACCCCATCTACCTTCCCCCTTCCCCCACCCTCTGGTAACCATGAGTCTATTGTTCATGTCCATGAGTCTCTGTTTGCTGGTCATATTTGTTTGTTGATTTTAGATTTATATCCCAAATATATGTGATATCATGTGGTTTTCCACTTTTTTTGTTTGGCTTATTTTGCTTAGCATGATTATCTCAAGATCCATCCACATTGTCACAAATGACAGTATTTCACCTCTTCTTATAGCTGAGTACTATTCCATTGTATATATGTACCATAGCTTCTTTATCCAATTATCTATCGTAGGACACTTCAGTTGCTTTCATGTCCAGTCCACCATGAATAATGCTGCTCTGAACATCAGTGTGCATGTATCTTTTTGGATAAATGTTTTTAAGTTTTTCAGGTAAATCCCCAGTAGAGGGGATTGCTGGATCATGTGGTAGATCGATTCTTAGTTTTTTGAGGAACCTCCATACTATTTTCCATAGCGGCTGTATCTGTTTGCAGTCCCATCAGCAGTTACTTTTTCTCCACATCCTCTCTGACACTTTTTACTACTTGTCCTGTTGATAATAGCCATTCTAACAGGTATGGATGGTATCTCATTTGTGGTTTTGATTTGCATTTCCCTAATAGCTAGTGAGATTAAGTATCTTTTTATATGTTCTTTGGCCATTTGTATGTCTTGGGAGACGTGTCTGTTCAGGTCCTCTGCCCATTTTTTAATTGGATTGTTTGTTTTTTTGTTGTTATTGGGTTTTATGAGTTCTTTATATATATTTTGGATATTAGGCACTTAGTGGAAGCATTGATTGCAAATATATTTAAATTATATATTTTTTAAATTGCCAACATCTGTGAATTTGAAGGTGGTCTTAATGGTGAGCTAAGGAAAATAGGTATTTTTTAGAGCACATTTTCCATCTATAAGAGTGAAATGTCCTCTGTGGGGGTACCAAATAGTAGGTACATATATATAAAAGCATTAGATTCTTGATGACTATCGATACGAGATTTCCTTTTACTTCCCCTGCAGGAAGTCTATGATACCATGATTTAAATCTTCCTCCAACTAGAGAATGATGTCTGATTTGCTAAACTGCAGCTCAGAGCAGAATTAATGTTTTTAGTGAATCATTCTCTGTAGAGAGAGATACATGGCCTCTGAACTCCAAATTACAAAAACTTTTCAGCAATTAAAAAATAAAAATAAGCCTGACAGCATAAGCCTTTTAAATTTATTTATATATTCACAGTATCTTTCAGCTTTAGGCACACACCACCCATCTCCACCAAATTCTTAGTGATAGCGTGGCCTACTTTAAATTCCATCTTTGCAAACATGTATGATTTACTTGGATAGTACAATCAGTATGTATTTAAGTGCAATATATTCACAGTAAAAATAAGAGTAAGCCTCTTTCAGAAAAAAAAAAATAAAGAAACTGGCATATATAACTACTAGCATATGACAAGTCGGGCGCTTTTCCTTCTTTCGTGCATATCGCCAGAAAAACTAGAACACACACAAACACACTCACAGGCACACACAGAGAGAAAAGTTCTAGAAAAACGCATTGCGCTTAAATCAGTATTAACATCATACAGAGATAGGAAAATAACTCATAGTAAATATTTTTTATTATACTGGTTATATGAATTTTCCCTTAATGTTTACCAATCAATTACCTATAATATGATCTGAAAGGAGACGAGATCTTCTTAGCAGAAAGCACATATTTCTCATTCATTTGTAACTCACCAAATATATTTAGCCACTGGAATAATATTTGATGATGATATGAATATTTAGGAGAGAGATCCAACAGGAAGGGAGAGTTATTCCCTAGCTATGATTGAAGTTTTTACACAAAAGATACCACATTTCCAAATTATTAGCAAATTTACCTAGGTGACATGGACAAACTTAAAGACATTAAAATGAGCATAAGAAATCATAAAGGCAAAATGAAATCCCAAGGGCGATACTTTTATATGACAAGCTTTCTGTCTTTTCCTCCATATGATTAATCAGTATTAATTAAGAGGTATGTATGAGAAAAAATTATATATTAATATACATTACCGTTTCAGTGATTCAAAATAGTATGTTATATTTCTGTAGTTATTAAACATATTTAAAACACTTTATTTACATGATCACATTTGATATTTATAAAAATTCTACAATTTATCCAAGTCATGTACACTAATATCCAGCAATTGGTTATGCAGCATTTACTACATGCCAGGTACTTTTTAGAGATTTACAGACAGATACTCACTTAATCCTTGTAACAATATATAAAGTATATTCTATTATTATTTTCACTTTACTGATGATAAGTATAAGTTTAAGTAACTTTTCCCAAATCACATACCTTAGAAGTAGCAGGGTCAAGATTCGAACTCAGGAAATTTAGCTCCAGAGTAGGTATTCTTAACCAAGGAGAGATGTAAAAGCCAGGTCCACAGACATACCTAGAAGGCAGAAGGGTTTGGTCTAAGACATGGCTCCGATTTCTCCAAGTCCAGTGGTTTCCCTGTCACAACTGTGGTAGAGTGATGGACCATTTGAAGACTTATTGTATACATACACACAAGCCACCACTGACCATCCAAATGGCTTCTGGGGTCTGAAAGTTACAAGACTCTCCCAATTATTGTCATAATTCTCTGCATGCTGCCTCTCCTCTTTCACGAGGGCACTGAATAAGGGCTGTATAGGACAGTTGTTTACTTGTAAGGTGTCAAGTTAAAGGATGATAAGAGATGTGGAGTTGCAAAAGATATTTAGTATAGAGCACCAGAAACAACCTAAAAAGTATATAATTATCTATATAGGAAGTCCATGGGCAGCTAATTGACAGGATAGCAAACAGAGTCTCCAGAGATGAATGTCTGAGGAACTGACCTTCAGTTGATCCCATCTCCTCATAAACACTCTAGAGTATGCTGGGGGTGCTCAGCACTGTCTGCTCTTAGTGAGAGGATGAGAACACAGCCCACATGAGATGGCAGTGGAAAGTGAAAGGGAGAGGCTGAGACAGAAACGTTCAGAGCAATAGGTCATTTCTCAGTAACTCGAAGGGAACTCCCCTAGACCTGTGGTATTACTGTAATGGCAGCGGGGGCTTTGGAAGGTCTTGGGGAATTTCAAAGCCCATAGAAGTTCATCTCTGACTGAAATGGGTGACTGTCCCCTTGCTCTGTACAGTCATCCATATATAGTTAAGTTTTACTGTTCTATATTTATCATTAAGTATATTATAAACATATTATTATCTAATAAATTGTTAAATTAAAATCCTGGCGTTTTCCTTGTACCTGGGAAACACAAGAAGATGTAAGAACACATCGATGTCTTTTCAGTAACACTCTATATTTTCAAAATGAAACTTTTCTCAAATCTTAAATTTGTTTTTCTTTTAGAATTAAATTTTGTGCTAGTCTAAAACGAAAGAAAAATTTTATAAAATTTTTCCATACACATAACATACTGAGGGTCCGGGGCTGTGGGAAGCAGACTTTGTGGTACAAGAGGTTGCAGTGACCCCTGGTCCTGAGGGGGTGCGACCGGCTTGTTCGAATCGGCCCATGAGCTGGCAGGGACTGAAGCCTGCTCTTCCAGGACAGTTAAGAGCTGCACCTGATCCCCTTAGGAGACAGCCGTTTGGCTGAGGTCATTATGCATGGAGCAGCGCGGGGCAGAGCACGTGGGTCAGGCTTCCCAGGCCCGCCCCCTTTCACCAGCTGTCAGGACTCTTAGCTGCAGACCTTGCAGCTCCTCCTCAGGCTTGTCTCTTACTGGACAATTATGACATGTACGAGTTGGTAAAGCCTAGTGACTATGAGCAGGGGCTCTGAAGAAAGGCATCCTGGGTTCAAATGCAGCTCTGCAATTTACTTAGCTCCGTAACTTTGGGCAAGTCACTTCGCTCTTCTGTACCCTGGTTTCCTTGCTTGTAAAATGGGCTATGTATAGTACGTAACTACCACATAGGTTTGTTTTAAGGACTAAATGATTTATTATTTCTAAACACTTTACATGTGCTTGGTATATTTATTTTTATAAGATAATTAAAAGCATATAAATATTTTAATTACCATTTAATTATTTGGGAAAAAAATGTATTTCCTAAGAGTATTATAATGAAATGATACTGGGACCATTAAAATAGACAAAGTCCAGATGACGTAGGGGAAATAATGTTGGGGACAACTCTGTGCTGAAAGAAACTTCTGCAATTACACCACGAACTTTCTGTCAGTTAACACATGTACTTTTCAAAATTGTGAATGACATAAAGCTGGGAGAGATAGTTAGCATTCTGGGTAATGAAACTGGAATCTAAAACAGTCTCTGTAGTCTTAAATATTGGGTCAAATCTGCCAGGATTAAATTTAACATTGAAAAAATGTAGGTCTTACACTTGGGATCTTAAAAGGAGCAGTATATAGGATGTAATTGATTTCAGGCTTGGTGTAAGTCAATTAGTAAGTTACCCAAAAAAGCTAATGTATGTGTAGGCTTTATTTATAGGAATGAGGTGTCCTGATCAATTAAAGTTATAGTAACGCTTGGCATCAGTCGGTCAGTCTATTTTTCATGCTAGTTTCAGGAGGACGTGGAAAAAGTAGTGTGCACTTCGGCAGAGTAACTATGACAATGAGATGACTCGAAACTGAGGCATAATAGAAGTGAAAATTTACCTTGACTCTATACCATTCAGCAGTCTCTACACATGCACGTGTTTCTCACATGTGGCAGAACACCCAGCTGCAGCGCTCTGTGTTAGAAGCAATCACCCCGATACTCCCAGCTTGCGCTTGACCTCTTCCCAGTTCTTCCCCAGTCCTAACTCTTGGCTCAAACAAAGGCATTCCTGGTCCACCCCCCTTTTTAAACAGGATTTAGCTTCTGAGCTCTGTTCATCCTTAGACATTAAATGGATAATGGATCTGCCCTTCTAGATCTCCTTGCTTCAGCTCTTGGGGTAGAATTCCATTCCTGGTAGACTCTCAAGTGACTCCATTTTTCCTAAAGGTGAAAATCTGGATAAGATACTGGAAGAAGCCCTCTAACAGTGACTCCAGAACTAAAGAGAGAAGGCCAAAGGAGCAGAGGGGGTTCTTCTTGAGGATGACTGGCTTTAGGACAGCTAGAGGAAGCCTCAACAGGAACTAGTGATTTTCCACTTCTACAGATATTTCAGCAGAAGTCCATTTTTCTCTTAGTGGTACTCTTGAAGCAATAATTTAAAAATGAGACCAAAAATTATACAGTCTTTTCTCTGAGGTGGTTTTTAAACCTGAGGGTGTATGGCTTTTCATTTATGGGAATTTTTCGAAAGAATCCAGGGTAACAAATTTCATGTTTGTCACCATTGAGTGTCAGAAAACAGAATAATATGACATGAACATGAGACATATTTTGGTCAGTTAAAGCACTGGAAATTAGTCTGATAATTCTGGGATGAGACTGAGATTTAATCAGGTAACTGAAAGAGAGTGTATGTATTCCTTATATGAATCATCCAGATAAACATGCTTTATTTTCCACTCATTTGTGTTTTAAAACATAATTTCATCTTTAATATGAAATATTTCTATATTTATTTCTTTTCTTTAAGCAGAAATTGAAAACATCTTCCTTTAGAAATGGATTGTTAAAAGTAATGAAGTTAGCTATTAATATGACAAATCAACAATTTGAAATATCAAAGCAAGTAAACCAATTAAGATGTAGACACAATGCTGTATAAATATTTTATAACTTGTGACTGTTAAACCAACTTTTCTATTCTGACAAATTTATTAAGAAATTTCTAAACAAGGTACGACATTAAACAATATTAAAATGAAGATTACAATTAAGTAGAAAGTATGTAATGAGGTATAAACTTTAAAACACAAATTGTGCAGAATTTAAAAATACAAAAGCAGGAGGAAGGGGTTTCTTGAAATATCTTTAATCCCATATGAAAAGGTTACTTTTTCTAACAATACATTTAGAAATCAATTGCATATATCTTCATTTCATAATGTAATAGTTATTGGGTTATTTTTAAAAAAATTTTTCTAAAGTGTGTGTGTTTCAGGTTATGGATTCTGACTTGATCTTTAGAAGTAAAATAATAAAAAAATAAAAAAATAAAAGTAATTGAGACCAGGGATGTGTTCTGTGTGTCAGGTTTTCTCTGCCTTTATCAATATCGAACACACGTAACATTATATTGTTTTTGACATGCACACCTTTTAAGACTTTAATGACTCTGAAAAGAAGAACTAAGTAGACTGCTTTCTGTGACAGATCCAAGACTACAGCTGATGTACATGGATATAGCATCTATACCTTCACAGAAAGTGTAGCCCTTCCATACTAGCTAAGTCTCCTCCTGTTCTTCTCCAAAATGAGGGTTCACACCCTACAAAATAGCAGTCAATCTTTTGCTGCTTATAAAATTTATAACTAAACCTCTGTATCAGCTCTAGTTTGCTAGTCTGCCTAAGAGCAGAACCATCATATTCTAGACACTGTGATAGATAATTTTTTCTTTGTAGAACTTAGCAGTTTAGATATGTTTCCTAACATGTATTGAGTGTCTACTATTGAGTCAAGCACTGTGTTAAAAACTGAGGAGACAGTGGTGACTATGATGGTCATTCTATGTCAACTTGACTGTGCCACAGGGCCCAGATATAATGCAATCAAACGTTATTCTGATTAAACTGCAACTCTTCTCAGTTTCCAGCCTGCCAGCCTCCCCCATCAGATTTTGGAGTTGCCAAGGCTCCACAATCATGCGATCCAAGTCCTTAAAATTAATCTCTTTATGTGTCTATATGTGTATCTGTCATCTTTCTATACAGAGAGTGATATCTATCTCTATAGACAGATTTGTCTATTAAATGGGTAGATATATAGATATACAAAGATATTTATTGTAAGGAACTGGAGCGCTGATTGTGATCTACAATCATGTGACTGTAGATATAGCTGTATCTTTATTATATCTATGTCTATATCCATATCTATATCTATATCTACATACGCTTCTCTGGAGAACCCTGACTAACATAGTGACAATACGTGTTCCCCGACCTTAAGAGAGAATCGTTTACGGAGGTGTAGAAATCTACTTGAATTGAGAGTGGCGTTGCTGAAGAGAAGTGTTAAAGCTTTGTCTTGGAACCTACATAAGACTGTATAGTAGGTGCAAAAGGATGTCACTTGTCTTGACATGAATGGCAGCATGTACAAGGAAAAAGAGGACTACAGAACAGGCTAGAAGAATAATTAATAGTTGTTTTACTGGAAAATTCAAGGTAGATGAGAAACAAGTAATGGGTTAAAAGTAATGGCCCTTTAAGCCAGCCAAGCAGCACATACCTTAACCATACCCATGAGCGAGATGGAACAACTCCATTTACAACAGCTGTGCCCGAGTAGCAACTCTCCCCTTCTCTTTCAACCTGATTCTCAATAATCTAGAACCCGCGTCTATCCCCTCCATTGTTGATGATCAGTTGTTTCCCTAATATTTAGACCCAGCCTTCACCACCCCCACTTCCCCATGCATATTCTCACTTGTGACAGTACATCAAAGGTGATATCTTCTAGGGCTACAGGTAATCAGGTATGGTTTTTCTTTTCACTGCTAACATTTCATTTAGTCAACCTTCTTTTGTGAATACTGTTTATGTACCAAATTTTTGTGATATAATCCGAACATTGTAAAATAAGCAATGGTCTCAACTTCGTGTCTTTAAGAGTACAGCAAAGTTTAAGTCTGAAAAAGATTCAGTTTATTTCTCCTTAATATATTATCACAGTTGCTTCAAAAGCCATAAAACAGTTCATACAATCTGAAAATGCTGATTTATTGTTGATGCCAAAAGATAAGAGTCTTTTAAAATAAGAAAGAAATAATGTGAGACCCGTAACTTTCCAGTTGAAGATAAAGCATTTCAAGTTAATGCCTTTATACATAGATGATCTATAGACTGAACTTTTTGTACTGATGGTAGAACTGATTATATTCCATTAAATGAATGATATATTTCAGAATAAAAGTATTAACATCACTATGATATAAACAATCAATAGCCTGCCGTACAAGGAAAAATGCTATTAAATAGGACTTCCATTTTAAAAAATATTTTAGAGTTAGATCCATAAGGTTCTATGATTTATTATAAATTAACAGTGAGAATAGGTAGATTTTAGAGTAATTCTATAAGTAATGTCATAGAATCGCCTTCCTGAGCTAATTAGCTCATTAAAGCATTACATCTCACTGAAAAGCAGTTTTTCTTGAAGACTGTCAGCTGTGTGATTGAATGACATGCAAAATCTCCTGGTATTTTATGGTTATGTGATCCTTGGCATTCAATAATGAAACAGCTCTTCTGTGTTTGGAGAAGAAGAGCATTCAATTTTCATGGAAATGTCAGAAAGATTATATTGTTTTCTTTTATTTATTTTTATTGTTTTGGTCTGAGATATAGTTGAAAGCCTGTCAATGGTGTCCTTTGCAGTTGCTTCAAAAGCCATAAAACAGTTCATACAATCTGAAAATGCTGATTTATTGTTGATGCCAAAAGATAAGAATCTTTTAAAATAAGAAAGAAATAATGTGAGACCGGTAACTTTCCAGTTGAAGATAAAGCATTTCAAGTTAATGCCTTTATACTTACTTAATGTTAATTTCCCCAAACTTCTAATAAACTCTTAGATGGTGTTTAATGTGAGCTAACCATATATAAAAAGAGTGAATAGGTCCTCTGCAACTATTATTATATAGGCTACGTACTTGCATATGATAGGCACTCAATAAATGCTTAACAAGAAAGTGAATAAATGAAGTAATAGGTTAATACATTCGTATTTGGAGAGTTCCCTTTGCCTGAAGTGCTCTCTGACTTCTTTCCAATTATGCTAAATGTCTCTTCCATGAAATAATTTCTTATGCCTTTAGCTCAATTTGTCTCCTATCTCATTTTAACCAACATTAAACTATTTAGCACTCGGGCATGTTTAATTTTCATAAACATTAACCTATCGGTCTTAACATTTATTTGAATTCTCATATATGTTATTGCATGGGAGGTTAACATTATAGACAGAAAGGTAGGAAAGGGAAGAAAGAGAGCACTTATTGGATAAAAAACAGAAAAGAGTAGAAATGAGCAAGCAACCTATGCACTTCAGCTAGAATGAGAGGAGGATATCAGTTATTAGTCCACTCATGGATACATTCAACTGTAAATGTTTGCGAAACTACCAGATGTTAGAGTACTGAGGAAGACAATGGTGAAAAATACCATGGCATGTGTTAACAAAATTTATAAGTATAGGGTGAGTATTTTATGGAAAGGTCACATAATCTAGTTTGTTAGTTTAGAAATGGCTGTGGCAAGGGCATGCCTTGAAATGTATTAATCAGAGGAATTTAATAAAGGGGTATGACAGAGACTGTTAACTGTGGCCGACCTCTTTTTCCCTTTCCACATTTAGTAGTAATGAGCTCCTTGATTACTGCATCCCCCTTAGCAAGTCACGTAGCCAGATTCCCAGCTAGAGGTTTGTCCAATGACCAAGTTCTCATTAATGCAATCTGAATAGAAGGGTATTCACCTCCTAATTCATCTATTATATCTACCTTAGTCAAATAAAACACTATTTTGTGTGATGGTGAACTAACTTAGAATACAAGGTCAAGACCACATCCTAGGGAGTGGTGAAACAAGACAGAAGGAACTCAGGAATAAATAAGCCAAACTAAGTACAGGATGTCATGGGCATTTACCGGAGCATGTTACACAGCCCTGCAGAGTGAGGGACGGCTTTCACCTGACCTGAGAGGCAGCCTGCCTCTGAACTCCTATGCAGAGGAGAAAAGAGAAAGAGAGAAGCACTTCCATCTTTTTTATTGGGACACTATATTATTGGTTCTTTTGGCCTAATCCTTCAGCCCATATTCAATAAAATAAAGAAGGTGGGTGGGGGGAACCTGTGCCAAGGGCCCAGGATAAAAAGCAAGACACTAACTGTAGGCCTTAGTGTCAGGACTAGTGACTACGTCTTCAATGTACATCCGGCATATGTTTTTCTGTGTCTTCCACCCCTTTTGGAACACATAACCTAAATCTCTGCCTTTGTAATTGCTCACTTGTAGGAGCCCGTCCAAACTCCTGGGAAGAGTCCTTGCAATGAGTTCTCATCTATATAAAATTTAAAAAAGAACAAGAGATTTTTGCATTCTCTTGCTTAAGGACAGGACCCAGAACTGTAAAAGCTTTAGAGCTCTGTGAAATTACTAGCACCTTTCTCGCCCCGACTGCAACAAGTTTGGGCACTTGAAACTTCCAACCCATTCACTCATGCACAGTGCGCTGCACGTCACAGCTCACTGCTCTTGAGCCATTTCCAAGGCCCAGCTTCAGTTCCATGCCCTTATCCATGACTGTACCCCTGTCAACATCACCAGATTTGTTTCTATCCCTCTCAAGAGTACAATCCTGAAAAAAAAATCCAAACTTGGTATGTTCGAGCACCTGATCTCTCTGAAGTAAATTAAATGAACATAACTTGCAAAAAGTCACGTGAGCGTATGTTTGGTCTCACTGTGAGTTTGTGAACACAGATGATTAATAAGTGCTCCACTGGACCTCACAGTTCTTCATCTCCAAGTTGACCATCTCATACCTGCTGCCTTCTCCTCCCCTTCCCACTTCCTGCCACTCTCTGTCTTATTTCCTTTAGAAATGATAAGTAATCGGACAAGCCTCCTTATTTTTCTACTATTGAATCTACACAACTATATGCATCTAACTATGATATTTGTATTTTTATTATTAAAATGAAATTAAAATCCTCTTATTAGGGGATGATTAATCATCTACTCCCATCTCAACTTGTAAGGATTTAGCTCCTGCCCATAATCTTCCTCCTGCCTCATTGATTTCTCCATCTCTATTAGATAATTCTCATAAACTTACAACATTTATCTGTTATTTGTACTTTAATTAAATAAAACCCTATTTTATGAATCACCACCTATCTCAGCCAGTCTTTCTCTTTCCAAGCAGATTACCATCAGTACTACGCCATTTTTTAAATAGCCTCTCAATTTCTTATTTATTTGCAATGCTTTTTAAGTTTTTTCATATATTCATGGATAGATTTCTTTTTGTTTCTACATTTTTTGGCTCTCCTATTACAAATAAACCAACTTTTTTCCCTACAGCTTTCTAATAAGTATTGGTATTTGATAATGGGAAATTCAGCAGAGCTCAGCAGTTACAAACAAGGATTCTAGAAGCAAACAGCAGAGTTCAAAGCCCAGTTACTCTGCTAACTATCTGCACAGTCTTCAGGAAGTTAGTATCTGTGACTCAATTTGCTCATCTAAAAAAAATCTAGTTAATAACTGTACTACCTAAGGTTTTGGGGAAGACTACAGGAAGTATTAGCTATTATTAATATTATTATTGTGACCATCTTAAAAAAATTTTTTTTTTTTTTACTTTTCCATATAAATTTCAGATTAGTTTATTTGCCATGAAAACTCTTTGATATTTTAAAATCAGTTTTTAGTGTATCTACTTATGACTATGTGAATATCTGTTGCTATTGGTTCATACATCAAACTATGGCATATTTCCTTGTGTGTTCAATTATTTGGTTTTCCTTGAGTTAAAACTGCTTCTCATTTTTTTTAATAGCTAAATTCTCTGCTTTATTGAAAAAAAATAAATCCCCTAATTTTATGAGAGAATTAAAATCTGTTTTGGTTGTTTCAAATGTGACTTAATCTAATTCATTTTTTTTTTTTTTGCCCCCAAATTCTCCTGAATATTCTCTTCTCCCCATTCTGATTCATATTAGTTGCTTTATGGGTTTCCAAATAGGTTTCATCCTGGGACTCCATTCACTATATTAGGAATTCCATTCATATTTCCTGTATTTGAATACTCTCTTTCCTTATTCCCTAATCCTTCTTTTTATTGGTTAGTATCTTTGTTTTCATCAAGCATATCTTATAGTAGCTTTCTGAGAAGGGATGCATAATGAGTAAACTTTTTAAAGATCTCGATTGATAGTTTGCTAGGTATAAAAAAGTGCTACATTAGAAAGATTTCCTCATAATTTTGAAGCTGTCAATCTATTATTTTTAGCTTCCAGTTTAGTGTTTAATAAAATTTATTGTTTTATAAATTTGATACTCATCTGGTATTTTATTTGTCATCTTTCTTCTCTCTCTGAAAATTCTAGATTTTTTTCATTATCGTGAATGTTCTGCAATTTCATATTGATGTGACCAAATTAATTATTTTTGTTCTTTTTTTCTGAAATCCCTCAGTTCTGCTGAATTTTGTTGCTTTCGTTTTTTAAAGTCAGATTAAATTAGGTATAATTTACTTGTAGTTAAGTTCATCCTTTTGAGGTGGAGTTTTATGACTTTTGAGAAATGTAAACAGTTGTAGAGCCATTACCAAAATTGAGAGAGATAATAACTTCTCACCAAGGTCAAAAGTCTCCTTTTGTAGTAAACACCCAAATGAACACCCCCTCTCTAGCACACACTGACCCGACTTTTATCACTCCAGGTGGCCTTTTCTAGAGGGTTCTACAGATGGAACCATCCCCCGTGTGACTGTTTGGGTCTGCCTGCTTTCACTTAACTGCTTGAGAGTCATCTGTAATTCTGCATCAGCAACTATCTGACAACATCAGTAGTCTTCCTCTTGGATGCTGGGCAGTATGCCACTGTAAGGCTGTAGCACACGTTAACTAACTGTGCAGCACTTGGACATTTCCTTTGTTTCCAGTTTGGGGCAAGTATAGAAGAAAGGTTGCTGGATACATTAACATGCAGGCTTTGTGTGAAGACGCATTTTCACATATCTCTTTCATGTATCTACAAGCAACTGCCACCATCCCGCAGTGGCTGTTTGTGTGGATGCATTTCACAAACATCCACACAAACACCTGAACTTTCTTTATTTTAGTCTTAAGGACACAGGCACGAAACGTGGAGAAGCATTGCCCTGGGGTCTGCCTGAACATTGTTTGTCTCAAGAACAGGTATTTATGGCTACAAGTTGTCCTGTGCCAGTGCTATTCATCATGCCCCAAGTGACAGAGGCAGCATGTGTTCTTTAATAAATTCATTGTTTGTGTGTTTGTGATATGTAGTTTTCTAAATAATGGGGCTCATGGCAGTGAATTTCTGTGCCTGAGTTTAAAGATAGTACTAGTAGAAAAAAATACTCTTATAAAAACATAAATCAAGCCATTGTTCCCTGTTGCTTAATATCTTCCAGTCTATTTCCATTGCACTTAAAATAAAATCCATATTCTCTACTATGGCATCCAGACTCGCCATGTGGCACGTTACAAACTTCTGGTGTCACTCTGCCTCGGCCCACCATGTTCCAGCCTGCAGGCCTTCTTTTTCTTGAAGAAATGGAAGGGGAAAAATCGAAGCTTTCCAAAGAGAAACATTCCTTTGTCTTTCATTTCGATATACCAGGACATAAGAACAGTGCCTGGAAGACAGTAGGTGATCAGTACAGATTTTTAAATAATTGATCTAGAATGTTTCATATAGTCAAAGGAAGGAGGGACATGTCCATGTTGATGGAACATTTCTGGCAAATTCTCGGTGGTGTTAAATTTATGTTTTGTGAAATGACTAGCAAGACTACAGTAATAAGGTTTAAAAGAAGGAGGTTATATTACATTTTAAGGTAGTTAGTGATGATTTCATGGAAAAGATAAACGCCCTAAACTATTTACATTAGTGTTTATGTCTTAGAACTGTATAATGCTTTGTAGTCCCCAGGCACTTTCACAAATGCAGTCTCATCTACACTGGGTCTCTGCTTTCTTAACTTAATAGAGGCTGGGGATACATGAACGCTTAATTAGAGACAGAAGGAAAACACTTTCTTCTTCCAATAATCCATATGTGTCTGGTGAAAGAATAATAAAAAAATAGTTTTTTGTTTTGTTCTTTTTAAGAATCATCCTAGAACTTGCAATTTTATTCATTCCTGACAATAGAAAATGGCTTTAGTTGTCAACTTAACAGTCTACTCAAGTAAGCCGTTAAGGAGCCAAATGTCTTGTCTGTGAAAAAAAAGTATGTATCCACAGTTAGCCATCTGAATGCCACCTCCGGATAAGAAGGAAATGAACATGTGTTCACATGATCCAAAACTTGAAAACGTAACGTCTTACACGGCGCTCCCAGGACTTGTTAGCTTGTGCTCATGCCAATTTCACAACTTAATATGTATAAGCACATTTAAAACAATTAAAAACAATTACTCAGTCCACATAGAGTTTTCTTTTTTCTTAGTAGTGTATGTTCAATAGTTTTAAACTGGCCAGGAGATTGCTTAAAAAGAACCAGGCGCAGATTGCAAAATGCCTTTGCTACCTTCAGGACAAACAAGCATTCGTAATGCAGAAAGCCAGAAGATGCTATGTTGGGAAATATACTTAGAGAGCACAGGCACAGAGCGTGAATTTAGCGTGTCCATTTTAGTTAGCAAAATATTTACCTAAATCAACCTTACGAGTTCCTTCTTGCTGCCGCTCGGGTGGATCTCATCTAATCCTCATGGAGAAAAATGGATCGTACTGAATTTGTTAATGATTTTCTTGCCTATGATATTATATAAGTTCTGTTCCTTTGAGACTGTCTTCAGTCCTTTCTCATGTCATTACTGGAATTGCACTGTTGTGTTTTAGGAACCATATTTGCAACTGAAACACCCTTTTTGCAATTCCCTGTGCCCCACGATATTTACTTAGAATCCTGTAATATGGCTGGAAAGACCTAAAATGGCCATGTCTAGAAATTAAGCTAAAAGATTATTCATCTCTGCATTTGCCATAACGATTTTCTTTTTCATTCAAATGGAACATAGATTTACCTTCCTGTAAACTACAGCATTTTCTGCCTGCATCGTGCACATGGTGCTTTATTATTTATGCCCTGTATCTGGGCACATCTTATACAGGTACACACATAAAAAACTATAAGACACTGGTGGGTGGCATGTTTTCATCTTCTAGCTCTTTTACATAGTTTATATTCAAATAACATTTATTATTAAATAAATGACTATGATACTATCTAACTACTATTGGTTTTCATATTTAATTCTAAGTCCTGAGAAACTAAGGGGTAGATTAGTCTTATTATACCATGGTTTTCCCACGCTTATCACAATTCTTGGCACTTATAAAGCTACTAGCTTAAAATCTTGAACACTAATTGTATTCTTGGCAGTAATCTAAGTTTTTTGCCTCTATCAACTCCTTTAATCTACAAGAAACCCTTTTGAGGTAGGCTATTCTTATTTTTACAGATGATAAAAGAAAATGAAGGGAAGATAAAGTTAGTAATTTATTCACAATTTCATAGCTATTAAGTGGCAGGTTCACAAGCATAATGTGTCATTCATAAATATTTCAACGGATAAATAAATTGTTAAAAATTATATAAAACCTGAATATACTTAGTTAATTTTGAAATAAATATTTACATTATACATATGTGTGTATATAATATATACATATAAAACATAAAAATACATATTCTTGAATAATGGAAACATAAATTAATGATTACTTAGGATGACAATTTACTTTCTACATAATATTGGTATTTTCTATTTAGTTTTAATGGAAGAATACTATCTTCAGCTCACCATCAAAATAGATTAATATAACCAATATATTCATGAATAAAAAAATAAATTGTTTTGTTGTTTATTTAAGAATCAGAGTATCACAGAGAGATAGTTGGTATTAACTTGTGGCCCAGGATCATAATTTGTACTTTGTGTACTTTTTCTGAAAAAAGAAGGTGGTTGATTGCCATATCTACAAATTCTTCTGTATTACATTATTTAATGCATCCCCATGACTTATTTATTTTAAAACTGGAAGTTTGGACCTATTAAAGTGCACAGCATAGGAAACATAGTCGGTAATGCTGTCAGTAGCTTTGTATGGTGACTGAAGGTAACTAGACTTGTTGTGGAGATCATTGTGTAATATGCAAATATCAAATCACTGTGATGTATAACTAAAACTAATAGGACATTGTATGCCAACTATACTTCAATTAAAAAACATAAACATAAAAATAAATAGTCTTCCAGTGCCCTAACATTGTGAAGATTTGGCAAGTCTGTTTTTCTTTGGCTTTTTTAGACATGCCAAGTTCTAGTTCAATTTTAAGATTCCATTCCAAGATGTGCAGAAAAGAAGAAATTATGAATTTTTTTCTGAAACTGTAAAATATTATATAGAAGCTCTTATTTCTGCAGTGTAATTATACACCATCTCCCTCCTAACACAGGGACAAATAATCTGCATTTTTCCTCCTAGAACTCTTGGTCTCCTCCTGTTTATTCTTTCATTAAGTACAGAATAAGTTATAGAAATTAGAGTTCAGTGGAACTGAGTATCTTACCCAATGCCCAAATCATCTTAGGTCAAGTATGGATAAAGAATGTCTTCCCCAAAGATATTTCACAATTTTTGTGTAATTTTCTTAGTAACTATTAATTTCAGTGATTCATTGTTACATAATTATATTTGAGAATTTTTAAATGTCACATCACTTTACCTGGAGAGCACTTTAATTTCTTCCAGCACACTGCAAAAAGATTAAATAGGGAAATAATATTTACTTAAATGTCTCATGTGTATTGTGCTGGAATGAAGACTCTGAAAATATCTCCAGGAGCTGCCGCCATATACATAGGGGGTCGCATTAAATCTTGGTAGAGAGATTTGTTTGGACGTGCTCTGTGTAGGAGGCTGGGAGGAGAGGGGACAGCAGATCTGTTCTTTGTTTTGCTTTGCTCCCAGTCTGCTTCAGGTCTTTAGCAGTTACTCTGATAATAAGCTCGAATGAGTTCACAAACCAATACTGTCAACAGAAAAATCATCAGCCTTAAAAACAAGCATGAGCTCCCTGAATACCTTCTGCTGTCATGGGAGAGAACCAACTCCACTCAGAGCTGCAGTAATCAGCAAGTTTCCTTTGAGGAGCAGATGGTGTTGATAAGCCTGTTCACAATGGTTGGGTATCTTTTCCAATTAAAGCCGCGGTCCTTTCTATGTGTTATACAATTTTTAACTGTGCCTTCTCTATTATGTTGCAGGCACAAAACTGAACAGCAATTACAATTCGTTTGTTCTCACCATGTGCTAGATGTTCTAGGTGTGGAATTCCATGCCTTGTGGAAAATGGACTTAACTACATGACAGTGACACTTGTTTACCCATTATATTCAAGGGTTCAGCTTTTCCAGATATGTGATTTTTTTTCCAGGTAACTGAGGTTTAGTCATTAAATACAATTTTAAATCACCTCTTGTTTTAAATAAAATCTTTCTAAAGGCTACAATATTCCTGGTGTTCTTAAATGAAATACAAAAATCTGTTTTTAAATTGGGGTTTAAGTCATGAACTTTTTAAAATGTATTTTTAAATTGCGGTTTAAGTCATGAACTTAAAAAAGGATTTTGTTTTGTTATTGTGAATATGATACTCTTCGAGGCTGGACAGAAGGACATGCTGCTTTTTTGGTCAATTACTGATGCCTCTAGATTGGCATACCTGTTTAGTTGTTTAGTTTGCCTCTTTTCAGTTTAATCAAAATATAATTGGCATACGACAAAGTACACATATTTAAAGAATCAATCTCAAGTACTGATATAGGTATACACTTGTGAGATCATCAACACAGTTGCAAAAATGACACATCCATCACCCTGAATAGTTTCCTCAAGCCCTTCCTACTGACCTTCTCCCAAATTACCACTCATCCTCAGGCAACTAGTGCTCGACATTTTGCCACTAGAGATGAGTTTTCTTTTCTTAAAAATATCATATAAATGGAAGAATGCAGAATATATATGTTTTAGTCCGGGTCCTTTCATTCAGCACAATTATTTCAAGATTCATCCATGTCATAGTGCATATTCCTTTTAATTTAATCACTGAGAAGTATTTCATTGTATGTATATGCCACAGTTTATCCATTCATTGGACAATAGATATTTAGGTTGTTTTCAATTTTGGTTTCTTACAAAAAAGCTCTTATAATCATCTTTGTATGTTGTGTGTGAGTATATACTTTCATTTCTCTTGAGTTAATACACAGAAGTTGAAAAGGCTGGATTGTCTGATAGATGTGTGTGTAATATTTTAAGAATCTGCCAAATGGTTTTTCAGTCATTGTGCTATTTTATGTTTCCCAAAGCAGTGTATGAGTTTCCATTTCTTCCGCATCTTTTCCAACATTTGCTATGGTCATTCCTCTACATTTTCACCATTTAGGTGTGAAGTTGTATCTCATTGTAGTTTTATTTTCACCTCTCTAAAGACTAATAATTTTGAATATTTTCAAGTGCTCATATCTCATTTCTAAATGTTCTTTTATAAAGCGCCCATTCATAGCTTTTATTCATTTTTAATTGAGTTGCTTATTTATTTGTGGTTAAGTTTTGGCATTTATTTATATGTTCTGGACACAAATTATTTATCAGAAATGCTTTGGGAAGAGTTTCCACCAGTCTTGGCCTATATTTTTTATTCTCTTGATGGTGTCTTTTGAGAAGTAGTTTTCATTTTGATGTAGTTCAATTTATCACTTTTTTCTTTTACAGAAAGTGCTTTTGGTGTTATATTGAAGAAAACCTGACCTAACCGAGAGTGCCTAGACACAAGGACTATCGACTTTTGACCCAGATAATGATTTCTTGTCAATAAATGTTTTCTGCAGTGTAGGTTGTTTAGCAGGATTCTTAATGCCAGTAGCACCTCATCCCTCACTTGGCAATCAAAAATATCTCCAGATATTTCAAAAGGTTTCCCAAGGGATGAAATTGTCTCCTTTTGAGAACCACTGGCCTAACTGAAGATCACAAAATTTTTTCTTATGTTTTGTTAATGAAGGCATTATAGTTTTAAGTTTTTAATTTATATCTATGTTTCATTTTGAAGAATTTTTGCATATGATGTCAGGAATGAATCCAAGTTTATGGGTTTTTTTGCACATAAATATTCAATTGTTCCAGTATCATTTGATAAAAAAAATAATTCTTTCATCACTGAATTATCACTGCATACTTATGAAATACAGATTTAATATCTATACTCTATTTTTTCCACCAATCCAATCACTTATCTTGACATCAATACCAAACTACTTTTATTACTGTCACTTCACAATAATCCGCAGTCTGTTGTTAGTCCTCTAACTACGTTTTTCTTTTTCAAGGTGCTTTTAGCCATTGTAGGTCTGTGAGCAATCAGGTCTTGAGGTAGTCAATTAGGATGATGAGCTAAACAAGCCTTTATTCACTTACTGCAATAGAGCAAACAAGAGGCAAAAAAGAGGTGCATCTCACAGTGTTCCATCTTCTCCCACAGAACAGCAAGAGGTTAGGGTGGAGCTGCTGGGGAGAGGTGGGATGAGGAGGAGACGCCGGGGGCAGAGATCCACACTTTGCCCAGGAGCACTTTATAAAGCAGCTGATCCATACACATTTTCATGGATGTACTATTTCTTTTCTCATTTTTAATGAGGCACTTTTAGAAACTTAATTCTGTTGTTGGTAACTTTAAAAGTGGTAGGTTAGGGGAGATGATATAGAAAAGATATTTGAAGCTTGGCATGTCTGTCAGCATCCCTCAGAGCATCTCTGCAATTATCTGTCGAAGTCATAGGTGACTGCCCACAAGAAGATGATCACCAAGACACCCATGTTCATACGAGAGCAGCTTCACTGATGCTTTTGTGGGAATGCTGCTAGGATTACTGCCATCTGTGAAATTCTTAAGGACCCAAGAATATGGTATAGGTGTAAAAAGTAATATAACTAAAACAACAGAAATATAAATATCTTTTTTTTCATTTTCATGTTTTCATGAGTGATATATTTCTTGGAAATACCACAAACCTATTCAACAATTCCCAAAGATTTTTCTGTATTCTACTTAATCTAGAAGCTGAGCACCAAAATTATTTTGATTTCATCTTCATTGTGTTTTGGCTTCAATGTTTTAAGTTTTAATTAGAATTCATGTTGAGCTGAAATGATTTGAGATTTTTTTGTAAATACCTACTGTTTTCAAGACAAGAATGTGCAAACTTTTGCATTTTTCAAAATTTCTATTCCTTTTTAATTTAACTCTCCAAAAATTCCAATAAACAGTCTGAGTGTATTTTAAAATGTAAGGCATTTATGTTAGAAGAATAGACTCTAAGTCAACTTTAAGTCCCTAAGCAATCACATTTCACTTAAGAAATACAACTCAATACTGGGCCCTGAAATGATGGAATTTTAGATGTCATTTCCATATTAGCTCTCTGATTTTTCCTTGAGTAAACACAATTTAAAAATGAATATGACTAAGAGAAATCAAAGAAGTACCATTGAACTTTCCCTTACTAGTTCACAAGCCCCCTAAGGTGTCGTTCTTTAATATATTAAGAAAGGTTATTAGTTTGTCTAAAAGTAGTTCATGGTAGGTCCATTGGAGATTGTTTAGCATTCTTTCTTTTTATGTAAAGCATTTGGGAAAATTTATTAGGATTCTTATCAAGATTTAGAGTCAGAAGTCTCAAGCTGAAAGAGACTTGAGAGTTTACCTTGTCCGATCTCTTCATTTTACAGATGATTAAGGTAAAGAAGTTCAAAATTGAATGATTAATTGGTAGCAGTTTGTTGTAATGCATGGGACAGTATATTTGACATTAGAAATCTGGGTTCTAGTCATATGAATCTCTTTGAACTTGTTTTTTCTTGCACATAAAGTAAGGAAGTGGGAACTTTTTGTATTCATATCTCTTTTGGCTTTAAAATCAGGAAGACTTGAGAGAGCACTTTGTTACATTTTCTGGTCTTCAGTGAATTTTCATTTTTGGGAGTTAGAACTCCCTTCTGTAATTGCGAACTAACTTATTCATTGTTTCATCAATTTAACAAACATTTAATAGGTACTTAGAAATGAAAGATGTTATGTGAGATACTAAAAGCCATATCATTGAGATGGTATCAAATCAAATCCTATTCATCATATCATTGATATTATTCTTCTTTTTTAAAATTGAGCAGCAGGACTCCCTGTGTCTTAATGACAGTTTATAAAAAGCCTGATATATAATCTTAAAAATATGCGGCCACTTTTCTAGTTGACTATGGGATTCTTGACCAACTCTCGTATTATTCCTATGGTTGTCTTTGATTCATTCTGGAGATCCCAAAGATTCCTAGAATATGTATAGTTTACAAACCACTGTTGGAGTTCTACACAATGGTTTTGTGAACAGAGAATCTGTGGCTCAAACCAAATAAGTAATTTCACCAGAGAAAAGGAGTCAGGCCAAGATCCTTGTTCTCTTCATTGATTTCTGGTCCTATGCATAGAGTATTAAATTATACCACCTTCTAGATTGTTTCATATCTCAGAGTTTTTGACAATAAGACAGGTTTTTTTTTTTTTAACTTGCATGTTATTTAAATAGTTGGATATATTTTATGGGGTATATTTTTTCAAAATCATGAAAGAATAGGTGAGTTAAAATCTATTGGTAAAATAGATTTGCATAATACGCATTTGTTGTGCAGAAATCCTACTTTGGTGTTAAATCTAAAAGATAAATAATACCTTTCAAAATAGTTACATCCATCTCATTGCATAACTTTGCATATAGAGTTGAAAAGGTAATACATAAGTGAATTTTAATGCAAATAATTTTCAGCTGACTCCATTTTCATTGACGATACAGCCAATCATCTGTGGGACTTGTTCAGGACTGAAGTAATTCAATTCTATTACTGGAACAGAAGCCTTGCCACATGGCTCCTACCCACTCTTCCCATTATTACACATTTTCTCCCAAATAACATTCTAACAGCCCACATACAATATACAGAAGAGAGATTCTATAATAGTTTTGAGAGATACTTATTTAAATTTATACCAAACATTTTAAATTTGAGAGTAACCAAGCAATTTAAATTTTCATAATGTTCATGTATAACTGAGTTCAGAAATAGCTGAGAAAAATATATATTATAAATAACAGCCTCCATCAAGCATTTATCTTCCCCTCGGAGGCAATGCAGGATGGCTCAGGAAACAAGTCTCTTCTTAAGAAAGAAAAAGAAAACTATTGTAACCATTAAGTATTTTTCTTCTTTAACAACAAACAAAGGAACTAAAAGAACACCCATTTAAAAAACGTGGAGTATAATGTACACAGCAGAAGAAGGAATAAAACACAGCACTGCCAATCAACAAAGTATCACAAAGTCAACATTTACGTAACCACCACCAAGATCAAGAGTTAGAAGCCAGAAGTTGGCCAGTACCTTGAGGCGGTTCCCTGCTGCCCGCTTCTCATCTGTAAGTCCTTTTGTAAATAAAAGTCACCACCACATTTTTAAAACTTTTACGGTCTCTCAGTCATTGCTTCCCCACCACCCTGAGTTTTTAGTTTGATTACATAAACATGTATCTTTTCACACTACAGTTTAGTATTGTGTATGTACATATATATAGTGGAGGACCCAGAACCCTTATACATTGCTGGTGGGAATGAAAACAGTGCAGCTGCTATGGGAAAAAAGTTTAATAGTTCCTCCAAAAATTAAAGACAGGGTTTTCATATGACCAAGAAATTCTACTCTTGAGAGAAGTAAACACATATGTCTACACAAATGTTTACAGCAGTATTATTCATAATAGCCCCAAGTAGAAAGATCCAGACGTTCATTACTTGATGCTGAATAAATGCAATTTGGTAGATCCACACAATGGAATATTGTTCAACTATAAAAAAGAATGAAGTACCAATACATGTTATCACCTGGATGAACCTTGGAAACATTGTGCGAAATGAGAGAATCCAGGCACAAAAGATCACAAATTATGTTTCCGTAAATAGGAAGTCTCCAGAAAAAGCAAATCGATAGAAATAGATGAATAGTTTTTGGGGACTGAGAATGAGTGAAGGGGCAGTGACTGCTAATAGGTATGAGCTTTCTTTCTGGGGTGATGAAAATATTTTAAAATGAGATACTGATATTTCTGTAACTTTGTAAAAATACTAAAATCCACTAAATTTTATACTTAAATGGTAAATTTTATGGTATATGAATTATATCTCACTTTTAAAATAAGCAAACATTCATGATGTCGCAGAAAGAAAGTTTTTTGTTTTTTGACAGTCTACAAAAAGTACTGTCCATAAGGATAAAGATTGATAGAAATAAAGAATTGTTCATCAAAACAAAAGAAGCCTTCAGTGTGTCTATCCCATTCATTTAATTAACAATTATTTTAATATACTCCAGTTTACTTTATTCAGTTATTGTTCTTCCTGTTAAACTGTAAATTCCTTGAGGTCAGGTTTAATTTTGCTCATCACTGTTTAAAAGTGGTATTATGTACAATCTTTGCTCCACAATTGTTGCTTAACTTACATTTTGCTTTTAATTTTACTTTTCCAAGTCTCCGTAAGAAACAGTTAAAAGCTAGATGCTTGTGAAATAATAATTATTTTATTAACAGTAACTAATGTTTAGTGATCAATTATTCTTTGCGAGGCTCTCTGCTAAGTGTTTATCTTATGTTAACTCATTAAATACTACAGCAGCTCTCTGGACCTCTATCTCCATTGTACAAATGAGAGAAATGAGACATAAACCTTAGGTAGCTTTCCTGAGTTCACACAGTCTGTAAGTGGCAGAGTCAAGACTGAAACCCAGCGAGTCTCATTCTCTGGTCTGTTCCTTTAATCACTTCACTAAAATGTGATTAAGTGGGACTCTACTATGTATGGCTGAAAAGATAAAGTGGGGAAACTGATTTGTACCATGACAGCATTTTCTCCTTACTTGCTGTAAGCTTGTCTATGAGGGTGGACTGGTCTGTATTTATATGCATCTGTGAAAATAAATGGCTATAAATACAGAAATGGAAGGCTTGTTTTTACTTTGTATCTTTTTGTCATGCAGCTTCTAATATCCTGTTTCCTATAAAAATCATCTAAAACATTGGTAAAATACAATATATTTTATACAAAATACAATTGCTTAGATTGGCGATTAAAAATGGGTTTGAAAAATGAGATCAATAATTATATCTGCATACTACTTAACTGTTTTCAATTCATATGCAATATTTACTAATCACATACTGGTCTTTCCTAAAACATTGAACAAATATAAGTAAATCCCTATTTGAAAAAATGCATATGAAAGAAAACATGACTGCTTTTTATAATATTTTATGCTTAAATATGGGGGTAAATTAGAAGTTTAGTATCATATGAAAAATGTAACAATTTCAACTGAAGTAAAATGTAAAAATGTAATAATTTTAACTGAAGGTCAGGCATTCTCTTTAAAGACTGGTATCAGTTTTTGAAAAGATTAAATTGTTTTTGGATTGACACAAAGCAGTATGCAAATTAAAATATCATTGGCACTAAAATTTTATTACTTTCATTATTTAATTTTAACTCTGAAATTCTATAATTCTGTGCATGTTATTTGGTTATAGGTGACCTTGTGGAAAAATTGGTATCAGGTTTTACATCAATAGCTTAATGTTGTGGGGGTCACTTTGGGCAGAGAAAACATCATGTGTTAGGAAAGTCAAGAGGTAATGATTCTCAATAGTCCTTTGCTTTCTCAGACTTCCACCCTGAAGGCAAAGTGCCAGCCACATTTTCAGCTCAGAGTTATTAATAATTCATAGAACTTCCATTTACTCTTTTAACGAGAAATAATAATATTACTAATGAAATATCCTAGCCAGCTGTAGCTAATCTACTCAAAATTGTTTCTGTTTTTCTAGTCAACTTCTCAAAGAACTCCAGGAAATGGTCATAAGCCCTTAGGACTCTGTATTACATTTCTAAGTTAGGATGGCCAGTATGTCAGCATACAGACCTGCAGATTTGATTTAAGAATGGAACATCAGCTTTCAATATGGGCTGATATTTTATTTTCTGTTTGAACTAAGCTCTTAATGTACTGTGCATGCTGTACTGTGTTAGAAACTTAATTATTCTAAATTTCAACTTATTATATATGAAGTATATATGGCAGACTTGTTATCTGTTTCCTGTATTTTTATGAGGCTTGTTAGCAGAACTCCATTATATCTGACTAACTCCCTGATGTCAAGAAGCAATTTCTGTTAAAATATTTAACATAAAAATGAGTCAACAAATCATTATAATGGCTTTACTAAGCAGTAAAAACAAAGTGAGATGTAAAATATTGTTTACAACACAATTAAAAATATTATATAAATTTTAATACAACTTTTCAAGCACCATATAAAGGAGCTGCTTATGAGAAAAGCAATGTTCTCCAACTCCTCACTGTCACATTTTGAGCTAATTTTTTCTCTTTTTTTCCCCATCAGTGCTCAGCTGTTTATTGGATTAAGGATTGTATTTGGCCAGTTTAAGTTCACACGACAATTCCAAGGAACCATCAATGTGACTTCTGCCTAAAATGCCCTTCAGCAAAGGGCATTTATACAAATGTCAATCATAACTGGGAACTAAACCTTTCAGAATGGGAAAGCTGCAGAGTAGACGTCTTCATTATTATTTTCATATTTTCTGAGATAACCCACCACTGTATTATGTAAGATAATGATAGTAATAATAATGATAATAAGAGTAATACTGATATATTTTTTGAGGATGCAAAAAGAATGGGAGAAAATATATTCTGAATTAGCATAATATCTTGCAGTTTTATGAAAATGCATACATAAAAAATAGCTTAGTGGCTCCTGTAATTTTTTAATACAGATACTACCTTTTTGTTTTTATTAGTGTGATTCATATCAGATAGTCTTGGCTATAGGCCTAGATTCTTTGCTTATAGTGGCTTTGATGTTAACATATGGATAAAACTAAAGAAGGGCAAAAATTCACAAGTGGATAATCCAAACAGCTGTACTCTTTTCTCTAAGAAAGAAATGTGGGCTATTTGAAGAGAAAGTTTTACTATTAAAAAAAGACAAGGAAAATTAATTTTCTTAAATGTTCACATTTTGAATCCTCTACCAAAGATATGTCTAGCTTAACAGTTTCAATGCACCAAAGAAGCAGAATTCCTTTTTGAGATAATGAAGCACCACATTTTCAGAGCCTCTACATTTTTATATCTGCTCATAATACAATAGAGCATCTCTCCTTTCAGCTGATGGCTTTAATCCATTATTTGACATATGATGAATAAGAAAACTAAATGAGAAAATGGTGTGCATATATATCTTTGAGCATGAGTCACATTTCAAATTTTCAAATATAATGTGAGAGATTAAAAAATTTCTCTTGATCAAGAATTAAGATCTCAAAGAATATACTAGGGCTCTCCAACCACTGAACAACAAATGCCATGGGCACATGCAATCTCTTTTGATCTCTGTGAAACTAAAAAAGGACAAACTCTAGAATTATGTCTATGTTGACCTAGCTATACATGCAAACTATCAAGATTTTGAAAATCTATTTTTTTTATGTAAAAATGACAGTTTCATTCATGCTGCATACCTTTTAAGAGGTAGACTATCTTGTATCAGGGTTTCATAAAAGTTACAGTGTAGTCATTCTCAAGAAGTAAAATGATATTGATATTTGCCATTAAAGCTATAATTTAGCTCAATTTTCACTTATGGGAAAAGGTTTTCAAAATTGTCTGAAATGACGTAAACAGGAAGTCCCCTTGCCCCCTTTCTAACAAAGTGTGGAATGAAGCCAAGCTGCATGTTCTTTGATATCAAAGCATAAACATTAGAATTGTCAAGGTGTGAGCTTCTAACTTCACATCTGTTAACCAAAAGTAATTTAAACAGACTTCTGGTTAACAAATCATTGCCTTTGTTTATTAAATGTACATAATAAATATTTTATTTGTATTTAATTTTATCCTAGGAAAGTATATATATTTGCCAGAATTTCCTCTGGATTATGAAACATTTGTGATAACTAAAAATTAATGGAAAAGAATAAATAGAAAATCAAAGGTTAGTTGCAACTCATATCATTGTAGACTGTAAAACATCAAAGTATATATGTATGTGTGTGTGTGTGTGTGTGTGTGTGTGTGTGAAGCCAAGTACTTGATTCTAGAGTACAGACAGATATTTGGGAGGAAAGAAGTGGAAGGGTTGAGAGACGCAAGATAGGTGGTTTTTAATGCATGTTCTGTTAGAGGATATCTTAATCTCAAGATGTCTCAATTCAGTTATTTCTCCATAAATTTCCCATCTTAACTTTTTATATCATTTGAAATTTGGTCAATACCCTTTTTACAGGGTACTTATTTTTATAACTATGACATCGTAGAATAACGCTGGGTAGTGTGTAGTTTCTCCTGCTCCCGCCCACATTCAGTCCTACGTCCTTGCTCCTTTGTGACTCCTAGTGCCATCTGCCTAATCAATTGCTCTTAACCTAGCATGGTAATCACATTCCTCTTGGGTGAGATTCATTAAGCAGAGAAATGTAACCCTATCAGACAATAAGTCATGGGGCAAGTGTGTGGCTGGACTCGGGAGTTTCCTCATTAAATGAGAGAGAGCCATTGAAAGAGAAAAGAAGGCTCCTTTTTTTCTGCTGGATATTAACACACCTGCATATGTCACCTAGAACTTGGGTAATGACCTCTCACATAGGAGGGGAATCTCAAAGATGGAGTCAACGACACTGCTCAAGGAGGCTGTAAAATGAAAGAATTTTGAGTTGTTGGTGTTGACACTGAGTGACTGAATTAACCAACCCTGTAGGCCATCTGCTTTAGGCTTTAAGTATAAAATTAAACCTTCCAATTGTTTAAGACTTTTAAGTCTAGAATTTCTGTTATTTGAATTTAGGCATCTTAGGCAACAGTGATTTGAGCAACTCAGTAGGCAACAATTATTAAATATCAATTGTTTCATTTTTCTGTTTGTATTTTTAAAGATAAACATTTTCAAGTATACTGCTTACAAAGTAGTGTAGCTTCTGAATAGTTATGGTGATGAAATTCCAATTTTCCCTTTTATATTGATTTTTACCCATGTATTTTGAAACAGGTACAACCTGTCTCTGTAACTAAAATTACCTAGTTTTTCTGACTCTAGTATTTCTTAGAAAAGTACATATGTTGTAGTTTTAGAATGATGTGTTTCTCTGTGTTAGAGGTCTATGGTATCACACAGTTATAATTATTGACCCAAGAAATAATGAAAACTGCATTACTTTATATCCAGTATCCTGACAACATGGTACTTTCTAAAAGGCAGCATTATGGCACCTGAGTCCTTTACATCTCTACTAGCTGTTTACGTCATATGCCACAGCACGGCGACTGAGGCACAAGTGCACACATTGTTCTGTAGATCCTGAAGAATCCTAGGAAATGCCAGCACACCGAGTTCTGAAAAAGTTTTAAAACTACCCGTGTCACTAAAGATACGTACATACAGGGAAACAGAATGTTACTGTTCGAGAGAATAGAGCAAAAATATTTTCTATTGAGTAAATAGTTAATAAGCACGAACTAATCATTTCTTTATGTGTAAATTCCACTTAAATGGTTACTTTAACAATTCAGTTCTATTTTAATATTTTTAGCCATTTACTTGCCTGGACATTCAAGAGACTGTTAAATACCTTTAATCACAATATATTGTAGACAATTAAATGATGACATAGCTCAGATAAGTCAACATGTGCTTACATCAGAGTACTTGATTTAAAAAAAGCAACGAACAAAAAAGCATGTCTTACTCATGGGAATTTTAACATCTAATCTATAATTATAACTCTTCTGCATATTTTTGTACTGGTGTGATCTTTCAGCATGCAGGTTTAATGATGCTTTGTAAAAGGAAGGAAAAAATAAACATACGTTCAAACAGGCCACTGATTCTAATAGTTCAGGAGAGAGAATTGTAATATAATACATTCCTGTGCCTACTTTAACTTGTGCATTATCTATACGTCAATCTTACTTCCTCTCTCTATTTCCCTCTCTTTCTCTGTCTCTCTCTCTCCATTCCACCACCCTCTAACCTCATTTCATTCCCTGAATCTCACCATAAGAAGTATCTCTATTATAATTTTCTTTTTCTCATAATGGCATATAGAAATTACTTTCTTGTACTTAATTTGACAATAATTAAAGTTTTTATTCACCGATGTCAGGATATATAAAACACATACATGCTAACATACATACACTATCTAGACAAGGTTATATACTTGGAATATACTATTTTGGAAAATAGTAGGTAGTCCTCTAAATTCTAACGTTGCCTACATTTTAAAGACACCTTTGCATTTGAATTAAATTATGACTAAAATCTAAATTTCCTAAAAATTCTCAGGCATTAGGCAGGTAATTTAGCTGGTATCCCTAAGCCAAATCACTCCTACACAGCATGTAGGATGTAATCATCTTACTTAGGGTACTTTGACTTGAAAGGTTTTACTCCTACGTCAAGCTCAATTGATTCTCTGTCCTAATTTTGTTTAAGGGAGATTACATAGATTGCAGCTATGTCAATCAAAGGCAATTGGGTTTTATCTTCTTTTAAAATAACTGAACAGGTTTTAACAGAAGCTTTAGATAATGTATATCCTAAATAAAGCTCTTATGTTAGCTTTTGTTGCCTCATAACATCTTAGAAATTATTAATTCTCTCATCTGTCTGGTGAACACCTATTATATATCAATGCAAAGTTTTATGGGTGAGAAATACTAATATATACAATATGGTCTCTGATCTCACGCTGAGGCATGAAACACACATGCAAGCAACTGATATTATACAATATGGCTTGTTTGGCATGGTAGTTAAAATAATATTTTGATGTTGGCAGTCTTAGATTGAGGTAGAGTTCTAACATTTATTCCCTAGCTTAATCTCAGCATATGCTTCAAAAAAACTTGTTTGTTGTACTTAATAAAACTGGGGAGAACTTAATAAAAGAACTGTTTGCAAAGTTGTGAGAAAATTATAGGGAATCCTATTTGTTTATGACGATCACTAAGTAAGTCTAGGGGCCCAAAGCAGGGTGCCCAATACTAGAAGAGGCAATAGCTCTAGAAAAGTGTCCCTTACAAGGGCTGTGGCTTTGCTTGAGAAAGTTTAATAATCCAAATCACATATACTTGTATACATATGTATACACATATATATGTATATATTTTTGGTCTAAGGGACAATACCTTATAAAGCACCAACTAGAACACTCTGTGACTTACACCATTATATTACTATGTATGTGACTAAGGACACTCAATACCTAACTTCTTCTGACAAATAAAATGTCAGAGATGCTTATATTCTCAATAGGGCTTTACATGAAAAAGCCACTAAGTATTTTCATAGTATTTATCAGCTACAATATGTCTTCAACCAAGCTATTTTTCCTGGGTTAATCTTCAGAAAAAATATTTTTATTTATCTGAGAAAGTTATTTCTCATTAGGGCAAATGAATCATTATATCTACAGTTTATATAAAATGATATAGAAATAATGGGCAGAGAACTCTATATAAACAGGTCTTTCTTTTGAGCATATTCAGCTGACTAAACTTATGCAATTCTAGTGAATATTGTTTTGGTTTCTGAAGTATGTTGAAATTCTAAATTGAAAGACCAATAAGAACTATGCAAAATAAAGCACAGCAAGAAAATAAAACCTGAACAAAAAAGAATCTCAGCCATCTGTGTAATAGTATTAAGTGGGTGAATACATGAATACACATGTAATTGAAGTCCTAGAAGAACATAAAAGAAAATGTGTGAGCAAAAAGACAATTTAAAGAAATTATGGTCACAAATTTCTCAAATTTGATGAAAACTATAAACCCACCAATTAAAGACTGAAACCCACCAGCTGCTCCTGGTGGATCCATTGCATGTTTCATTCTAAGACATCTTATAGATATTCAGCAATAAATTAAAATGTTCAAGTTGTCTTTTTATGTATCCTTTAATAATTTTGAACAATTTATGTGGTTTTACACAATCTTCCGAACCTACTTGTTTTAGTTTTAGCAAAGCATATTGTTAAAAATGCTTCAGGAAGAATATAGCCAGGTATGTGACCTTTGGACAAAATACATACTTAGAGCCATGATCTTGTTCATTCAGTTAAAAACAATGAAGACTCACTAAATATTTACAGTGTGTCAGGCTATAAGGCAGGTCCTGAGAGTACCGAAATTAATAACATTCACTTGCTTAACACAAGGAGTATAGAGTCCAAAGGGGGACACAAATGTGCAGTCATCTAACTATGACACAGTATTACATCACATACAAAAATAGAATGTGCCATAGGAATGTTGAGAGGGGCAAATCAAGTCTACCTAGACGATGCACAGCAACAGAACTCTTGTGCTGAACCCAGAACAATCAGCAGAAATTTGCCAGAAGAAAATACAAGGGGAAGAGAAAGGGATTAGACACAAGCAGCACAAGCAGAAGAAGAACGGACTTTGCCGCGCATGTAGACAACTGATGACGGTATGTATTCACAAACATAAGTGAGATGGTTTCACATGGCACACTCCCTGGACACTTGTCAGCCTCTACCCTCAGACACCCATGCCAGGTTTTGTACTCTGGCCCAGGACAAAGGAAATGACAGCCCTTGGAGCTGTTATTGCTTAACATGTCTGCTCTCTGAAATACTCATTCTTACATCCAACTTGACTTCACCTACCCTGTGAACACTTTCTTGATATTCAAAGAAAGTAAGCTCTTCCTCCTTGTTTTCACTTTATTTGTATTTATTATAATGTGGGTAGCACATTCTGATTCACATGACAATTATTTTTGTTTACATTTTATGCCTCATACAAATTTTGTTTTCTTATTTCCTTCCCTGTGAGAGCCTAGCCTCACTTGCACTACTATTAGCCTAAATGTGTGTTTACTTTAATTTCATTCACCAACTCTTAATATTCAAGATGTTTTAGTACAATTCGTTATAGATTTTCAGCAAGTAAATTAAGGTAAGGAGAGTTACTTCAAAGATCAAATAAGACAACATATATTCTGTAAAAGAATAAGAACTCTTAAGTATTTCAGAAACATATTTATTGCTTTTTTATTTTCTTGAAAGCAAGGATATTTTATATAAATTCGCATATGTTCCTACTATCAGAAAATAATCCGTCATTCTACTGTTTCTTTTTTTTCTTAAATCACCAAATTGCATGGGGACCTTTTGAAAGTACCATGTTTTTCTTTGATATCAATAGTCTGGTATAATTTTCTTATTAGTCTCATGCCAGTGAGTATAGAGAAGCATGATCAGTCATGTCGGCACCGAAGGATATGATGTGTGTCAGCTGAGTCCCCAGTCTAGAAAGTCTTTCTATCATTGAAAACAATAGTGTTTCCTGAAATTTGACAAGACTCATCTTTTAAGCTGTGAGAATATAATCAGCTGATCAATAGAAGCACAACCAGGCAGCATTTTTCTGAATATAAATGGTATTTTAGTGTCCATCAATCTTCTATTCTGGGGCATGTGGTTTCACAATAGATGAACCACTAAAGTCAGCTCTTGGATCCATGTAGTGCCTGATGCTAGACTGATGAAGATGTGTACCATAATTTTCTAGGGATTATATTTATTTTCAAATGTTTCAAAGATCAAATTTGATTGGAGCTTATTATTCCTTGTGTGGAGCTGGTTTTTAATCTTCCTACTGAGCAAGACTAACAGTGATGATAATATTCATATCAATGAAAATACAGCAGTTACCCCTTATCTGTGGGGGATACAGAGCAAAACCCTCATGGATATCTTAAATTGCAGATAATACTCTACACACGCAGTTTTTTTCCCTATCCATACATACATACCTTTTCACTTAAAGGAAGCATTTTGTGGCTTCTCTTCTTCATTTTCAGATTGCCAGCATCACTACACTTGCACTTTGGAGCCAGTATTAAGTAAAATAAGGATGATTCGCACAAACACTGCTATACTGTGACAGTTGATCTGATAACCGAGACGACCACTAATGACTAACAGGAGGGCAGTATATACAGCATGGATCTGCTGGACAGAGGGATGAGTCACATCCCAGGTAGGACTGAGCAATATTTAATCACACTACTCAGAATAGTGAGCAATTTAAAACTTATGAATTGTTTATTTCTGGAATTTTCCATTTAATATTTTTGGACCACAGTAACTGAAACTACAAAAAGCAAAACTTTGGCCAAGGAGGGGGACTACTGTAAATCTAATTGTGGGTAAACCCCACATACTACTCCAGGCGAGGTCCAAAAAATTCAGTTGTGTAAAATGAGATATTCCATTTTGGTTAGGTTAATAAAATAATTGAAGAAAACCAGTGTCAGAGGTCACAAGTTGATAGCTGATCATATTCTATTAGAAGCTGCTTTATTAAAAGGCACATCATCACAGAATTTCTCTGCTTAATACCTTAACAAAGGTACAGAGAAATGTATAAACTCAATAATGAAGAATTAACTTTTTGTCTCAAGCAGATAACAATTCATTAATTTTTCTCATATCTCTGAAGACATATGAAATTCTAAGCTTACTATTCTTTCATAAAATATACAAGAAACTATATTATAATAATTTTGAAAAAAATAAAGTTTGAATTTCTGTTCAGCTTTGATAATCATGATTAGAAGATGAGCTTCCACCTCTAATTCTTTTCACATCTCAACCACACAGGCAATCTGGGTCATGTGTTAACATCTATCTGTATATGCCTCTACAGCCCTTCACACAGTTTTGGATACACAGAAGTTAGAAAAAAAAGCTTCTTGATTCCATCCAAAGAATTTCTGAGCTTACTTGATATTGTCATACAGGACATAGTAGACATAAACCAAAAACTAAGTTCTTGCCCTAGGTCCACCCATAGCTGTCTCTAAATGATCTAGGACAAATCATGTGCTTCACCAGTCGAGCAAAAAAATGAAAGAGAAAGAGAAGGAGTACTGGGGGAAAGAGAGAGCGAGGAAGCGGGGAGGGGGTGGGGAGGAAGAGGGAGGGAGAAAGACTAAATTCAAAAATCTCTTTCATCTCCAAAAATTCACAATACTTACCTTTCAGAAATATTCAAATTTCTGAGATTCTGAGAAATCTCTAAAAGTGTGGACAGGTTACTTATTGTCATTAAAATACTGCTGACATCACTTGAAGGACCCTTATTTACCACAAAACCTGATATCCAGGCCTATCATCAAGCTTTGTGAAGCAAAAATAGCTGACTTCAGAGTAGTTATAGAACAATGTTTTGTTAGAGTAGATCATTAACCACAGCAGATTTTATACCCCTGATAGAAATAGACATTCAGGGCCCTACAGAGGGTGCAGGGATTTTGTGTGTGTTATTGATCTGAAATGCGTAGAGCAGCAGCGGTTATGGTAGCATCTGTGAGCTCTAACATGTGAGCAGAGCATTTCCGAGGGAAGAAGTCTTACACTGGGCTTTTCTTGTCATGCTTTTCAGAAGTTATAGACTCATATTTCTAAATGGCAACTTGTGCTCCAGCTAAGGAGTCATATGCTGAGTTCCAGAGTTTCTTTCTTCTTTCTTTTTATATTTCTTCTTTTTTTTTCTTCTCTTGAAAGCCTATTTTCTGTTGTGCTCTTTGGACTTTTTTGGATTTGTTCCTTGGTAAGAATTTTGTTGCTTTTTTTCCTCTTCATCCAGTTGTTTATTTTTTCTTAAAACCTAACACAATTTTTTTTCATTTTTCTTTCACTCCTCTAGTAGCATACCAAACTGCAGCAGAGCCTGACAAGAATTTTTCTTATTACTTGATTTGATCACATCTCTCTTTTGGATAAAGTTATAACTTCTTACAAGCAATTCTATGAGAGAGAAAAATAGAAGTTTTTTTTTTTCCTTAAAAACTTCTAAGGAAAAAAGATCTTATTCTATCCAAAAGGAGTATTTGTCTGTGTGTGATGCTTGTGAGCGTATGTGTGTGTGTGTGCACGTGTGTGCAAGCTCACATACATTTGAATGAGTTACATCTGCATGGACTCACTATGACACATGGGAAAGTTGTAAACTATATACAACGATAAAATCAAATTCCCTCTCATGATAAACTTGTACAGTGGTCAAGACAAGTATATGTGAAACATTCAGTGACCAGGTCACTTAGTAACCAAGTTCTAAAATACATGGTCTGGACATTAAGAGTAATCCACTTCTCTCCTTTTCTATGTATTTAATATATTCTCTTTCACTAAGGACATGTTATGTTAGTGGTTGCATAATCTTCTATTGTATGTATATTTGTATGTATATATGCATACACACACACACACACACATATATACACACATACACACACATATAGAGAGATTGTGTATAATTATTTTGGGCTTTTGTTGTTGTGGGTCACACAGCAATTTAAAAATAATCCCTATTACTAACAACTGTGCAATGAAGCCAGCATGTACTTCTATCTATGAATGCATTCATAAGTCCTTCTCCAATCAATTTTCCTAGGACAACTTTCTGTTCTCTAAAACAATACCTTCCTCTTTATATAAAAAAGATGTTTTTAAAGTTTAGGTTTCACAGTGATCATTTGAAGACTCTCTACATTGAAATATTTCTGATCATATAAATTAAAGATAACTTTTGTCTGCAACAGGTCTTTCATTCTAGTGAAAAAGTTAACATTTTATATGTTTATTCATATTTTTTGTGAATAATCTACATATATTAAATTTCATTTTTCTTCCACTAGAATGTTCTTTATTAAATAAATCATAAAAATTTATTTGCATATTAAGAATTTAACCCCTTAACTGTTGCATATATTCTAGTTATTTAGTCCCAGTTGGCTTGTGCCTTCTAATTTTGTTACTTGTGCCTATGCCGCACAATAGTACAACTTCACATATTGAAATTAACATTTTAATCTCTCTTTTGATCAATTGCATCACTTTTAAATCATGTTATAATTACTCACTTGTTTTTCTCACTTTTTTAATTTGAAAAATGTAGTTTCCTCTGAATCAATTCTAAAAGAGAAGGAATGGAGACCTTTATTCAGAGCTGCCCTAATTACAGTAGATTACAGTAGGATTTTTCTTCAAGTTTGAAGAGTGGGAAGAAAAATCCTACTGTAATCTACTGTAATTAGGGCAGCTAGGAAGTGAGAGAAGAGTCAGAAGGCCCAGAGTTGCGCGTGTCAGTTAGAGATGACACCCGACTCTTCTGCACCATGTGGTATATATTCTTAATAGTCATTGCATGGTCGGGGTCTCTAACGCTAGAACACACGTCTTACTTCAAACCAATGAAGCTAAGACTGCAGAGCTATTCTTTTTGTTATTAGTTTAAAACACACTAACAAGAAATAATAAAAACATAACATCGATGCTTTGCTTCTGTCATCTAACAGCTTCCACTAGAATCGGGCAAACAACAACAACACACACACACAAACACACACACACACACACACACACACACACACACAGTGTCATAAACACACACTCCCCACAAGCAAACATGATAGAATTAGAATTGCCTGTTTGGCCTTATTTATTCATCTTAGCTAAAGAGCTGTTTTTGCTTAATTGCTATTCTGAAATAAAACATGTGGATCTTTTTTGATACTGTGATTACTTCAGCTATTGTTTTAGAAGTACTGGAATTGTTTCCCTGAGTCTTCAATTCCACATTTTCCCATGGTGTAATTTTAGAGTCAGTTATATTCCCTGATGATCTGGTGTAGTTCACACATAAATACCAGGTTGCCAGAGAAGAAACTCTATTGCTGAAAAATTATACACCAACAAAACAACTGCAACATTTCTATAAAGGAAATCCCCACATTTTATTTCTAAATTATTCTTGCAACATTTAAAAAAAATATTTGATAAGTGGTGCACATTAAGATAATGCATACATCTATGTTCAAATAAACATTTTACCAGTGACTTATCTGGATATAAAAGTAAACCTTTCATTATTTGTTATTGTCAGAATGAGCCTCCTTATAATATGGTACACAGTTAATCAGAAGTCTTTTAATATACAAGAAGCTACAATAATTCATTGTTACTTGATTCACTTAAATTATCTTGCAAAAAGGAAGAAAAAAAGTTAGAAGTAATATATAGTCTATGCATATCTATGTTGACTAATCACTGCTGTGGTTTGGTGCAAAATTTTTATATAAATTACTTCCTGCTGGTTAGAAAAGAAAAAAGAGAAAGACAAGAGAGAGAGAAAGTGGGGGTGGGGGACGAAGTGTGAGAGTAAATGAGGAGGAGGAGGAGGAGAAAGAGGGAGAGAGAAGAAGGAAGAGGAGGAGAGGGAGGGAGGTAGAAAATTAGTAAGAGGTAATTTTTTCAGCATTACATAATCTGTCTACTGAGAAATTGCTAACAGCATGCAGTACCAATATAGCCTGCTTGATTTTTATAGAATAACTCTAGTCATTATATTCTTTACCTTAGTTAATATTTATTTCTTTTTCTTTTTGTTATTGTATTTTTACTTAAAAATTTAATTGGCTTAAAGTTTTTAGATTTAAGTCATGAATGCCATCACAACTCCTATGGACAAATAGATCTGACTTCAGTTATCCTGCAATTAAAACCTAAAAATTCCATTCCTTTTCAATTTATTCGTCATTCTGGAATGACAATGGCATCATGGAAAAAAGGCAGCTCCGTTTATTGGTGTTGCGTGCAGCAGCTGTTATCTTTGCAAACCGGCCAAAGAATGTGCCGATGGGACCGGTTTGCATATCCATGGATATCCACGATAGGATCATTCATGCTCATGAATGACCCATGGGTATCACTCTTGTCCCGTGGATATTACTATGATGATGGAATGCACCCAGGTATATGACAGCATGAGAACTGTCATTAGAGCATGGATCTGAATATGAATGCTGTAATTCACAATTCTTTCATTTTACAAACATACATGGAACTACTACTGTGTGTTAAGAAGTTGTCCATACGTGAGACTGGACCTTAAAGAAAGCTGCTCCTGGTGTCAATGGTGATTGTAATCAGAGTAGAAAAACTAACAGAGGAAGCAAACCAAAGGGAGAAGGATTCTGAGCCATGTGGCCCTCCCCTTCCTAGCTGAGTCTTCTTCTTATGATAAACTTTTAGAGTTTTTTTCTGCATTTCTGTTTATAATCTTTTATTGTAAAAAGAAAAATGTTTCTTTCATTAACAAAACAAAACAAAACAAAAAATTGGCAGGATGGAGGTAGTGTTGGCATCCATTCCAAAAGAATATAATATATTCCCAACTATTCTTGAGATCAGTGTAACTTCTCTACGGTCTTGACATGATGCTCTAGAAAATTCACAGGACCATTAAAACAACTACATGTGGCGCTATTTAGATTTCTGGAAAAAATTACATTTAACCTTTGTATTTATTTTTAAGGAGTGGAAAAATTGGTGCCTCTCTAACTTTGATTATTTCTTCTTGGATATATTTCTTATTGTAGCTGTAGAGCCAAACTAGCAGGAGTTTCTTTGATGTGGCTGTGTGCATCTACAGAGACTTCTTAAGGAAAAGGGTTTCTTTAAGACAATTTCCCTATTCTGTGTATCACTATCACCTCCACTTCCAAAATGACCTCAAATGGGTTTATTTTTATTCACCAGAGAAGCTTTCTAGAGGTAGCACATAAGTGATTTGGAATGTTTCTACCCTCATGTTTGTCCTTAAACTGCATGATTTCCCTCCCTTGGCTAACAGAAAATAGATCTAATATTCATGAGGTAATTTGAATTTTTTTTACACCCATATTTTAACTATGTGGAGAAACTGAAGGCTCATGGTCAAATGTCAGCATTATTTCAATAAATAAGAGTGTTTAGTTTAACTGTCCCAAACGGTCTATTTCTTTGCCAAACTGTAAAGCATCAAAAAGACTTCTGGTAGCTATAGCAACACAACCACAAGCTGCTCAATTTTAGACACTCTTTTTGTATATCTGATTCTCTCTCCATTTTGCAGAAAATCAGAAGCTAATGGGACACAGCTGCTTTCACTTTGGTTTGCTTATTAAGCTAAATTCAAATTGTGTCTTGCTTTATTCATTTAATTAATAGGGTATCAGTTTTGAACATTCCAGTATATTTGATTTGAATCCCTAATATTTATTAAAAGATGCAAAAGAAGACTTTTACTATAAGACATGCAGGGGAAAAAAAAAACTATCCAGGCAGCACTTTTAATTATTTCATTAAAAATCATTCTCAAATAAAACATCTTAATATATAACAGATGATATGACTTTAGTTGAATAAGTTATTAAGATCTAAAATCTAAATAGAGAATGGTAATGAAAGAAAACTCTATTGATAAAAGAGATATCTGGGCATGTACTTGTTGAGATCAGTTGTCTGATCTGCCAAAATAATATGCTCACTATCATTCCTTATGCCATAGTAACAAATTAAATGGTGTTGTACTAATGCTAATATACATACTATATACAATATATACATATATATGTGTATACAAATATTCCTTCTACTCTTGAGTTTGATATGAAGGATTCATTTACATTGGGAACTAGATCAGTACATAAAACCTATATATAAAGTTCATGAATTCAATATTTGAAGTTCTTAATATGTATTGCTTTTGGTTTACATAAAATGTATCAATTCTTTGTTTAATCTGTCATATTACAAAGGAGACTGTGTCTAAATCATCTTTCTAAGTCTTCTTAGAGCTGTGCACATACAAAAAAATTATATTTAATCATTCATTCATTCATTTGTCCAGTAATTTTCCCATTCGCTTACCCAAATATTTATTAAGTTACTAGGCATGTAGTTAGATATTACAAATGTGAGTGTGAAAATAAAATGCAGGTTCTATATGTAGACACATAAAAATAACTGAAATATAGTTTGATGTATGTAAACAAGATATTACACAAAGTATATGATGCAGATGAACCATATTTTGAAAACTACATATTTAGTGAAATACAGGGAAGGAAATGAATAACTTCACCTGGAGGGAGATTACAGAGTAGGGAAAGCACCTCGGGAAACTTTGTTTAAACTGAAACTTGAAGCATGAGTAACGATAGCTCTTTGGTGGTACTGCAGATGCAAAGCCACAGTGGCATGAAACATGTTAAGTGTGAGGAATTGCAGACTGTGCCTTTTAAATTGTCCCGAACCTCTATTAATGTCAAAGGATGTTCTATTGTCTGGAAATCTGGGAGGGATTTTGGTCTGAAGAGCACTTCCAAGAATTGATTGCACATCTGTTCAACAACTCTAATTTCAAAAAGAAACTAATAATTATTATGTATCCTGTATGTACCAGTAACATGCTACGCCCTCTAGATGCCTTATCTCATAAGCATGATTATTAGCTTCATTTGACATCTGAGGAAGCTGGGGTTTAAAAGGTTGGAGAATTTCAAGATTAGTAAGGGCCAGAGACAGGTTTAAATCCATGTCTGCCTAACTTCAACATGAATGCTCTCCAAAGTATCATTCCAATATCCCTACCCCAAAGATCAGAGCTTTTCACACAAAGGGAAGAAAGTGGATGGGAAGTCAAGCAGAATAGGGATAAAGAATAGAAATCACACCTTGCTGATATTCATAGGCAAGAGGTCCCTATCGTCTGATGATATCGAGTAAGATATATATACAAAGGCTATGAGGTAAGGAGCTCTCCATTTATTGACTGACTGATAAACCTCAGCATTTTTTTTTTCCCTTGGCCAAGTTAACTGGCTTATGGTACTTTGCTTCTGTAATGAAGTGTCCTTTTGAACTCCCTTACATTCACATTTCAAATATACTAGTAACCTCTTAGCAAAAGCTGGCACCCAAACTCTTACAGCATCCTATAATCACTGCTCTAACAGCACTTACCTGTCTTGCAATGCCTATTTACTTGTGTCTTTCCTATTAGAGAAAAGCATCTTGAGAGTCAGGGTCAGGTCTCATTACTGTTATATCCCCAATGCCTAACAGGGTATTTAGCACAAAAAGAGTTGCAATATAATTTTTGGAATGTGGGTCATGAAAGAAAAGAAATAATCTCACTGCAAATCTGAAGTTGTGGGTTCAGATGCAGGGAAAGACACCAGGCAGGCCTTTACGCAGAGATGTGAAAGAGACAGATGGTGGGATCCAGGGGAGCTTCCTGATTAGAGCCTGGTCTTCCTCTAATAATCATTTTAGGCACCAGGTGTAGGTTTGAAAACCAGGCAGCTGGTTTGCATCCATCAACAGGCAGAGAGACCACAGCACCAGTTTGGGTTTTTATGGATGGAATGTCATTTCCCATGAAGAAGGGAAAAAGAACTACGGAAAAGACTGAGTGTCATTCCTAGAAGTACTGGGACAGTAAGCTAGTTACTGACATATAATTCAGGCTTGAGGTAACATAATAGAAATGTAGGTAACTGAACTGAAGTAATGGGTGGAAATTCTGTCTCAGAGACAAAGGAGAGGATAAATTTCAAGTGTGAGAGGCTTGTATAGGCCTGCTGTAAGACTGATGCTGCTTACTAATAGTTCGTGATAGTACGAGATGTCAGTAAAGCTTATATGTATTTTTACAGCTAGTAGTAGAACCTGTTAGGGCCTCCATATACAGGAGTATAATGGCAATAAGCTAGCTATTATAATGTTCCTCTTACTTGGTAGCTCCCTAACTCCGTGTAGAATCTGTTGTTGGCTGAAATTCAGGATTGGCTTCAAAAAGGATTAAGAAAGCAGTGGGGTTGGGGGCATGTTTATTTACCAGAACCTTTTATCGAACCCATATCATTTAAGAACTTGGTTTCTGGGTTGAGTAAAGTAAGAAAGGTGGCCTTCACCATGCCTAAATTGTCATTCTCTTTGATACTTGATCTCCAACTGGACTTTACATTCTGTCTTAACTCACATGATTAAAGTTAAGGTGTTATCTGCTTAAAATACATTGTTATATCTAATACAATGAACAATTATATGTCAACAGATTGGACAAGCTAGAGAAATAGATAAATTCCTAGAAACAGACAACCTTCAAAGACTGAATCACACACACACACACACACACACACACACACACAGACACACAGGCAAATAGAAAAAAAAAAATCAGTAACAAGTAAGGGGATTTAATCAGTAATCAAAAACCTCCCAACAAAAAAAAAAAACTCAGGAACAGATGGCTTCATGGATGAATTCTATCAAACATTTAAAAAAGAATTAACACCAATCTTTCACAAGCTCTTCCAAAAAATTAAGAGTAAGGAACATTCCCAAACTCATTTTATGAGGCCAGCATTACCCTGATATCAAAGCCAAATTAGAATACTACAAGAAAAGAAAATTACAAGTCGATATCCCTAATGAATATAGATGCAAATATTCTCAATAAAATACTAGCAAACCAAATTCAACAGTATTTCCATACCATAATCAAGTGGGATTTACCCCCGGTATGCTTAGATGGTTCAACATATGTAAATTAGTCAATGTGATACACCATTAATAGAATGAAAACTAAAAAGTCATATGATCATCTTGATAAATGCAGAAAGGCATTTGATAAAAGTTAATGTCCTTTCATGATAGAAACTCTCAAGAAGGTATGCATGAAAGAAGCATACATCAACATATAAAGGCCATATACAACAAACCCACAGGTAACATTATATTCAATGGTAAAAGGCTGAAAACTCCCTATAAGGTCAAGAACAAAACAAAGATGCCCACTGACATCACTCCTCTTCAACATAATACTGGAAGTCTTAGTCAGAGCAATTAGGCAAGAAAAAGAAATAAATATCATCCAAGGAAGAAGTAATTGAGCTCTGTTTGCATATGACATGATCTTGCATGTAGAAAATCTTAAAGATTTCACCAAAAAACTGTTAGAACTAATAAAAAAATTTAGTAAATTTGTGGGATAAAAATCAACATACAAAAAAAAATTAGTTGCATTTGTATCTTCTAACAACAAAATATCTGAAAAATATCTGAAAAATTTCTTTTTTAAAAATCTCATTTATAATAGCACCAAAAATAGTAAAATACTTAGGAATAAATTTAACCAAGGAAGTGAAAGATCTATTCACTGAAAATGATAGCACATTGATGAAAGAACTTAAACAAATAAAAAAAATACCCCATATTCATGGATTAGAAGAGTTAATATTGTTAAAATATCCTTATTGCCAAAACTATTTATAGATTTTAATGCAATCTCTATCAAAATTACAATGGTATTTTTCATAGAGATAGAACAAACAGTCCTAAAATTCACATGGAATCACAAATGACCATAAATAGACAAAACAACCTTGACAAAGAAGAACAAAGGTGGGGCCACCACACTTACTGATTTCAAACTATATTATAAAGCTATAGCAAACAAAACAGTATGGTACTAACATAAAAATAGACACATAAACCACTAGAACAGAAATGAGAGCCTAGAAATAAACCCTCACATATATGGTTAACTAATATTTGATACGGCAGCCAAAAACACTCGATGGGGAAAGGACAGTTTCTTCAATAAGTGGTGTTGGGAAAACTGGATATTCACATGAAAAAGAATTCAGTTGACCCCAAACACCACTCACAAAAGTTAACTCAAAATAGATTAAAGACTTAAACGTTAAGTCCTGAAACTGTAAAATTCCTAGAGGAAAACATAGGAAAAAATATCTTTGACACTGATCTTGGCAACAAATTTTTACATATAACATCAAAAGCACAAACAACAAAAATGTAAGTCAAGTGGGACTACATCAAACTAAAATACTGCAGCACAGGAAAAGAAACAATCAACAGAGCAAAAAGATAATCTATGAAATGGGAGAAAATATTTGCCAACCATCCGACAAGAGGTTAATATACAAAATATAAAAAATACTCATACAACTCAATACCAAAAAATATATTATTAAAAATGAGCAAAAGATCTGAATAAACATTTTGCCACCAAATCCACTCAAATATTCAACAAGTACATGAAAAGGTGCTCAACACCACCAAACATCACGGGATATCTAAACATCATGGATATTGCCTCACATCTGCTAGAATGACTATTAAGAAGAAAAATAGAGATACATGCTGGTGAGGATGTGAAGAAAAGGGAACCCTGGTACACTGTTGGTGCGGCTGTAAATTGGTACAGGCACTATAGAAAACACTATGGAGGTTCCTCAAAAAATTAAAACTAGAACTACTATATATGATCCAGCAATCCCACTTTTGTGTATTTATTTGAAAAAATTCTGGAGGAAATGAAATCACTATCTCAAGGAGATATCTGCATCCTATGTTCATTGCAGCATTTTTCACAGTAGCCAAGACATGGAAACAACTGAAATGTCTATCACTGGAAATGAATAAAGAAAACATTAAAATGGATGTCATTCAGCCATAAAAAAGAAGGAAATCCTGCCTTTTGCAACAACTTGGATGAACCCTTAGGATGTTATGCTAAATAAAATGTCAGACAAAGAAAAGCAAATACTGTATGATCTCACTTATTCATGGAATCTAAAAAAGTTGAACTCATGGAAACGAAGAGTAAATTGGTGGTTGCCATTGGCCAGGTGGGGGTTCAGGGAGTAGGGAAGATGTTGCTTGAAAGTTACAGCTTTCCAAGTATAAGAAGAATAAGTCTGGAGAGCTGGTGTATAGTACAGTGACTACAGTTCACAATACTATATTGTATACCTGAAAGTTGATAGTAGAGCAGATCTTGAATGTTCTCACCGTAACAACAACAAAATGGTAATCGTAAGCAGAAGGTTGTGCTAAATAACCTTACTGTGGTTATCATTTCACAGTGTATATCTCATTAAAGGTGAGGGAAAACAAGAATTTAGAAGGAGGGATTCAGTGAGATCATTCGCCATGTGTAGAGGAATGCATAAGCATGAGACCAAGCAGATTACATCATCTTCTTCGTGATAAAATTATTGTTTTTGTTATTGTTAACGTTTCCTTCCCCAACATTGTGAGACCGTATGCTGCTGGGATTTTGTTTTGTTGTATTTTCATTTTTCTTTTTCCCTTTTGTTTGAACATTCGTTAAAAATAAGCCTTTCAACATTTTCAACTTCACAAATCATCCTTCTTAGATGTGCTTATGGGAATAAGATGATTTCTCTAAATTTATTTGATTATTTAGTCCCACACACTGGCAATTTACCATCAAGTAATTTATATGTTGCTGTGTGAATAAAGAGGTCCCATGATTCACATATTTAGGTATCTTTTAGTATTCAAAATTGATTATATAATGACAAAGAGAATTTAATATATCAGTGCAGATTATTGCACAATGAATATTTCATAAATGATCTTTGATATCTTTTCTGACATTTCTTGAATAGACCCCAGGGAGACACAGCCACGAGATTATTCAAATAGACCGATACCCAAAGAAGGTGCCCACTAAGACTATCCAGGAAGAAGCAGATGGAGATAAGAGGTTCAGGACCAGAGAAGACAAGTCTGTTACCAGGTTTCGAGGAAGAACTGAGAATAGAAGCTGAAGGAAAAGATTAGGAGCTGGGTTAATGATAGACTGGAGCAGCAAGGAAGAAACAAAGGTGACAAACGAGTGTCCAGCATGCACGGAACCACCCTCAAGGCTGATGTCTCCATGACGCTTGGATGCCTACTTTTAAAACCAGGGAAGCTAATCTTCTCACATGTGTATAGATGTGATAATATTTTTCCTTGTGAGAATTAGATTAAATTGAGTTTCATGTAAACATGATAAGGTCCTTGTGGATTAGTTTTTTTCTCTTTCCTAACAAGATGAGTTTCTCATTATTAGTTTTACTAAATTAGGTTTTCCAAACTTAGAAAATCTGAGGTACTTCTAGTTACGATTTCACTTACATTTTCATTTAACACAATCATCAGAGCAATTTCCAAGAAACATAATCTGGTTTAATGATATTATAATAGTTAGCAAAGTATCTAGATACTAAGCAAAGAAAGCTGGCTCATTGAATAAACAAATGAACTTGTGACTCCATCAGGTTTCTAAGTGACTTAAATGGCAGATAGAGATTTGGGTTTATTAGTTAGTTACAGCACTTGTGTGCTTTATAGTTATGTCTTTTATGTATCTATCTGTCAGAACAAAAAAATGTTCTTAAAAAGAGAACAGATATATTGGAAAAGATTAATGACTGGAGCTGAACATTCATAACTTTCAAGAGTATGCAAAACAGAAAACAGATAAAACATTTATTGCCTGCTCACTATGTTTCAGTCTCTTTTTGATTAGATGTGTTGATATTTAATTCTCACAACTCTGAGATCATTATTCTTATCATCTCCACGTTATGGAGTAGAAAATGAAAAGTGAGACACAGAGAGGCTAAGCCACCTGCGTTAGCAAATGCAAGTGATAGGGCCAGAGTTCCCGCCCCTGTGTCTTTGCCCCATCCTGTACCACGGATGTGGGGCTGTCCTTGACTGCAGTGGTTTTGCATCTGGCGCCAGCAATGAAGCAGATGCATGGTTCTGTACCAGAACGTGTGGTTCCGAAATGGCTCTGTGGACCTAAAAATGCTAGTGAGCAATACAGAATTTGCTGAAACTTTAGAAGGCAAAAAAAAAAAAAAAAAAGTTGGGGCTTTTCTTTTAAACAATTTCTTCCTTCATAAGAAATGACCTCGGACTCCTCACTGAATGTGTTTCTTCTCCCAAGGCTCTGGTGTCACTGCCAAGCTGACGGAGGTGGGGAGCCCAGTTGCCATCTTTCTCCATTTTAAGCTACCGCCTCATTGAGCTGACCTGTGTAGCTCCCAGGTCTAAGCCCTGTCTCCTCTCTCTCGATTTACCCTTTTCTAGGGTAACTTGTATTCCGATACTCACGTCTTCAAAGTGAGGCTCTAGGTACCAAATGCACTGCCGTTTGAAGGTGGTAATGCTATTTTAAAAAAGAAATTTTGGGTTCTGATACTGATAGGTAATGTAGCTGATTGATCAGTGCATGAGGGCCTAAATTATACAGTCCAGATTTGGGGGCTGGAATTGAGGTAGTGGAGAGAGGAATGAACGGTGTATTTTTTGTGTTATCTAAACTCAAGCCATTAGAAAGCCCAAAGTAAGTTCCTTTGAAAACCCATTTAAATAAGCCTTGAAGGCAGATGTCTAACTGGCAAATGAGTAGGCAGCAGTGGGCTCACAGGGCTCTCCCTCAGCTGATTTGGCTAAGAAGCAACTTGATGCCATGGCACAGGGTCAGGCGTAATCACAAAGGAGCTGGGTCATTCTGTAGTGATTTTACCAGGGAAGGAAACTCTACCACAATAGATAATTTTTAAGAGAGATCCATGCTAGTCTTATTTCCTTAAATAATTTTTGGAGCAACTAGTAAGGCAAACAGGACATAGGATTATAAATTTCTTAACAGTCACCCTATTGGAAATCCCTTTTGTGCTGGCTGGTCATCATGCTGAATTTACTTTGGTGCAACTACAAAGATGAAAGGATTCTAGAGCAATTCGTTAAGGAGACCATGACAATGACTTCATTAGGAAGTGTGTAGGTATCTGACATCATGTAGCTGAGGCCAGGCCAGTCTCAGGAAAGGTAGAGAGAAATGATATACAAAATCAAGTCTGCAGGCCTAGGTCACAGCCAGGCCACTTACAGTAACCAGGTGGGATATCAAAATGAGAGCAAGAAATGCTCATTTCTATCCACTAAGTTGTCATAAGGAGAAGGGGACTTGGGATCTGTCCAGCTCCTTAGCTCCTATATCAGTCAGGTCCTGCCAAGAGGTAGAGATCACACAGTAACACTAAGAGAAAGGTTTTGTGCAGAGAACTGTTAACTGTTTAGAGGGAGTTAATTACCAGGTAGGAATAAGAGAGAAAGGTAAAGAAAAATCCACAGTTGGGTGAGAGTCCCTGCTATGGACTGAACTGCGCCCCTCCTTGCCATTTTATATGTTCAAGCCCAACCCCTGATGTCACTGTATTGAAGAAAGGGCCTTTATGGAGGTTAGTAAGGTCAAATTAGGTCAAAAGGTGGAACCTTATTCCAATATGACTGATGTCCTCCTCTAAGAAGAGGAAGAGACACCAGGGACGCTTGTGCAAAGATCTGTGAGGACAAAGTGAAAAGGTGACCAAGTACCAGCCAAGAAGAGATTCTCACCAGAAACCGAGTTAACAGGCACCTAGATTACAGTCTTTCAGCCTCCAAAAATAAATGTCTGTTTTATTTTGTGCAAAAATAAATGTCTGTTTTTAATGCTGCTCAGTCTGGTGTTTTGCATGGCAGCCCAAGCAGATAGTACAGTGTCTGAGGAAAAGTCAAAGATGGGAGGGGTGGCCCTTCCATGACTCAGATTCAGACATTGTTGAGAGGGTATAGGTATACATGCAGCCCTGTGGATGATGACACAGTTTGCTGGCTTGCTCCAGGCCAGAAATGGTCCATGCTTGGTGGCCCAGGTTGGGAAGAGCTTGGGATGCCAAGGAAATTCAGCAGAAAGTTCCTTATGGGAGAGGGAAGGAGGGTTGGTGTTGACTTCCTGGGAAACTGGCTGGGGCCTCTGCATAACTAACGAGAGTCATCACCTGGAAGCTACGGAGAATCCAGCTGGGCTGTGGGTGGAACCAGTGCAGCCACTAGTGGTGCTGCTGATATTGGAAGGTAGAGTTTCACTGAGGGTCCCGCACACCAGCTCAGCGCCACAAGAGCATGGAAGAAGAGCACACGGATGCCAGTGATGCCCCTCTCTACCCCAATATCCTTCCAGCATCTTCTTGGACACTGTGCCAGCTGTCAAGGGAGAAGTATTTCAGCATCACAGACAAACAAGGAAGGGTGGATGCGGAGATGAAAGGTAAGAAAATTAATAACTGGCATAGCTCCTGTCAGCCACATAAGCCAGTGATTTTCTTACACTGAGATATTATGTTCCAAATCTGGACAGGATATTTTCATCATACATACAAATATATCTGTCCCTTCGATTGTTTGCCTCATCTCAGTGGGTATGCTCTGCCACTCTCACAATTAAGTGAATTTGCTCATAGAGATGCCACCCACTACCACACCAGAGACTCTACTCCAAGACAACTGTGTTCATTTTGTCTCTTGAATGTCTTGATCTGCCTTCTGTTTCATTAAATATGTATCTGGAAATTTCTAACAGTCTTTTTCATAGCTATCCAAAGCCAAAACCACTCCCACCCCACCCTACACACAGAGCTTCTTTCTTCCTTCTCAGTAATCCAGCATGCTTTTGGACACAAGAAAAGCTCTGTCCAAAAATACTTCTTCTTTAAATTTTCTTCCTTGGTCATTACTCACAGGTGCTAGTTACCAACACATTCTAGGCTCTATCATTCCTGAAAGTGTGTCTTGGGGGATGATCTTCAGTTTACCCCAGAATATATGTTGGGGGGTCTCAGAATCACTTATTTAATTTCTTCAGAAGATCTACACTTAAGACCATGTTTTCTTTCCACATTTATAATGATTGCGTCAGAAATAAAATATTTATAATTAGCAAATTATCCATAAAAGGTATAGAACCTTGGTGCCCTTTGCCATAAATTATCTAACATTATTTTCCACCATTCATGACATGTGAACATAATTAATGATGTACATGTTGCTGACACAAGCTGCATATTTTTTCAACTCATATATTTCTACTCATTCTACTAATATTTTGTGGTTAATTTAGTCTCTGATCAAAGATACAGCCAAACTAGATGGATGGATCACATTAATCTTCCAAAGTACAAATTTCTTCTTATTAGCTAATAGCTTACAAAAATTATAAGATTAATTTGGGAAATGGATTTTTCAAGGATGTCAGGGAATTCTGTCACAGGCATTTTATGGTTTTGATTTCATGGTTGAAGATTTGATATATTATGTAGTCCAACTATCTAACTGTTTTTGTATATACAGATTCCAAAATACCAGCATTTTGCACAAAAGACTCAGCGTGAAACAATACCTGTTGTTTACTTCCCTTAAAAGGTCTAGAAAACCCTTTTGGCTGGTGCTCTCATCCACTCGTAAACCAGATATGCACACATACATCCTTTCATCTCTGGATCGTGTTCTTCAGGGATCTTGTTAAAGCTGCATGAGGCCAACAGAAGCTCCAAGGGAGGAAAATAAGCCTTATTTAAAGCTTGCTACCATCTATAAATGGGCAGATAACAGAAGATTTTGAAACTGTGTGTTTATAGGTCAGAATGCTACTGCTGAGAAAGGAACATTTTTCAGGTTGCGTCTGATGAAACCAGCAAAATTTCAAAGCCATTTTTACTGCAAAAGCACCTGACCCAATAAAGAACCAGTTTATAGTAACTACTTAGTCCCCCTTCTGAGTGTGTCAGCATTTTTTGTTGATTTAAAAATGCGACTAACCCTACAAGTTCCTCCCAGAAGACCCATCACTTCTAGGTCGTGGCAGAGATCTGGAAGGCACAGGCGGTGTCCATGGGAACTCGGATTGAACAATGTCATCTCCCTCAGTGAACTCAAACATGGAAAAAGGCATGAATTCTTGCTCTGTTCAAATTAAACCTCTTCCTCTGGATTTTCTATTAACACTATGCCTCTGAGCAGTGCTCCCCCATGTGTTCTTAACCTCTTTTTCCATTCACAGCAATAAAAAATATTTTCTTGAAGCATCAAATATTAGTCATGTCTTGACCTGTCAAGCAACAGTGTGAAACATAACTATGGCCATTAAATCTTTTGAAAGCATTTGGATAAAAGGTTGTTTTCTACCCTTGGGTATTTTTTCTAAGTGTTATATAAGTGTATAAATGAATTGTGGTTCATTTAGATTGATGCCAGACTACATTTGCCATATGCCAGTTACACGGTCAAGTTTCTCTTATAAACCTGGATTCAGAGTCTCCAAGTATAACTAGGTTCACAGCGGCAAAATTATCAAGTCAATTATTCTAGTGTGAACGAAACTTTCTGAAACCCAGGTGTTGGTAGGTAGCTAACTAAGTCCTGCCAGTTGATGAACTTTTCCCAGACACACGTCACATGTTGATAAACACAGCAAAGATGTTTCTGCAGCAAATGGAAAACGTTTACTCTGTTATAAATGAATTTGAAACTTTGGAAAAATCCCTTCAAAATTGCATGAATTTCCTGGTTTGAGTGTCAGAGGAAATGTGGACCATTCTGAATTATTCTGAGTGAATAATGTAGAATGTTTATTTTTAGGCTGAGTTGGAGTTTATAGAGTTTATCTCACTTATTGTATGGCCCATATAATTGATATTTAATCTACACAAGAAGTTTAAGCTTAAGTCTAAATGGATTGATGAGTGCTAGGTAATAAAGAGACAGATCATTTTAAATCATGGAAATTCATACAGAAACAAAACAAATTGCACATTAACAAACTGTTCCAAATGATAGATCTAGAGCAAAAAATAATTACTTATAGATTTGTGACCACTTGAAATAGGCAATTCATCAATAGACTAAGATTCCAAGTAAATACATGTTACATATATATAACATGTATTTATACAGTCACTAAGGACTGCATACATATATATATATATGTATATATGAATTCTTGTATTCAAGATCTATATTATATTCCTGTAAATTTCTTAGCCTCATTCATTAAAAGGAAAGTAAAACAATTCTTAGCTCAGTCCTTCAACATAGGGATGAAAGATATACTTTTACTTAAAGAAATAACCTTTACCTAGGAAGTACTATGCTATATTTTTAGGATTCAGAAATACCTAAAATAGAATTTATGTCCCTAAGGAGCCAAGACTAGATTCATATTTGTGACAATATGGACTTTTTTTCTATCTTGTTAAGTAATCACCTTGGTGCCAGACATAAGAATGTAATAACATCTGTCAAATGTAACTGAAAAGTAATCTAGCAAATATAATATAAATATATTGCAAAATAAGTGACCCCTCACAACCTTCTGATAGAGAACCCGATGTACCAGTTCTTTGGTTGTGCAATTGTTAGATTATTAAAACGAGGTAGACAGTGAATCTGAACACATTTAGTAGACTAATTCTTAAAAGGCTCAATTGCCTTCTCTGTGTGAAGTTTCATCAGTTTATGTTTCTTTAGTCCATTTATCATTGGAAATTCTCTGGACAACTCAGACTCATGAAGTGTTTTGACTCTAGTATGAATAGTTCTAGAGTCATCATTTAAACTTGGGGATGAAGTGGTTAAATTGGATAGGATCAATTCAATTGATTTCAACTCACCTATACAGAAAAATCATTGGCTTAGTGGGACAATACTTCTAACATGCCCAGTTTATTCTCCAACTAAAATAAAACTTTAGCAATAATATTAATAATGAAACATTGGTAGCTACTATTAAAATATCTCGACTTGCAAATGGGAGAGCTTTGGTGATATTTTTTTTAACTGGCCCATTACTGAGAAGAGTGGAGATCATATAAGAAGCCATTCCACACTATCTCTTATGTAAACTGAACTAACATGCCAGTGATAGAAACAATGTCATATGTTTATGTGCAAATAAAAACAGTGAGAAAAGGCTTATGTATATTTGCAACAATGACTTTATCAGTAAGGAATGGAGTAAACTCAAATAAGGAGAAATACTATGTCAAAGCATAAATGCCTTTAGAAGTCAGTGATGAATGGACTTGGACAAGGCATATCTCAAGTCTCACCTGTGTCATGAAGATTGTGTTTATTATTCCAAGTGTAAGTGATTTCTATTTCTGAGCTTCAGAGATTTCCAAAATATCTCATGTTATAGCCGGTTTATGGAGGCTGCTTATGTCCATGAGACTATAATTTTTTGGTATTAAATTTATTCGGTCATCAGCACATAACTGTTCAATACCTGCTTTATATACAGTGATAGACATATGAGAGAATATCAAGATCATTAAGTTATGGGCCCTGCCCTTAGTGACTGTATAAATCATTATCTGGAGATAATGATTTTTTTTATTCCTCTCACAGCATAGCATAATAAATGTTCAATAAATATTCTCTAAACGATAAAAATATTAAGTGAGTATGTCTATCTCCACACAAATACTATAACCTGTTTGCCTCTCTCCACTCACCACATCATCCAAAGTCCTGAGAAGTTTACTGCTGGTGCCAGCGCCTGTCCTAGTAAGGTGCCTGGGTCTTCTCCTAAATTACTCATTTTTGACTTTCTGTTCTGACCACTAAGACTCTTGCACATCTGCTTCCTGTTTGAGCATTTGATATCTGCTGCTGTTATATTTATTCTAGTAGGTTGCTGGTCACAAATTAACTCTGTCTCTTCATTCTATTTTCAATTCTACAAAGTCTCTTCATTCATTCTTACAGCTTCAGCTAAGAGAAACTTTCTCTCTTGGGTCTTGGCACCTAACCAGACTAGGCAAACCCTCTGCTATTCTGCCAGAAGAGAGTAAGTGTGTCAGCCCTTGAATATCTTAAATAGCCTTAATTTTCCTGTTGGGCAGGAAAGCCAAATAACTTGGATTATCATGTTCTACCCACCACTATCTCTCTGCATATTTCCTATCAAAATTTCCCTTGAAATCTTGACTTGTTATCCTAATTTATATTTCATAGTCCTACAATTTTCTATTTTTATGGTTTATAATGTTTCTTACAATCCTCTTTAAATTACTTTCGATTTGAGAAAATAATTGTATCTTGTACAAGTTATTTAACCTCTGTGATTAACCATCTGCTATAGAAAGTTAATTATTATAATTCATCTTTTATAGGGCAGTTTTAGGATTAAATAAGTTAATAAATTTAAAATAGTGAAAACAGCCATCTGATAAAACTGCTAGTTGTTCTTTATTATTAGTTTCCATTAAATATCTTTTTAAGAGCTAAATCAAAATATGTTAAATTAAAAAATTACAAATTAATAAAAAAATTAATAAAATTAATAAGTTGATAAACAGCCTTTTCATTAATATTCTTTTACTTAATCTGTCTACTTTTATCTCTACGTGTAACGCTTTTACAGTCACCCCGATGGCTACATTTTAACCTCTAACCCTAAAACCCTTCCTTACTTTAAGTTCTGTTTTCTGGCTGCAAAGATGGTCATGGCCTTCTACATATTCTCCAAATTCAATTAGAAAAATAAACCATTTGTTCTTTAGTTCATCTCCCTCCATTAGCACTGCACCACTGACAGCAAGCAGAGCCCAGGTAGCCTCTGCAAGATTCTGTTTGGAGGTGTCTTTAGCTAGATTATCAAGTTCATTAGCTACATTCCCTATTTTTCTACATTACCACAGGTGACAGATGCAGTGGCCTGCTCAAGATAACACAGAAGATATGTTTGCCCTGGAACTATAATGAAAATTGTTCCGGAACTTTAACTCCAGTGCCAGTGCCCCAAATGAACTTCTAGCACATCGTTCCATTTCTATATGAACAGGTATAGATGTCAGGCTTCCTTAAAGATCAAATCTAGATAGTGGAGATTTAATAATTACTAAATTTCTAATGGAATTAAAGATGGTGTTTCACTTCTGTTTGAATTTGGAATCATAAAATATACTGACCCTTTAACTGCTCATCTGGTTAAGAAATGACATCTCAGAGTGACTGGGGATTTATCGTGCATATATGTACCTCTGCTTAAAGAGTTTATATCTGATCACCGGACAGACAGAGCACTGCTCTTTGCCTTCCAGTTTAGTTTTAACTATAATTTGTTAAGTTTAACTAACTTTTCTGCTTTTAAATCATGCTAGAATCTTATAGAACTTACTTTCTCCAAATTTCTTCTGTATTTTAACTAACACAAACATTTTTAATTTTTATGATAGTCTTATAACCAACCTCATGTCATTTCCTTGAGGTTGCTGGTTTAATTCTAATTCTACTTTTCAACCGAAAGTGTTTGCTGTTCTTCTTACCTACTCTTTGCATAATCCTCAATTTAAACCTTTTGGTCTTTTCCTCACTTAAAACAAATACATTATCAATAAGGAACTCACTGGGTTTAAATGTGCAAAATACTTTTGCTTCTTTTTATTATAGAGTAATACGCTTCAGGATTAGTCTCCAGGATTAATTTTTACAACCATGAGAAATGGTACATTTAAAAATATTGATTGAACAGATTCAACAACATGAGTAACACATTTCTTACTCTCCAAATACTAGTGCGAATTTGCTTCATGGGAAACATGAAAAATAAATGAGAATTAAAAGAGAATTATGAGAATAAGAGAACTGAATATGAAACTACGGTCACTGATAGCAACAGGTTGTTGGTGACTGCACAGTAACATGTATGAGAGGAACTCAGTTTTAGGACACTCCATTCTGTACACACACACACACACACACACACACACACAATGGTTCAGGCCTACAACAAACAAATATTTTGCAGTAAAGTCAGTCATTGAAAAGAACTGGTCGTTGTAACCCCCTGCTAACTTATTTCTTCGCCTTCATTCTTGAGCCCTCCTGTCTCACTGTATTTGATGCTGGCGTGATCCTGATCAGGCAACTTAGATCATGCATGTCACTCCTTTGGTAAAAATATGTCAAAAACTCCCTGACTATACACAAGAGAACATGTAAACTGCTTATTCGTACTTTGGGGATCTGCATAAGCCCCACCTCACTCCACTGCCATTTACCATTTCAGTTTTATCTTTGACTACCTTGCCTTTTGCTCTCCAAAACTCCACACCTGCCCCACGGGAGCAAAAGTGACTGCCGTTCAGTTCCGAAAAAACACTTTCACACCTTCTTTTGTGGTTCGCCTACACTGTTCTCTGTCTGGAACCTTCCCTTCTCCCCTCCCTCCCTCCACGCACTTCCTTTTGCTTTGTTAACCCCACCTCTTCTATCAGGTCACACTGCTTTTGTTTTTGTTTTCCCTTTTTCTAGGAAGTCTGGGTTATGTGCTTCTCCCATGTGTACTGATATCTTATGGTACTATATTGTTCTTATCATTTATGTCTTGAGCTCCACTAATTACTTCAGCTTCACTAAGAACTTGATGATCTCAATAGTACATACTCTCAGGCACGGAAAATATTCTTGACCCATATTTGTTGACTGAAAGGATAAAAAAAAAAAAAACAGAAAAGATAAAAGTTTGGAGAAAAGGCATACTATTGGTAAGAATTATAATTACAAACAAGGGTAAAGTTTAAATTTTTAAAAATCTATATTGAAAACATTTCCTAAGATTATTTCTCTTTTAATAACTATGACACTCATAGCATTTGTAATTTAGAGACAAATCGTATAAAATAGTATAAATTAATATAATAATATAAAATAGACAAATAGTATAAAATGAATTTTTGTTGCATTTTATATAAATGTTGTTATCTTAGTGAACATTTTTCAAGGGCTGACCTGGTGACTTGGTCATTTCACAATGTGCAGTAATATCACCCAATACAGAGTCCCGCACAAAGTACGTGATACTTGCTTCAACGTTTGAAAGTAATTCATCCTTGTTATAGGTGGATCCAGAGACTTGTTATTTGTTTGTATACACAGAATATTGGTTTTTGTAGTTCCATTTATGTTTATGTTTGATGATCTCTTAAATTTGTGAAGCATACAGTATACTCTCTGAGGAGTCACAGAAAGAAATACATGCCATCAGACTATGGTTGTGGAACATGTTACTTAGGACTTCTGCTAGGTCACTGGAGTTTCAGCAGTTGTTTGTCATAGTTATGATGGCAGCAACTGTAGTTTTTCTCCGTATACCTAACAGCTAGTCTGGCGCCTAACACTGAGCATATGCCTAATGCTGCCTATGCCAAAGGTCGCATAAATGGAAGAATCCCTTGGGGGCAATGGCATTCTAAGAAAAGGATAATTTTCACAGAAACAATAACAAAATGGAAAATACAGGCTTATGTTGCATTGAAGGCCTCCTCTAATAACCCCGTGACTGGTATTCCTGCTTCTCCCCTTACTGATCACTGCATAGCCCAGCTCTCAGCATCTTTCACAAAGTGGCCAGGGAGATCTCTGAAGAAGATTTATTACAGCCCAGCCTCTGTCATACAAAACTCTCCAAAGACTTCCCATCACTCTCCACAATGACGGAAAGCGGCTTCGCGTTCTAACTCCTGCTGCTCCCTCTGAACTCAGCTCTTCAGCACATCTCGGTTGCTTTCTTTTCCTCATAGTACTTATTATTGACTGATACATAATTATATTTTAATCTGTGCTTATTTCCTGACTCCTTCATTTCTATGTATACTCCATGACAAAAGGACCTTATCTGTCTTGGTTACTGCTGTGTCCTTAGTACCTGGAAGTGACTGGCACGGAGCAGGCAACAATAAACATGTTAAGTTAGTGAATAAATGATTTAAGGCATACAATTGAAATGCAGGTATTTGAGGTGAAAACATAAATATTCACATTCAATACAGATTAGAAAAATCAGTGAAACTCTGACTATTATATTAAAAGGAAAATAGAATATCATTAAATACATTAATTATGATTTCTCAGAAATATAGTAAAATATTCATGTTAGAAATTTTATCACATTTACCAAAACAAAACAAATATACTTGTTTAAATGAAGGTAATATACTGGTGGTGAAGAACAGCCAATGCAACTACCTTTCATGTAGATCAAATAAATAACTAAAATGTAATCTTTATTCAATACCAAAAATTCACATCGGAATTTTACTTTCTGTTTTGCAGACAGAATAAAGTTTAATTTGTTTGAGGGTACTTGGGGCTGATTTAAAGATGTCTCTATATTCAAGAGAATTGAAAATATATGTCCATACAAAAACATGTACACAAATGTTCATAGCAGCATTACTATTAATAGAAAAAATTGGAAACGATCCAAATATCCATTAACTGATGTATGGACAAACATGATGTGGTATATCCATACAATGGATCATTATTTAGTCATAAAAACTAATAAAGTACTGATACAACCTATACTATTGATAAACTACTGAAGACTGTTTTAAGTGAAAGAAAACAAATGCAAAATGACATTTTTATGATTCCATTGACATAAAATATCCAGAATATGCAAATGTATAGAGACAAAAGAATAGTGGTTGCCATTGGGTGGGGGAGGGAAGCATACAGGGGAGCGGTAATGAGTACAGGCTTCATTTTGGGGTGATGAAATGTTCTGAAATGAGAGTGCAGATGGTGGTACAACTCTGTAAGTAAACTAAAACACCCAATGAATTGCATGCTATAAAAGAGTAGATTTATATGTATTATATTTCAGTTTTTAAAAACTGAAAATGAGATGGCGATCTTTTGCATGAATAGGAGGTAGCTAGTGTAATTTAAAAAGCTATCTGGTCCCAGGAGAATAAACAAGACTGAAGTTCAATAGTCATGTTTCTCAATTTCTCTATTATCTTCATCTGAGCCTTCTTGAGCAATAAGTACTCAAAGTGAGTTGGGCCATTAGGGAAAGGTGCATAAGTAAGTACTGCTCTGGATAAAGATAATCAGCTAACAAGGCAAGATGAGGCGCAGATGCAAACCATTGCCCACTCAACAAATCGTAGGCACTGGCATGTGGTTACAACTACACAGTCTAAGGGTTGCCATTTTCTAACTTTTGCAAAGGTGCTATATAGCTTAGCATTAATGCTAATAAGAACAACGGAGAAAAAGAGGCATCTGCTATTTTAATATTGTTATCATTTGTTTCAATGTAAAAAGAACTATTATAATTATGAAAATTGCATAATGGAAATCTCAGGCAAGTAATAAAAATATTTGATACAAATATGTACATATCCTCCTAAAATGATTTATTTACAATTAATTCATTAAAACTATTTACTGAAATAAAAAAAGTCAGCAACAATGGCAAAGGAACCTCAAAAAATTTGATTCAATGTTAAAATCATAATGATAGATTCAGGGTAATGTAGAAAAAAAATAATGTTTATTTTCAACTGAATAGGCCAAAAAAATTAAGACGGTCTAAATGCCATATGTAGCTAGCAAAATTATTGCTACATAATGGTGTCCTGACACACTTGCTGTAGGCTTTTTGTACAGGAGATATTGTATATTTAAAAACTGGATAATTAATAGGAAAATTATTTTCTAAAATACAATTTTAATTATTCTATCTGCGAATTAAAAAGTTCAATGTATTGCTATCTTCTCTACTTAATTTTGCATCAGCAAGATGTAACTGCTATTACCGAAGGAGACAGTTTCCATGGTGTTCTCACACAACTCTGACAGCAGAGTTGTCAGTGTTCAAAGGAAGAACATTTGAAACTTTGAGTTGAGTGTTCTGACTGTATTATATGCCAAACACAGTTTCTTGGCATGGCTGCTCTGGTTTCCATAGAGAACAGAAAATGTACTCATCTGGGAAAATATTTTTCCTACTTTTCCTCACTTTGTATTGCCAAGCAAGGAATGTCACCAATCACCATTTTTTGGCATTTAACAATGGTGACTAATAATATAAAGAGTGCTTTCTGAAACTAAGATGTTATTTGAAAGGGATTATTTTTAGTTTACCAGTATTAATAGTCTATGAATTCTTTTTCACCCTGTTTCCAGCATCTGAACAGATAATATTATCAAAAATGAGAACAAAAATTAGAGTGCCTTGTGAGACATTATGATAACTAACTGAACAATCTGGAAATATGCAGTTTTAGCATAATTCTGTTCAAATGAGAGACAAAATTTCAATATCAATATAGGAAAAATAGCTTATACATTTTTAATTGAATTGTATCAAAGGCAACTTAAAAGATTCATTGAAAGAAATCACCATAAGAAAATAATTTTAGAAGATAAATGAAGAAAATGATGTTTCATACAGATAAGGAACCTTGATGACAAAGTGTTCTGCAATGCCTATAAACAATAATTTCCCAATTTTGTCAAATGCAGACAGAACATAATTTTGCAGAATGTTTTTAGATATTACCTGAAAACAATGACTTTCATCTTCAAATACAATAGGCAAGAATTGCATTAAAAATCTAAACACATTTCAGTTTACTACAGTAACTTTCAGTAACTGTAATGTGCTTCTAATGAGATAATATGCACCGTAAATCTTCTAGAAGATATGATAAATAACATTTCCCAAATATAGTATACAATTTAAGAGTCTAGTGTTCTATAAGCATTCTTTAAAAATAACGTTTCCTTAGAATGTCCACTTCTGAAACTGATGGTAGTTCTCATTTCACAGAAGAAAAACTGAAGTACAAAAGATAAACTAGTCTATGGAAGAATGAACGAATGATAAAAATGAATCAGAACCTCAAAATTTAAAGTTTTATCATCTTTTATGAAAAATGTAAAATACTCATCTGGGCTAAGACACACATTTCTTAAATATTGTGAAATCATAACTTTCTCTTTCTGTAATCGAAAAAAGAACTACATGTAGTGGGTATACAAGCATATGAACCCTCAGAATTTAGTCATCAAGTCATAAAAACTGCAACTGAAAATAACAAAAATCAGTGTGAAGTGGAAGTTTTATATTAGTCATCAAAATACATATATATACATATATATGTATATATGTGTGTACATATGTATATATACATATATATGTGTGTATGCATGTGTATGTGTATATATATATATATGTATATACATATATGTATATATTTAGCAAAGCTTCACTACTTTAGATGTCATTTGAAGTTCTTTAGTATTTAAATGTTTTAGGTAGCTTCAATGCCTTACCTAGGATTTCTGTGACTTCCCAAGGACTTAAATGCTCCTGGTTATTTCTTACTACAATCATTTGGTATGACCTAAAACTGTCTTCTGCATTGGGACTAATTTTTTGAATTTTGTTTTGTTTTACTTATCTGTTAACACTGATAAAAAGCACAGAGCAAACTAAAAAATTCACTGCTTACCACACAGTAACTATAAGTCTTGTAGACTTGGAAGAACAAAAGAAGCTTGATTATAATGTCACTCTGCAAACAAATTAAAATGGATTATAGGACATATCTAGTTTTAAAACTTCTTGGGTCACACTCACGATTACAAACATCCCATTGCCATATCTCTGTGAGAGCATCCCAACTCTTGCTTTGAGTGATCCCCTTCTATTTCTCCACTTGACACCTGTTAACTTCCAATGCAGAGTTGGTCCCGGAAAGCCAACAGAGGGCCTCATTTTCTAAGACTTAATTTTTTTATAGTAGTTTTAGGTTCACAGAAAAATGGAGAGGAAAGTAGAAATTTCCCATACAACTCCTGCCCTCGAACACATAGTCTCCCTCACTATCAATGTAGACCTTCAGAGTTGTACATTTGTTATAATTGATGAATCTAATTTAAAATATCCTTATCAGTCATCTTTATCCATAGTTTACATGAAGATATATGCTTGGTGTTGTACATTGTTTGAGTTTTAACGAATGTGTAATGACATGTATCCACCATTATAGTATCATACAGAATAGTTCCACTGCGTTAAAATTCCTTTGTGCTCCATCTATTCAATCTACAACCTTGCCCCCCAGTCCTGAAGGGCCTCATTTTTATGATCAAATACAGCTATTATATATGTTCCTAAATAAAGACAGTTTACTTCTCATATAAAACCACTTCTAATATTAGAGTGAATCCTAAAATAGATAGCACACTAAATATAACTAACATTAGATAAAATATAAGATATAAGACATAATATATACCCATGCCACCCAAATATATAATATAGATAAAATATAATTTAAAAGTCTTAGAGATTTCTAATTCCAGATAAGATGGAGTAGCAATGACTGAATATAATCCTTCCACAAAACACAGACAACAAGAAAAGAGATATGTCAATTGCTTCCAAATACTAAACAACAGGCATAATAGGACTGTGATTTCTGAAAGAAAGGAAACAAATGAGTGAACCTATAATCATGGATTCTCACCAAGGTGGGTTTTGGGATGCAGGAGCAAGGGTGGAAAACCCTACAGAGCTCAGCAGACAATTTCTGTGAAGGGGAAAAAAAGAGTTCTTGGAGGCTGAGGCAGTTGGAATTTATGATGGAAGCACCTGACAGGAGAGACCTAGACAGAAAGATAGCTCCAACATCTGTTAGATGTCCTCTTGAGTCTCTAATGAGTACTAGCCCATCACGCTAAATTCAAATTATATAAAACTAGGCAAAAATCAAATATAGATTTATAAGATAAACAATGTTCAGGAGTCAAACAAGTTGTGGAGGAGTATTCAAGTTCTAGACAGTAAGAGTGGAGAGAAGCTGATGATCCCCTGATGAAGTGGAGACCCCAGAGAAGCAAGCTTTCTTAATAAGTTGATGTATAGGTACAGTTAATCTTGACATTCTCTAGCTAATATTAAAACAGGGATAAAATTAATCTGCGAGGCAATTAACTGCCCATAAATTAGCAAAGCTCAATATTTTAAAGGAAGTAACAAAAATTCAGGCACTGTATAATGTAATGTAACTCTCTGGTATTTGAAAAATAGTTATAGGAATTTAAAATGTAGGAAAATGTGACCCATAACAAGTAAAATATTAACCAATATAGCCACATACCCCTCAATAGCTAAAATATTAAAAATTAGTAAAAGCAGGATGAAACAGCTATCACATACAAATATATAAAGGAAAGCATAGACTTAATGAGGAAGGAAATGACAGATATGAAAACAAGCCCTTGAAACTTCTAAAATTGAAAAAGAATGTACTTTAAATGAATAATTCTCTTAATGAGATAAACAACTGATAAATCATAGAAGAAGAAAAGATCAGTAAACTTGAAGAATTAGTGATAGACTTAAAAATTAAGCAAACAGACAACAAAACAAAAAATGACCATATTTCAGTGTAATCTGAACCCCCTACCACATGTGGAAATGGAATCTCAGATAGAAACAAGGGGAGATCAGAAAATATTTTGAAGGAAAAATGTCCAGACTTCTTCCAATTTTGATAAAAATGATGGGTCCATAAATTTGAGACCAACAAACAGCAACATGTTACACGCAACAATACACAGAGGCACATACATAAACTGCATATACCAAAATTCATCATATTTAAAATGCTTAAGCCAGTAACTAACTAAAAATCTTAAAGGTAGTGAGAGCACAGTATCATATTATGTATTGGGGTAAAACTGTAGGCATAACTGTGGACTTCTCATTCAAAATTATGTAAGCCAGGAAACAATGAATTCATAACTTTAAAGTACTAAAAGGAAAATATATCTATCAAAGTCGAATTCTATACTCAGCAAGAATGTCTTTCAAATCTGAGGATGAAATTGAAGAAATTATTCTTTCTTTGTGAAAGTTTCATGTGAACTTGAGATAATACATTAAAACATACTAATATGTTTTTAAATATTTATTAAAAAGAGCTAGACAATACAAAGCTGAGAGAAATTTTAGTACAAACCAGAATAATAATAAAAAAACATTTTAACACAATTTTTTTCAGGTAAAAGGAATATGAAACCAGATATAAACTTGAATTTGCACAAAATAATGAAGAATACTTTAAAGTAAAAATATATGAGTAAATATAAAATATAATTTCATCATTTAAAAATTGCTTAAAAGATAACTGACACCTTAAAGAAAATCATATAAAATATATTCTGGTGTATAATAAGTATAAAAATAAAACACATGAAAAACACAATATGAAGACAGAAATAAAGAAATGGAAGTATTCTGTAGTAGGTATCTTCCATTATACATGCAGTAAAATAATATTATTTGAAGACGGATGGATAAGTTAAAGTTTTCTAGTCAATAAACCAATATTAGACTTATAATTGGATCATAAACCTACTCAGTTAACACAAAAAAGGAAGTAAAACAGCAGAAAAGAAACAAAAAATAGTTGGAAAATAAAAAAATTAAAAATTGATAAACTTAAACTTAATGATATTGTTTAAATGTAATTGCTAAGACACTCTAGTTAAAATGCAAAGATGGCCTGAGGAAAAAAAAAATCAAAACCCAACTAAACGCTTCCGACAAAATATCTATTTTAACTTGAAAATTAAATAAATTAAAAGTAAAGTAAAAGATACACATCACAATAAGCATAAGAAGGTTAGAATAACTAAAATATCAGAAAAGTAAATTTGGAAAAAGGAATAGTATTAAGATAAAAAAAGACGTTTAATAAAGGGTTAATTCAGTAAGAACACCTAAAATTGTAAATGTATGTGCAACCAATAAGACAACTTCACAATTTAAAAAAAAAACAAACTGACAATTGAAAAGAAAAATAGATGAATCCAAATTATATTTAAAACCTTAACACTCCTTTTTAGCAATGAAGAGAATAAGTAGACTAAAAATATGGAAGTAAGAAGATTATAAGAGATAAACAACACATTTAGACCTAATAGGTATTTATAGAATAATCTACCCAAAGATAGCATAAAATATATTATCTCAAGTTCACATGAAACTTTCACGAAGAAAGAACATATACTGGGTATTGAAACACATCTCAATGTATTTTAAAAAATTAAAATCATACACATAGCAATCTGCCCACAAAAAAACTAATTTAGAAATCAATCCTAGAAAACATCTGAAAAAAAATGACAAATATCTGTAAAATTAAACATCTTTTAAGTAGCCCATGGTCAAAAAGAAATAACAAAGAAAATTGGAAAATATGTCAAAATGAATAAAAACACAAATAAAATATTTGTAGTGGATGGTTTAAGTAGTGTTTCTTGAGAAATTTAAATTTAAATGTTCACTTGGGAAAAAAAAGTCTCAAAGAAATGCCCAAGCTTTCACCTTAATAAACTGGAAAAGGAAGACCAATTAAACCTAAAGTAAATGGGAAGAAATAATAAAATGAAAGTAGAAACAATAAAATAGAAAACTAAAAAATAAAGAGAATTAATGAAATCAAGAGCTGGTTCATTGAAATAATAAACAAATTTGATAAAGCTCTAGTTACAATTTAAAAAATAGAGATGGGACACAAATTACAAATAAGAGAACTAAATGGGGTCATTGTTACCATTCTTAGAGATATTATAATAACAAAGAAATATAAAAAACTTTAAGCCTATACATTCTGCAATGTACATAAAATGAATAAATTCCTTGAAAGGCAAAATTTACCATGTTAATGATTTGGAAAACTTGATATGGTTAAGATCTATTAACCCTAATTGACACATAGATTTAATAAAATCAAAATCAAAATCACAGTAGGTTTTTTATTTTTTGTAGGTACTGGTAAAGTGATTCTGAAATTTATATGCTAAGACAAAATAACTGAATAGCCAAACAATTTTGAAAAAGAGGAAAATTACGGTTCTCATAATACTGAGTGATGAAGACAGTGTGATGTTGGCCAAAGAACAGAGTCATCGTTAGATAGAACAGAGATTACAGAAATAAACCACACAAATGCTATCAGCTGATCTTTGACAAAGCTGCAAAGAAAATTCAATGGTGAAAAGATGGACTTTTCAAGGAATATTGCTGAAAAAATTAAACACTCTTGTTTGAATATTTTTATTATTTTTAATATATGACTAAAATGGTATCACTTTAGGGAAACTATACATTATCAGGTAAGCAGAGATAAAAATAAAATACACAAACAACCTGTTGTTCTATCTCCCATCACTTTTAATGTTTTGGTATATATTTCTCCAAATTTCCAGTCATAAAATATTGATTTATATACATATAAATGTATCTATGTTTCTATGTATCAATGTATCTCTCTCTTTCTGTACAGTCATCTACCTATCTTTCTGTTCTTCAACCATCCATCCATCATCCATCCATCCACATATATTTACTAAGTATTTAAGATTCATATGTATATGTATATATATGAATGTTTACTGTACATAAGATACATTTATATATTACTATCTCTATAGTTTACTATAAATTTATGTATATATTTAATGTGTTTCCATATCAGTAAATATACATCTTTAGCATCGTTTTAATGGTTGTATAGATTTTTTAATTTAAATATTTATTAATAAAAATTGTATATATTTAATGTGTAAAACATGATTTGATATACATATACATTGTAAAATGACGACTATAGTCAAGCTAATTAACATATGTCCTTATTTACCATTTTTGTGTGTGTGATTAGTGCTCCTGAAATCTATTATCTTAGTAGATTTCCAGTACTAAAAAGTATCGTCCTCAATACTGTACATTAGGTTTTTAAACTTACTCATCTTACATACCTCCCTTCTGCTCACCTATTTTAAGATTCCACATATAATTACTGCTGTGTGGTGTTTTTATTTCTCTGACTTATTTCACTTAACATAATGCCCTCTGGGTTCCTTTAGGTTGTCACAAATTCCAAGTTTTTCTTCTTTTTTAAGGCTGAACAGTATTTGTGTATGTGTCACAATTTCTTTATCCATTCACCCACTGACAGACACTAAAGTTGTTTCCATATCTTGGCTCTTGTGAATAATGCTGCAGTGAACACAGGAGTGCAGATCTCTCTTCGAGTTAATAATTTTGTTTCCTTTGGACATATACCCAGAAGTGGGATTGCTGGGTTATTCGGCAATTTTATTTTTACTTTCTTCAGAAACCTTCACACTGCTCTCCATAGTGGGCTGTACTAATTTACATTCCCACCAAAGTTTCTTTTTCTCTACATGTCTGCCAGTAGCTGTTACCTCTGTCTTTTTGATAATGGCCATCCTAACAGGTGTTAATGATATCTCAATGTGGTTTTGATTTTTAAATTCTCTAATGATTAATATGTTGAGAATCTTTTAATGTACCTTTTGGCTGTTGGTATGCCTTCCTTTGAGAAATGTATATTCCAGTCTTTTACCCATTTTTTAAAATTGGGCTATTTATTTAGCTGTTGAGCTGAGTCCTTGCATACTTTGAATAGCAATTCCTTATCAGAAGTATTTTCCCATTTCATAGTTTGTCTCTTCATTCTGCTAATTGTGTTCTTGGCTATATAGACACTTTTGAGTTTGTTGCAAGTCCATCTATCCATTTTTGCTTTTGATTCCTGTGTTTTGAGAGTATTTAGATTTTTACTGTTAATTTTTAATTATGAATATTCGATTGCATGTTTTAGAGTAAAATCAAACAATGTATCCTTATTTACAATAAAATTTAGTTATTTCCCTTTCTAGACTTTATATACTTAGAAAAACATATATATGTACATATTTTAATTGAAAAAATAAAATATATATATTTAAAAAGCATACATAACTATTTTTATAAACAAATGAAAGAGCACTTTCACTTTCAATTTTCCTTTAAGGCATAGTTAAAGTTCTAACACTCAGTTTATTTCCATTTTCTTAAATGAATTTTGTCTACCTCAACTATATAGCATTCACTAGTGACTTTCCCTTGTGGTAGGTATGTGGTCTTATAATGCTTTTGTTTGTTGTTTTTGATGCACAGGACTCATTTCTTCAAATACATTTTAAGGTTTTTGAGGACAAATAATTTTTCATAACTTAACAATTAGTAAAAAGAACTTGAAAATTAATTATAGGTTTTCAGAAATATTTCTTAATGACCTTAAGAATTATTTTTAAATTTAAGCTTGCATAAAATTTTAAATACATTTTTCATAAATTAATCACAAAGTCAATGTAAAATAAAGGTATGTTAAATGACAGAATAATTAGTGAAATGATGGAAAACTACCTACTGGCCATCTGCCTTTTTTCCAGACTTCATCAAAATATATGTGCTTTATGTGAACTATATGTTAGCTGGATGGAGACAATGGGAATAACGTGCAAATGTTTAAGTGGAGTTTAAACATATGCCATTAAGTCAGCCAAAGCCAAACAGCCCTCATTTAATCTTTCATCCTTTAGGAAATATTACCTGGTCCGTGTGCTTAAATTTTCCCATCAAGGAGCATTTTTTACAATGACTTACCCTATCCTATAGGAAAATTAAATCAAGCTAACTTTGAGAGGCAGTTAAAGCAAGGTGCATTTGTATCTTTTCAGCACTCAAGGTGGTAGAATAAAATTCAGAGTGCCTTCCTAGTGTCATCACAACTTATTTCATTTCCATCTTTACACAATCACAGATCATGATCCTTTTTATGACAAATAAATACGATTCTTAGCATGACAATAGTTCCAAGTCATTCTAATGAGATTGTTGGATGTGGGAGGAAACTGCAAACTAGAGAGAAAATAGAAAGAAAATAATTCTGACATTCTTATGACTAGAGAGTAGATTGTCCCACCTCAAAAACAGGGGCTCGCTCCCATACAACCTCAAATTATGAAGAATTCTTCAATAAATGATATAAATGTCACATTTCTTAACAACTATTCAAAAAGAGTAAAAAAATGAAAAGAAAAATTTAGTTTTTCACTGTTGATGTCTTAATACATTTTATCATTTTATCATCTGCCTGTTATAATGATGTTATTCTTAATGAACTGAACTAAAGAAATGGTCTGTAATACAAACACCAGGTTCAGCAGGAACATTTAATTGCCTTTCATCCTTGCAAATGTATTTTCAACAGCCTCATGATTCAAGGATACAATTAGAATGCTTATCTTTCATTCTTTCAAAGAGAAGGTCATATTTCTGGCAGAGAGGAACAGTAGTGATTTTGCTTTCTTTTTTTTTTGTGGTGTATCTGTAGTATGTTTCACCTCATACTGACATCTAATTGCAAATAAAATCTCTTTGGAATGCATTATTGGCCAGAAAAATTGGTTGGGATATGGATTCTCACTGTTAATTGCTACATTCAAGAATGGCCAAAACTTTGTGTCTGTATTAAAAACATCTTTGATATGAAAAAATTCACTGCAGAATGCCACTTAGAAAATTAATACATGTTGTGAAAGAAATTTATGCAATATGGTTAAGATGCTAATCATGCAGCATCTTATTATTTTGTTAATTCTATATCTATGGTTTCCTGCATAAGATTTTTTTTCAAAGTTGAAAACATAACACATAAAAATGAATTCACTCCTCTATGTTTAAAGATTTTAAAGATTCATACAATGAGTAGCCTATACACTGCACAAAATAAATTTCTACACATAGACTGCATATAAATTGAAGGAGCCAAAGACAGTTGTTTTTTTTTTTTTTGTAACTTCTAAACTGCACTTCAGAACTACATATGTTAAAAATAATCCTAATTGATTTTAAAGAGAACTATAAAGTTTTTATAAAGACAAAGAATTATAATATCAGAATTTGAAATCCAGAATGAATGTAAATATATGTTCAATTAAATAATCAAGTAAGTATGTGATATCATAAAGAACTTATTAAAAATGTAAAAAAAATTACTTTTCACAGAATTTAAAGAAATGTTAGTAATTCAAGAATAAGACAAGTGAATTAAACATGGTATATCATATCGAGAAATGCAGTAAAGCATCAAAATGTTGAAGATGTTCAGATGGGGAGCAAAAGAAGAGAACTTTAGGACATAGTTTTCAGAAGATGAAAAAAATATATATTCAATTGAGTATCACGTAGGTTGGAGCACTGAGGGGAAAAGTAACCAAAATCGAGAGAGGTCGTTGTTGAACTTCAGAAAGTGATTTTAAAATTTATAAGAAAGAACAAGCATGAATAAGAAATACACCTGTGAATGAGAAAAAATGTCAAGAAATATTTTAACACAGGAATAGAAAAAAATACCTAAAGCAACAGAACAGAGAGCTCAAAAATAGATCTATATACATATAAAGGCATAGAGAAATAACAAACAATTTAATAAATGGGATTTCAACAATCGAATTCCATTAAGGGAAGGAAATGAAATCTTACATTATAAATTTTTCCAAATTGATAAAAATTAAAATATCAAGAGGAAAATGTTAAAACATTTGGAGAAAATATATGTGAAAATACTATGTCTGGGTAGGAAAGAATTTTTAAACAGGAACAAAAAGCCCACATCATGAAAGAAATGATACATTTGTCATTAAAACTGAAAATATGTTAAGCAAATAAATCATAAAAACTAAAAAAAATCCACATAAAAATATCTGCTTAATATGTGACAGATGATTAGTATCTATAATATATAAAACATATATAAATAAAATATTTATTTATTTATAACATAATATGTAACATCTGTTATTCCCTCTAAATAATTTTTTTATAAAATGTTCGATCATTGTTTTAAAAAGCTAATATACATGTATTACAATATCAGATTTAATTGTAAATATTTTGGAAATTTGTACAATGCTATTGTTGTTTAATAGAGGGGTTGTTCAGAAGCCAGTTTTAGTTGGTCATTACATACCTCAACTAAAGGTCTAAGTAATTTGGCTTACAATCTGATATCATGAACGTAACACCAAGATAAATTGCTGATCTTTTGTGTATGTCTCTTTGTTGATCTTTAGTATATGGCTCTAGGATAAGTATTCTGAACACTAAAGCATGAGAATATGACGTTTATTTTGGCCTGGCTATGGGATAGGAAAAGGAGAGAGCAGGTCACCTGAAGGATTTTGACATTCAAAAGCATCTGGTACAGGTCTGGTATAACTTCAGTTTGGTTGGGAATCATGTTCTAAACAAAAAGCTTATCTGAATGTATCCTTAAAGCAAGGAAAACTACTAATCACTGTATAAATTACCAGATGATATTTCTAACCATTATGGCTGCTGTCTGTTTTTCTTTTTTGTTTGTTGTTTGTTTACCAACGATTCACTTTTATTAACAAAAAACTGAGGTTATAACCAAAATACTATCCCATAAGGATCCTGAATATGAAATAGAGATGTCCACTAGAATAAATAACAAGAAACTTAAATTAGTAATTAGGCCATCTGGATTCCAATCTCTGTGCTGGTTATCTATGATATTGGAAGGGTATATGGCCAGCATTAAAAGAGTATATAGATGTTAGTTCATCTTTCAAAAGTATTTTGATAATTTTTTAAAAAATTGAATCTGGCTAATAATTTGAGAATAGATTGCAGCCAAGAAAGAGTCAAAGAGGGAGATAAAAATAGGAGGCTGTGGTAAAAATCCAGTTGAAGATAATAGTACTCACCCCATGGTGAAGGCAGTGGAGATGGTAAAAATTGATCAGACTCTGGAGATGCTAAAGACAATGAATTTTTGTTACACTGAACTTGGATGTGAGAGAAAAAGAGGAGTTAAAGATGGCTCCAATTTGCTTTTAGAGAAATTGTTTAACAGTTTTTGTCTCTCCTTTCCCTTATCTGTCAAAGGAGTTAGGAATATTATTACTGCACAAAGTTGCTGAATCAATAAATGAGAGACTATATGTAAAGTACTTAGAACAGTGGATAGTACATAATAAGCACTCAATAAATATTTTCTACTATTCTCCCAAATCCAGTCTAAAAACAAAAACACTGGCTAAGATCCCTATGAAGACAGAGAGGTGGTTCTACCATCAGATAAGAAGTTCTGATGTCATAGTCCACAGGTTTAGGTTCACTACATTTGAGTAAAATCAAACCACTGAATGTACTTCCTGTACAATCAAATTGTATATGTGCTCTACCAACCTAGTAATTGTTTGCTATGAAATTTGCCTCCAAATGGAGGCAAATCAATGTCTCAGTCAATGAATTCAACGAAGTAACTTCTGAGTTTCCATTCTTGTGTTTGAAAACAAAATAGGGTAGAATGTTACATGACAATGGACTGGAATCAAACAAACCTGGTTTCCACTTATACCTTTACCACTTACACACTATGTGACTTTCAGTTCTCTTTTTTATGAATGGGAATAGGGGTGTTAGCAATCACATGGGAGTATTCAGTGTATTAAATAAAATGAAGAGTGCAAATAGCAGCATAATGCTAAGGGTATAATAATTGTTCCGTAAATGTTAACTATTATGATAATGATGAAGGTAAGAATTCTGATGATAAATGGAATCATGGTGCATAATCATTCATGAATTGGTAATCAAGAAAATTACATTAAAATGATTTCCTGTAACATTCACTGCTTATGCTCTAGTAGCTGTTAAAAGTCCAATAAATAAAGCAAATTATCCATGAGTGTTTAATAATGGAATCAGGTACTATAGCCCTCAAATAGATAAAATATTTTAGGTTTTTATATAGCCCCTAGATGACATACCTCTAGTTACTTTCCCCATTCTTTATAAGAACAATAACATATTCAGTTTTATGTATACGTTAGCATCCTTTAGGACTCTTTAATCTTTTTTTGAAGCACTGTAGAAAGTAATGAGATCCCCAAAGAAAGCCTGGAGGGCCTGTAAATAACCAGAAAGGAACAGCTAATCTCTTACTACCAAGCCTTGTAAAATAGCAATTTGTTCATTAATAATAGATATAAAGCATCTTCACTTGAGGATTAATCCTCATCTTCCATAAAACAAAATCACCTTCTGTATACACATGAAAAGAAACACAAACTTGTCTAAAGTTAGTGGAGTAAATCCTGCATAATACACGGGCATTAACAGTGCTGTTAAAAAAGGAGAAGAGAAAGAAAGAAAATCTCATTAGCACCTTATCTCATGGAGCACTTAAAGGTAATCAGCAAAGGAAGGGGGTCTTGCAATGCAATTAGTGGCTGTTAAATTTAGAGAAAATTAGAGGGGCTATTCTCTATTCAGTTCCTAGATAACTTTAAGTCATTGGGCTGCATTTTTAAGGGCTGGTTCATTAAGGAACAATCACAGCAGGTATAGGTTTTCCATGTTAAGATAAGAACTGAATATTTTACGCCTCTAGGCAACGCAGTGGGACACTAAAAAGATGTTTCCCAGCACAGCCCATTTATTTGGATTTTTTTTGTTTGGCTCTGAACACCTGCAGGACTAGTTTCCTGACATATTAAATATTTGAATCACACTTTGTACTTGAATTATGCTCTATATTTGTCTCACTTTATACATTTCATATTTGTGCCACAATTTATATTTACAAATTAGCCAATAATTATTTCCTTGGGCTTTTACTTACCACGCTCTTATGTATGTATGTAAATGCAGTGTTACCTATTTTAAAGACTGAAATCTATCTATCTATCCATCATTTATCATTTATCTATCTTTTATGTGTCTATCTTTTCTCTTATTATCCATCCATTCATCACTTATATTCTGTCATTGATCTATCATCCATCCATCCATCCAACCATCCACATACTCACCCACCCATCCATGCATTATCCACCTTATCTATAATCTATCTACCTATGGATCTTAAGTAACTTTCTAGAATTATGTAGAAGAATTTGATTTCTGAGACTCTTTTGTTAAAACTACTACACGAAGTTCTCTGAACCTTACAAAGAAGCAAAAATGTGAACTAAAGAAGATAATGGTTTGGGTTTCATTCTCTCAAAGCCTTTCATCATTTTTCATGATATCCCAGCCTCTCTATATTTAAAGGATACATATAGAAAAATTATGTTTCACATTTCAGTCTAAGACGGTGACTAGGAGGCTCCTGAATGCACTCCCTCCCATGCATATACTGAATCTATAGGTACATATGAAGCAATTTCCTTTTAAGTAAACCTAGAAACTAGCTGAGTGACTCCTACACATTGGATGAACCAGAAAATACCCAGGTAAAACAGGTCTTGACCAATCCACAATTACTGGGAATGACTAAGAATAGAGAAGGTGGCTTGGATAATCACAAAGGTTTGAGAGATAACCAAGAGCTCAGGCTGAGTTGAACAAAAAGTTTTATCTCCTACACAAGACTACTCTATCCAGACTAAGGGAGATGGCTGTTTTATTTACTGAGCAGAAGCACACATACAGACAGGAGAAAAATGAAGAAACAAAGGACTATGATGCAAACAAAAAAAACAAGATAAAATTCCAAACAGACTTTAATGAATCAGAGATAAGTGATTACCTGATAAAGAGTTCAAAAAATGGTCCTAAAGATGTTCCCTGTGGTCAGGATAACAAGGCATGACCAAAGTGAAAATTTCAACAAAGAATAGAAAACAAAGGAAAGTACAAACCTGAAATCACAGAGCTGAGGAATGCAATAGGGGAACTGAAAAATTTAGTATGGGGTTCAACAGCAGACCAGATCAAGTGAAAGAGGGCAGCAGTCAAATTAAGGGCAGTAGAATTCATCGATGAAGCAATGAAAAGAAAAACAAGGAATGAAAAAGAGTGAAGATAGCTTAAGGAACTTATGGAACACCATTAAATAAACCAATATTTGTATTATAGGGGGCTTAGAAGGAGAACACAAAGAGAGGGGCAGAAAGCCTCTTCAAAGAAATAATGGCTAAACTCTTCCCAAACCTGAGGAGAGAAATAGACATCCTGATCCTGAAAGCCTGGAGAGTTCCAAACAAGATAACTCTAAAGAGAACCACATCAAGACACATTATAAGAAAACTGCCAAAAGTTAAAGACAAGGAGAGAATCTTAAAAGCCACAAGAAAAAAACAACTTATTACATACAAGAGAACTCCCATAAGACTATCAGCAGATTTTTCCACAGAAATTTTGCAGGTCACAAAGGAGTGGTTCCGATGTATATAAAGTGTTGAAACAAAACAAAACAAAACAAAACAAAACAAAACAAAACAAAACAAAACAAAAACCTGCCAACCAAAAATATACTAACCAGAAAAGCTGTTATTCAGAATTGAAAAATAGTTTTACAGACAAGTAAAAGCTGATGGAGTTTATCACCACTATCACAGCATCCTTTCTTCAAGCTGAAGCAAAAGGATGCTAATTGGTAAGAGGAAAACATGAAAGTATAAATCTCACAGGTAAAAGTAAAATACAGTTAAAGTTCAGAATACTCTAATGTTGTAATGATGGTAGATAAATTACTTACTAATCTAGTATGAAGGTTAAAATACAAAAGTTATAAAAATAACTATAACTATAATAATTTATTAATAGATACAGAAGACAAAAAGATGTGATACTGACAATATAAAGTGTAGGGGAGGAGAATAAAAATAAACAGCTTTATATGTATTTGAAGATAAGTTGTTATAAGATTATAATGGACTGTTATAATATGTTTTATGACAGCCTCATGGGAACCACAAAGCAAAATCCTATAGTAGATATACAAAAGATAAAAGGAAAGGAATCTAAGGATACCACCACTGAAAAATTATCAAATCACAAAGGAAAAGAGCAAATAAAGAAAAAGAGAAGAAAGGATTTATAAAACGGCCAGAAAACAATTTAAAAAATGCAATGCTAAGTCCATACCTATCAATAATTCTTTTAAATGGAAATGGATTAAATTCTCCAATCAAAAGACACAGAACAAATAAAAACACAAGACCCAGCTATGTGCTACCTATAAGACTCACTTCAGCTTTAAAGAAACAAGACTAAAAGTAAATGGCTAGAAAAAGATATCCAATGACAATGGAAACCACAAGAAAGTAAATCTGTATCAGACAAAATAGACTTTACATCAAAACCTACACAAGAAACAAGAAGTTTATTATAATGATAAAGGGGTCAAATGAACAGAAGGATATAACATTCTTAGATATTTCCATATGTACATAGGAGCACCTAATAAAAGAAATATTAAAAGGACCTGAAGGGAGAAATAGCAATACAAATATAGGTGAAGATTTCAATTCCTTGCTTTCAACAATGGATTACAAAGACAAAAAATCGACAAAGAAACATTGTACTTAAACAACATGTTAGATCAGATGCCCTTAATAGATATTTATATCCCGTAGCAGCAGAATATATATTCTTCTGAAGTATACATGGTACATTCACCATTAAGAAGATTGAAATCATACCAAGTATCCTTTCCAACCACAATGGTACGAAACTAGAAATCAACTGCAATATAAAAATGGGAATATTCACAAATATGTGAAGAAATCAAAACAGAAATAATTTTTTTTTTCTAACAGAAAACTCACAATATTTCTGGCCAGAGGAGAAAGGGACACCAGAGCCACTGGAAGGCTAGGCAGGAAATAATGATAAGGGACAGTCAGAGATTGAGAGCTATGGATTCTGCACACAGGTCTGCCAAAATCTGTACTCTGGTCTCTGAATATGTAATGACAACCCAAGCAGCACAAATAAAAATAATTTAATCAAAATATGAGCTAGTGTCCAAGAGACAGAATTTGTAGTTTATTCTTGTTGTCTGGTGTTAAGCAAGGACCCAATTTTATCTCTTTTAAAAACAGCTATCCAGTTGTCCTCCCACCCTTTACTAAAAAGATCATTTAGCTTTATGATTTGATATTTCATCAATATTATTTGATATGTTTCCATATGTATGTGGATCTATTTCTGGAGACTCTATTTAATTTCACTGGTAGTCTGTCTACTTATGCTTCAGTACCACTCTGTCTTAATTATGAGACTTTACAGTATGTTTTAAAATCTGATTGAGCTATTGACCTTTTGGATTTTTTTCCTTTTTCAGTGATTTTCTGGCTCTTTTTGCATGTTTATTTTTCCACATGAACTTTAGTATCAACTTGTTTAGCCCCATAAAGAAAGTCTATTGATATTTTTATTGGAATTGCACTAAATTAATGAATTAAAATAGGGAGAACATAGTGATGATGTTGAGCCATCTTAATTAGAAACCTAGAATGTTTACCCATTTGTTCACAGCTAATATATTGCTCAGAAGTATTTTAAAAATGTCCTTGTAAAAGCTTCTCACATTTCTTATTAAGTTTATCTCTAATTATTTATTCATTTTTGTTTCTGTAAATGGGCTTTTAATGTTTTATTTAGTATATTTGCATCTATGCTCAAAAACGATCTAAAAAAGAAATTAGAAAAATGTTCTTTATTTCAAAACTCTGAAACAATTTATAGCATAGTGGGAGATAATAGGTTTGGTGGAATTTCTCTCTGCAAACACCTGGAATTCAGTTTGTGTTAGGGTTTTCCAGAGAAACAGAACCCCGATACAGTGTGTACATGAATGTGAGTGCATGTTATTGAGAGGGAGAGAGAGGTAGGGGGATTCATTGATTACATTAAGGATCTGGTTTATGAGATTCTGGAGATGGGCAAATCTATTATCTTTAACTTAGGCTAGCCGATTGAAGAACCAGGCAAGAGTTGATGTTGCACTTCAAATCCATATTCCTTCTGCTGGCCGGATTCCCTTTTTCTTTGTTGGTGGTGGTGGGTAGGAGGTCAGTCTTTTATCTACTCAGGCCTTCAAGTGATTGGATGAGGCTCACCCACATTTGGAGGCTAATTTGCTTTGCTCAAAGTCTACTGATATACATGTTAATATCTTCTAAAAAAGTACCTTCATGGGAACATCTAGAAGTATGGTCAACCAAATATCTGGTACTGTGGCCTAGACAAATTGACATAAAATTAACCATCATACAGTCTTTTCTATATTTTCTTGATAAATTTCTTCCATAGAAATTGGTATGTTCACTCTATCTCCAGTGGGCTAAGTCTAGATTTTCAAGTGTACTTGGTTACAGACTTGTAAAGCACTTTCTTATAATATTTTTAAAAATGTCTTCTGTTTCAATCATTATTTCTCTCATGTTTTATTCGTTATTTCTCTTTCATCTTTTGCCATTTGTGTATTAGATATTTCTCCTTTTTAATTAATTAATATCTAATTTTTTTCTCTTTTGTTAGTTTTCCCTCCAAAATAGAATGTGTTTCAAGAATTACATCTATTGTGTTTCTATTCTCTATGCCATTTATTCTTGCTTTTATCTTATTAGCTTATTCTTCATAATGTAATGTCTTCGGTTTATTTTATTGATATAGTTTTATTGTACCTGACATTTATTTCTTTATTTTCACTCTCTTATACTTACTGATGAAAGTCTTATACTGTGAGTCTTCCTCACATCACTGCCTTAAAGGTGTTCCACAGATTATGATACAAAGTCTTCTTTTCATCATTATTTAAAGGAATTCTTTAGTTTTAGACTTAATTCCCCTACGTGAAAACTGTTTAAGAGGACCAGAAAGAAACTATTATTTTGTATTAAAATTTTCTAGTTTTATTACATTTAAATTAGAGTATCTTTTCTAATATTTTCACTATTTAGCTTTTTAGGATTTCTTTGTCGTATGATATATGATGAGGGTATAATTTCATGTATTTCATTGAGATCTATCTTATTGATAATATTGATTAAATCATCTGTATTCTTACTCATTTTCTATCCAATTAAGCTGTCTAGAGTGATGAGGTAAAGTCACCTATTATTGGTGTACTTCAATTTATGTTTCCTTTTATCTTGTACAATTTGCTTCATAGGACACTAATATTTGACACACATTCACATCATAATAAATTGTGACTTTTAGTATTATACATTGTCTTTCTTTATCATGTTTAATGCTTTGGGGATTGACTTGTATTTGGTCTGATTTAAGGATGAACACATAATTTCTTATTGTTCCCATTTGTCCAGGATAAGGTTTTACCAATTTTTAAATTTTTTTTTTAATTTTTAGTCTTACTAAATTACTTCATTTAGGTGTATTTCTTCTCTACAGCATATAGTTGGTTTTTACTCTGTAAGTCAAATCGAAAATCTACTTTAAATAGGTAGATTAAGTGAAAACTTATATTTTACTTTCTGGATTTTGGTTAACTATAAGAATCCTTGTTTATTTCTTTCTTCTTTTAGGAGTAAAGTCCAGTTTCTTTTTGTCTTTATTATTTTGTGGTGAGAAGAGGTGTTTAGTGTTCACCAACATTTTGGTTGCTTTCGACTGGCAGGACTCTAAATATTCCCCCTTTGCTGCCCTTTATAGCTTCATCACACAGTTGATAAATGGGGCTTTTCCTTCCTTGTCCTTCTCTCCTCTAGCTCCCCATTTCAAACACAGACACTGGAATCACACATAATTAAAAGGCCCATTCCTGTAATCAGAGCTCCTTTTAGAAAGATATATTTCCTACCAGTTATGGTGGACTTTCTCTTTCTGGTGGTTCTAGAGCAATTTTAGGTGAGATGCTAGGCCCCTGCTTCTCTTTCCCATGGCTTTCCTTAGAAAGCTCGTGCTTACCACAACAATATGCAGAAAGTACATGAGAAGGAGCTTTTTGGGTTTGGTGATTTTTCTCCCATTTTTAATTAACAGTTATTTAGAATCTTTTCCATTCTCTATCTATCCTTCTTTTTTCAATGTGTGTGTGTGTGTGTGTGTGTGTGTGTGTGCGCGTGCGTGCGTCTGTGTGTAGGCACAGATTTAGGTGGCAACTGTTTTCTGCAGTTATCCGGAAGTCAGGAATATTTTATGTTCTCTATGAACTTCATATTTGCATTTTTTGGAAATAGTTTTTTTAGTATTTGCTTCAAGGCTCCCAATATGCATCCTTAGAGTTTATTTGTAGTCAATGATGTTTCACGTCACATTCCACATACTATACTATCCCTGTTTTACTTCAGACTCTATATTTTATATGTTACATTTGATATTTCCCACTTCCAACTTTACACTGCATCACAAATACAATAAACAAACTACAATATGTTTACTTTTCTCCATCATTTTGTTATTTTATCATATATTTTATTTCTATGTTTATTATAAAATCCACCTTTTAATTTTTTTTTACTTTAACTTTAAATCACTTGTTGTCTTTTAAGAAAACTTCCAAGTCAGAAGAATAATAATACATTTTCTTTTACACTTATTTGTATTCTTTATTAATTCTTATAATAGTTTTCATTGGTTATAATTTGTTTCAACTTGAAGAATATCATTTAGCATTTCTTACAGTGCATTTCCATTAGAAATTAATTCTCTTAGCATTTATTCACCCAAAAATATATTTTTTTCATTCGTTTCAGAAATATATTATTATTAAATATAGAATTTGGGGTTAATAGTTGTTTTTTTCCTCTTTATTTCAGCTCTTAGAAGCTCATTACATTTTCTTCTGGTCTTCTTTGTTTATAATGGGAGGTCAGACATCATTTTTATTTTGTTCTCCAGTATGTAATGTGTCTTTCTCTTCCTGCTTTCTCTTTGGCTTCAGAAGGGTCTTGCATTAAAATTCTTCCACTGGGACTGATAACAAGCACCACACAACATTCTTTCTCACCACTCGTGTGTCTAGGCATGGTTTTATGTATATTTATAAAACTTCATCATATGCTTGATTTTTTTGCTACATTAGGTGATCTGTGAAAATCTCAAGCTGTTTCCCAAGCTTTTGAATGGACTGACTCTCTGTATTCTCTCTCCCCATGGAGCTAATGAGGGCTTGGCTTTCAGCTTCATTAGTGATGATCTAGAGTAAGTCTCATTCTATAGCGTGGTCCTTAGTCCTAAACTCAGTCTTTCTACTGCTCAAGGTTCTAAGGAGGTATTAAGGTGGTTTCTTCACTCTGACTGGGTTGCAACTCCAAGATATGAAGCAGTTTTCTGGTCTTCTGGTGCCTCAACCCTACACAACTGGTTAGCCATGTGCGTAGCCCATCCTTCAGCCATATACGGGACCCCCACCATAGCTTCTGAGTATCACCTTCTGCAGCTCCCTCTGTTCTGGTTCCCTGCTTTGCAGAGTCCAAACATTTCAGCTGCCCCTGACTCCGATCTCTGCCTTCTCAACACATTTGTTACATTGTACACAGATTGGACTCCAGCTTGATACCCCACGGTCAGGAAACTGTCCCAGGCAAACAGTCAGGTCAATTGTGGGGCTCATCTCATGAGTTTTTCTTTTTTAGGGAGTTACATCCTTGCATGGACAATTGCCTAGCTAAAGACAGTTGCTTTGTATATTTTGTTCAATTTTGTGTTTGTTTACAGTGTATAGGCTAGTCTGCCACCAGTTACTCTGCCATAACTAGTGGTTGAAGTCACATGTTTTACATTATATAAACCTATGTAAGTTATATCAACCTTGGAAATAATGGTCTTTAAATCTATAAAACTTCTAGAGGGCTTTGTTGGCCAGAGTTTATAAGTCAATTATTACTTCTGAATGCTGGATGTGTTCTAGATACTGTGTCAAAAATCTGAGATACAGATTTTAAAAAGGCAAAAAACAGGCATGGTGTTTAATCTCAGGTGGCTTACTGACATGCAAGGATGATTGAAAATAAACAAACAATTTAACATCCAGAAGTGTGGAAACTGGTTGGAAGGAACAATATACATCAATAAGCGGGCCTATAAAAAAGACAACCTAACATTTCTACAGTAGTCAGCAATACTTTTGAAGAAATTATATTTGATAAATAGCTAGTCTAAATGGTAGGAGGAGGATTCCACACAGAGGGACACAAGGTAAGGCAGAAGAAGGCAAAAGTATTTTCAGCAGGGTTTTAGAAATGTCTACTGAATCTGAGCTGAAAAGAGAAAAGTAGAGAATGAATAAGGAGAAATGAAAGATGTAAGCAGGAACCAAATGATCTAAGGCCAATCATACCATTGGTATCTCAATTTACAGATTTCCTGCATCCACCCACTTTGGGTTTCTTACTTCAAAGTGTTAATTTGAGGACTAAATATGTTTACTTAATGCTGCATGATGAGCACTAAGTAAATCTGAGTTATCCTCTTAATACTTATTTAAAATAATAGGTACCAGCAAAGGACCTGGAATCATCATGATTTTGCAAAGCTGCCTTTGAAGTGAACTCACTAAGAAAGATGATATCTTACCAGATATGAGTTTTACCGTCAGAAGCATGAGAAACTCTCATTTGCTTTTCCCCCTCAAATCTTCTAGAAAAGTACCTAATGTAGATCTATAAAATTTAATTTGTGATACATTGGCATAAATGGAAAATGTTTTTCATGAGTTTAATATATTATCTAGGGAGGTACATCTGTATATTTTACATATTCCATGGGCTATTTAAGCTAGTATGGAACCAAGGGATGCCTGTATCTGCCTCTATGTTCACCTTTTTGCAGAAGCTAAGTTTCATAATTCTCACATATAAATTCAAATATACTCCTTATTTTCTGGGAACAACTTATACCAAGGATCCGGATTGTTTAAGACCATATATCCCCACATCCTGTTGGTTCTGTCCTCAGGAGAATTCTAACTAATACAATCTTCTTCTCAAGAGTCATAGCAAAGGTTTTCAGACTAATGATGACTGAGTTATTACAGCTCACCTGTCTATCTTGAAACAAGTGTGAGAGCCAGGCAAGTAGGAGGCTCAAACTGGTCAGCATTTTATATTAACTTTTATAACTGGATAAGGAACCAAATTGAACTGTATAGACTGATAACATGAGTTCATCCAAAAGCCCATAAATTTGAACAGAAAACTGGATGCATAAAAACAACAAATATCTATTGTATACTAATATTGTGTTATTTTATGATTCTGTGAGTTAGATATTCTCTTAGAAAACAGATCGCCTCTGCAATGATAAATTTAAGCAAAGTGTGGTCTCTAGAAATACACATATTTGAATAGAGTCAGCAGAAATTCAACAATATATTAGGATGCATATGAACATGAATAGTTATCTAATTACATACCACTGAAGTCAAGAATTAATAAATTTTATAAAATGTCTGAATTTTATACAGTAGAATTGAAGACTAAATCAAGTAAATGCAAAATAATCTAATTCTATTTTTAAAAAATATTATACCAAGCTTGGAAAAACTGAGTGGTTTTCCTACTTCTAATATATATGCTACAATACTCTATAAAAAGTCACTATAATTTTTCTTTGTGTCTTTATTTGCAAATTGAGAAATATAATATCTGCTCTTCCTACCTCTAGAGTTGTTGAGGAGATTCAAGAATATCAGTTAAATCACTTTGAAAACCATATAATCCTATGCAATATTAGGCTGTATATATTTTGGAAGAAAAATTCTTAACTCCGGTATTATTATTAATCTAAGTCTCTACAAAGAATAAAATGAAGTTTTACCAGCTATAAATGATGAGTTAACTTGTTGAGTTCAACTACACTTCAGATCAAAGGTACTCTATAGTAGAATGGTTTTTATGAATATAATACTTAGGAATATCAATAAGCTGCCTCAAAAATTTACTCACAAGGAGTGAAATTCATCTATAGGAGAGGTGGTAATTCTTTGACTGCATTTTGTTATTAGCAACAAATAACTGCACATAATAAAATCATAGAATTTCCCACTGTTTTCTAATATTCATATTTAGATACATTTCATTTGAAAACTTCAACTATTTAGTAATTAGACAAGTAATTACTAAATTTGAGAAAGGGACTCAATAGATAGGTGAGTAAAGGAAAAAAAAAAGCAGAAATTATTGAATTCAGGAAATAATACTTGCAGAAAATTCTCTCATAATAAATTACTGCTTCACATAATCATTCCTTATTTTATGACTCACTCTGCCCTCAATCGCTCTGAAGTTTTTCACAGGCGGTATTCACTGTGATATACTCTCCTACATTTAGAGCACTAAAAAGAGATGCATTCTGCCTTATTTAATTTAAAATGTAACATACTAATATACTACTTAATAACAATTTTATTTAACTAAATCATAGGAGTCACATATTTTATATTTGAGAATTAAAAATATCAATGTTGCTTTTGAGAAAGAAAAAGGAATTTCACTCAAAAAGAAAAACAAATTTAAGTGGAAAAATTAAGCTCTATAAAAAGGAAGTAAAAAGAGAAAAAAATACATATAGTGAAGGCATTTAAAAATATTTTTTCATATTATTCATAAGAACATAAAATTTTTGAGTGTATAGTTTTTTCTGTTCATTTATTTTGTTTTTAATCATTAACACAGTATTTCCTTATTTCATCCTGAAGAAGCTTGGAAAAAATCCATCTTTGTCTGGTGGGATGAATGAATGGAAGAACCCACATACTATTTTCAAATTTGATCTCAGCAAATGCTGCAGCTGCATTTCCTTGTCATAATTAATTCCTGTTGGAAAACTTTATTACCAGGAGTTGGAAGGCTAATGCAGAGGGCTTGGCTTCCAGCTTTAGTCTGGAGCATGTACAGCTGCGGAATTCCAGGAAGTAGTAAAGCTGTTCAGAAAATGATGGAGCAAGCACACAGAACACCAGAGAGAATAATTTGGCAGTTCAGCATAGGGGTTTATAGTCTCCAATCTGAGTTCTACGCAAAATCAGAGGTAAAAGAAGTATATCTTTTTCCTTACATGTTGACGCTTTCTTGGCCATTTATTACACATCCTGTTTACATATTTGGCTGGTAATGAAAATTGGAGTTGTTTGTTGTCAATATTCATCTGGATGCCTTTCACACTTTCCTCTATTCTAGCCATATTTTTCTTTAATCAAACAGAGATTTTATATAAGGCATTAGTTCATTATGCAAATGTGCCTTGCTTTAATAAACAATGTGTTCTCAGTGGCAACATCTCAAAATACCTAATTTTCAAATATTAATTTTGCCTCATCAGAAACCAGTATAACTCATAAAAAATTAGATTAAATAAATGAGATACAATAGAACTATAATATACCTATAGTCAATTGGGACAATTATAATTTTTATTTGTTTTTCTTTTCCCTGTTAAATGAAATTTTAGACAGAGAAGAGACAATTTCTTCATGCTCCTGTGTTCTCTTTTCCTTTAATGGTATGCCAGATAATTTATTTAGATTAGTCCTCCAGCTCAAAACAATGGAAAACTTTTTTAAAGTAATCCTGAAAATTAGTGTAATATCTATAAAGGTAAATCTCCTCTCTCAATTTCTCTCTCTCTCTCTCTCTCTCTCTCTCTCTCTCTCCCTCCTTCTCTCTCTCCCCGTCACCCCCCGCCCCCCATTTTGCATGACAGACTGTAACTAGAAACACACAGAATTATGAAAGCACTGCATGTGCCGAGGTCCTGAGGACTTCTTCTTCGAGAGGGAAGGAAAGGATTAACAGCAGGTCAGTTAACCCAGCCTCTTCTAGGCTCCAGCAGCTTTCTCTGTATACATTCTTTAATATCTACCAGCATAAAGATTTAAGGGAGTCACTGTATTTAAAAAATGCTTTTTGGAAGGATATGACCAGTCTCTCTAAATGGTGTAGTATAAATAAAACTTAAATTATGGGACATTACTGTGTACAAGATGAGTGTTGGTCACATAAATTTTTTTATCTTTGTAACTAATGGGATATAAATTGAAAAACTCCAAAACTAAAAGAGCTTCTTCTATGAACAATTTCATAGCACACTGTTGAGAACTCAACCATTAATCCCAAATTGAAATTCTCAAAAAACAATAGAGAAATGTTAAAATGATAGAGAGAGAAGCTCAGGAGGATAGCACTAGCCAAATTGGAAAACAACTGAACATCAGTCCATTCAAGATCTTCAACATTTTGAAATTTATTTTTAATATTCATACAGTAAAATTCACTCTATAGCTACAAGGACTAGAGTTTTCGGGGCCATAATTAGGTTGTCACTTCCTGTGGAAGCACAGTTATTCTAGCGAGACTGCTGGGGACCAGAGAGTGCTCAGAGGTGTGTGTATTTATTCAAATGAGCCCATTCCTGACTGGCTGACATTCAGGATTGATAAACTGTTACTGCCTGGTTGAACCGAGGCAAGTGGTTGGTTGAACTTGTTTAAAATCAGTTCTTGTGGCTCCTTGTTATCATGGTAGTGATTATGGTCAAGTCCAGAATACCCATATAGAATACACATATAGGCTATTAAGAGGTAATTAAGAAAAATGAGGTAGGTCTACATGTGGTACATATTACA
>CM053513.1:3099617-3481067 GCA_028627145.1 Eidolon dupreanum
AGAAAAATAGAAAATCTTAAAAGTATCTGGAGAAAAATACACATCACCTTCAAAGTAACAGTTATGCTAAAAGCCCTTTTCCCAACAACAGTAACAACAATGGAAAGAGAAGAAAGCAAAATAATAATCATAATGTGATGGAAAAAAAAAAAAAACTACCAGTGTAGTCTGGCTGCAGACTGGATGGCATAGATTTCCCTGCTTCTCCCTCTAACTACTCTAAACACTGGGAAAAGGAGGTGCATTAAGAACCTTAGAGATGAGGGACAACACAATAACATTCCATTCCATGGGTTGTTTTGTTTTGTTTTTGATTTATCTCATATAATGACAGTTTAGTCTCTCCTTAACTATTTTTCCCTTTATTTTTCCATGGTACTACCACCAGTATTATGACTATTAAAAAAGTAAAAATGATAGCAATGTTACCACTATAAACAAAATATTTCCAAAATTCCTTCTCTTAAATATCTGTAATGAGTCAAATTAATGAACCAAGGCAAGTTGCCACAAGAAGAAAGTAAAAGAAGGGTGAATTGAGCACAGCAAGCAGGTCTGTCCCTGGCAGGTGTAGAGTGGGCCACGGATCAGTGTTAGAGTTTTGTTATACACAAATTATAAAGTTCTATATAAAATAGCCTTCTGTTTCCAGGCTGGGAGTTTTAATATAAAAACTTATTGAGTATTAAGACATTATTTTCTTGTATCTCCTGAAATAATTTAGTGATTTTTAAATTCTTAATATAGTTATCAAAGTCAAGAGGAGAGACAAAAATAAAGACACTAGAGAAAACTGAAGCCTTTGGTGCCTATAGAGAGAACAAAAGTTAAACACAGCCTAACTCCCAGACATTAACATTAGGCCTCATGTGAAAGCCCTATTTACCTCACTTCCCAATACATGACACATCACGTCTGGTTTTCAATAAGAAGTTATAAGACATGCTAAAAGTAAAAAATATCCATCACAATCTGAAGTGATAAAATAAGCATAGGAATCAGACTCTAATATGACACAGATTAGAATGATATGATAAGGAATTTTACATAACTAAGATTAACATATCAAGGACTAATGGGAAGAGTAGACAACATGCAAATACAGAGAAGTGATGCAAGTAGAAATTCAGGAGCCACAGAGTCAAAAGGAAAGGCCAGTGCTATGGATCAAATGCTTTTGTGACCACAAAATTCCTAAGTCGAAGCCCTAATGTGGTGTTATTTCTAGGTGATGTCTTTGGGAGGTAGTTAGATTGGAGTGGAGCCCCTTAAAGGGATTTAATGTCCTTATAAGAAGAGGAGGAGAGCTGGCCCTCTCTCTGCTCTCTCAGCCAGTTGAGGGCACAACCAGATGGCTGACTGTAAGAGGAGCCTCATCAAGAATCCCACCATACTGGGATCCTGATCTCAGAACCCCAGCCTCTAGAACAGTGAAAATAAATGTCTGTTGTTTGAGACACCCAGTCTATGATAATCTGTTATATAGCGTCCCGGACAGAATAAAATAGCTAGAAATGAAAAATACTGTAGCAGAAATGAATATCTTTGCTGTACGCATCTACCAGTGGCCCATAGCTGGAGAGAGAATCAGTGAACTTGAACACATGTCAATAGAAACTTCCCAAACTGAAATGCAAAGGGAAAAATAACAATAATAATAATAATAATAATAATAATAATAATACAGACCACTGAAGAACTGTGGGACAATTTCGAAAGGTATAACATACACACAATGGAAACACTAGGAGAAGAACTAGAGAACAGAGCAGAAGAAAATTTTTGAAATGTTAATAGTTGCCCATTTTCCAAAATTACAGATCCAGGAAGCTCGGAGCCCATCATGCCCTAAGTAGAACTAAAAAACAAATAAAAACAATATCCACCTAGACATATCATATTTAAACTACAGAAAGCTCAAGATGAAGCATTTATCTTGAAAGAAGCCACGAGAGTAAATTTCTTATCTACGGAGCAGGGAGGATAAGAATTACACAAGCCTTCTCACCAGAAACCACACAGGCAAGGAGGGAGTGAAGTAAAATATCTGAAGTGTTGTAAGTAGAAAACAACGACAATAACAACTCATAGTCTTCTGTACAACAAAATTACTCTTCAAAAATGCAGAAATAAAGACATTCCACAGCAAACAAAAAATGAGGGAATTTATTACCATCGAACCATCCCTGCAAGAAATAGATTCTTTAGGTATAATGAAAATGCCAGAAACTCAGATTTACATAAAGAAGATAACACTATTAGAGAAGTAGAAGGAATAAGATAAAACAAAATCTTTTGTTTCTCTAATTCTTAGTTGATCTAAAGTTAACTGTTTCAAGTAATAATTGTAACAATAAACTGGGTAATTACAGTATATTGACAGGCAAAATGAATGATAGCAGTATTCTAATAGATGAGAGTAATGAGATTGTTTCATTAAAAAGTTCTACGTGTGAAACAGTATAGTGTTATTTTAAAGCAGACTTAGGTTAGTTAAAAATGCATTCTATTGGAAACTTTAGGGTAAACACTAACACATTTTAAAAAGAAAGACAATTGATATGCAAAAGAAGAGAAAAATGGAATCATAAAATGTTCAATTAAAATCAGAAAAAGCAGAAAAGGAGGAAAACAAGAAACGATAAATGTAATAAATAGAAAACAATTATAACATGATAGATATTAAGCCAAATATATCAATAATCACTGTAAATGAGTGTCTAACTATATCAATTAAAAGACAGAGGTTGTCAGAATGCATAAAAAACAGACCCAACTATACATTTTCTATAAGAAATTTGTTCTTTAAATTAAACATACTTTAATTAAATATAAAATTATAAATTAAAATTTATTTTTCTTCAATACGTTGAAGCTATAGTTCCATCGTCTTCTGACTTCCTTCGGAAAATGCACAGATTTCCTATTCAGATGGTGTTATATGAGAAAAGTAATGTGAATAAAATTTTTGTTCCTTTGTTTCTTTCTCTCTAGAATATTTTAAAGTTTTTCTCTTCTCACTAGAACATGTCTTGTTAAGCAATTCTCTTTGGCTCTCTCAAACTTTTCAATCTGATGTTATTTCTTTAGTTTAATATTTTAAAAATATTTCCTGTCTTTGATTTACTCTCTTCACTACTTTGAGCCCCCTGGATGAAACATTTTACTTTATTTATCATGTCCTTTAACTTGTCTTCCCTTTTCCATCTTTTTATATCTTCCTGAAGTAAAAGTTTGATTATATAGCTTGCTATATATTCTGATTATATAGTTCACTATCTTATTCTTTGAGTATATCTATCTACTCTGCTATTCAGCCCATCCATTGTGTTATTTCATATATTTTGACATTTATACCTTTTATATCTATTTTAATCTACCTTATTGCAATTTGGTTTGGCTTCATGTTTCAATATCCCTTTTATCTTTCTGAGAATATTTATTATGCTACTTTAGATTTCTTTTTTCTCATTTGTTACACTGGCATAGACAATTCCATTTGTGATCTTTGCTTCATAGTATGTAGGCCCTACACTTATACTATAAATTATCTTTATGATCTTTTGTTCCCTTAGGACTATAAGCTTCCCTGGCAAGCTCCCCTTGATTTTGGAGGATGCAAGTGGTAGAAGTAGGCATGCCTCATGGCCAAAAGACTTTAGTGTTCTCATAAATCGATCAACTTCTATTCACCCACTTGCCAAACTAGGCTACCCTCTTCAACCAAGGAATGACTTCTGCTGTGTCTTTTCACAAGACACAACTCTTTTATCTGGCTGTTGGCACCATTTGTTGTAACCAGCCTACATGTCAACACAGGGGAAGGAGGCAGGAGGAGACCTTCAGGGCCAGTCAACCTATCTGTGCTCACTGTCATAGCCCCAGTCTTTCAGGCTCTGGGGAGCACTTCTCAGGGTTCATCTTTAATACCTAGATGGTGCTGAAGGTTTCTTTTCCCCTTATGGCAAAGCAGCAGTCAAGTCTTTGCTCAAGACAATGTTGGGGAGACAGAGAACAAACAGAATGTTTCTTTTCATCTTATTTGGACCAACCTACTGACTCACTGTGAGTCACATTTTGTGTGCGTGTTATCACTAAACATGGCTGTCAGCTCCGTCACCCTCTGTACATCACCTTTAGCATTCTGCTTAGACTGCAAGCCATTTATCCCTTATTTTTTAGTCACTTCTTATTTATCATTCAGATCACTGCTTCCATTTTTCTTCTACCTGCCTATCCATCTCTTGAATACATACATACATACATACATACATATGTAAATATATATACACATATACATATATATACACACACATATACATATATATGTATATATATATATGTATATATATGCATATATATATATATCATCATTTTGGGGGAATATGGTGTTATTTTAACTGATGGATTAGAAGATCTTTTATTTTGCTCTTTCTCCTGTGGGTAGAAGCCAAATCACTGAAAAGAATGATCAAAATAAAACTTATAGCTTTTTACAATATGCTCCAAAGAGCAAAGTCATGATAATTAGGTATCTCCATGTCCTGTGAATTCTAGATTAAGTGCCAGATTTTAAACTTTTATTTTTAAATTCCAGCTGTCTCTTTTAGCACATCCAGCTATTTCAGTGGATACAGAGTTCTCATTCAGATGGTATGCTCATAAGCTATCTACTGGTTTACATTAATTTGTTTTCACATGGCACTTCTCTTTAAAGCATTTTACAAATGCTAGTTAATTGCCATGACCTCAGGAATTATTCGATATTAACGTTTTCATCGTACATATGCAGTGAGCTTAAAATCCTTTAATAGAGACTTCACAGTAGTCAGTAGCAGAGGGCAAAACAGAAGTCTCCTAAATTTTCATTTCTTAGTTCACGTTTTTAAACTCAATATCTATTTCAGTGAATAGAAAAGCATCCTAAGTTTCTTTCATTACAGAATCCTTGGAAACTGGCAAAGTGCAAGCTTGCTGACTGATACCTTGGCATACTGTTTGCTACTGGGATCTAACAGGACTACCTAATCAAACAATTCATCTGGAAGAAAATTCTCATATACAATGGCTCACTTGCTCCAAGGCCAGTTAACATGTTGTAAGCTAGCTCTATCACCTTTGTCACTAACTTGTCATTTTATTGATTTTTGAGACAAATTGTTATTCGCATTTGCAACTGAGATTCTTATATGTGGATATAAGTATGACCTTTTTAGTAACCTGTTTATCTGTACATGGTGTTAGGTCATGGAACAAGCTGCTTCCATCCATTATAGACATTCGTCTAGTATCTCTAAGGGAAAGAAGAACCACCACAGTTATGCTAAGCCAGCGTGGTGGAACATTCTTTTAAAGAAGATAAACACAATTAAAACATGTTTAGGGGCTCTGAGAACAATTTTCACCCAGAATGCTAAGAGTAAATATCATGTTTCTTTATCTTTCTAACTCTGTAACTTTAGGTGAAAACTTCCTTAGTACTTTTATTTAACAACCTGTATATGTTTATTTTAACAAGGGATTTTTTAAAAAAGATAGCTATGTTTATTTTTGTTTTTTGGCAACAGTTTCAAAGGATTTGTCTTGTGAAGCCCACAACCAATTCACACATTTCTATAATTCAACATCATAACATTATTCTTAATAAAATCAGAATAAATACTTATTAACACTCAAAGAAGTAATTGTTATGAATCTCACATGCATAATGATTCTAATTCACCAATGTAAGAAGGTCAACTGACATAGTAAGGAGAAAGGGGAGTAGAAAATTACAATGTGAAAATATTAAGAACAATAGACTGAAGGACACAGGCCCTAATTGGGGACGTTACAAATAGTCTCACAATGAAATAAAAAAGGATATTGAGATGTAAAGATTCTGAGAGAGAAGGACACGTAGATACATTCAAAGCCTGGAATGCTTTAAGAACAATAAAACCTCTTTCATAAATATGTTTGATTTTGTGTATGAACTGGTCCTCTAGTGATATCTTACTACAGATATCTGAGTACAGCAATACTTTAAACAAGCGGCTGAGTTTTGCAGGAAGAGAATGTTGGTGCTGGAAAATGCTCATACACTTTTGATAATTTAACTTATTTCGTTGTTCTGATGACAATTACATTATTACAATATGTTTTCTTCCTTTATTCAATATAAATCAATGACACTAAGTACTATTTTAGGACTAAACCAGTAGTTCTTTACCTCTATCCATTCATTTCTCCCTTCACCTATCAACAAGTAACAATTATAGCAGACAAAATAAATAGCGAGGTGCTAAATCTTATGGAAAGAATTAAAAAATATATATGATCCCTTCACTAAAAACCTTTAGAGTTTAAAAGTGAAGACAAAACTCACATGGAGAATAGCTAGTGATAAGTTATATTAAACTTCAAGGTGTAGATGAGATATGCAGAGTTGAGAGAAGGAAAACCAGCAAAAAAAATCCTCATGGAGGGTGTATAAATTAAGCTGATTTTCTACAAGTGAAAAATGAATGAGAGAGGAAGGGCACGTTTTGGAAACATGTTACAGAGTGGAGAACAAATCTGATATAGAATGGAGAGAATAGGTAAACCCATTTGATAAGTACAAGGGTGTAAAATAAATCTTTTTTTCCTCTCATTCTTGTGTCTTTGAAAAACCTGTTCTTTCTAGCCACTATCTTTTCTGCCTGTGAGTTCCTACCATATTCTGTGAATATCTAGTTACCACCCCTCACTCATACTGTCTATCAGCTAGCATCTAGCAATATGAGTTCTTTGTCACTCAAAGATTACGATTTTTAGTCTCTGTATCCCAAAAACCTAGCAGACATCTGTTTAATAGTCGTTGCTCAGCTTTCTGTTTTGATGTTCACTGTCACGATCTTAGTCCAAGGTCCGTCATTTCTCACCTCAATTGCAGTAATAGATTTTTAACTGAGTCTCAGTGTCAACTGAGTCTCAGTAATCTATCTTCCACATGGCTACTAGAGTAATCTTTATAAAATGCAAAACTGTCATTTTCACTACCAAAATTTCTCCACCTGGTTTGCAGGACAAAATCTAATGCTATAAGATAACATACATTTATGATACCTTCTTACATGAAACCTTCTTGCCTCTTCAAAAACTCACTTACTACCCACAAAGTGCTTCTAGATTTTGTGTTACTAACACTTTTTTCAGTGTGCTGCACCTTCACCCACCAGCGGACAACCAGGCTTGCTATTCTGTAACCTCTCTATCAACTTTTAGTTTCTAACTCCCACCTATTCTTTAGTGATCAGCTAAGGAGTTTCTTTTAGAAATTATCTGAATAAAAAGAAACACAAAGATGGTTCATTTGTTTTATGTTTTATGTTATTTCATTTTGCAAGATAGTTGCTTATATTACTCAGATGATATGAACTTTTGTGAGTTTTTTAGAATAAAGAAATTAGATAGGATTGGTTTTATAGCAAGCCCTTATATATTCAAAATACTGTTGATGACAATTCTATTGTATGTAGTGTAGAAGCAGATTAACAGATTAAAAGAAATTGTAGTATTTTTTTCAGATACAAGTATGATTGCTTCTTACTCCAATATAATCATTGCTCAATTTGTATCTTATTGATAAAGACCTAGTTATTTCTACTCTGAGCTTTTTTTATTCATAGCTGCTGCTATGATAAATGCAATCTATATATTAGAAAGTGAGTCTGTCCAAAAGAGAATTTAACTGGTAGGGTTTGGGACCTTGTCCTTTGTGCACAGAGCTCTTTCAAGATCTCTACATAACAAAATTACAGTTGGCTTCTCTTGGGTCAGGGTCTTACCCTAGTGTCCTATCCAGACATAGTCCAGTGGTCAGCTTTCCTCAGAAGATGGCTATAGACATTATGTATACCATACAAATAATAATGCTTGGTTTTACAAATCCCAGGCTAACAAATCCTTATTTCATAAATAAGAAAGTTGAAGTACCACAGAACAAAGCCATCTGAATCAAAATTCTACCAGGCTGCTTTTGTTTTGTAGAAATTGACATCCTGGTCCTAAAGATATATTGAAATTCAAAGGACGTATAGAAACTTTAAAAAAAAATGAAATTGGAGCATTCATATTACTCAACTTCAAGATTTACTATAAAATGACAATAAACATGACAGTGCAAAATGATCATAAAGACAAATATACAGATCAATGTAACAGAATAAAAAATCCAGAAATAGACCTGTCCTCCACCCCCAATATATTTGATATTCAACAAAATACCAAGGCAATTCAATGAAAAAGGAGTAGGCTTCTAACGAATGATGCTGGACAAGGTAAATAACAATATGTGAACAAACAAAAAAACAAACCTTATATAGAGAGGGAGAAATGATTTATTGGACAAATATTGATAAAGTGACTTCTTTCTATATATCTAAAAAACTGTTATATCTCAATTATATTTTTATATATTAGCAGTATCAAGAAGTATGAACAGAAACTTCATCAAAAAATATAAATGCAAGGCAAATATCATAGAGAAAATTTTTAGTATCATTAGTCATTAGAAAAATGCAAATTAAAGTCACAACGAGGTACATGAATATGCTTACTAGTATGGCAAAAATTTTAAAGGTTTCAACTATCAAGTGTTGGTGAAAATGTAGGGCAACTACGATAACCATTCTCTATTGGTGGGAGTGTATTTTGCAAGACAATTTGGAAGTTTATTGTAAAATTAAACATGCATTTATGTATACCACAGCAATGCTGCTCCAGGGTTGAAAATATACGTCCACATAGAGACTTGTGTGTGAATGTTCAAAGTCACTCTGTAATAGCTAAAAACTAAAGTTTCCAAATGTCCACCCACTCATGAAATGGTAAACAAACAAACAAACAAAAACAAACAAACAAACAAACAAAAAAGAAAACCACCCTGCTTTATGCATACAATGAAATACTAATATCAATGAAAAGGAATAGACAGCTGATACAAGATATAACACTGATTAATCTCAAAAACATTGAGTAAAGAAGCCAGACTCAATAGACTACATCCTGCATGATTCCATTCATATGCAAATCTTGAAATGCAAAACAATAGTAATCAATACCTGATGAGAAGTTGCCAGGCTCTGGTAGTTATAGGTAAGGATGAGGCGATTGACTATAAACAGGCATAGGGCAGATATTGTAATTATGATGAGTATTGTAAGACTTTATACAGCCATAAAAACTCATAAAGTGGTATACTTAAAACCAGGAAATTTTATAGTTCATAAATTAAACTTCAGTAAAGCCAACCAAAATCCTTAAAAACAAAGTCTGTGATTATTTTTTCATTTTTAATAAATACTAATTTTTGGAACTTATTTTTATTCATAGTTTTGCATTTTTTTTTCTTAAAGATGACCTGCTTAATGTATAAACTTCTGGGTGCTAATCATTTAGTCAAATACCATACAGAATAATTTTTCCGCCCTTATTGAGGTAGTACAGTATAGTAAATACCAACTATATAATTTTATAAACATTACGTTAGGCAGTGATAAGTATCATAAAGTAAAATAAAGTAGTGTAAGGTGATAGAGAATAATTCTTATGATCAGAGAAAGTATTTCTGGAAAGCTAGTATTTGTATAAAATCCTGAAGAATTGAGGAGTGAGCTATGTAGCAAAAAAGAGTGGTGGAAGAATAAATGCCAAAGATCTGAGTTAAGATGTAGTTGACATGATCATGAAATATTAAAATAGCCATATGGCTTTAGTAAAGTGAGAGTGAATACAGCAAATAATAATAATAATAATGATAATAATGATGATAATAATAATAATAATAATAAAAGAAAAACAATGAAAAACAAACAAACAAATAAACAAACCTGGAGAGATAGGCAGGAACCCTATCACATAGGGCTTAGTGGATTTTTTTTTCCCTTAAATACAATGGGAAGACATCGTGTCTTCTGAATAGCAGAATGCAGGATCTGCTTTAAGCTAAGACCAGTACGTGGCATAAAAAATCTTTAGAAGTAAAACATGGAAGTGCGAGGTCAACTGAAAGGTTACCACAGTACTCAGAGTGAGAAATGTCAGCAGTAGAGGTGGTGCAAAGTAGCAAGATTCAGGATCTATTCTGCAGGTAGCACTGACAGTATTAGCTGATGTACCAGATGTGAATTGTGACAGATAAGAAGCATTGTATACAGTTCCATGATCTTGACCCAGCAGCAAAAAGAAGCCAAGAAAATTGTTCTAACAGCTTTTCTTACCTTTTTCCTGAATCTTCAGTCTCTGTCTCTATCATTTCTTCTCCTTCTCTACTATCTATTTCCTCTCAGGATTTTTGCAGATTTTAAATCCCTTCTACTCTAAAACATAGCTTTTGTAACACCAAACTCGCTATAAAGTTGGCACTGGTCTCGGTCTCACACATCCACAAAACTCTCCTTTTCCCTCTTACTTGAATTACTTGAGTATTCTACAGCTACTCATTTCATTTTTTAATTTTCATTTACTTTTCTCTCTTTTAAAGTCTTTTTATTATTTATTTATTTTTAAGTTAAATTTATTGGGGTGACATTGGTTAATAAAATTATATACATTTCAAGTGTATAATTAAATAATATGTCATGTGTATATTGCACTGTGTTCACCACCCAAAGTTAAATCCCCTTCCATCACCATGTATTTGACCCCCTTTACCCTTATCTAGCTCCCCCTCCTACTATCTCTCCAGTAACCACTAACCTGTTGGCTGTGTCTGTGAGTTTTTGTTTGTTTGTCTTATTCATTTGTTGCTTTAAGTTTTATATCTAACATAAGATTTTCATCTACTTTGTAATCTACTTATGCATTAGTTCCACCTCTGTCATTCCTGAATCACTTCTGCTAAACCATTGAAAGGAAGTTCTAGTAAATTTCAGAAGGCTTTTCAGTTGAAGTAGAAAAGTTTAAGAATGATTAATTAAAAATAGTCCAGGAGAATGAGACCACATTCTCAACAATTATCTTAAGCTCTACTAACTTTCCCCCTCCAGTCTTCGACATTTGGTTGTTCGGATTTATTCAGATCGTATTTTCAGGATTTTGAGTCTGGATGCTTCTATTACCTACATTCAATACCTTGACTCCACTTGAATGTTGAATTTCATCTAAAGAAACCTGCTATATCTCCATGTACAGCCTTGAATTTGGTTTCACCCTGGCTATGTCACACGACCTGTATGGGGGTGGGTTCTGAGGAGGACCATAACTCACTACACTCTCCAATTGCCCATGTAGGAGATCACAGAAACAAGTTCGCTAAAGTGATACCTGAGGTTTGCTTCCTTTTTCTTTCTCTATAATTCAAGCAAACCCTATTTCTCTATCAAGTAAACCACAGCTGAAGATAAATCTACATTGATTGAGCCTCAGTTATTCTTACTATGATCTGCCAGACACACGGACTACTCATATCTGCTACAGTCCAAGTCAGATGGATCTAGTGAAGTTGGGTAGATGACAATTACATTCAATTTTCAAGACTATTCCAATTTTCAAAATAATTTCCTAACTGGTTTTTACTGATCGATAAATATCAGATTAAACTTAAATTCCTTTAGGGCAATCTATATAACTTTTGACTCAATCATTTCCCTTTCATATTCATATCAGTAAGCTTACTAAAATGAATTATAATTCAAAACGCATTTGAAGTCACTTAATGGAAAATAGAAAAGATGAGATGTTGCCCCAGCTTTGCTGATATCCCCAAAGCCTTCCATTTCTTATCACAATTTCCTTTAAAAACAATACTTTCAAAAATTTTATTTGAGATATTTTGATATCAATATTCCTTTTCATTTGTATTTATCTGCTTAATTAAATTATAAGCTCATGGTGTTTAATTTGTACAAATCTTCCACATATATTTTATAGTCATAATTGAGTTTTTAGGTCATAGGTCAAGAAGGCAGTGAGACAAATATTTGACAGTAAACCATAACTAATGAATGTTATTTAGAATACCATTTATAGAATACCACTCAGAAATTTCTATATAACTTCAGTTTCAGACAAGTATGTCTGAGTTATCAATGGAATATGCAAGTTCTCTCACACTGAAGGCTGGAAAATGGAGATGAGCCTGCCAAGTATTTGACAGTGACTAAAGCTGCGAATTGCCAGGTACATATTAAAATCTCTAGATTCATGAGAGATGATATTCATGGAACAGACTCTCTTTCCAAGTCCTATATTCACCAAACATACACTAGGAACTCTTTTAATACTTGCTCTGGTTAGTTAATATTATCTGTACTTCAAATTAAAGGCCATCTTTTAGGTATCCAAATGTTTATTATTTGACATTTTAGTCACGCTAAAGATGGAGATGGGCTCATGATGATTGATTCTGTGTGTGTGTTTGTGTATATGTATGAGTACTCAGGTGTTTTATCTGACTATGCCTTTAAAAACTGGAATGATTATTTTTAGATAATTTTTTAAAAAGTATAGGGTAATGAAAAGGGGATCAACCTGTTCTATTAAAATTTAATCACAGTGATTGACTGAAATACATATTCATAATTATGCTGGTCTTCCCTTCCTTTCATGCTTTTCTACCCAATGGCTTTGCGGGGTCATGAGACTTTGACCAAAGGGCTGTGAGTGGACATGGCATTTGCTGCATCAAAGAAAAAGTTTTAAATGCCATTATCTTAGAGGGAGCCTTGTTGCTCCACCCATTGACCATGAGGACAGCATAGCTCCTCTAGCCTGGATCCTGAAATGCTCAACCATGTGGATTCCAGACCATAAAGCCCAAGGAACTGTGGACAACTGTAGCTCACCCAATATCCTCATGGAGCATGAGCAAAAAATAAGCATTTGTCAGCAACCAAAATGTCCTTCAGTAGGTAAATACATAAATAAACTGGGATACATCCACATAATGGAATACTATCCAGCAGTAAAAAGAAATGAACTATCAAGCCATAAAAAGACATGGAGGAACTATAAATGCACATTACTAAATGTAAGAATGCAATTTGAAAAGACTACATGCTGCATGATTCCAAATACATGACATTCTGGAAAAGATAAAACTACGGAGGTAGTAAAAGATCAGTAGTCGCCAGGGGTTGAAGTTGATACATGGACAGGAGGAGCACAGAGGATTTTTTAGGGCAGTGAAAACACTGCATAATATTCTGATACTTGACACATGTCAGTACACATCTGCCCAAACCCACAAAATGCACAACGCCAAGAATGAACTCTACTGTGAAGCATGGACTTGGGTGACTGTGATGTGCCAGGCAGCTTTATCAGTTGTTAACAAATGCACTACCGTGGTGGGAAGGCTGATAATGGGGGAGGTTGTGTATGAACAGGAGCAGCAAGTATATGGAATATCTCTCTACCTTCCTCCTAATTTTGCTGTGAACCTGAAACTGCTCAAAAAAAAAAAAAATTAAGTCTTTTAGAAAAATAAGCATTTGTGATTATAAGCCCCTGAGAACCTGAGTTTGTTGAGTAGCCTAACCTTGAGAAAAATATCTACTAATAGAATTATTAAGGGGGAACAAGGGTCTCTTCTAGGTAAAGAAGCCTGTTGAGCAAATCTTGGGATTTAAGTAAGTATAGATTTGTTCTAGTGAAATATAACATGTAAAAAGAATGAACAAGAGATAGGAATAAAAGAAGATCAGAAATAAGATTTGGGTATGTCTTAATTGTTTTGTTTGTGTAGCTAAATTGCCCTTTTATTTTATTTTATCTTTTTGGTGACAGCTCAAATATCACTTAATTTTCTGGATTTCCCTACAACATTTGAAATAAACACTCTTTTGCGGTGAAAATGACACATTTCCTCTTCTGAAAAGGTGCTAAATTTGTTCTATATTAAATTTACTTTCCTTAATTATATAATGATGCCATTTGTTTCTGTATTTTTGAGAAGTAATGCTTTCAAATTCACACTGCATGTTTTTCTTCTAAAATTATTTTTTCTCTTTCTCTGTTGTAATCTTGCATATAAACAGATGCAACTTAGATTCTCAGTAATGAATATACCTAACTTTGGTATTTTCTTTTGAACTTTATTTATGTTAGTGTTTTAGCACATGTAAAGAGATTCATTCACCAATGAAAACATATTGCTTTAAATAGTTATTAATTTTTAATTAATAGAAATATGCATACTTGAACATTTAAAAAATATAGAAGCAAGAGTTCAATGTGAATAAATGTCTTACCATTCTCTTTATCCTTTCCAATTCTACTGCCTATGAATAATCATTGTAATTAATAGTTAAACACAAGATAATATTCAACATACTTTATAAAGACATGATTTTTGTTTCTCCTTCAACAATATGTTATGGACATTCATTAATGTTTGTATATTACACCCATTAATTTTTTCCACAGATGCATAATTAGCACATTCTTTAAACACTTTCCATATTTGAACAATTTTTGCTGGTTCTTACATATAAAGTTTAAATGTGTATCTTGGTATGCATTTTTTTTTTGCATATTAATGGGATAGATTAGTAAAATAATTGACTTAATATATATATAGTCCTTCCAAAAAGTTTATAAAAAATATAATTCTGTAGTCAGTGTACAAGACTTCACTCTAAACTATGAATTTTAGGGGGAAAATCTTCTAAGTTTTTTTTATAAAAACTTTTATAAAACTAGCGCAATAATTATACTTTTAACTTCTAAACTGGTATATCAAAAATTCAGGATAGTTGCTTCAGCAAAATTTTAATATTATACAATGGTAATATTAACAGAAATGAAAAGTAGCTTTTATCTAATATCACATTGTGACTGTTACAGTATTGTATTGAGAAGAATTCTGAAGCCACATCTCAGCTCAATAGGGAATAGAGTAGTGATTACTAATGACACTGCAGGGAGAGGGTTTGGCAGTTCTATTGCTATGGATTTGCCACCCATGTACATAAGCAAAAACCACTGTGAAATATTTCAAATATCACCATTGAAAATTTTTCCTCACAAAAAGGCAAGTCTATTAAAACTTTTTAGTTAGATTAAAGTGGTCACTGAGGTTGAATTATAAGATTTGTCCACCTGCTGACACATGTGCTTTGTTTTCATTAACAAAAAATTTCCCCTTCTCATCATACAATATTTCATTTCACAAGCTAAGCTAGCTTAATTTTATTTTAGTAGCAAAACATAGATATGAACAAAGAATATACATGATTTCAAGTAACAAGAAACAAATCTAATGTTACCTCAATACATCAGCCTGCATGATCCCAGTTTTTTGTATTAAGATAATTGTTTGTATAAAATGCAATTAAAATAGTAGTTTAATGAATCAACCCTAAGAAAAGTAATAAAGGTTAGTTTAAACAATAAGACACATTTTTGAAAATAGAGGCAACCAATAACCTCTGTTTCTAGTGTTCTATCATATAATAACAAACAACTTATGTTCTTTTCTAAGAAGGTCTTTGTCACAAAACAATATATACATAGTTTTTCAGATGATGAACAATAAGTAACTGTGTTACGGAAGATAGAGGGAGCTGTTGGCAAAGGAATAGTAAACGAATGACAAAATATAGTGAAATTTTTCATTGAAATAGAAAATTTTGAAAGCTTACTTCTAAGATATGAATTAATAGTTAAAATCTGTCTTAAAACATGACCGAAGTCGATAATTTTGGAAAGAAATTGTGATCAAAATTAATTTTTTTAAATAAAAATTTCATGGGGGAAAAAAAAAAAAAAACAATGGGCCTTTACTATTTCCAAAAGAAGAGTGCCTTTTGGAGGATGGAGGAAATGTAACTTTCGTTTTATTGCTTTCATTTTACATTGTGTCCACTAAAATGACTCTGGGATTTATTCGAGATGGCAAACTTTGCTCCACTCCTCAAATTTAAATTGTATATGTATTGAGAGAAAAATCTAGGTTGGTCTCAATACATTTACTTTTATAATCATTCCGTTTTAAAGTTACAATTTTATAGTTTAGGTGATATAATACAAGCAAAACATATTTGCTAAGGTCAATATCATGGCAATTCATGACAACTTAATTTCCACAAAATTTCACTACACATATAAGACAAAGAAGGTTTGGTTGATGACAAGTACTGAAGATAAATAACATACTAAAGTAACTGAACCTAAAATCTGAATTTGCACCAGCTGGTTAGCTGTGAATTAGACTAATGTGAATGACAGCGTTTCCTAAAAAATATGCACTGTCATCAGTATTTGAATGTGAACTGTAGAGTGAAAGAACACTGAACATGATAAAGAAGACAATCTAGGCGACACAAACAAACTCTGTTTAGAGAACTGCAAATGGGACAAAAGGCAAGAGGCTTTTACAGAATGAAAAATAAAGACAAGAGAAAAATAGAAAATATCTGATTGGCTGAAGCTACACAGCCACATTGTTTGGAGTGAGAAGGCCAGAGCTGGCTTGGTGTTTGAGAATTGGGTAACTGAATGGATATACTGCATTTCTGGTAAGGCAGAGAAAAAAATATTAGTTTAATGTTTTTCTTTTTCTAAGGAGAAACAGCAAACCTCTATTAATCCTAAGATTATTTTGAGGTCAAAAAGATTTCACTTAGAATTTGATTTTTGAGAAGTTTGTCAAAAATATCCATTTAACCAAAATAATAATTAAAACCTTTGAAGGCAAATACAGAGAGTTACAGGGTTGTAAAATAAACCAGAGGGTTTTCGTTTATTTGTTTGTTTGTTTGTTTTTTAAGTAATCAAAGACCTGATAAAGACAACGTAAAACATAGTAAATTATTTTGGTGAGGAAAAAAACAACAACAAAGAAAAACCCTGTACTTTCCAGAAAGACTATTTAAAAGGTAAAGAAAAACCTTTGTTCACAATTTCTTATTAAAGAAGACCAATAATCTAAGAAAATGCTTCCCTTTTACAAACAGAAAGGAAATTCTAATTTCACATCAGTATACTTTTGATAATAAAACTCATTTAAAAAAAATACTTAAATGCAATCTTAGCCAGCTTGACCACAACAAAAATCTCTTTCTCAAAATTCCTTTTCCACAAACCTTTACAACTATTTTATAGGCATTCAGATTTTGTCTTCTTTTCTTCCCCTACTTTCTTATTTTGGAACAATCATTTGTTTTACGTTAGGACAAAATTACTCTTTTTCCATTAACAAAAACACATTTTTTTCTCACCAAAAATACATCTTACCTTCCGTAGAGATAAGTACCCTTATCTTTTGTAGTAGTTTTAATTACATATATTAATTATAATCCTTAACCCTTAGAATACTAATTCTTAGTAAACACTAAAAAGGTGATTGTGGACTGGCAAATTTATATATTTTTAAAAGTATATTCTTCCTCATAGGAAATTTTTCCACATGGTACAAACATGTCTACTAATAAACCCAAATATCTTTAGTTTCTCTGTAAAAGAAAGCCAAAGCACATAAACTTATGTTCAGTAATTATGTTTCAGCTTTTTATGTTTTAAATTTTATTTTTTTGGAAATGACCTAGATATTCAGTGACTATCCATCATTTAACTTATTTCAGTATAACTTTAAGGTTTCAAGTTACCAAAAAGATTTTAGAAATTATTTTTAAATAAACATACTATGAAGCATAATTTTTGTTGAAAAGATTATTTGTAAACTTTTATTTTATATTTAGATCTAATTTACTTGTTTTAACAATTATGTTTTGATTACTCATTAAAGTTTCAAGAAACATTACATTAAACAGCTAACCATCATCTAAAGTTAACTTTCTTGTTGACAAATTCTGTAACAAAGACAACATGAGTTTATTTGGCTTTTAGTAAGCCTAGCTAAAATAAAAATTGCATGTGTGTGTGTGTATTATATTTAATATTAATAGCTCTAAAGACATGCTTGATTTAATTAAACCAACAGACTTAAACTAGCTTTTTTTTTTTTTTTATAGCAAAGATTATTCCTGATCATTTAAACCTGTAAAATATTTAGGTTAGTTTTTCTATTTCTGAGAGTATACTTAGTTTATATAAAATCTTAATTTTCTTTAGGCCATTTAAGGAAAGCTCCTAACAAGTGTATTTTGGCCATATCATTCAAGGTAGGAAAAAATATTACTCATCTATGGCATACATATATAGACATACATAAACATACAGATGCAAAGAGAGACCTTATAGCTTTTGTTTAAACTTTTAGGAATGGATCAGGTATGATAATGCCTGTTTATAAAAGAGTACTTAGATCCAAATTGTGTTTCCAGCAGATGAAATAAGTTAAGGTGACCTGCTCAGATGGCTTAAACTTTCACTAAAATTCGTGGCAAATATTTGTAAGATTTTTCATTTGCCTAGTTTGCAAAACAATCGTTTTTTTCCTTCTGAAAAGAATTACCTCCCTTAAGTTTGTATTTCAAAGTAATGGCCCTCAGGTTCTAGAGAAGGCCAGGTAGAACATTTACATCATAGAGAAATAAAACATCACAGATTCCTCCAAGATGTTTGTTTCTTAAATCTAAAATTTTTACAATAGCTACAAGACTTTTGAGATGAAAGGGGGGTGGGGGGAGGATTGGAAACTGGTAAAAAGAATTGGTTCTTGTAAAAACTCAATTTGTAAGCCAAGTTGTACAAATTGTCCTCAATTTGCAGGATAGTTTATCTCTCCAAGAACTAGGCTGCAACCTGAATAATAGAAGGAGCTGAACCACTTGTTCAACTGTACTACCTTCAATCTGCCTCTTTATATCAGGGAGAAGACCTTCAACTAAGAGAAATCAAGACTCCTGTATTCGGATTTAGAGGTCTTTGTCTTTCAACTGGTTTTATTTCCTTCTGGGCATTAGTTTTAATTTAGTTTAGGGAATATGGCCTAAAAAAGAAGTTTCTACCAGGTTCTGTATATCAGCTTCCAATCTGGCCAATTTCTGATCACAGAGTTATTTAAAAAAAAAAAAAAAATCCCTTTCAAATATCTTGTCAGGTTCCACCCTGTAAAAGTAGTATTAAATGACACCACAGATACAAGAGGTATACAACAGGTGTTCCCATATAGGGTACACAAAATATTACCCTCTCCAAATCCAGAGCCACTCCCAACGATAAGCAAAACACAGACTTAGAGAATTCCCCTGACAGATGGCAATAGTCAGTAGCACCACAGCCAAAATGCGGTGCCACCCACATTTCTGTCTAGCAATATTTTTGCACCTTCCCTCTGACTGTTGGCCTCCCTGCATACCTGAGAACCAACAATCTGTGTGCCCCAGGCAGGCAGAAAGCCAAACCAAGATCTCAGGATTCAAATAGAGACAAACAAGAAGGAAACAGTTGACCCTGGGAGAAAAAAGTTCAACAACCAGTGGATTCCCCAAATCAAATTCACAAGAGTTTGAATTTTGAAAGAAAGGGACAACATAAAAATTTACCTTCCTTTCTTGACTGGGCACTACAAAGCTCACTCTGGTAAGAATTCTCACCCTTCCCCAGTTGCTGCCAGTTTTCCCAGGATACCATCTGTAGGCTCCAGCAAGTAGGTTTAAAGTAAAGAGTGTAACTCATATTTACCAGAATTTACCATTGGTTTAATTTGAATTTTCTCTTGGCTGTGTAAGGAAATAACTGGTAGCAGTTATAGGAGAATCTCTCAGAGTCCTATCAAACCCCTGAAAGAGGTCTATACGGGAGTCCTCCTTATAGGGAAGATAGGGGGTTGTCTGTAAGGCCACTGACTTGGTGGACTTTTGTCCATAGTCCTGTAGTTTCTTCAGAGTGGAAAGGCAGTCCAGAGAGAGGATTAGTAGACTGTGAACACTCAGGTAAAGGAGGATGAAAGGGGATAGTGGGAGTCATGTCAGTCTTATAGTCTTTTGTTTTAGGTGCCTCATGTCTTTAGTTTTTCATTACCCTTTGGTAATGACTCTTTCATTGAAGTTGTTTTAAAATTTTGAAGCCTCTTAGATAATTCTTCATGCCAATTAAAATTGGCATCCCATTCTGTCTGTTTGATTTGTGGATCCTTGCTTTCAAGTGTACTTCTCAAATGAACAATCTTAACTAACTAGAATATTCCACATAATGGGCATAGTAATTCTATGTTGTCAGTAAGATTTTACCATTTTTGTAGTTATCTGCCCTTTCTGGGATCACAATTCTTAGGCATGAAATAAGCAGGTGTGCTAGATGGTTGAGTACTCAATGCTTTGAAACTAGAGGATCCTATTTCTTTAGCTAAGATTCAGGTCTCTAAGAGACAAATTAATACCTAAGAGGGATGTGCCACTGGGTTGGGGTTTTTTTGGTGTTTTACGTTACAGCTCCTTGCACAGAAATTTTCTGGAGATTGGCGTGTGACCTTGTGTCCATGTAACCCATTCTGTGACCAAGTTATCATAGATTGAGAGTCTTACAGTTAGATGGTGAGCACTCTTAACAATTTTAAGTGCTTGCTCCTTGCCCACCGATTTTGTTGCTTTGGCTTCTGAAATTCTAATTAGCAATAGATTTATGATTCCTCGCAAAAGAAGATTTCTTTATAGTGGTGGATACCCTCATGGCTTTAAACAGTCTGACTTGTACCTACATAGATGTTTATTGTGATGATCAAAACTGTACAGATTTCTTGTCTTAATTTATTTCTTTAAGCCCCCCCACCCCACCCCAGTTTATGCTGTGAACTCACCCTGAAGTTTTTTAAGTCTCCCAATGGCTGCCACCCACCGTAGACTCCCAATATATCTATTCTGGAACCTTTCTGGGACCCCAGAACCTTTATAGGGACTTTAACAAACCCTAGAAGCTTTCTGGGGTCCCAGAACTTTTCTAGGAGATATATCTATATCTATATATCTATCTATATCTATATCTATATCTATATCTATATCTATATCTATATCTATATCTATATCTATGGAAGGGGACCATAGTTTTGCCTCGCCAAAATATGCGTTTTGGGATATTGATTTTAAGCTGGTTATTAGGAAATAGAAGACTCAGAAAGAACCTTAGCATCAGCTAGGAAGAACCCAAGCCAGCCTATTAAGTAGATTCCCTTTCTATGTCCGCTTGCTTCAAGGTTGATCAGCATAGATTTGTTTACCATGTGTTCAGCTCTGTTTGGCTACCTGTAAATTGCCTATTTCCCTTTAAAACCCCAGGCTTTGCCCCTTTTTCTCCTCCTTCTACAACAGCATATAAACCTCAGCTGCCCAATGCATTTTGGGTCTCATTCTTATGATACTCCCAAGCGTGCATTCATAAATAAACTGGACATTTCCCCCTGTTAATCTGTCTCTGTTAATTTGATTATCAGTCCAGCTAGAAGAATTTAGAAGGTGGGAGAAAAGTTATTTTTCCAGCCCCCAAAATATACACATAAACACACATTTAAAAAAAAAAAAAGTTTGTTTGGATCAGAGAGCTGCACACAGGGAGCAGAGCTCAAGTCCAAGAGTGACTGACTTACCCAGGGCGATGATGAGAAGAACGATAAGAGGAAAAGTAGATTCAAAGTTTCAGCAGGCATTTTGCCTGTCATCTCTATTGTCATGTAGGCCATTAGCAGTCAGCTTCAGGTGGCATCCTCATGTCCAAAAACTGTTAAAAATGTTTAAATGATCAAACATTTCATTTGGTTAAAGAACAATTAAAGAAGACAATTTAGGTGATACAAACAAACTATGTAATACTTCGTGAAACAGGCAATTTCCAAGTAGAGAACTGAAAAGTGAGGAGGAAAGAAGCTTTTATAGATAAAAAGTAAAGAAAAAGAAAGAGAAAATATTTTTAAATATATATCTGATTGGCTGTAGTGATGTAGGCAACTTTGTGTGCGGTGAGGAGGCCCACAGCTGGGCTAGTGTGCGGGGACTGGCTGGCCGTATATACCGTGTTTCTGATCACGTGGAGCGCTTACAGGGACACAGAGGTTATCTATGCTTCCGTTTGCTGACATGGCACCCTGATTGTGGGAGTAGCTCCAACCTGGGCCTAGAAAGTTATTTCAATGCTGAGTAAACACTTTCAATAGTTTCTGGTTTACCTCCTGAGTTTATTTTTGAAAAAAAAAAATGAAGTTCTTAAATATAGTTTTGCTTTGCTTTCTCTCATCATTAAGTCTAAGTTTAGCATCTTGCTTTGCTTTAAAGAAATATATCCATATCAGTTAAGTTCATAGAGCTAGTTTTTATTCTTTAAAGTGCTTATTGCTCTATTGTATGCATTTATATTTTATTCAACGCATCTCTTATAGTCGAGCATCAATGTTATTTCCTGTACATTTTTATTACAAAATTATTGCAATAAACAACCTTCTGTACATATAGTTTTGTACTACTGAATGTTTGTCTTCAATGTAAATGGCTAGAAATTGTATTGTTGACTGAAAGGATAAATATATACGTAGATTTGCTAAATATTTATTACAAAATTCCCCACATTGTTATAACATTTCATACATCATCAAATATATATGAGAGTGATCTTTTCTTGACAGATTTCTTTGCCTTTCTTTTAATCATTTCCTGTGATAGCAGATTGTCTGGAATTTGGTAGCAATTATAGGCAGTTCTCAAACCTTCACCATTTACTTCTAAACCTTTTACAACATGGGTAGCAAACTCTATGTTATGCCTTAATTAAAGTATTTTTAGACCTATGCTAGACAGAGAATAAATGAACTCAGAAGCACATTTCAGAACATTTCTTCATTTATTAGACAATAGTTTTGAAGTCATCTTCCAATGAATATTCTCTCTCACAACACAAATTCAATCAAAAAGCTTGATATTATGGTACATAAATCACTGTATTTTTTTTATGCCTATAGCACCTGGTCTTCTTAGGTAGTCTCTCATCCAAGTACTAAGCAGGCCTGACCCTGCTTAGCTTTCAAGATCAGACAGGATCAGGTGTGTTCAGGGTCGCATGGCTGTAGACTAAATCACTGTATTTTTGATCATACATATAAAGACATGATAATAATCATGAGCTCTTTGAAGAACCAGGGTTTGAAAATAAAGATCAAAATGAGGGAGAAAAAATATTCACCAGAAGCATATGATAGCTCTTATAAGGCTTCAGTCAGATATGACTAAGGAGACATATATGTCATGAATTATCACTACTTTTGAAATTCCTTTTACACTGCATACTAAATGATAAAAAGGAAAGAGGTGAGGCCTACACAACAAGCCTGTGCATAGAATGCTAACAAAGTAGGTTATGACTCAGAATGAAATTCCCAAGTACATTAATGACCTGGTAAGCAGTGGTGCTTTCAAGCTTCCTTAATGTCTCAGAAGCCAGGGCTAAACACATTACTGACATCCCTCTCCTGAGGAGTTTGATCTACACTTCATAGCTGTTCTACTGAATCATAACAAGAAAGACGAGATCATTAATAATGATATCCTAATTGTTGACGGGCTGCCATGATTTAACCAGTACTTATAACAAGATGAGCTTGCTGTCGTGGTCACAGACAAACACTGAATAAATATTTCTGAGTGTGTCAGATATGTTTTTTTTTTTTATTAGAACACTGATTTAACAACTATTTTAAAATTTATTACATTCATTTTCTAGGAGAACTTTCTAGGGTGAAGTTGGAGCCAATCCTGCTGAGGGTGGGGGTGGGGGGCCAGGTGGCTAACTGAAGTTTCAGTAACTTCCCTGTCTCTGTAAGCACTCTCCGCGACCAGAAACACAGTGTGACCAGTCAGGCAGTTCCCGGATGCCAAGCCAATCCTGGGCCTTCTCACCTCCAACAAGGCTGCCTATGTGGTCTCAGACAACCAAACATTTCCTATTTTTCTCTTTCTTATTCTTTACTCTTTATCACATAAAAGCTTCCTGCCTTATGTCCCATTTGCATTTCTCCACAAAGAGACTGTCACTTCATGATGTATTAAAATTTGTATGTATCACCCACACTGTCTTCTTCATAATCATTTTTTAACGCTGGGGTGTGGGGAGTTGATAATGGCAGAGGAAGAGGGAGATGGGAGTAAGACTTCTCCGAATAAACAGGTAAACCTGTCTATATTATATAATGTTGGCTTGTGAACCAGGTTTTAGACATAAAAGATAAAATTAAGTAAAAAAGAACAAAAAAGCAAACTCTGAATATTAACACAAACAAAAATGAAGAAACATTGCTTTATGTAAAATATAATTCCACAGGAAAAATGTATATCATTTTTCAGCACAGTGTTCTAATTGTACAAATTTAGTAGGACATAGTCAATGAAAAAAATTAACTGAAATAAAAATCTGAATTTCTCTTAGTAGGCTTATTGGTACAGTGATATTGAAATGATCTATTGAAATGATATAATAATTGTGTATTCTTATATAAATTTGAAAATTGACCTAGTAAGTGTACTAACTGTTCAGAGGCAGTATTTTCACCGTGAATAAAGACAAGAGTATGGAAGGAATGGAGAAGATGAGGAAAAAGCTCTGTAGAGTGTAGGATTTGAAGTGGGGATTTCCATATAATCTTATGATTTTTCATATTCCCTAGTTTTGTTCAGTTAAATTATCTAGCCACATAACACTTCAGGACAATAGGCATAATACATATTCAAATACTGGCTTCTAAATACCATTCATCACCTGAAGAAACCAGAGCCCCATGGACACATGGTTGATTCTAGAACAGGGCCATAGAAAATGCTAGTTGACATAACCTGTTGTTGTGTCAAGAAGGAAGTGGGAAAAACAAAAGAAAAAAGGATAAAATATGTTCACTGGAATTGTCAAAAGGAGAAACTCTCACGGGCCAAATTTAGATAATAAAAGCATTTTCAAATTTTCATATTTGATTACAGTAAAAAGAATATAAAAAAATCCGTAAGTCCATAGGAATACTCAAAAGCACAAAAGAAAAGAGAAAGGAAAAAAAAAGAAGAAAGCAAAATGGAGAGAGAAAGCTCTTTATTAGAGAAAAATGTTAGCTAATGCACTTAGAAGGAATACATGTGGAATTAAATAAAACACTCTTTTGTAACCATGAATATACTGATTAAGGCAACAACCAACAAAGGATATTGAACTTTTAGGTTGAATGATTATTGAAGGATAAAGTATTCACACCACCTCAATGTATTAGTTCGTTAACTGCTTGTTAATAACAAAAAGAAATAGAACTTCTCACATGGGAGTTTTGGCATTCGCCATCTTAATAATTACTTGGAAAAACTAATGTAGTAATTGCCTCAAAATATTTAACCTAAGTCCAATAAGAAAACCATTAACAATTCTAGATTGTACAATAGTGGAATGATGACTACACTGACTCATTAATGTATTTACTCCACAATTATTAAGTACCCACTACGTGCAGAGTTTACAGGAATGAAATATATCTTCTTCGCACTTACCACTTTACTTCAAAATATCTGGGTAGAACAGCAAAAGGGTTATAAGTATGATCTTTACATCATCTGGTCAGAGAAGACCCCTCCGGATGAATAACATTTGAGTAGGAACCAAAATAAAGTGAGTGAAGCCATACAGCCCAAGTCTTAGCAGGCTTAGCATATTTGAGGAATAGAAAGCAAGTTGTTAGCAGAACTGCAGGGAACTGAGGAAGGAGGGAAGTGGTAGGAAATGAGGTTGCTAGGACACATTTTATGTCAAACAATGCATTTAAAATACAGTTAGGGTTTTGGAGTTTCTTCTAAGTGTAATGGAAAACTACTGGGAAAAAAAACATGTATGCCCATAAGAAATTTATATCTTATAGATAAAGATCATTTGCTTGCTAATTTTTAACTTATTTATTGAGGAGAGAAAATAAGATACCATTTATATCTCTTAAAACATTTATTTTATGTAGATTTATGCTAAAGACCCCTGGAGTCAACTCTTTAACTCTTATGTAATTGGAGATAATTACAGAACTATGAAAGAGTCTGGAAGAATTCTTAAATGGGACCATTGTCTTGGAACACAATTAGATGAAAGCAAGGGCACATCGATATGTGAGTTTTGTAAATAATATATTGTGGTAAAGAATCCCAAACCTCTCAGAAAGTCTCTTGTGGATACATCTTATCATTTATAATCACATTGTCTGAAATGGTTAGAAATTCCAGCTGAGTCATGTCCTATCAGTCCAATTTTAAAGTACATAAAAAAAAAAAAAAAACCTCTAAATTACAACACAGTAGAGAAAGTATGTATGACAGCCGTGAATGAAATGTAATAAACAGCCACTATTGTTTGAAGGGAGGAGGGGTGGCATGTCCTTTCATGGCCATGTTATACCAAACACTTCATATATTAGTGCAGGTGATTTGGGAAATGCTGGCAGGGGAGGAATTCAAAAATCTCTGAAAATGCTTAATTTCATTTTTGATTTAAATAGCCAGAGCCTACTCAAAGACATAGTCCCTAGAGTTAAATTTTGCAGCTGAGAAATTCTTTCAAATCTTTCCCATTCTGCTGCTAACGTTCTTTAAAGCAAAAAATAGGTAGTTTGGTTCAGTTCTTGTTTTAGCCGCCTTTGAGGGAGGAAACTCTCCCTGATGCCCCCTCCTCCTGTCTGTCTTCATCATGGCTTCTAACTAATGGAATTCTCTAAACCAGACTGACATGCTGGTCCATTCCTGAATTTTCCTTAGGGCTAACATTGCCCTCACTCCTCTTGTGGAATTTCACCAAAGTAGTGGGGACCGTATGACTAGACCAAGGTGGGATATATGGCCCCATGAGTTTACCATAAATATAAACTCTTAGAAAGAAACCAAGAGAAAGCCAGAAGAATGAGGGAAAATGTGGAGAAATGGCCTCAGCTGAAAACTGAAAGTGAATTAGAGCCAGCACATAGAGACTTATTGGAATATCAGATTCTATTTTTGAAGATACAGCTAAGGAAATAAATGCAGTCACATTTTAAAATGACTAGTATAGAATCACAAACACCATTATGGATTAAAGCAGAAGGTCCTTCAGGACAAAAGATTTAAACAGATTTAACACCTAGACGAATGGTATGATTTAGAGTAAATTTAACATCAGATTTGTGGTATAGCTAGATATTACTTTTTTAAAGTCCTCATCACTGTCTTATCTTAGATACAGAGAACAACATACTACATTTGAAATTTTTTCTAATCTCTTTCACTATTCAAATTCCCACATGATCAGAGAAAATTTTTTCCTTTACCTGTACAAGGCAGTAAACCTTTCTGGTCTACTGATTTTTCTTTCTGAAAAGACAGATAACAATTTGCCCACTGGCAGGTATATTGTGAGCTTGTTTGATTGTTGTGATAGTTTTGGTAGCTTTATTGCAATTCTTGAGTGAAAGATATGTGTAAAATACCCTTAATCCTCTGGTTAGTATCTTTTCTAAATGAATGTTGCTCCTGTATTTGTAAAGTGTGAGTTCTGCTCAATGTCTTGGTTAAATAAAATCACAATCATTTCCACAGTACAAAATCTTCAAAAAGAAAAATATGCTATAGAAAATTTCAACGATTATTGAATGTAGGTTGTAGGTAGAAGCTACTGTTAATTTAATTCTTCAGGGCAGAGAATTCATTACCAAGAAACAAATAAACCAAAGGCAAACAAACAAAAATACCAACTAAAACTTACTACCTTCATCCATTCTAAGATAAAATTGAATAGTAGAAGGCATGGTTTTCATACAGGACTAGATAATAGAATGTTGCAGGTTTCCTGTCACTCAGTCAACCAGTTTAGAAATTTATAGTTCATGATCTTTAAGGTTTGATCCTTAAGTCATTGCATTCCTGGCCCAATTTTTCTTGACTGTGGATATTTCCATCTCTGACTCCCTGATCTCTGGTGGTCATTAAAGTGAATCACAGACTTAACTTTATCACCAGCTAGCCTTAGAATTGCTCAAAGTACTGTGGTTTCATAGAAATAAACAGGGTTCCCTATTCAAAAGTAGTTTTCACACTGTTTGATATTGTGCCTCAAGTGTCACATTAGAATTCATTCCCTGTAGGCTGAATTATTTTCACTCTCCAAAGAATTCTGTATTAAAATGCAGATCGGGCTAGGAGATATAACACCTAAGGTTAATTTCTGAAAATCAACAAATATTTTGGGAGATGGAGAATAAGATCTGATGAGGATGGAATAAAGAACATGACCTAAACTAATAAGCAGGGTACTATGGACAGAGAATGGAGAGAGGAAAGAGAAGGGTGGATAGGAGGATCCCAAAGACGTAATCTACTTCACAAGACGAGATATGAAGTGGAAAGAGGGCTGACACTAAAGGAAGAAGCCCATTAATATTTTCAATGAACTACCTTAAGGCAGTGTTTGCAAAAAGGCATTACTCAGAAAATTTGTTCATGAGATCATCTAGGAAAAATTTGTATAAGTAAGTTTGAGAAACCCTCACACTACATTTCCTTCCTTTAGCTTCATGATGGATATTAGTATGTAAGGAGTTCATAGTAAAAATGGCGATTTGCATTTAACTCAGCTTCTCTAATTTATGTACCACAAACTTTTTATAAACAATGCATTTTAGAAAGTTGACACCATGCAAATACCAATATCATCATCACAAGTATCTGAAGTATACTGGAAAGAACCTTGCTTTGGAATCAAAAAGACTAAACATAAGTTCTAGTTTTGCACTACATATATTTGTGACTTTTCCAAACTTTAGTTTCTACATCGATTGATGGGAAAATAATTTTTCTTTGGCTATCCCTCACATGATTATTCCAACCGTTCAGGAAAGCACTTAATAAATTGAAAAAAATGTACAGGTGTAAGCCATTACCTAACTTTGACTCGACATGTTCACACAGGACACCACCAATTTCAAGGACAGTCTGAAAGCCATAGAGCCCAACCAATGGACCCGAGTGGAGCTAAAATTCCAAATGAAACAGTTTCTACCATAACAAATTCTTGAATCAAAATGAATTAATTGAAGTAATCACACACAACACCTTAGTAACAAAAAGTTCTTTCTTGTTTATCTCAAACAATGTTTCTCACCACAATTATAGTGTTTCTTTATTCCTGAAGGGACTGATTTACAAAAGACTTACGTAAGCATGTTGTGTTTTCCCTAGATGATTTTTTTTTTAATTTAAAGCATTGCTTTTACTTCATAAGTCACCAAACAAGGGAAGCAAAGAATTCATACATTTTTTTTTTAAGTGAAAGTTAGAATAGACACTTGGACCAGAGTTCATATTCCATCAATAATCTAAGATATTTAGAGATAATCAATTTGGCTTAATTACTTGGCATAATTTTAAAAAGCAATGCTTTAAATTGCATGGAAAATCAGAAAGGAACCAAGAAATGAGATCTTTTTCTTGTGGAATGGTGGAGATTTCCTGAGGACAACATTAAGATGCATCATAAGACAGACCTAGAGAGCTGTTTGTTTGGATGTAAGATAAAACCTGAGCAAAGGAGAGCCAGCTCAGCAGCGTAGAAGGATAGCTTCATGGGATAGGGTTCTTGGGAAGACATAGTTCATGAAGGGCCTTTCCTTGAGTGGTGTAAAAGTAAGTTCACAGAGACTGGAACTTTAGACTATGTTCCTCTTATATCACAATTCCTTCTAACACAATAAAGATGATGCTTATTGAGTAAAGTTGAAACTAATGGATCGAGAGGGCTGAAGAAGTAGAGGGATTTGATCTGACTTATATTATTCTACTCTCCAGAAAAGAAGAGACATCATTACCTCTCCTGTATTGTAGCTTGAAATAACACATACCATTCCAGTGATCGGTGGAGAGGAATTCAATATTGGAGGCAGGAGAAATAGTCACAAGAAATAGACTGTATGATTGTTTTATTATTTGGAGAAAGTCATCCATTAATTAAGAAGAGGAAAAACAAGATATACAGTATTATTTAATTTATACCGCCTTAGCAGGATGTAGGGGAAAATCCAGTAGTTTCTGATTCATGAAAAGGTGTATGCTATGTACTTCAAATTTTGCAAATTTTATCTTTATTGGGAATGACAGAAAAGAGAAAGTAATAACATGTTATTGAGTTATTAAAATACAATAACATTACAGAAAAAAGATCAAGTGTGACATTAAAAACAAACATAAGATAATTATAAACTGCACACTAACGAAATTAAAATCTTTGATCTATGAGTAATCAGAGGGAAAATAGATCTATACAAAATTGAACTATAAATTGACACGAAAACCTACAGAGCGCTATACTCTTTATGAACATAGATACAAAAATCCTCAAAAATATATGAATAAAACAATTCCAGCAACATTTGAAAGGGATTATACACTGTGATCAAATAGAATTTGTCTTAGGAACGTTAAGAGAGTTTAAAATCTGAAAATCAATCACTGTAATATACTATATTAATAGAAAAAAGACAGAAAACCACTTGATCATCCAATATATACAAAAAAAGTATTTTACAAAATCCAACACCTTTTCATCCTGAAAACATAAGATAACTAGCAATAGAAGGAAACTTCCTCAACTTAATATATGGCATGTAAGAAAAAACCATAGCTATCGTACTCAGTGGTGAAACTCAATGCTTTTCTTCTAAGAAACAAGACAAAGATATCTATTCGTTTCACTTCTATTCAACATTCTACTGGAGTTCTAGCCAGGGAAATTAGACAAGAATATAACATGAAGGCATACAGAATGAAAAAAAAAATAAGTAAAATGATCTCTATTCCAAATGCTATGATCTTGCATCTAGGAAATCCTAAGGACCCATTACCAAACTATTAGAACTATTAAATAAATTCAACAAGGTCTCTAGTTAAAGTTAAATATTAAAAAAGGCATTTTCATTTCCATGCACTATGATGCACAACCCAACAATGAACTTAAGATAACAATTTCATTTACAATAGTTAAAATAATAAAACATACAGGAACAAATTTAACAAAACGAGTGTAAGACATCAATCGAAAATTACAAAACCTATAGAAAGCAATTAAAGACTTAAATAAATAAAAAGACATCTCATCTTTATGAATTAGAAGATTTAATATTGAGGTTTATTTGACCTTTTAAAAATTGAAGTTGGATGACACACTTCCCAATTTCAAAATTTAATGCAAATTTGTAGTAATAAAGAAGGTTTGGTACTGGCATAAGTATAGACATATGTATCAATGGAACAGAAATGAGATTCCAGAAATAAACTTTAAATTTATGGTCAATTGGTTTTTGACAAGGGTGCCAAGACAATTCAATGGGGAGAAAGCAGTCTTCAAAACAAATGACATGTGACAACTGAATATCATACATAAAAGAAATTGAAACCTTCTCTCAACCATATATAAAAAATTAACTCAAAATACAACATAGACATAAATGGAAGAGTTAAAACTCTAAAACTCTTAAAAATATGGGAGTAAAAATTTTTATTTTGAAGACAAATGATAGTTTCTTAGATATGACACCAAAAAAAAAAAAAAAAAAAAAAAACAAGCAATTCATTGAAATTAAGAAAACTCTGTAATTCAAAGGACATCATTGAGAAAGTGAAAAGTAACCTATGAATAGGAGAAAATATTTGCCAAACATGAACCAGGTAAGTGACTCATATACAGGTTATATAAAGATGTCTTACAACTCAATAATAAAAAGATAATTCATTATGAAATGGCTATTGGATCTGAATGGATCTTCCTCCAAGGAAGACATTCAGATTGTCCATAAGCACATGAGAAGATGCTCACATCACTGGTCGTCTGGGAAATGTAAATCAAAACCACGATGAGGCACTACTTTATATTCACTAGAGTGGCTAAAATAATAAGACAATAACAAAAGCTGACAGTGTGGCAGTTCCTCAAATGCTAAGCAGAGAAAGAAATGAAAACATATGCCCACAAAACAAGATATATATGAATATCCATAGCAGAATTACTTATAATAACTGATGAATGCTAAACAAAATGTGATATTACTTGGTAATACAAATCAATGAAGTATTGATATATATTTCAGCATGGATCAACCCTGAAAACATGCTAAGTGAAAGAAGCCAGTCACGAATGACCACATGTGTAACATTACATTTGGAGGAAATGTCTAGAATATGTAGATTCATATAGCCAGGAAGTAGATCAGTGGTTCCCAGGAACTAGGGGGAGGGGGGAATGATGAGAGGCTGCTAATGGGTAGAAGGTTTTTCTGTTCGGGGTGATGAAAATATATTAAAATTAAATAGTGGAGAGGATTTAACAAATCTGTGAATATACAAAAAAAATACTGAATCGTACAGTTTTAAAGAGTGAATTTTCTGGTATGAAAATACATGTCAATAAATTATGAAGATAATTTCTCATAAGAAGATTTCAGAAGTAGCAATTATTGCTAATAATTTTTGGAATTTATTTGGTCTTTTTATAGCAAGTTCTTTACTGGATATTATTTCATTAATCCTTGCAAATTCTTAAAGATAATGGAATAAGAGGTATGATCATTTTTATGTGTTGAATTGTCTCTCTCACAAAATTCTTATCTTTAAGTTCTAACACCTAATACATTAAATGTGACTATATTTGAAAATAAGATCTTTAGTAATAAGTTAAAATGATATCTTTAGAGTGGGCCCTAATCCAATATGACTAGTATCCTTATACAAAAAGTAAATTTGGACACAAATATGTAAAAAGGAAACAATGTGTGAAACATGGAGAAGACAGCCATCTACAAGCCAGGGAGAGAGCCCTAGAAAAAAAAAACCCAATCCTGAGAATACTTTGACTTTGGATTTCTAGCTTTTAGAATGATGAGACATAAATTTCTGTTGTTTAAAAATTGCCACATCTGTGCTACTTTGTCACAGCACTCCTAACAAATGAATATATCCATTTTATAGAAAAGTAAACAAGTGGCTGATGAAAGGCCACTCATTTATTACAGTATAGTTATTTATAATGACACGAATTAGAGCAAGTGTTGATTGAGAAAATTACATAAAGTTTCCATACATTATGGAGACAAAAGGTCTTGGTTGGTTTACTGTCTGAAGATATGAACTGCCTCATTTAAGGAGTTCTACCTTATCTACCTTACTTGAAGGTACAATTCTGAAGCGAGCTATTAATAGCCCTAGGAGTTTGCAAGTATGGCATTATGATTCATAGTAGAATAAAACTAGTTGCAAATACCAGTTTATGAGGAAATAAGCTCAGATTTAAAGACAACTTACGGTGATAAACAACTTTCATGACTATATGCTGAGGGGAAGTATGACTAATTTTATACACTTTCTAAATCTTCAAACATAAAGTATTCTACAATAGACTGAGAGTCCTTTTCCAAATTGTCAAGTGGCAAGTTAGGAGACACTAAACTTTTTGTGATTTAGAGACTAAATGTATTATTTGTCTGAGTAGTCAGTGAAGGCGAGATGTTCTAGCAAAGGCCAGATTTCATTATAACATCTAATAAGAATTTTTGTATGTTTTTATGATTTATGGGTGATGCTTGAGATCTATGTGTATAAAAGTTCTGTAGTGGAAAATTCTCAAATATTATCCTGCAAAAGTCAACCTTATAACTCGCTCAAAATATTTGCTCTGATCCTCTGTATATAAAAACATGAATCTTGAAGTTAGCAAAAAGTGACATTTTCTTTTATATTAGAAAATTATCTGACTTTGAAATTTCAAAAATATATTGGAAAATATATGTATTACATAATATATTAATATGCAATACACAATATATGCTATAATTATATATATATAATTAGCATGTATTCTGTTATTAATAATTCTAATGCCTAATATAGCTTATCTTATTTAATCCTCATGATACAGTATTATTAACCTCTTTTATAAATGGGAGAAATTGAGACATAAATTTTAAGTAAACTGTCAAATGTCACAGGCCTACTAAGGGACATGCATTGAATTCTAACTCGGTCATTCTGATTCCAACCAACATGCACGTTTTTTAAAATCCAAGTACATCATTTTCCACTTAAAAATGTAGAGTTTAAGAAGATTCCAATAATATTATTTGTATCTACAATAGTTGTTACAATGATGCAACATTGTGAAAAAGACTGAATTTGAGTCCTGATTCCTGTGACTTTGGAGAAGTCATTCCAATCTGCATCTCAGGCTCTTCCCTGACTGGACATTAGTGCGCAGCCTGCAGCGTGTCGGAAGAAAAATACTTGGCCCAGTGTGTGCCATAAGGCATGGGTTCATAGCAAGTGCATTTTCTCCTCCCCTCTATATTCAAATTTGTCAACAGTGGTTTGAATGTAGGAGAGCTCTCTTTGGAATGAATTTTAGGGAAATCTAATAGAAATAAAAATTTCCAGCTGATTCTTTTTTAAAAATATGGATTTGTTTAGTAGTGAATGAGATCCTTTGTAGATTAAAGAGCTGTACTATGCACATAGTAGATACTCATTAAAATGGATTTTTAATTGTGAAAATTGTGACATTTTAGGACAACTGGTAATTGCACAATATATTTTGAAGACAGTAAGTATATCAGTTATCATTTTGTCATTATTACATAAGTTAAATCAAAACACTTAGAAACAGGATATTAAATATGGAAAAATGTGGAAATCATATGATTCAAACTCACTGTTTTATAGAAAATTTGAAACAAAAGGATGCACCATTGTAGATAAAGAAAATTCACAGCTAGGGTAAGCAAGCTCAACGTACACTAATTCATAGGTCTGCTGGTGAAGACCAACTGTTTTGTGAAAAAATGCATTTCTGTTACTAGCAACAGCAGTCAAGGTCAAAAAAGATTGGATTGATGCCCATGAAAAAATCTTTGTACTGAATTTTCTCTGAAAGAGGAGGGAATAACAAACTACATGAACCTTCTTTTTAGAACTGCATTCCCTAGAAAACAAAGATTGCCTTTCTAAAATATTATTCTTTTTTTTGTTTAAGCACAGGACGTAGGTAAAATATTACCAGTCTCATGACATAAAATAAGATATCTCAATACTCAGGTCAGCTGTTAGGTTTATAAGCATAATATGTCACATTGTCATGTTCCTCTGGACTACTCCGACTCTCCTACCCAACCAAATATTTCTTTGTACGTCTTATCTAAAATCTTACAGTGGTATTAGGTACCGTGTCTGTCTTAAACCAGGAGTCTCATCAGCCAGCTTCTGTTCAAAAGAATAAGAATATCGTTTTTTTTTTCTTCGTTAAAATCACTGAAATAAAACCTTTTGGTAAATTTAAAAAAAAAATTGTTTGACACAAGTCAGTTTGGATAATCCAGTGCATTTTTTAAATAACCTACAGCAAAGATTAGAAATGGTACCTACTGGTTTTTATTTTCTATGAACCATACCATGCTGGGGTTAATAATGTTGTATTTGATGGGAACAGAAAGAAATGAGCTCTGCTGAAAAATACTGTAACAGCCACCCGGCTTCCCATAATGCTAATGGCATCTGAAATAAATGTAAGGTGGTTGCTTTCCTTTGCTTTTAGTGTTAAGGATAATGGGGCTTATACTGCAATAGGAAAGAAAGCTCCATAATATCACCCAAGGTATGGGTGAAAAATAAGGAGGAGATTCAGTCAGGCCAATGGTTCACTAGGGCTTGATACAGAAAGAAACTTAGTTGATCAAATCATTTCTTTCATTGTAATTATTTTTCTAATGCTCAGGTCACATTTCAGTTTTGAGAATACTTTTTATCAATCTAGTTAGAAAATTGCCATCACAGGCATATACTTACACAAAAACATCATTTTTGAGGCACTAAGTGTTTTTTTTTGTTTGTTTGAAAATCACTGGAACTAGCACAGGGGGGAATAAAAAAATTAGTTAAGCTCATAAAGTAATCAATGGTCATATTTACAAAGCAGGTATAATCGAGGCATAGAAATAGCCAGTTTTGTTGATATTTCAATCTTTATTTTGACTTTTGGTTTTAACTACTTCAATCATTCTAATTTCCATAATTTCTAAAGTTTCTGGAATATAACAGTGATTTTGTTTTTTCTCTCCTTCCATGTCACCCTCTGGTGAAGGCCCTAATAAACCCTGAAATGATTTATGAGGAAAAACTAGAAAAAATTAGATTCCTGGATAATTCCTTCACTGGGTAATTTATAAAGCTTACTTCTTTCTAGATCAGTGAGTAGTAAATCTTGGATGCTTTAAGAAGGACCTGAGGGCATGCATGGTGTTCAGAGTACTGGGCTGACCTGAAAATGTACTTTCCAGATTTAAAATTCCTTCATGCCAAAGGAACATGTGAAAAAGAAAACAAAGACAAAGGGTATAAAGTTACTAGTCTGTATGGAAGGAATCAAGAACAAGTAATCCCGTACAATTAACGTGCTTTCTCTCTCCCACAAGACGACAGTAAAATCCTTAAAAGCAAAGACGTAACTGACTACTGTGTTTTTCCCCCACTAGGATCTACCACAGAGCTTAAGAGCAGGTAAACTTCAAGATAACTTTGAATCAACAGAACAGTAATCTATAAACATGTAAATACAGTAAAATTAACTGACTGAATGCTGACAGACAGGTCTCACTCTCTCCTCCACTGTAAATTTATTCTGCAAGTCCTAGTGCACATTCTCTAGGGCCGCAGTGCAAAGTTCCTGGAGGTTTCATCATTTACTTCCAATGAATAACAAAGCAGTCATACTGGTCTCCAATTCATGATCTGACAATCAAAGAGTACACCAAAGCAGGGCAGGTCTCTTGCCTAAGCATAACATATATAATGATATTCAAAACATAGTACTGCCGCATTCTACTGAGAGAATCAATAAAGCCTGAGAATCACTCACCAGATATATTATCTATATCATTCTCTATTCAGAATATGCTTATGTACAGTCCATAGAAGGGGTTTAAATTATCTTTTAAATATTTTAACTCTCAGAATACTAAAGGCCAGTGGGTTTCAGTGCTTTGTCATATAATCCATTATCTTACTGAATTACCAGAAATGAAGACTCAGTGGCAGAGAGAATCTTCTCTTTACCCAAGGTATGATGTTGACTATAGCCTTGCCTCTGTTTGTGTTTTCGTGTGTGTGTGTGTGTGTGTGTGTGTGTGTGTGTGTGTGTGTGTGTTATAGTTGCTATTATCTAGAAACTAGTTTAAATTAACCCAAAGGTTTTAGCCAAATCTTTGACTTGATTAGGAGGTAATAGAAAAAGTGTTCAAGAATCTCGAGAAACATTTTGCTGAGTTACATGATATTTACTTTTATTAGTGATCTCTGGACACACTGGATCACTGGACCAGACTGCCATTAAATCTTATCAAAGTTAAGGCAAAGTAAGATTTATCATGCCAAATTGTCTCCTGTGATCGGTTCTCATTGCCCTGCAGTATCTGGAAAATCATTGCCTAATATCATGAACCTTTTGAACAAATCATTTTAATCTAAATTAAGCATTAGAAAATAATTACCTGTTAGAAAAATGATTTTAAAGCTATTGAAACACTCTAAGTTTGAATAAATATGTGATCTTTATATATAAAATACTTAAATCTAAAAAATATTGTAGTGTCATATTAATGAGTAGTTCAAAGGAAAAACTTTCAGTTTGTGTTACTAGTTGAGTCTCAGAAACAACCTCAAAGTAAATTAACACAAAGCAAGTAATATTTGCACATAGGAAGGAGCTTATCGAGGATTGGTGGGATGGTGCTTTCCTTATCAAGGGCTCAGATTATAAGCTAGTGAGTCATCAAAGAAAAAAACATGAGCATAAATTCTGTAATATTCATGGTCACAATCTTATTTCCCAAAGCTATAAAAATTTGTGTGTAGGCATATATCTCTGCAGTCACATGATACTTTAGCTACAAAAAAAAAAAAAAAAATCAATGTGATAAAGATAGTGAATTGTTAAATAATTGTGTTTGTTTTCTAATAATTTGGAAAGACTTTAAAATTATTCTCTTAAAAAAACTTTTCCAAGTTTTCTTAATCGACACCTTCATATTCTTTCTAGTAATTTCCCTTGTGGCATTTAAAAATCCTTCCATTAGCATGGAGCAGCACTTGAGAAAATGGCCTGGAGTTCTGCACTCTGCTTTTAGATGACAGGATTGTGCATTGGTAAGCTGCTGAGTGACTGAAGAAAGTCTCCCAGAGATAAAATGGAAGACAAAATGTAGCAGTACGAGTTTATCGTAAAGGCGAAATTCAAAGTTGCAAAAGGTAGGAAATGCCTCTACTTGATAAGTGCTGTATGAACTTGAGGAGAGACACGTTTAGGAATATTGCATAATCTATGAATTCTGTTAGCTCTGTATTTTTACCCGTGGTGACTGTGAGAAAAATCTAGGTAATTTATGTAGCATCTTAAACTAGGAAATAATCTAGAGGTTATTTAGTTTAACCTTCTTTTGAGTGCAGTAATACTATCAGTAGAAGTAACGTTTAAATGTTTAATAGCAGAACATCTCCTTTGAAAATAATTCTACTTATAAACTCTGTATGCTAAATAGAAAAACAACAATAACAACAACACGGAATTACTCTGGCTGGGAGCAGGGGAAGCAACCATAATATTCCTCTTTCCCACAACCTCCTCTGCAGAGGTGCAGGGCCTCCCAGGTCCTTCAGAGCACAATTTTAATGCCACTGTTCCCTGACATCCTGGAGTGGTGCCATGCAGGTTTGTTCAACACTTATAGTGACAGTAAACTCATCATGTTCTGAGGCCACCCACTCCAATTAGGGGTAACTCATAGTCCTTGTGTCAAAATATGTCTCTCTTTAATTTCCCATTTGGTTTGCCCTACATTGCTACTAATACTAGTTCCCCAGACTCTCCCCAGTAAGAGCTTTTTAAACATCTGACAGCTATATTATATCTAATGTAAAGTTTTTCTTAACAACTTTCAGGAAATATTGAAGTCCTTAAATATGTAATATTTATTTTCTTAACATGTGCCTAGTGCATGTGCTCTATTAACCCACAACAATCCAATGAGTGGTAGGTACCATTATTATTAAGTTGCTCAAAATTTTATGCCTACTAGGTAGGAAATCTAGAATTTAAATCATATGTTATACTTTTTAAATCAATTTTCTTAAATTTTTGCATCATTGTCCTATGATCAATTTTGGTAACTGCTCTATATGCACCTGAAAAAAAATGTGTATTCTGTCATTGTTTTTGTACATCATTTTATGTATATTAATTATCAAGTTGACTCATTATTTACAAAAGTTCTATTTTCTACATTACTAATCTGCTTCTACTTCCAGTTATTACAAGAGGTGAGCTAAAGTCTCCCATTATGACTGTATGTTTGGTTATTCTTCCATTTAGTTCTGTCAATTTTTCATTAATAACAGTTAAAGGTATATTCTTCTGTACTGAGAAGGGTATGGACATTGTGTTTCTTAAAATTTTATACTTAAGGAAATGCTGTAGGATAGTATGCTGGATTTTCAAGTCTTGCCTTTAAATCTATACAAATAAATAGATAACTGGTCTCAAAATAAATAAATAAATAAATAAATAAATAAATAAATAAATAATATTTTTAAAGAGAGGAGACTTCAACTCATATCTCACAATAACTGATAGAAGAAACAGATCAGTAATGTAGAAAATAGATCCTTTGAAACTAATTTGTCAACTTAGATCAATCTATCTTTCAGTTTACTAATGTTGGATCATATGTGAACTTTTAGAGTTTGACACATTCAAAAATTGGTGGCGACTGTATTTTATTTTGGATTTACTTTCCCCATATCTAATAGCACTTAGTTATCAGTCTAAAAACATTGTTTCCATGGTATCTGCATTGTTGCCATTGTATCAACATAAAGTGCCCAAATTTGAGAAAGCACAAATTAAGATAAAAGGTAGCAGAGAAGTGAAATATAATTAGGAGGATACATATTGTTGCTCTTATCTCATCACTAGGGAAATATGACTGAAGTAATCTTAATATTGACCTTTCAATTGAAAATAAATTTTGGAGGAAAAGACGCTAAAAGGACTAACCGATGAGAATTACATATTCTCCAGACCTGTGGATTCTTTCTCTAGTAAGAATAGGGAAGAGGACAATATTCTAATCTAGAGTATTCTGAAACCACAAACCCTTGGGGTATAATTTTCTAAGGTTTTGGAGCAATAAAGATGCTAATAAGTTGGCACCTTCCTGCTCTAGTGACTGGAAATGCACCAGCATTTCCATTACTAACTCATTCATTATGATGGAAATGTTCTGATCCATATGGTAAATAACATATTTGCCTTTAAGCCTGGGCCACTTAAAGATAAGATAAACTCTCTATCTTATTTTTATCTTCAGTGTTATTGCATTAGTTTGGTGTTCTTTGAAGTATCCATAAAGGGTATTATTAGTTTTTCTCCTGCTCTTCATTCTCCAAAACTTATGAATTCCTTTAATGTTATTTAAACAGGAATTACTGGCTTTATAGTGAAGTCCTTTTATCACGCTTTCTGAAAGCCTAAAAATAATAAATTATGAGAAAGTTGTAGTTTTATAGGGATATGTTAAGAAGGAAAAAGAATCTACACAATTTTTATTTTCAATGAGGAGTTTGGTGGATGTTTTATACTAGACAGGATTTTTGGTTACAAAATCAAGGAAATCTTTTCTTAAATAAAAAATGATTAGCTCATATAATTAGAAGTCTAAAAGTGCAGGAATAGAGGCATCTAAGGGGTGGGTGGAATCGGGGACTTACTCTTTGGATACTCACATGGAGTCCATCTCTTCCTTGTCTTCTTTTTCTTTTCAGAATGCAGGAGGCATTTGCCAGGCTAACTGTCTTTATAAAAGTGGAGCCTCATAAGGCATGTCCAAGTTAATATCAAAACTGCCCTCTACTTATAGAAGAAAGAAAACTCTTCAATTTCCATTTAGAAAAATACTTGGGTTCCATGCCTACCACCGAACCAATAACTATTTCCTGGATAATTCAGTGCCATTATTGGCAGCCTCCACTGGAGACACCTGACTAAAGTGGAAAATTCACAGTACCCAATGGAAAGGTGGGCTGTTACCCAAAGAATGGGTTAGCATTGCCAGGAAGACCAACACCTTACATGTCCTCTATTCCAGATATAATCCTGTACACCTATGGTTGTTATATAAACTCTTCAATTCAGTGATTCTATGGAATCTTGGCAGGCACAAGTCTTTCCATAAATTGTCTTTGTTAGGAAGTGCAAAGGATAGGAAAGGAGAACACATACAAACAAGTAAATATGTTAATTAAATAAAATACTTTTTAAAAAAATTTTAAGTATATTTGCAAAATATGAATTTTCAAAAGTTGATTAATTTTACTATTGTAATACGGTGACTTGACTACTAAAAATAACCTACTTGTGACCTTGTGGCTTTCCTATCATATCTTATTGACTTCCACTATTGATCATGATCTTCATATTGAATTCCATAGCCATTATTGCCTTGCTTTCCTTTTATATCGCTTCATACATCTATAAGCACTCTTAAAGATTGTTTTCTTAATTAACTATTTTTAACATTATACAAGTTACATTTGCTTGTGTAAAATATTTTAGGTCCTACATTTTTCTTTTAATATTATACTGCAGAGATCCATTCATTTTTGTTTTCATTATAGTATATGTAAATATACTACAGTTAATAAATACAACCTCTTTTTATAGATTTTGAGTGCTTTGCTTTTTTTTCTTACATATGGTCCATGGTAAATATGAACCAGTATTTTTCTTGGGTATACAGAGGGGCAAAATTAAGAGGTCATCATGTATATGAATGTTCAACTAAATTAAAGAAAAAAAAAAAAAGCTATAAAGTGAACCAAAAATGTCATGATCCAAATATTAAGATTATTACCATGGTATGCATCAAGTTCCAGAAAATCTCTGATTAAACAAATACTTTTCACATCCTTTTCTAAAATTAAGCTGTTAAACTCCATAAAATAGTTACTTGCCTAGAGAAAAGGCAGTGTGATGAAAAGATCAAAATCTTTTGTCAGCTGGAGTAGGTTAAATCTTGAATTTTTAAATAACTAGATTAGCAGTATATCTTATTATGTAATGGCATGGGTTATAGGAACAGAATTGTTGGGTATAAATCTTACTTTCACCCTTTCATAACTGGTGACCATTAGCAAGCTTCTTAACTGCTATTGACATAGTTGCTCTATCTGTAAAATAGAGATAAAAAATTGGGTTCAAGAAGAAAAAAAACAGCCAGTACAATGTTTCCAGTTTAATAGAGGGATGAAGGAATATAAAAACAGGAGAAGGTAGAGGAGTGAAAATCTAGATAAAAAGGCTGCAGCTATTGAACCAGAGAAGTAGCCCCGAAAAAATTCTGTCTGATGTACTGACTAGATGGAACAGTCAAAACTCATATACAGGTCTAGGATTCCACAGAATCTGGTCCCCACAAATGTGAAGACAGAGCTCACAGAAATCTGAGAAAATGCAAGATCTGGCTGCCACAACTGTAAAACAGGAGTTTATGGAGAAATTTGATAAGCCAGAGCTAATGGAGATGTCTGAAGAGAAGCTACATTAGCCCCCTACCATCTCCTAAGAATAATGAACTCTCCACCTCTCTGCTTCCCAAATTTCTTCTCCCTGGAAGTCTCTAAGCCAGAACCCACCAGAGAAAAGGATTCTGGGAAATATATGTTTTTTGGCTTTTCTTCTATAATGCTAATGGTACTTTATATGTAGAAGGCAATGTTGGTAAATAACAATCCATAGTTTATAATAACTATCTCACAAAGCTGAAAAGATTAAATAAAATAATGTACATAAAGTATGCAGAATAATGGCTGGCTCGAAGATACACATAATCATTTTTTACAATTGATGTGAATCAGTTAAGTTACTTTATATCTTTGTATTTTTTCCTTTTCTCTTTCTTTCAATGTAGAATACAGATAATGGGAAAATGTCATTTTTTGACAAGGAGCTCATGGCATGCTCATCTTTTTACGTTTAATTGGTACCCAGGTCTGTGCCTGAGTATAATAGGCATTTAACAAGCTAGTTGCTTCCCCTCATTCGCCCAGGAACTATTTTCTTTAATTATCTACAAGTAGGAGCCACTGTACTGGGTACACTGGGTATGAAAACTACATAAAGTGTAGCTATTACTATCAAGGAAATTACAAGGCAGATTTTTTTTTTTTATGCAGTTGTGCCTGTATGTTCCCAGCACCCTTCCAAGCAAAGCCAGCCAGGTGGTCCACAATGCCTAAGTTATAGTATTTTGTGGAATATGAAGAGTTTTATATATATATACACACTTCAATTTTAGAATATCTCCTTATTTTACAGAGGAACAAAAAGATGCCTGAGGTAGCAGTGTACCACAGAGTGTCAAAGTTATAATTCTAGAGCCAAAATACTAAGTAAAAATTCCAGGTTTGAGACTTAGGCATGCAACATGGGTAATTTATTTAGACTATCTCTGCCTATGCAAACTGGAGTGAGATGGCAACAGCAACCACTTCACAGTATTATGGGACACATTAAATTAAATAATATATTTAAAATATATTTAATGGAGCCTCAGGCATGTAAAATTCACTAGAAAGCTTTTATTATCACAATTATTACTAATTTTCAGCATGAACTGGAAATAAGCACCCTTTCTACAGTATGTGTAGACTATGCCATAAAATAATTATGTTCAATAGGTATGATCCATTTTTGATGATGTTGACAGTCATTTATTTTTCCCAGGAGTCCTAAATGTAAGGCAAAGAGAAATATCTGTAAGCAGATGGTTCAGTAGGATAACATAAAAGTAGAGAGAAAGGGTAATGGAGACAAAGAGATGAATGGCTGAGTTGATAAAGTAAAAGTACTTATTATTCATGGTGAGAAAAGTGGCAAGATGAACAGGTTTTCAGAGCTTCTCTTGCATAACTAATCTTGCAACTGATTATTGAATGATAATGACTCAAATTATCAGTGAGGTTTGGGTATATGATTAATGAGATAATTTCCAGTTTTTCTTTGCTTACTTATCATCTATATGGGAATCCCCAGTTATTTATGATCAATTCAATGTTTCTCTGTTCCTATGAACATAAAGATATATGATAATATTTAAAAAAGAAAAAAAAGCACATTATTCAATGTATAATGAAAATGTAGGAACAGAGTAGATAGATACATAGCTATAGTTATAAATATAGATATATTTCATTCTTCTTCTGCCAGTCTTTCTACGCCACTACTATTTCTAAAACCAACTTCTTCCAACATGGAATCTGGGGCTATTCCAAGTAAAAATTTGCTTGGTAGGTACTATTATCTGTGTATTTGAATATGCTCAGAAATGAATGCTATTGCTAAATGAACCAAGTGCTGATAGGACAAGAAAGGGAAAGAAGACCTCTAGAGAAAGAATGAAGATATTTAACATTTATAGGACTTCCGTGACCTTAATTTTACTTTTGAGCCATTGTTATTCATTTTATTCTCATTTGGCTAAGCTCTCCAACCTTTGAATCTTACTGATTTTATAAAATATTATGACTATAATAACATAGTTATAAGCCTTAATTATATAATTATAAAATTAACTAGTTCTTCAAGGATAACATCTATGTTGAAAAGGTGATGAAAGTGGGGAACTTGGATATCAGACCTAGAATAGACTCTGAGTTCTTGAAAATGAAAAAGCACAACAACGGAATTCATCAAGAAGTATAAAAAATCCACCAGTGCATAATATGCAATTAAGTAAAGTAATACTGTTTATGGTTTAAAGTATTTAGCAGCTTTTATTAAATACTTAATAAAGTATTTAAATAATTTAAAGTACTAGACAATAATGTACTCCTGCAATTCCTATATTAGATTTAATATGCAACCTAACCATTTAAGATATGTGATGATTTGCATAATTGCAGGGTTATGTTCAAATTATATTTAAGAATTTTCTTAAATTCTCAGAATGTAAATTCCTTCCTAAATGTCCAGTTAATGTGTTTTCTCTCTTCCTTGTGATTTTAAGTATTAAATTAAAAAAAAATTATTTGCTTTTATACTAGTAGGCCATTTTTTCTTACATATCTAATCAAAATGTTTTAAAGGTAAGCATAAATAAAATGTCTCTATTTTTCTCTGTGATGACAGTGGAAAACTATTGGTACTTATACAAAAGAAAAATATAGTATTACTACAGTTGGGTATTGTGGGTTGTGAGTTAGGTTTCTTATTTAATGGCTAATAGCTTTTGTTTAACATTCTTGTGATAATTTAGTAGTAACAAAATTGTATTCACAATTATACCTGAGTGAAGTACTTTTCTTGTACTGTGTTAAATATACAGAACATAAAGTTTACCATTTTAATCATTTTTAAAGACATACTTCAGTAACACTGAGTACATTAACACTGTTGTGCTGCCATCACCATCCAGCTCCAGAACTTTCTCATCTTACCAAACTGAAACTCCATACTCATTAAATAATAGCTACTCATTCTACCCTCCCAGCCCCTGGCAACCACCAATTCACTTTCTATTTGTGTGAATCTCACTACCCTAGTTATCTCATGTAAGTGGAATCATTTGATATTTAATCCTTTTGTTTCTGGCTTACTTCACTTGGCATACTGTCATCAAGTATCATCCATGCTGTAGCAGATGACAGATTACATTCCTTTTTAAGGCTGAATAGTGTTCCACTGTATTTATATACCACAATTTTTGTTTATCTATTCATCTATCAATGAACATTTGGTTCATTTCTACCTTTTGTCTATTGTGAATAACATTGCCATGAATATTGGTGGGGTAAATATCTGAGTCCCTTTCACTTCTTTGTATTTCCCTAATAGTTTCATAATTATTAGTGATGTTGAACATCTATTCATATATTTATTTACTGGCTCTGTGTATATTTACTTTGGATAAGTGTCTATTCACGTCTGAAGTGTTATTTTAAAATAAAGTATATTAACCACCTTTTATTCAGAAACAAGTGAACATGTTTTTAATAGGCATTGAAATGGAGATAATTCCAAAAGAAACTTGATGAAACTATGTATCCAAAATGTTAAATGTTGCTAGATTTTTAAAAATTATACTTTTCTTGTTATTTTATTTCAAATGGCATTTGTAATAAAATATTATGAGACTAAAATGATTTTGAGAAACATTTAATGGTATAGAAATACAATTAAGTTATACTGCTAAGCGAAAGAACTCCAAATTTGAATTTAGAGTTCAACTTGTATGATCTAAATTTTGTAGAAAAAAAAGAAAAGAAAAAAGAAAAAAGAAAAAAAGAAAGGCATTCACAAAAGAATATGCTCCTAAATACCCATAAACTAAAGAATAACATAATACCAAGTGTTAAAATCATGTAATACAAAGAAAGTTTGGGTAGAGGATAATATGTAGCTTTTAACTCATTCATTTTTGTCTTAAAAAATGTGTTGTTTCAGTTACATGTTTCATTTATCAATTGCTAAGTTACAAAATACCTAAAATTTAGTTTCTTAGAAGTGTCCTGGCTTCATCTTAGGTTAGCTGGAGAAAGTATTGCATCTACTCCTTCAATAGAAAATGGCAGGTTACCTGCATAATCAAGTCTTTTCTAAGTCAATGTTTGTTTCTGAATCAATGATTCTTATCACAAAGCGAAGCCCCAAGGCAACAAAATAACCTCACATATTAAAAAATAAATACAAATAAATTTTAAAAAATGATGCCTTCAAGAAGATACTAGATGCAAGCACTTACTTAGCTGGGGCAGATACTGAACCTGGTACAAGTACATAAGAAATCAGCTAAAATTTGAAAATTAGTAATAAACTGCTAAAGGCTGACAGACGGCCAGCTTGACTGTGGAACCATTAAAGCCATAGATATTGAAGGGATTTGAACTCACAGGTTCTTCTCTACAAACGTTACCAGGCTTTTGAGACTAGCACAGTGCTAGCAAGCCTATGGAGACAAACAGCAGCAACTGTAACAAAAGTGCACAGACCAACTCACATCCATGACCTCTTCCTTCCTTACACTGGGAAAAGAGCAGTGATGCTTTGCAGCTAAGGAAAGCAGATTAAAACCAACCAAACAACAACGCTAACATGAGAAAAGGGAAGAGAAAACATCATGGTCCCAGCCCATTAAAGATTCTCTACTACTGAGAGAAGGGTGGAATCAGTGGGGGGCTCCACTCTGAAGACCCAGAGGCACATCACTAACTGAAGAACAAGGCAGAAGAGCGGCCACCCTTACACCCACCACCAGATTATCAAGCACTGAGTAAAAACTAACATCAATCTACTGCAGGGAGACGGGTGAGAAAATGAATAGAGACCTCTGAGGTGCAAACACAAGGGCAAGACCTAAAGTGAGAATGAAACAGATATTAAGAAGAATCTTCTGGTAGAGGAATGCCTCCTAATCACAAGATAGTGCTAGAGGAATTGAAAGCCTATTGAGGGCAACTATAGCAATGACAAAACCCAAATGTAGCTCAACACTTGACCAAATTGATTCAACAGTCCAAGTAAAGTTCTATCAAAAATCAAGACATGTTTGATCCCAAAAATGTACCATTTAACCCAGTGTCTAATGTCATGTACAATATATCAAGCTTCACCAAAAAATTATGAGAACCATAATGAACCACAATAAAGCAAGGGGAAAAATATGCTCCAGGGATGAAGTGGTCAGTGGAACCTGGCTCCGGTGTGACTTGGATGTTTAAAGTATCAGACAGAGATTTTTATACCTATTACTCACAGATACAGAAAACAAATTGATGGTCACCAGACAGGAAAGGGTTTTGGGGTATGAGTGAAAAAGTTGAAATGGATTAAATACAAACTGCCAATTCTAAAAGTAGGAGATGTAAAGTACATGATGGGGAATATAGTAAAAAATATTGTAATAACTATGTATGGTGTCAGACAGGTACTAGACTTGCTGGGGTGATCATTTTGTAAGGTAGATAATATTGTATATCGACTGTAATTGAAAAACAAAATTAAAATGAAAAAGAATAAAAAAATAAACAAAAAAATCTATGATTAGAATGAGAGAGGTTCTTGTTTAAAAGAATATACAGATTAACAGACAGGAAAATTTCTGCAGATAGAAACGTATGAAAGAATTAATGAAACTGGTAAAATGAAAAACATGGTAAAGAGGTAAAATATGTGACTGAAAGGCTCATTAGGAAATTTAGCACAATTGAGAAGAATTAGTAAACTAAAGCTAGGTAAACTGAAATTACCCAACATAAAAAACAAAGAATAAAAGAGAGGAATTAAAAAAAATAGATAATAAAATAAGAGATGTGAATAATATCAAAATGTCTAACATGCATATTTGAAACAGCAGAAAAGGAGAGAATGGGGAACAAGAAACATTTGAAAATAGATATTGTCCAATAATTTCCCCAAATTAATGAAAAACAGTAAACCACATAGCCACAACCCAGAGAATATTAGGCAAGATAAATAAACACAAAAGACACAGAACATTCCAAAACATCATATTTAAACTGCTGAACATTAAACAATAAATCTTAAAGGTAGCCAGACAAAGAAAATACACAGTACATCCAAATAAACAAAGAGAAGAGTAATGCAGACTTAACATCTGAAACTATGCAAGTCAGAAGACAATGGAGTAACATCTTCAAAGCACTGAAAGAAAAAATATCTAGAAATCTATTTGAGCAGATTGATATTCAGTGAAAGAATAAAAAAAACTCAAGTATTTTAGGAATACTGTGTCTACATAACTTCTTCCTTTCCAACGTTTCACCCAGTTTATTTTTGCCCCTTCAATATTCCTGTTATCTGACACATCTCTTCAACGCATCGAGATTGTTAGGCTCTGTCCGGGTTCTCCTTGCACTGTAGCTCCAGAATCCACCCCCGCAACCCCGGACAAAAAGCCTTTTGATACTGGGGCTTACTCCATTTGTTTTCCTGTTTAAAGGATAACAGTACTGTGCAGCTTGTTATCCAGTGTTTGAAAACAACTGCTTTCTATTTTTCTTCCTAGGTTTCTACTTATTTATAGAAGGAGGGTAATTCCTTTTTTTTTGTTTTTTGTATATGACTATATTATATGATTTCCTAATGATTTATTTATTCATGGCAGAAGAAGCTGCCCTATTATTCTTTCCTTTTTAACTATATTATCAAAATTACCATAAATTTCAATTCATTTAAAATTTTAAAAAGTTATCATTGTTTTCCATTTATATTGCATCCTGTCCTAATATTGTACGTGAATAGTAGGGTTGAGAACATGTGGCTTGATTATGTGTCTTTAAAGAACCCTTAGATCATGATTTTCATTTTCTCCTCTCACAGTTAGGCAACCACAGTTTTTCTATGTAGGCAAAGAATGTTGATTTATTTTTCTAAAGTATTTCAATGAGAGAAAATATGATAGCACCATTGACTTTTCACTAGGCTGTGAATGCTTTAATCTTTTCTTACATCCCTATATTCATCTACTTATCCCATGAAAGAGATATTAGCCTCAGTCACTCATCCTATTATTAGAATTGTCATCACAAACAAATTAATGACAGTTAAATGTGATGTGAATATTTTTGGAACATAGTTACACTGCCCAGCTTGGGATATTTGGTAGTCATCCACATGGTGGGTTCTCATCAATTCATGTCCCACAATATTTAAAAACACACACATAGCAGTTAGATCAGTTAGATTAATTTCTGATGATATAAAATCCTACAATGGGAAGAGTATATTATTAATGCCAAGAAGACTTTAGTTCATTTATTTATTACTTCATCATTTATTTATTACTTGCATTCATTTATTTATTATTTCATCATTTTTTTTTCTTCTTTGGTTATTAGGCTGTGCAAGTTACATTAAACTCTCTGACAATAAACATCCTCATCTGAAACATTGAGATAACAATTCTATCACTACGATATCCATTTATTAGAAAAACACATAGCATAATATCTGGCCTATAATAGGCCAATAAATTAACTCAAGTCTATCATACCCAGAGCAGAAGATTCTTATCATTTTTATGTAATTCATACTGGGAATTACAGATATTCTACCTAAAGAAGTTTTGGTCACTGAAAGCTATATTCCTTAAAAATGAATAAAACCAAGAACTACTAGTTGTCTAGTATGTCAAGCTGCAGTACAAGATTGTATCTGTGGCACACATGTGCTTTGGCATGCTCTGTCCAATTTAGATCTAAAAGAGGCTCCCCATGGAGACCCACCCACTTTTTAACACATCTCACTACTATGTATTTGTTCTTTAGATTCTGCTCAGATTTCCTTTTGCTCAATTTTGTCTCATCACTCCTTATTAAAACATGACACAAGGCATAATAAGAAAAGGAAGGCTGCTTGATACTCATTTTAATTTTACACATTTTCACATTGTCACAGCTTTCATTTTTATTTAGAACGACCACTTAAAACATAATTTCAATTATGTCACTGAATGAAAATATAAGGTTTCCAATGGTTGGCTGACCCCAATTCAATTTTCCCTTCCTTCTTTAATAAAAGGAAGAGATTGCCTGAAGTATAATTCTGGATGCCTGCAAATCTTTTAAATGCTTAACTTAGATGCAAAAGCACTGATTTTCTTAGATCTGACAATTTACTAGAAAGTGCTTCTTTGTGATGTGGCAGAGAATATAGTTTAATTTTATGACCGGCTTGTGTGATCCATATCAGTCATGCTACTCAGATTTATTTTATTGTGTCAAGCATTTAGAACTTGATGGTCATCATTGTCTCTGTAGTACACAAAGCCTTAGATTCATGGCTTAGAAACATCAAGATTTTATTTGTTGCACTCTATTGTCCACTGCCTTTAGCTTATTCACAACAGTATCTTTAGTTTACACTGAAGCTGGCATCTTGAATGATGTTTCCTGTCAATAGACCAGCCTACTGTGAGAATGTCACATGGATCTATTGTCAATGACCTAATTGCTTTAAAAATATCTGCATATAAGCAACTTGGTTTTGGTCCCTCCTTAGAGGGAAATAGGAATCACAGACAGAAAAAAAAAAAAGAAAAAAGAAAAGAAAAGAAAACTGTGTGTGACTCCTTTCATTAAGGATTCAATCTTTTCTTTATATAATGACTCCCATGGTAACAATAAAACGATTTACATCTTTAAAGCTTTGAGTAACACTTCTTATCCATAGCAGAACTCCTACACTTGTCATGTATTTTAAGAACTACAAGCTTTGTCTGTTACATAGGAGGCCGTATAATGCAAATTAGTTAATTAATCCATAATAAGCTTTATAATGTCATTACAGTGACTTCTACGTGCTGCAGTTTCCAGTTAAAAGGATGGGTGAGAACTCAGTTACCGGTTTTTTTCAACAAGTCAGTTACTTTAGTTTCAGAAGCCCTTACCCTGATTTTCTGCAAGAGAAAAATAACATCATCTGTCCTCAAATCCCACTTTTGACATTACTTCCTCAAGAAAGTCTTTCCCCAAAGTTCCACATTTAACTTCCACTAATATTGAGTCATTTCCTCTTCTGTGCAGGGTATATTTTGCTCCTTCTATTGCAAGCTTTTGAGAGCAGAAACTCTGATTTTGTCTTTCATTCATCTTCATATTTGCAGCCTAAACACAGGACCTACTGCATGGCTGATTCTCAATAAAATGAATGAATTTGAACTCCATCTTGATAGCAATAGTAAAACCCATAGATCAAGAATATCCCCAGGGAATTCAAAAAATTTAGTTTCAATGAGACATTGTTGAAATAAATACATTATCTAATAAAACATGATTTTATATCTTCTCTGCCTTCTTGCTTTAGTGTAATACCTTATGAAGATTAAAATCAAGTATTCCTCTGACTCCACCCCACAATTCATGCTACTCAATTTCCCCCATGATTCTTATATCTATTTTTAGGGTGTCATGCTTATTAAGTAGCTTATTAGTTTGGATGAATTTTAGTCTAATGACTTTTCAAGTAAACATTAATTAAGCATGGATTTTAATTGTATTCTAAAAACAATAATATTCTAATACCAGTAAAAGCAGTGCAACATAATCATTGGCACTACTGGACAGTATGACAAAAAGTAGAGCACAGAATTAAATGTCCTGACTGAAATTAGATCCATGCATGGGTTTCAGAGAATCCATAAATCCCTGGAATTGTGTTTAAAACTGTGTGATATAAATTTCAACAGATTGTTCAAAAAATTCAAGAACTATCACCAAATCGAATACTCCTTGATATTTTCCTTATAACCCACTACTACTGCCACCTGAGGATAATTATTATTTTCAATTTCTATAAAATCTCATGACTAGATCTATTAAACAGACAAAGCCAGAGAAGAAATTTTTATAGAAATAATGTGCTGAATTTAGTCTTGCTCTCTCAGAAATGTTCTAGAATATGGGAAGAGCTATTAATTTTTGGACACTTCGTATGTGAGAAAATGATAAGAGAAGATATAGATATAAGTATAGATATAGGTATGTTAGTCTTTACTGTACCATTCATTAAAAAGATCACCCTTTTCCTGCTGAAAAATTTGCATGACTGTCCAAAGTCGACTGACACTATTCTGTTTCATTAATCTATACGTTTGTTCCTATGCCTATCCCACAGATTGCCTTGAATAGTGTCATTTTATATAGCAAGCCTTGAAATCCAACTTATTTTTATCTTTTACAAAATTATTTTGGCTACTGTATGTTCTCTACACTTCCATAGATATTTCACTATAACATTTTCAACAAAAAAGCTATTGGAATATTTATTGGGAATACATTAGTCTATATATCTATTGGGAAGCATTAACATCTTAAAATCAGTGATCATAGTATATCTTCTCATGTATGTAGATCCTTTATAATTTCTTCAAATAATTCTGTACAATTTTCTTTGTATACAAGTCTCACATTGTATTTTGTTTTAGGTATACCTAATTGTTCATGACATTAGATGCCATTGTAAATACATTTTAAAACTTATGTCCAGTAATTTGTTGTTAATATACAGGAATATAATTATTTTTTGTATATTAATCTTATAACCTTATTAAATATCAATTCTAGTGTTTTTATAGAATATTTATTCTTTTCTATGTACACAATTATTTTACCTGTTAATAAAGACATTTTTTAAATTTTTACAAATATGCATACATTTTCTTTTCTCTCCACCCTCTCCCAACATCATATTGGCTAGAGCATTTAATACTTATTGAATAAAAAGCATGAGATGGACATACTAGCTTATGCTTGACTTAAAATATGTTACTTCTTATTTTATTGTAGATGCCATCAATCAGATTTAGAAAGTTATCAACCATTTTAGTTTTATGTAATTTTTATCAGACATGAATGTTGAATTTTGTCAAATAATTATTACATTATATAACTTGTATTATTTTGTTAATATGAAAAATTACATTAATTTATTTTAAAATGTTAAATCAAACTATGCATTTCCAACTTAGTCTCCACTTTGTCATGATGTATCATTGTTCTTTGTATACTACTGACTGATTTCCTCATATTTATTCAAGGAAATGTACGTCTTTGCTCATGAAGGATATTGGTCTGTAGTTTCCTTATCTTTTATAATATCTGGCCTGGTATGATAAGGAAATTATTATTCTCACTAAATAAGTGTTCCTTCTTCCTCTATTTTTTGAAAGAGGATAAACAAGTTTTTCTTAAATATTTGATAGAATTTTCCAGTAAAAACATTTGGTCCTGAAATTTTCTTTGTAGGAAGGTTTTCAATTACAATTTCTGTCATATACATATGACTATTCAGATTATCTGTTCTTAAATGTGTTTGTATATTTCGAAGAATGTGTCCATTACATGTTTTAAATTAATTTGCATAAATTTATTCATAATATTTCCTTAATATCATATAAGTGACTACAGGTTCTATAATTATATCACCACTTTTATTTCTTATATTGGAAATTTGTGTCTTTTCTCTTGATCAGTCCAGCTAGAGGTTGATTGAATTTATTAATATTTTTAAAAACAATCTTTTGATTTCTTTGCCTTTTTTCACTGTTTATCTATTTGTTTCTTTGATTTCTATTATTTTAATTTCTATTTACCTTGGTTTAATTGTTCTTCTTTCTCTGCCTTCTAAAGATGGAGGATAAGTTTACTGATTTTAGATCTATATTTCTCTCCAAATAGTTTTAGCTGAGTCCCATAAATTTGATGTTTTGCTTTTATTTCCATTCTTTTAAAAATATTTTCACATTTCCCTTGTAACTCCTTGGATTATTTAGAAGTATGTTAGAAAAATTCCCACTATTTTCTAATTGTGTCTAATTAATTTCCATTTTAATCATAGAGCATAATATGTCTGATTTCCTTAGTATCAAATATATTGAGATTTCTTTTATGGTTGAACTTACATTACAGCCTTGCTTTGTGAATATTCCATATTCTCTAAAAAAGAATTTATATTGTGTTTTTTTTTGGGTTAGAATTCTACATAAATGTCAAATAAGTAGGTTTGTTTCATATTAGTTTTCACTTCTGCTGTATCCTTATTGAGCTTTATCACTTACTAAGAATAAAATGAAAATTATTGAATAAAAATTTGATTATTTATCTTTTCTGTTCTATTAGTTTTAGCTTTAGGTAGATACTGTTAGGGTACATGAGAATATATATACATAGTATATATGTATAATGCACAATAACATAGCGTATTGTATAATATTTATGAGAATATATATAGTTTGTGTGTATAATACATTATAACAGTGTAATATATAATAATGTATTATAGATAATACATATATTTACAGTGTATGTAGCGAGAATTATTTTTCTTATCAATATATAAAAGATTAGTACTTAGGTCATAATTATGATGATTAAAAACAGGATAACTTATACAAAGTAATTCAAATTGTAATTCATCAACGGAAACTGAGCAATTAAACATAATAATGGTAATAGAAATTGTTTTATTTATTATTTATACCAGCTAATTTTTCAAGCTACCCTTTTCCTCTACTACATATTAAAAGGTTAAAAGCATTTATATTATTGGATTTTTTGCGACATATATATGGAATCAAATCAACAAATACCAGTATTATTGCACAGAGACTTTTCAAGGAACTGACACCAGGACAGTAAAAAGTGCAGATTCCAGTATACTTTGAACACAGAGAAAATATAAACTAATATAAAGTGAATTCTGTAGGTGAGAACACGTAATAAAAGCAAATCAAGATAGATTGGTAAAGGCAATGACAGAAGGAAATATATTAGTTTGCTCAAACCAAGCCTAAATAAATATATAAATAAGTAGAACAACTTTACAGTAGTTCAAGGACAGAGACCAGACATTTAGAAATCATTAAAGCCAAAATCCAAGACATGAGTGCATTTGTAAAGCTGTATCGGTTTAAGTGTCTTTCAAAGTTTTCTGCATAAGAAGCTCTCTGGATTTTTCTCATTCTTAATGCACTATGATGCAGATGTTTCTACCAGAGGCCTTAAAATCACTGAGCTCAGCTTTAGAGAACACAGCTATCAAAAAACATCATTCAAAGTCTGAGAGTAACGTTTTGCATATTGTCTAATCTCCTAAGTATTGTCACAGCACTCTAATTGGCTGAGTATTCTAGACAAGAATATTCAAGCATCTACAATAGTCACTTGCCTACTATCTATGACATTTCTAATTCTCTGGAGATGTTCTCACTATGTTTATTTTTCCTTTTATCTAAACCAAGACTAATTAAGAAGAAACATGGACTGTAATTACATGGTATATTACATAAGCCTGTATAAATGATTTAGGATTATCATCTACTTTCTATTTACAATTAATAAATGGCTATTAGACAGAAGAAACTAATATTTTTTTCAAAAGATTTAGCATATATTTTATTACTTACTTATCATTCACAAATACTTGATATTAAAAAAGAAATGCAATAAGATTTGACCATCTAGTATTTTACTCTTATCTAAGCAGTAGTAAATTTTAAGTTACGTCACCAAGAGATGATGTTTGACTACCTGATTATACAATCTCATCGCCCATCTGAACTGTCAGCAATCTGTGTCTTTGTTAAAGTGTGTGCTTTTGAAGAGAATTTTCAGCTGCCAGGAGTGTTTGGTACTCTATAAGGGAAGTACCTCTTAGCTAAACATGCATATGATACACCGATAAAGAACAGGAAATCAATTGTGAGTATCTCTGGCACAAAACTGAAAACAACCTGAGCAAGGGACATTCAGAAAACTTAGAAAAATTTGTTTTTATTTCAGCAAATGATCTATATATCTCTATGCTGGGAATATGCTTTCTTATTTATACGGTAGAAAGGTGTATCCTTTTAAAGAAACAGAAGTCATTATTACTCATTTACATAGTAAAAATAAATGGATTTGTATTCAAGTTAGAGAAATCATAGATTGGCCCTAATATTTAATGTTCTTAAAGCAAAAATCTAACTATATAATTTAAGATTGTAAAAATTAAATTTATTGCAACAATGTAAAAAAAAAAAAACAAAAACAAAATAATATCTACCCATTAGAGGAAAAGCAAAAGTAAAGTAAGAAGTGTAATGATGTCTAAAGGACCACCAGTATAACTCCAGACAGGTTAGGACCATAACCATGAACCTAAGGAAAAACATATCCAGATAACTGACAAGTAAGTAAAAACCTTTGTGAATTGTGGTTTTGAAAGAAGTTAATTCAACTGCGTTTAAAAGTAAATATTAGATTCTTTGTGTTGTGTTGTTTCAGTATTTTCATGTGCAGGTATCCACTATAATATTTCATCTGCATAATGTGGACCTGGCGGGGTGAGTGAGGAACAACTAAAATGGCCTTCTGCCACCTTTTAAGAGACAGGGTGTGCTTCTTAGAGACCAGCTGGCCGGTGTCTTCTGAGCAGTTTCATGAAGCACTGAGCTACTGTGCACACATGGTGCCGACACACGATCTTTCAAAGGCACTTATGCAGAGTAAGTGACAGGACGAGACATTCCACAGGAGCCCTGTGAAAAATTTTTGAATGAGACTGCACGAACTTGTACTCAGAATATTACATCTTGGTTATCGCCTGGGAATAGGACATTGCTCAAAGTAAAACAGGCAGAGAGGTGAGCCCTGGAACTGTGAACTTTATTCTTCATAGGTGGGGCTGGAGTCGGAGGGGTCTGTTTGACTGAGAATCTACACAGATTACAGGAATGAGGTCTGAGTGTAAGAGGCAAGGACGATTTCAAGCTCTAAAAACTGGATCAGAAGATCTGGTAACCAAATGGACACCCACTATATCAATTTTGGGGTGCTGTTTCTATGTCAAGAACAGTTCCAAGGCGGTGATGCTGACGATGCTGTCTCCCATTCGGTTACCAGCTCTTCCACATGGTTAGACTCAGTTCTGGAAGAGAAAAAGCATGGAGATAGGCAAACAAGACTGAGAAATTTTGTGTTGTGGGATGTGTGTACAAGTGATGCATTAGACATCTTAGGGCTTACCTCTTCCTTTCTCTTTGTACTTAGCCTGGATACTACACCTGGATGTGTATTTGGAGGGCTTCTTTCCCCGAAATAGCTCTTGTATTCTGATGTTCCATCATCAGCCAAAGATGATAAATAAATAATATGTATGCTTCTATTTCATCTATTTATACACGGCCAACACCACTGACGCTGAGAAGGCTTCTGAGTCAGCCTTGGAGTAACCATGGCCACTGGCTGGTGGTCCACAGCACACACTGTTGAAACCTTATTTCCATTAGAGTGCTAACCACTGTCCCTTCTAGCAGTCTTCTTTTAATAGGGAGTTTTGAAAATGCCAGTGCCTAAGACTGACTCTGGAAAATCCGATTTAATTGATCTGGGGGAGGTCTAAGTGTCACTTATTTGTTAAGAGCTCTCCAGGAAATCCTACCCTGCAGCAGATGCAGCTCTGCTGGGGAGGGAGTGGATATGCAGAACCAAAGAAAACACAGTGAGAAAGAGCTTATCAGCCCCTTATCAGTTCCAGAAGAGCTGAGGTACAGGTAAGTTGAGGTAAAGGACAGTATAGGGTAGAAAAAGAGGATATAACAAATTAGAGGGTATTAACTTAGAGTTGCTCAGGGCCTGCTGTTCTTGAGCTTTTCCAGATTACAAGGAAATTTACGAGTCAGCTTTCTTATTTTAAAGTCAAACTGTTTTCTTTGTAAGCTGTGTCTCTTGTCTTTGTATCTGGGTCACATAACACAGAAATCATTTTTAGCCATCACACCTCCTCTTTCGTGGTTTAAATTCTTTCTAACATCATGGATACAGAAACTTTAATAGGTAAAGTCTAAGAGAATACATCAGTCCTCAAGAGTTACTGTTCTGTAGGCATCGTGCACCATTTAGTATGTTTAAGCTGCTAAATAAAGTAAAACAACAAAAAAGCTTCTGAGCTTCTTCCAGTATGTATTAGCACACAGTGTGATATTTTGTAAGGCATCCATGATGTGTTTTACAATGATTCTTCCTACTCCATAATTAAATGACAGTACTTCGTATTGAAATATAGAAGTTAAAAAAATTAGAAATCTTTAAAATGTAGCAGGTTAAGGATTCTCTCTTTAGGCTTAGTTATCTGGAGATTTTATATTTCTTTTTTGACATGCACATTTCCATATCCACAAAAAAAACATTCTATTATGAGCCAATAATTATGGTCAAGGGGACTGTCAATTTTATCCTAACTCTTGCACCTCAAAACTTGGTTCACAACAAGCAATATTGTAATAACCTGGAAGCAATGCAGAATCTCAAAACATATGAGGTGATTTATATGCAATTCAAATCTGAGAATCACTCTTCAGATCCAAAAATGTGCTTTCTGGTATGGTGTATTTCCTCATTCGTAGAAAAGAATATTCCATAATGAATCTTAAGGAGGTTCAATGAACAAACTCTATCAAGAACCAAGGAGTTCACCACATTTCATTCTTGGTTTGATCCTTCACTTAATGGGTGATCTTTTGCAATGTACTTGACTTCTCTTGACTTAGTTCTTCATTAGTATGTGAAAGAGTTGAACCACACCTTATCAGTCTACCATTCTAAGACCTGTGATAAATTGATTTTAAGGAGGAGCAAATATCAATATATAAGGTTTTAGAAGAACAGTGGAAAGGGTTCCTACTGAAGTGCCTGTGATTCTTAACCTATGGGATTTTGTCCTTCCTACTACCAAGTCAGCCTGCCTAGCAACCAACAAAGAGAACTTTTGTGACAATAAAAGCCTTATGTACAGTCACACACTCATAAACCCCTATAATTCATGTACAGATGCTCACACAAACACTTTTTCCCAATGACAAAAGCAATGAAGGCCAAGTAGCAACCCATTTGTTCCCCCTGCACTATCAGGGAGCTAGCATTTTTAAAAAAGCATTATAGAGTCAACATATGTACATGCATTTATTCATGTGCATTAAATGGTGGCAGCTCATCAAGTTGTTCTCTCTTAAATCTAATGGACCGATTTAAATAATTTTTTTGTTTTGTTTTTAAATTCAAGAAAAATGATTATAAAAATAATCCAGTGGTCCTCATGTTTTGGTTCTGGTTGCTTTCTCCCTTGGAAATTCTTGGGACACAGTCCAATGAACTCTTTTTAAAAAAGCTCTCCAGGGATCACTGAGGTTCTTTCACTGTGTAGCCCTCACACCTTATCCCAGGTGAGCATGCTTATCTAGAAGTATGGAATGAGGTTGCCCAAAGTCACATCTTTAGTAAATTGCTGTATTGACTCTATAACTCATTTCTTCAACTTGTAGCCTTGTGCCTGTCCCTTACTCCATCATGCAAAGGCTTTTCAAGGACCTTGCACTCTTGTTGACCATTTCCCTTGAACTTCTCCCTCATTACTATTTCTCATCATTATTTAATATAATCAGTTCTTTGTAGAAACAAGTTATTTCTACACGGCTGCTGACCCATCTCTTCCCTTATCTTTCCAATCTTTACAAATAAATCTTATTCAAGATGGCTTAAAGTTATATTTGTTAAAGATGCTCCATTGGAGGTAAAAAGAAAATGCTAAAATCACAAATTCTTACCTCCAATGATTTATTTTGATCTCATTCTCTTTAAATATATTCTGATTATTCTCTCTACCACATACTATTTATAAGTAAATAAGTATATGTTGGGGACATACTCAGAAAAACTTACTGAGAAATAAAAAAAAAAAAATTTGAAAACTGCTGTAAATAATTCTTAAGTTTGTGCTAAGAGCAAATCTTGTTTGAATATGCAATTATCAACATATCCCCAGGGACTTATACAATCATTTTCTCATTTTAATATGTACATCTACAGACACACATTACTGGTTCAGATGTGAACTGAGTGCATGTGTCTCTTATCTCTCAAACTACCCCAAGGACTTTTTTTTGTGGTTATTATTACCACATTTATACCTCTTATTTGCAAATTTTTCTGTGTCTCAATATTTATAAATGTGTCAACTCTTAGGACTTCCGCTGATAATAAAATTCTATGCAGGATGGGGGGAAAAGATAAATGAAAGTTCAAATACTACATGGGTTCATTTGAATCTAAAGACATTTTCTCATTCTTACTAAACATTTTATTTTATATCACTTCCAATATCCCAAAGGTGTCCCTGGTCCTATTTGTGATAATTTATTTAAATGCTTCTTTAGATTGCACGAATTAAAGGTAAAGACCAATAAATGAATAGGCATCTGTATTTCTGACACAATGGAAATTAATATTTGTGGTAGAGCAAATGGTACTTATTCTCTTATTTGATTCCTTGAGATATTAAATGAATATTGTCAAAATAGTTGTACTTTTTAAAAATATTTTAAAACTCATAAAGATCTTAAAAATAATCTCACAAAATTTATTTTCAGGTAATGAAATGAGCTCCGTAGAGGTTAAAATAATGGCAAGATTTAATTTCTAGGTAGAAACGGAACCAGAGGAGAACCTAGGTGTGATAGTTAATTTTATGTGTCAACTTCATTGGGCGATGGGGAGCCCAGATATTTGGTGAAAATTATTTTGGGTGTTTTTATGAGAGTATTATGGATGAGCTTAACATTTCAATTAGTAGACTAAATAAAATAGATTTCCCTCTCTAATGAAAGTAGGCCTCATCCTATCAGTTGAAGGTCTAAAGAGAACAAAATAATCTGACCTTCCCTGAACAAGAGAGAATTCTTCCTGCCTGATGCCTTAAAATTAGAACATCAGCTCTTAATGGGTCTTGAACTTGCTTGCTTTTAGACTTAACCAATACCACTGGCTCTTCTCTGAGTCTCTAACTTGTTGACTCACCCTGAAGATCTTGAGAATTCTCAGCCTCCATTATCTCATGAGCCAATCAATCTATCTCTCAATATGTAATTTTGGTTCTGTTTCTCTAGAGAATCTTGACCAATACATTAGGCATCACATCACGTTACAGTAAGGGCTCTTCCACTCTATGCTGCTCTTTGAAACTTAATATTGGCTGAGGGAGAATTACCACACTACGTACTCTGGAGTCAGTAAGCCCTTCACAGCCCTGGAAGGCCATGTGTCCCATGGGGCCTTTAGCACAAGTGGGAAGAGGTAAGATAATATTTATTGCACCTCTATGATTGGCCTGAAAAAACATGCAGAGACTTTCTTTTGTGAAAGAAGCCCTCAATTGCATTGTAAATCTTCAGGCTGCCTGCTAGTCATTTTGAATTAGTTTGTATTGTCTGATGAGTTCTGGGGATACAGAAATGCCATGAAGCATTTTTCTCAAGAAAATACACTTTGATTTACCCTTATAAACATTAATCACAATTACTATGTTTCCAAATTTATACCCCAAAATTTGAATTTTATAATATGCCTAATATATTTATGTGCATATATATATCATAAAGGTTTGAGTAGGTCACATATTACTGATTTTCTAATTTACATTAGAATTAATGGAGATATTATTTTCAAGACCTATGTGAGTATATATTTTATGTAATATAACTCAAGTATAACAATATGTGAGAATATAATATTAATATCACATATAGTATAACATTATAAAAATAGTACATAACCATTTTTACTATTTAACAATTTTGGATTTATTCTATGTAGTTTATATTTTGAAGGAAAGATGAGTAGTGAAATCAAAGTTTGAATATTTATGAACTATGTTGCATTTATATTCCACTGTGTCTTCCTTTGATAATAATTTTCAAAGAAAATCTATTATAATATTGACAAGTCTATGCATCTCAATGAAATAAATCAAAGTTCATTTCTTAAAGACAATGATCTTAAGATAAAATAATGTTAAATACTCCATGGTTTATTTCATAAGCAGCTATAAAAATTAAGAGACAGGAAATCATATTTCTCTTGCTATCTTATAATTTTGGTCAGAGGGTACTTTACTTTTCTTCACACTAGAGGTTTGGAGGTCTCAGCTTCATTTCAATAACAGGAAATAAAATGAATTGAAGTTAATTTTGATCCTCATTTGCACTGAAATAACCATTCTAGAGACTGAAGTATAGAAAAGTGGTCAAATACTTCGAACCAGAGTTCTGCTGAAAAGTGGAGTTGGAGTTGATATAATAAGTCAAGAGAGTTAATAGGTTTATGAGAAATGAAGGCCTCATTGATTCTACCAACAGAAGTAAATTGGAAAACTTGCCCATTTCTTCATCTTTAAATAGTAATCCCTTACTAATCTACTCCTTATTGCACTGCACAGCTAACCAAGAGGACTGAGTAAAAGTATGTGTGAATCAATTTCAAATAAGCAAATAAGCAACCAGAGGTCGGGGACGGAAGGAAGGGAGGTGAGCTTCAGAGCTGAGTTCTGGTGCGGCAGCAATTTGCTGTTCAGTAGGGCAGGCTGTTGCTCAGGTTTAATACCCAGTTCAAACTGTTTTTTTTTTTTTTTTTTTTAAAGGAGAACAAAGTATAGTTTCCATAGAAACTGACACGCTACACGACATTGATATTTTCCCTCCTGAGAAGAAGACCCATTTTTAAAGCACCTGTCATTCAAAAAAAAAAAAGCTTTCTTATAAAACTTACTTAAGTTTTAAATTGCTTCCCCAAGGGTGGGGTGAGTAGGGAAGGAGAACTTTTAATAGATCTGGATATTTGAAATTATAAGGAGTCAAGCAAAAATTTCAAAGATTTTGATTATTTATAAAATGATCTGAGTTCTTCTGAGTGTTAAGAGCCACCACTGTGTAGCTTCTCATGAACTAAGACAATTTCTTAGGCAATATTTATGCTTATGTCATGGAAGAATGGATGGATAACTACTTCTTAATAAAGTAATCAAACGCTGGCCTCTATCTTTCAACAAATGACTGACAGATTTACTTGAAAATCTTCAAATTCTATGATGTTTAATTCAGCTTTGAATATTTAATTAATGTATTTTCTTTCTAAATGACTTCTTGCTAATTTCACTGGGCATCTCATAATAACTCAAGTGTCTTATTATCAAAAGCCTACCCAAAGAAAATAATTTTCAATTATTTGACTTGAGAGAAAAATAGCAGCAATTCAAAATTATGGATGACCCCCCCCCACCAAATCATTTATATAACTTTCACGTTAACTTTAATTGCTCTGAGAATATTTTTTAAAACATTATGGCAATTATGAAAAAGGCTATATGATATTAGAAAGAACTGTTAGTGAAGAGAAGAGGACCAGGGACTTGGGCCCTTCACTATTAAGAAGGTAAATAATAAGCAGAAGAACCCACAAGGGAGAGGGAGCAGGGACAGGCAGTGAGATGGAAGGACAACGGAAACAATGACTTGTTGGCATCCAAGTGAGAATGTCAATCAAAAAGGAAAGAGTGCTCAACTGTACCTAATGCTGCTAAAAAGGACTGAGCATTGTTCAGTGACATCAGGAAGAGAAAAGTCAGCAGCTTCAGTGGCAAGGGTAAAACCCAGACTGTAGTAGATTGAGAGAGAATAGAAAAAAGAATTGGAGAGAGTCTGACAATATTTGCAAGCTGCTTTTCTGCAAAGTGAATAGGAATAATGAGGCAGAGCTGGGGGATTCAAGAGAGAACTTTTATTTAAGATAGGAGAAACCAGCATGTGTGCATTGTATGAGGAATAATGGAAGGGATGGGATCTAGCTAGAAATGAAGGAGTGATTTCAAAGATAGAATGAAAAATCCATCTATGATAAAAGGCTAAAAAGCAGAGAAAATGAATGTTGGGAGTGAATGTATGTAATGGTGGAATTTGGAAGTTATTGTCCGTTTGTTGTAGGAAATGAAGTTACCATTTAAAAGTGAGGATGTTGGGAGATGTTTGAGGCTGTAATAGAGCAGGAAGTGTACTCATCTGAGGTATATGTCATAAATTAAAACATGCATAATACATATTGCAACAGGCCATGGCTAGTTCAAATGTAGGCCTGATGATGCAGTATAAAAAAAAAAGAGGAGGGAATCTTAACTGTGAGATTTTTTTAAAAAGTCTTCACAAGGTTTTATAGCAAGTGTTGATATGGCTTTCCCACCCTACCCCACCCCCATCCCCAGTCGAATGGCATAATAGGAAATGAGATTAAGGTTTTAGTTCCTCTGAGAATCTTTTAGTTCCTATTGAGAACCTTTAGTTCCTACTGAGAACCTTGCTCCCTACAGGCTGTACTAATCACCAAATCAGTTTGAATCTTTAAGGACCTAGGGAGGCGCCCTGAAGCTGTGCAACTGTCATTTTTTAAAAAATTAAAGTATAATTGATGTACAACATTATATCAGTTTTAGGTGTACAACACAATAATTAGATACACACAACGATTGTTAAATGATCATCACAATAACTCTAGTTAACAACCATCACCATGTGTAGTTACAGAAATTTATTTTTCCTGTGATAACAACAGACTCTTGCAACCACCAATATCTTTAATCTGTGAGCTTGGTTTTTGGTTTTATTTTTTAAGGTTCCACATATAAGTAATATTCTATATTATTTGTCTTTCTCTGCCTGACTTATTTCACTTAGCATAATGCTGCCAAGATCCATCCATGTTGTCACAAATAGTAACATTTCATTTTTTATGGTTGAATAACATTCCATTGTATGTATGTATGTATATATATATATATATATATATATATATATATATATATATATAGCCAGTTTTCTTTCTCCATTCACCCCCACTGATGAACCAATTCCATTGTTTCTATATCTTGGCTACCATAATTAATGTTGCAATGAACATGGGGGTGTATATCTTTTGCAGTTCTTCAGATACTCAGAAGTGGAATTGCTGGGTTATATGCTAGTTCTCTTTTAAATTTTTTGAGAGAGCTCCGTACTGTTTTCCATAGTAGCTGCACCAATTTACATTCCAACAATGGTATGCAAGGATTTCTTCTTCTCCACACTCCCATCAATACTTATTTCTTGTCTTTTTGATGTAGCCATTTTATCAGGTGTGAGGTGTGATATCTCGTTGTAGTTTTGATTTCCACTTCCCTGCTGATTAAGGATGGTGAGCATCTATTCATGTATCTATTAGTCATCTGTATGTCTTCTTTGGAAAATATCTATTTAGATCCTCTGCTCATTTTTTAATCAATTATAATTTTTTTTTTAATTTTGCTATTGAGTTATACGAGTTCTTTATATACTTTGGATATTAACCTTTTATCGGATATATGATTTGCAAGTATTTTCTTATATTTAATAGGTTGTCTTTTCATTGTTGTTGGTGTCCATTGCTGGGCAGAAGATGATGTAGCCCCATCCTCACTTGTTTAGTTTTGCTTTTGTTGCCTTTGCTTTTGGTGTCAAATCCACCAAAATCATTGCAAAGACCAATGTCAAAGAGTTTACCTCTTATGTTTTCTTCTAGAAGTTTTATGGTCTTATATCTTACATTCGGGTCTTATATTTATGGTTTCAGGTCTTACATTAATCCATTTGAATAGATTTGTATGATGTAAGACAATGATCCAATTTCATTTTTTTTTTTTTTTTTTTTGCATGTGGCTGCTGAGTTTTCTCAACACCATTTTTTTTCCCCTCAAGATTTCTTTGGCTTTTTGGGGTCTTTTGTGGTTTATACAAATTTTAGGATTGTTTGTTCATTGGTATAATATACACTGAATACATTATTTAAAATGTTTTTTTTTGTTATTTTTTTAAAAATATTTTTGAATCTCTACAAACATTGCTCTATTGTACCTATAAAAGGTCTGTGGTCTATGTGATATTTATTCTTTTGTGGAGGGCTTAAATGCCTGGAAACGCTTTTCCTGTTTTTATGTCCTGTTCTTTTAAACAGCAAATCTAGATATTTATTTAAAAATAATTTTATTATGTTCTATTTTGAACAGTATTTATTTTCATTTATTGGTTTCTCTACCTTAAAGATGTCAATCATACCTACTTAATTTCTTTTCAATATCTAATAGCTTTTTATTAGATTGTTTTAGAATATTTGTTTTTATCTGCATTTTCTCAAGATTTTTTCTGTAATTTTTAAAAATTTAATTATGGTTTCTGATATTTCTACTTTAATGCTGTCCAGAGAAATTATGTTGGCCTTTTATCATTTAATTAAATCTATTTGTCTTTTTATACTATCTTTTATTCTTTTTTTTGAAATATTTTTTATTGAATTAAGTTTAATAAGATGTCATAATATGGGATAAAGTAGAGAATTTCTTTCTGTTCGTTGAGTGATGTTTTCTTCTAGGCAGAGTCCTTTGTCTATTACATATTTCCCCTCTTATTCACTTTCTCCCTTCCCCTTCCTTTCCTTCCTTCCTTCCTTCCTTTTTTCTTTTTTCCCCATACTTTATTTATGTATGAGTAGTATCATTCCTTTTCAGCTTCCCATGTTTGGAGAGTTCTTTCCAAAACTTCCATTTGATCTGATACAATACTGTCATATTTTAAATGTTTAATACTGACAATTGTATTTGAGACTTGTTTTCCTGCCTGAACTATAGCTTAAGAGTGATTATTTTTCTTCTGAGTAAACATAACTGTGTATCAGGAGAAAGTGTATAAAAGCCAAACTGGTATGATTGCTGCTGCTGTTATTGTTGTTGAAGTATCTGGTTCCCACTTGTGAGATAGTTAAATATATTCTGTACCAAGTATAAAAGTTAAACACATTCCGGGCTAAGATTTACTTTACATAGTTAGAGGGCATATATCATTTCATGAAGGGATACCTTCAATGTTTCAGTTTCATTATTTGTATGACAAAACATCTACTTTATTTTCCTTTACTTCATTTATCCTCACCTCATTCCCAATATGCATTTCTTTACTCCCCAGTTGAAAGGATAGCAAGGGTGCCCCGACAGTTAAACTCTTTCCACATTTGGGGATTTTGTTAATTCATCGGTATTACTCTCAGGAAGTATGAAAATTATTAAGAGTCATTTGTTTTCAGAACATTCCATTTCTTTTATTGTTTTGTTTCTTAGTTTGGTCTATGGGTTTGATTTTGTTTCTGTTTTCTTCTCGATGTTGTTGCGATTTGCCTTTGCCCTGTTTTTCATTGGTTGTTGTAGGAGAAAGATTTTCTGATATGGCTTCAATTGGCCATCTTAACCTGGATGTCTCTATTTACCTGCATTTGAAGTGTAGCTTTGGAAAGAAAACCTTATGTTAAATAAACCCAATGCAGTACTTCAGATTGCTCTTCAAGGCAAACCAATCTTGTCTACAAAATATTTCAACTAGGATTATAGTTAAGGCATATATACATATATATATAATACATGTAATATATATTTATGTTATATATATATATATGAAAAATAAACATAAAATTGTCCATTATCTTATCCTTGTGGTAATTGTGATGTCTTACTTTACTACATTATAGTTGCTATAGCTATGGAGCTTTTATTTAGATAAAAATTATTATGTAATTCAGTAATCTCTTAATGAGAGTAGTTTTTAGGATTTTTTAGTCTCTTTTTCTGTTTGCTATAATTTCATTCAAATGAGAAATGGAAATAAAATACATGCAGACATTTGCCAACTTCTAGATTTCTTTCATACAAATCAGATAAAGTGAAATATAATTTTCCTTATATTTCAAGAGAACTTTTAAAAATGGCATCAGTACACATTTTTCCCATTGTTTTGCTACTTAAATTTATAAAAACCGTTTTGAATATAGTCCTTGAAATTGTAATATAAGAAACATTCCTACATTAATTTTAGGAAAATCAACAAGAGGCTCTAACAGCTGTCTCCATCCCTTACTCCATTTTAGCTCAGTGGGGCATCTTGTTAGTTTTCTTTCTATAGTTGCAAATGCTAAAGCGATCAGTGATAATTTTAGAAAAGCTAACAATGTCTGGAGGTGTCAGCATTCTCAGTAGCAATTTGGACTGAAAGGTAGTATATACTATATATATATAAGAGAGATCTGAACCTTTTCAAACTTCGGGTGATACAATGTTAGAATTAAGCACAGTTTTGTTCAGTGGGAAGGTATGGGTTATGAAAGAATAGCCATTTACTTTTCCAATTCAATAAATCTTCAAAAAACTTTAAAAGCAGGGTCAGGTAAGCTTTTTAACCTCAAGGAGTTAATCCAAAGTAACGCTTGAACTCTTCAGTTTAGCTAGACTGGAAAAACTGGGCCAGGTTGTTAAATATAGAAATAAAAGACCATAAGAAATCAAGAAAAAGTGTATTTGTCCCAAGGAATAGACGACTGATTGTAAAGTACGAAAAAAAATTTCATGAAGTAGTATGTGAAAGGGTGAATTGCAAAAGACATTCTTAGAGCTTTTCAGAATTAACGGTTTAAAAAATAGCTGAAGCAATTTGAATAGTACATATTAAATTTATTTTTAATTCCAAAGAAATGTTCTAAAAAAATGTTTAAAGCCCACAAACTGAAAATGTCCTGCCACTGGAAGTAGTCTCCCACAGTTCATGTATCAGTGAATCAGCCACTTAACTGGCCACATGGCTCTAAACTGCTGGTTAGCTCTATAGCAGAATGGAGATGTTTTGCTGTCCTAGTGGGTTACGGACTGAATGTGTATGTTCCCCCCAAATCCATATTTTAAAACTCTAATCCCCAATGTGATGGTATTAGGGGTAGGGTCTTTGGAAGGTAATTAGGTTTAATCGAGATCATGAGGGTGGGGTTTCCATAATGGTATTTGCACCTACATAAGAAAAGACCAAGGAGCTTATTCTCATTCCCTCTCCCTCTCCCCCTCTCCTTCTCCCTCTTTCTCTCTGTCATGTGAAGATTCAGTAAGAAGGCAGTCATTTGCAAACCAGAAAGAGAACTCTCACCAAGAACCAAATCAGCCAGCACCTTGATCTTGGACTTCTCAGTTTCCAAAACTGTCAGAAATAGATATTTGTTATTTAAGTCGGCCAGTCTATGCTCTTTTGTTATAGTTGCTTGAACTGACATACATAGCTGCATAGTTTTCTAGGATAAGTATCAAGCAGTTATGCATTTTTGATGGATTAAGTAATTCCTAAGGTAAGATAAGCAAAACCTAAAAACATTAAGTAGTTATTTCATTATTCACAGTTGGTAAATAATGAATGCCTTGAAGGGAGAGTTCAGATGAGGTCCTGGTATTGATTTTAAATAACAATTCCAGACAATGCAGATGACATGAAAATGTGCAAGGACATTTCACAGGGTAAATGAAGAATGAAAGAATAGTGAAAATGAGAACAGGGTGTGCTGATCCAAAAATTTTGCATTGGATGTCTATGGGATGCAAATAGCAAGGCTGCTGTCTTACATGGCATGCAATAGAGAGCTGTACTATCTAATTCACTGTTCTATGTGTCTTTGGTTCACCCAGTAACATTATTGGTAATTACAAGGAGAAAGCATCTCTTGCATTATGAAAATCCAGGCTCTGGCAAAAAGGCCCCTGTCATGATCCAACCTGGTTCATCCTGACGACAGACCAGTGCCAGTGTAGGAAGAGCTTTTGTATTCTGAATCAGTGGTTTCTTCTCATGCCTGCTATGTATAGAGAGTGTTCTGCCTAATTGCACATTTACCAGTGTAGCTCAAAAATTAACAAGAATATCAAATTTCTGTTGGTTAACCTCAACCTGGGTCTATAGGAAAAAAAAAAAAAAAACACTTTTAAATCACCATTCCTACAGATTCTTGCTGCAATTAATTTATTCATTTCTTTCCCTCAGATATTATAAGTGAATCTTCTAACTCAAGAACTTCTGAAATGTAGAAAATGTGCTCCTTCTAAATAGGTGTTTTTTAGGGCACTATGAATTGCTAGAAATAATTCGTAGTCACTGTAAGTCAACAGCTGCAGATCCCAGTGGGTTTTCCATTATTACCTTTTGTTTTTCCTATGTGACACAAACCTCAAGGACTCATTGAAGGTCATGTCAGTGAGTTTCAGAGTTGTGTAAATGCTACTTCTAGTCACATTTCCTAAACTTATTTTTGTTGGCTTTTGTCTTCTCCAGCTGCCCACTCTAGTACCACACATACACCACAGCTCACAATTCTATTTTCTCTGCACAAAGGGCTGTAGTCAGTTGGGTGCTCTAGACTGAGAAATTCCCAAGACAAGGATACTATGTTATTCACTTCTGTATCACTAGCTTCCATATTAGTATCTGTGTTGTAGGAGGTACACCAAGAAACAAATAAGTAAAGTAACCATGTATTGAATAAATCGATGAAAATATGGGGAAGGAGAGAATGGGGACCAAGTCAGGAAGTCAGAAAAGACTTCCTCGAGAAAGCAAAGCTTGAACTGAGATCTGAAAGAAAGTGGGAATTAGCTAAGTAAAACAAAGAAGGGAGAGAAAATAAAGAATTTTCTGTCCATTAAACTGAGACCAAAATATTCTTAGACAATCTCATAGAGTTGAAGATGGAGTCATTCTTCATAATATGATGAAATGGGCGATGGGCTTTAGTGCTAACCTGTGGATATATATCGTGTTCTCTAACTCTCAGCTCACTCTTATTGCATCTCTCTTCTAATAACAGTGCTTTTGTACTCAAGTTCCAATTCTAGATATGTTTTCTTCTCTCCAGTTTGACAAGCGCAATTGTAGCACTAGATTTCTATCTGTATTACTATCCTGAATTCCAGTAAAATGTCTCCAATAAACTGAAGTTGAACTAACTCTCTTTTGGCTTTGCCATTCTCTCCGTCTCTAAGGTAGATTCCCATGAATGGATTCTGCTACCTACCTATACAACTGCAGATATAATTAGGTACCTATTTACACATATATTTTCACCATACAAACACTGATTTTCTGACACTCTTCTCTGATTACCAATTTCTTGATTAAACTCCCTCCTGCATTTCTGATTATGATGTTCACTTGAATGAAGTCCATAGATTTCTTCTTTAGGGACTCTGCCAGGCCCAGTTGATGGAACTTAAGCTATTTGCTAGGCTATAGCTCCTAAACACACATTCTGTGCCTTCAGTGAGCCCAGTGTGTATAAAATCATCTTACCTCACTGACACTCCTGCTGCGAATAAGTCACCATTGATTTTGAACAGCCACCATATATGATAATCATCACCACAGGCTATAGGATACCAACTGTCCATACTTCCTCTGGAGTTCTGAGTACCCAGGACTCCTGAGGATGGGAGTTATGCTAAAATGGCATAATCATGTACATATATGACCTTACAGATTAAAGAAAAAAAGAGGTGAAAGAAAGAAAAGGTTTATATATTGCTCTGACCAAAAACTTAAATTCCTAACCACAGATGGCAGGTTAATTCTAGATATATCTCTGGTTCTTTTTACAATAAGAATCTTCCTGAGTGGCAAAACTAAAAATTGAACACCTTCTATTCAAAAGTAGCCCATATTTAAATTTTATTTCAATATACACATGTGTATTTATTGTGAACCTTGTTTTAGGTACCAAGGATAACAAAGATGAATTAAATGAAGTACACTTGTATATGCCTTCAGAAAATTTACTATTCAAGTAGAAAATCTGATAATTTTGTACACACATATGGAATTTTAAAATGTAAGTCTGACTACAGATAAACAGTGGGAGAGGTAAATAGTGCTATGGAAAAAGAGAGAAAAGGACCAAGGCAGGACATGAGGAAGGACTTTCCTGAGAAAATGCAGCTTAAACTGAGATCTGAAGAAAAGTGGAAAGTAACTGAAGAAGGAAAGGCATAAAAATATTTAGGAGAGAAGTAGCAAGCAGAAAGGCCATCTGACAGCATTGAAAATTATGATGGAAGGCTGTAATTTCTGGATAACAAAGTGTCAAATAAAGTATAGTTCAAAATAAAGCTACAGCATACATAGAAATATGCATGCAGGGCCTGGTTTGCTGTATTTAGAAGATTTTTCTTAATCCAAGGATCACTGGAAAGGCATTAAAAGGATTTTAAGCATGCAATTTTCCTTTTGAAAAGATTACTTCAACTGCTCCCTGAGCAATGCATTAAAACTTCTATATATCCAACATGGTGGAGTAGATATTGTAAATATCCTCCAAAGTAAGTATGAAAGTAAAACATAGCCGAACTTATGGAAAGAAATAAAAATGTTAGGTTTTAAAAAAATAGCAAGGGAATTAAAAATCAGTGTGGCAAACTTACAATGATGATATAGCTCTCTGGAGATATTTCTTGCTCTCTATAACTTATAGGTCAGATTTTAATAACTTGTTTGGGGAAAAGAGAGAAGATAAAGCCTCATGTCTTTGCAAGGGGTGGATCTGACAATGATACTTTATATAAAGGAAGGACATTAGAAAGACAACATCATGTTGAAAGGGTAGTGTAGTTAAGAATAAAAATCTGTCTATTTTTTTTTAATTGGCCTATTTTTAAGGGAGAAAACTAGATCATTGTTCCATCTATAGGAGGTCCTGGTTGAACATGAACAATACTGCTGTCAGAATTTACAACTGCAGACCAGACCTACTATGAGCTTAACATTCAATTTCACATTACCTTAATGAAACAGGAAATTTTAAACATGGAAGTGACCTTAAACTGATTACTTATTTGTAGCCATCTGTACAAATGGAAGTAACAACTCCAAATTCTTTCTATAGATTCCTATATTGTTATAGTCTTCATATTCTTTTCTCTCACACACACATGTGCACACACACATGCACATATGTGCACACACAAACAGTACTCTCCTAAGCATTAAGTGTGAAATCCAAAATTAAAAAACACAAAAGTAACTAACCATCTCAATTATAAGTAAGCAGAAAAAAACCATACAGACACACACACACACACACACACACACACACACACCACAATGTAAATTATTATATTTAGTTTTTCGGAAAATAGAGTACATTTCATTTATGAGCAAGACGAAAAGCATACTATCATTTAAAACAACATTTTAGAAAAAGTAAATAGCTATTATTCAAGCGATACTCATGAATTATTAAAATACTAAGTATTCAAAATTTAAGATAGAAAAAAGCGTCACACAAATGTTATCCAAAAGAGAGCTGGCATACAAATATAATAATGTGGATTAAAAAAAAAATCACAAGAACATAGTCATCCTCACATTAAAGCCTCAAAATATGTAATCATAATATGACAGAATCCACCACAAAATTGATAAATATTTTATATGTGGAGGCTTTATCATAACTCTCAGTTATTGACAGATAATACATACAAATAATTGTCCTGGGAACAAATCATTTGAAGAACCCAAGTAAAAAGAATAAACTAAGAATATATTTAACTCTTTAAATCAATAATTAGTGATAGTATATTTTTTTCCCAATACCTATAGAGTATTTGATTAAATGGAGCATGCAGTAAGCAGTAAATCAGTTCTTAAAAATATTCAACAAATTAGTGGTAGTAAGAACTTATTTGCTGAATACAGCAAACTAATCCAGAACTTAACCTAAATAATAATACATATTCTAAAAATTGATGAGCTTGAAAATGAAATTAATTTTAATACCTTATGGTTCAATGAAGAAATATAAAAAAGTGCTCCATATCAAATTGCCCTGAATTTATATTTTTACCTTTCAGCTATCACAAACCTCCCACTATAATCCAATGTTTAAGCTGTATGAAAGCATATATAAATATACATATGTATGTAGTATACACCATACAAATATACATATGTATGTATGTACACCATACCACACACATACTACACCTACGCATTTGAAAATCTTACAAATTTACCAAGGCAGAATATGAGTGTCCAAGATTCTGAAGAGATGAGGGACTCATTTAAGTGAGCCCAACATTCCAAGCTGCTTTTCCCCGTAAAGAATTTTCTGATTCTTAAGCATTGCACTAGGGGAGGCTAAGCAGCTGTCATGAGGTAGAATTTCTCACTCCTGCATATCAACCCCAGCTCCACGTTGCAGAAACTCTATTCCAGGCAAGAATGGCCGAAAGACCATTGTTTCTATTCACCACCCAGCCTCTTCACTCATAACATGGAAACTTTCCCCAAGCATAGAAGGTGGAGAATACTGGGTTCCAATTACCCTTGCTTGAGCTTATTCAGAGGATGGAGGCCCCCTTCCACAATATATAAAACATGAAGACCAGAGGCTACCACCCTGCCCATTACCCTATTTGTAAAGCAGTAATATTATTTTGAGAGACTTGAAGCACTATTTGCATCCGAGCTCTGGAGAAATGGTGTAGAAAACTTACCAAGAAGGAGAGGCAGACCACTAAAACAGAGGGCTATGAAGCTCTTTCCAAGGGATCAGTGTTGATTTGAGATGGCAGAAGAAAGAATCAACAAACTTGAAGACAGGTTGAAACAGATCATATAGTCTTAGGAACAGAGATGAAACAAATAAATAAAGATAAAGAAAGCTTCAGAGAAATGTAGAACACATTTAAGTGCAATGACTTACATGTAATGAGAATGCCAGAGTGGAGGAGTGAGAGAAATGTAAAGAAAAGTTATTCGAAGATATGATGGCTGAGAAACATTGACATGCAAATACAAGAAGCTCAGTGAACTCTAAGCAGAATGATAAATGCAAAGGGATTAACACAGAGACACATCCTACTAAACATATTATAAGCCAATGGCAAAGAGAAAATCTTGAAAGAAGAAAAAAACGATCCAGTAAGACTAACAGCTAACTTATCAGAAACAATGAAGGCCAGAACACAGTGGGAGATAAATATATTCAAAGAGTTGAGGATGAGGGAATTGTCAATCAAGAATCTTATATCCAACAAAATTATCTTTAAAAAAGTAAAAAGAAAATGAAGACACTCCTAAATTTATAAGAAAAAGTAAACCCGAAAGATTTTATTGCTAAGAGACCCACCTTAAAAAAAATACTAAAAGAAGTTTCAGTCATTCCAAGTCTTCTTATCTGATTTAAAAAGTAACTATATAATATATGTCTATAATTATATTGTTGGGACTATAACGTATGAATATTTAATGTATTTGACAATAACAGCACAGAAGATGTGGATGAAAGTAATGCTGTATTTTAGTAAAAAAAATGACATGACATTAATACTGGAATGCATAGGAAAAAGTGAAGAGAACAGAAAATAATAAAGAAGATAACAACAAAATATATAAATATCTACTCTCTTTTTTTCCCCCCTTTAACCCACTTCCCATTTGCCCTGAGAATACTTGCTGGTGGTGCTTGCAGCTGCAGAATTTACCTTGAGATAACTCATGGATTATAGTCCTAACCTTACCCCCAAAGTTTGCCACAAAATATTACTTTTATTATTATTTTACCATCTAATATGTTGATGTCTTTGGAAACAAATGACATCATTCTATTTATAACATTTTGTTTTTAGTAGTGGTATATCCATTTACAAAATATTGTAATTCTCGATTGCTGAAAATGTCAAATCCTAGAAAACTTAGCATATATATACATAATGTTAACATTGTTCTCAAACAGTTGTTAGCCAAATATTCATTTGATGAATATGATTTATGTATACATTTCTGTTACATTAGTATTACAGACAAATTCTGTTTAGAAATAACTCCAGGAATAGAATTTACATTTTATTACTACATTGAAAACCAGTCAGACTTGCTTGAGCCTCAAAGAGTGTGTTTATGTGAAATTAAATTAACACTGGCAGCAAGCTACATTTTTCTTTTTTAGGAATGAGAACTGTGTTAAAAGACATAATTATATATAGTAAAATGATAACAATGTATTGTTATGTTTGTAATATAGCAATATGTACTGTAAAATAGCACAAAAAAGGGGGAATGGAAATGAAGCTATTTAGGAAAATACCTCTATCACTGGACTGAGTTTGTATAAATCTGAAGTAGATTTTGATGAGTGTAATGTAAATATTAAGAAAAAAACCCTAAGCAAGAATTTTAAATAATTAAAAATATGTAGTGAAAAAAATTAATAAAGGCAGTATTGTTAACATTATTAATGTTAAGTATTAATTAATAATGTAAACTACAATAATAAACTACTTAATTTGAAAGTGTTCACTTAGTGGAAAATAAAGCAATGAAGGAAGAACAGAGAGACAAGAAAGACATAAGACATGAAAAACAAACAACAAAATGGCAGATGTAAATATATCAGTAAAAGATTAAATAAGATTATTATATAATTTCAACCAAATGGAAGAAATTTAAATGGCTGCATCCAAAAACAAGATAAAAAATATGTTATCTTCAGTAGACATACTTTAGATTAAGAAATACAAAAGGGGAAAAGTAAAAGGATGGAGAAAAATGTATCATGTAAACATCAAGCATAAAAAAAGCTTGAGTGACTATGCTAATATGTGACAAAATAAATTTTAAAACAGAATTAATAATACTAGAGATAAAGAAGAAAACTTTATAAAATGAAAAGAGGTTATATATCATGAAAATATAATAATTTTTAACACATGCAACTGATAACAGATTTTCAAAATGTATGAAGCAAAATCCTACAGAATTCAAGAAAAAAAACAATAATTCAACAGTAATAGTTGGTGACGACACTCTATTTTCAATAATAAAGAGACAAAAGATCAATAAGAGAAGACTTGAACAACACTGTAAATCAATGAAAACACTCCACCAAATAAAGCAGAATTCATATACTTTGAAATCATACAAAGTCTATTCTCTGTTCATTTAAAATAAAATTAGAAATGACTAACAAAAAGAAAATTGGAAAATTCACCACTTTGTAAAAATTAAACTACATATTCCTAAGTAACCAGTAAACAAAGAAATCAAAGCAAATTGGAAAACACTTTGTTATGAATTAAAATGAAAATAGAGCATACCAAAATATATGAGATGTAGCTAAGGTAATGCTTAGAGGAAAATTTATATCTGTAAATACCTATAAGAAAAATGAAAAAGATCCCAAATCATTGTTTGCCACCTTAAGGCATTGTTTAGAAGGAACAACCCTAAAGCAAGTAAAATGAAGGAAATAATAAAGATTATGGCAAAAAGTAATGAAATAGAGAATAGGCAAACTAGAAAAAAATCAACTAAACCAGAAGTTGATTCTTTGAAAATATAAACAAAATCTACAACCTTAGCTAGATTGGCAAGTAAAAGAGAATAGAAGACCAAATTACTAGAGCCAGAAAAAAAAAGAGGGGAATATAACTATTAACCTGACAAAAATAAAAGTGATCACAAGATAATACAATGGTCAGGAAATTGACTAAATTTATAGAAACAAGAAAACTACTAAAACTGACTAAAGAATAAATAAATACTCTTAATAGATCATATAATGCATGAACAGACTGAATTGCAATTTAGAAAAATCCACTATGAAAAGCCAAGGCCCCGATATTTAATGAATTCTCCAAAAACATTTAATGATAAATTTATACCAATTCTTCATAAATTCTCCCCCAAATTAGAAAAAATAACACTTCTCAATTTATTCTGTAAGGTCATTATTTTCTGACAGCAAAACCAGACAAAGATGTCATAAGAAGAGAAAATTACAGAACAATATCTCGTTTGAATATAGACTCTAAAATCTTCAATAGAATACTAAAAAACTGAATCTAGAAGTATATCAAATGGATTATATACCATGACCAACTGAATTTACTCCATTGTCACAAGGTTGGTTTAACAATGAGAATCAATTAATGAACAATACCATATAAATAGAATAAAGGACAAAAATCACTTAATGATCATCTTAATAGATACAGAAAAGCAATTTGCAAAATCCAACATCCTTTATGATTTTAGAAAAATAATTCAACAAATTAAGAAGAGAATTGTTTTGAACTGATAAACTTCATCTACCAAAAAACCCATAAGTAATATAAAACTTGATGGTAAAAAACTGAATGTTTTCCCCCTAACATCAGGAACAAGATAAGAATATCTGATTTTATCATCTCTTTTCAACATTATACTGATGATTTTAGCCAGAATCATTAGGCAAAAAATAAATAAATAAAAGGAAAACAGATTTGAAAGTAAGAAGTAAAAGTATCTCTACATTCAGAGGAAATGATCTTGTATACAGAGAATCCTAAAGAATCCACTACAATATACTACTTACCATACTGATCCTAGTTGTTACTATAAGTAAGAAACAAGTTCAGCGATATTGCAGGGTACAAGGTCAACATACAAAATAATCAACTGTATTTCCATACACCAGTAAAGAACAAAATGAAAAAAAAATTTAAATAACACCAAAAAGAATAAAATATTTAGGAAAAATTTAACAAAATAGTTACAAACTTGTTTTCTAAAAATTAAAAAAATTATTGAAAAAATTAATGACATCTAGACAAATGTGAATAGAAATTAAATGGATAATTACTTTAAATGTATAATATACTGAATAACTCAAGAAAACAGATCTATAATTGTTAAAGTATTTAAATTCATAATTGAAAATATTTTAATGAAATATAGTGTAAAATTTTTTAAAACTGAAATTGGCTAAACAAATGAACATTAATGGAAAAGATAAGGCCAATTTCAGAAAAAAATAAAACCAAGATCCCTATGCAATTCATATTGTGATATTAGTATAGACTTGATATCATAAGCAAAAATTATGGTATAAGACAAATTTTTGTGACTCAATTATGAATTTAAAATATAAATATCAATACTTTAATAGTATAAAAACAAAAACTTGCCAACCTGAAACAGTTAATATATTAAAAAGTTTATGATTAAATATGGTCTATCCAAGAGGTTCATGGACTGTTTTATGTTAGAATATTATATCCATCACAATATAAATATATAAAAACAACGCTCAACCTAAGAATAAGAGTACATTAAACCCAAAATGATATTATTTCATAATCAAGATGGGTAGATTCAAATATCAAAGTTTTATTGATAACCTAGGTTATGGGATAATGAGAACTCAAATATTACGGGTGGAAGTATAAATTAGTATAGTATCATTACACTTTTGAAAAATTCTGGTAAAATTAAAGATTTGCATATTTTGGGACCAAAGCAATTCCACTCTAAATTTAATATCACCAAAGATAGTTTCCAAAAGTTATGAAATTTTATATATAATATCAAAAAAGTATAAGTGTCTACCAACAGAATTAATAAATTGTTATATTTCCAAATAATTTAATAATTATACATTAATCATAATAAATGAACTAGAAGAATATATGTTGTTCCACTTACAGTGGTTTCACAATTTAGCACTCCAATACTAAGTAAGTAAAACAACCATTTATTATGCTCTTGGTTTTCATTGGGCAGAATTCAGGCAAAGCATATGGGAAATGGTTTCTCTCTTCTCCGTCTTCTCTGAGGCCTCAATGGTAGAGTAGAAGGCTGGGGATCATCACTCAAAGACATGCTCATGCTGAAGTCCACTGACTGGCTGTCGGCTGATCCTCTCAGATTGCAGCTCTCCACGAAGTCTCTCCATGAGTCTCTCCACATGGACTAGTTTGGGTTCTTCATTTCATAGTGTGATTTCTCTTGAGCAAGAATCTTAAAATTGAGAGTACAATGAAAATTGAATCCTTCTTGTGATCTACTTCAGAAGTCACAGAGCATCACTTCTGCTATATTCTATTGGTCAAAGTAATCAAATCTCCCATCCAGTTGCGAGGGGAGGGAACTCCCAGACATCTCTCAGGAGGTGTCTTCTCTGTATTCTCTGAGGCCGCAGTGGTAGAATAGAAGGCTGGGGATCATCACACAAAGGCATGCTCATGCTGAAGTCCCCTGAGGTGGGCTGTCAGTCACATGGTAGGCACATATTCGATGGCAAAGATTGTCATAGTCATTTAGAAAAATAAAGTCTGCTGAACATCTCAATTAGCACCATGACATTTTTGAGTGGAAAAAGCAAGGTGCAATACAGTAGAATTCTATTTATGTAGAATGTTTAAGTGTAATGTATAGTATATAAACATGTTTGCAGATGTTTAAAAATGCATGCATATATTTAAAAGACAAAGAAATGCAATAGAAATAATCAACACAAAATTCAAGAAAGATGTTTTCTTTGGGAATGTTGGAGGGAGAAGTATGTAATTGTGAGGGAATACACGAGAAGCACCATAGTAATATGTTATAGTAATTTGTTTCATTTCTTAAGATGGGTAACACGGGTGTTCATCATAGCATATTATTATATGTGGAAGATTAAATTCAAAGGACTTTAAATTTAACTAGATATGGGATATTATGGAAAAGAAAATGCCAAAGATGCATTCTAAATATAGAACTTACAGAGGTGATTAGATGGTAACAGTCTTTCAAAGGTACACAGATATTATAAAGGAGAAATATAAAGTCATCAATAGCAGATTTATAGTTAGACATAAGGCTCTTGGGTCAGCCTTCTTTTACATCAATATGATTCTACAAAGAAATCATAAAAATCCCAGAAATCATTTTGGAATTTAAAAAGCTTCTGGTTCAATAACATCATGTGATCATCAAGGTGACTTAGCAAAATTCTCGCTCTACTGGGCATTTGAAAGAAAGTAAAGGTTAGGTATTCCTTTAAAAGTGTTTCATTTACAACATAGCCAGTATTTATGCACATGTCTGACTCTGAAAGTCCCTGAATAGCGTGATGCTGAAAATTGTACCTCTAGGGATCATTTCCTTTTGGTAGAGCTCTTGAAATTTTCTTTTAAAAGAAGACTTTTCTTTTAAACTGCAGAGACTCATGGGTGAAACAAACCTAAATGTGGTGATTGTTTATCTACATGAAGGTCACAATGGAAGACACCCAAGAGTAAGATCACAGAGGAATGGGCCTCAGTGGGAAAGAACTGAGAATGCAGGTCGGCGGAAAAAGAAAGGGCACAGAGTTAGAAAAGAGGAACACATAAAGAACATGGTTTTGTTTCTAAACATTTTTTACAGCTTTTCTAAAGGGAGATTACGCTTGGCAGCTTTACCGTGGAATCAACATACATGGCTACTGGCATCTAACATTGCCAGTTCAAATACATAAAATTGACCCTAGTGGTATGGAAGATGACATTTTAAAAAAGTATTTATTAGAGTAAAAACATTGGTTAAAGAGGATTTTTTCTGGAAATATGTTTCAAGCAATATATATACACTGAGAAAATTACTCATGGAATTGATGCAAAGATGTATGAACAATAGTGTTGCTTTATAAATCAAAAAGAGAAAAATAAAACAAGGTTCAGATTCTATTATGTAGGTCAGATGCCTAGTATTAATTGGTTTCAAAGGGGTTTATGCTTAAAAATAGAATTCATCATACATAGAAAAGACAGATATTTGTTCTGTTTACATGTAAACTGGGATAGTTTCATTTCTCTTAGGTGTAAAAAGAGATAAGTAAGGCGTGCAAAAAAAAGAGAGAGATTCTCAAGCTGTCTTTTTCTTTTTATTTATTTTTCATTTATTTTAGCCTGATAAAAAGAAAAAGAAAAATTCCATAGTCACAAGTGATCAATAAAATAGCCATAAAAGAAGACTTTTGGATAGAGATAGTCCTTGAGTAATAATTTTTGTCTTTTGAAATATATCTCAGAGTGAAAATGTTTAGTCATTGAAGTCTGACTCCTGAGAAACAAAATCGAGGAAGCTCAGGTTCTTTCACTCCCACAGAAAGATAACCCACATCTTCAGTTTTATAGATTTTACACTTCCAAAAAAATTATATGTGAAAAAGTTTGTATGTTTGTACCTTATGTATGACTCTTCCCTTTTATGCAGGTTTTTCTAAGGAAATATTGGCTGGAAATCCTTTCTACATTGATTTTTTTGGGGGGATATATTAAACTCCCCTTTTAAGTCTTAATAATAATATTAACATATGATCCTTGAGAGAGTCATTTGAGAAGAAAATGTAAGCATATTTTTTATTGGTGGGTTGTGGGAGTTCATTCTTCTCCATCACTGATATATTATTGTCTGAATCTTTTTTAGTATGCCACTGTTTGTATTTTCTAAGATAAACTGAGAAATGTCATCTTGTATTATTCACTAATACACTGATTCTAACTAACATACATCAGTTCTCAGACATGGATCTCTGCTGTGGCCTGTCAACATCAGAATTCTTATGCCAAAGTACTGAAGGCCAGATCTTAGATCCAGATAAATTCATATTTTAGGGAGCCATTTTGAGGTGAGCCAGCAATCTCTCCTGGCAAAACTCTGACCTCACCATAAGTAATTTCTTCAAAAGTTAAAAGAGAACAATTAAAATAAAGAATTAAACTTCTCCTTTAATATGATTATACTTTAAAAAAATGTTAGTGGATGAGGAAACACATTACTGTAGAGCTGTTACTGATCCATGCAGGCATTTTCCCACATAGTACTAATTATACTTGCTATGCCAGTTAGTCTTCTGCCCAGCCATTGCTGTTGTTCTTCTCATTATTTTTAATAGTTGGTTCCAAGGTAATGCATTGTAGAAATTTATTTTAACACAAAACATAGGATACTTCGAATCATATTTTTTTAAGTCTATAGGACATAGTATATTATATCAAGAGAATATGTCAAATCTGGATTCACCTAAATCATGGAGTTGGAAGCTGAACTAGAGGGCACTTTTAAAACATTTTCCCAATTTATACGGTTTAAAAACATGGCAATGATTTAGCAAGCATACATGTTTCCAGGCCCCCTGTCTACACTCGAGAAAATCTACTTTCTCAAGGAGGTCAGAATGCCCTGGTAAATGTTACCTGCCAATTGCTGGGCATTTAGGAAAGACAAACAGGAAAGTCACAGAAAATGACCCAGGCATAGGCCCTTTGCCTGTCAAAAAAGGCAAGACAAGGATTAAAAATAAAACATACATCATGTAAGGTCAAGAACTCCTGTTGTGCTAAGAACTTTTGAAGTCTGGAAATACCAGAGGCTTAAGTTATCTAGGATGGGGATGAAAGTCCTGATCCAACATCATTAACGTGACACTCTACCCATGACCTGAGCTCCCATAAGTTGTTGTGTTCAGTTAAACCAGGCCTAGAAGGGCAGGCAAGGCCAGAGAAAATGACACTCATTCAATTTAAACATAATTTAATTCTCTGAAGACTTTTTAAATATGTTCTTGGAATCAACATCTTAAAGAACTTACTGAATGCTGCTATTTGGGGAAAATAAAATTGTTGCCATTATTATTTCCTGTGTGAATTCAAGGATCTAAGAACCAGGTGAGGTATCTTTTGGCTCTTCAACCATGTAGTAAAATCAAAGTGTGGATGAAATTGGTGAAACAGTTCTAAAATATTCTGTGTCCATGTGTTTTAATATGTGCTACCAACACCTACTTTGTAGTAAAAAAATCTGGTTTGGTATATCTATTTCTACTCTAATATATGGACCTAGTGTTAGATGGACATCTAAACACCATCTCCACCATTGTTACCTCGGACTACTCATCTTGTTCAGAGCATGTTGGAAAGTTACAAGAAGAGACTACAGGAAGTACAAAGTGTACCCTGAACAAACACCACATTCCGGTGAATCCAAAATTATCCCTAATTCTGTATAAAATGCTGCCATCGTAGTCTGTCTTTACAAAGCAGTATGATCTGAGATATGTTCACAGGCACAAAGTAGGTTGTGATTAGCCAGAAGTCACCTAGAAGAGAGAAATGGTTAGAATCTTGAACTTCGTGAAGATATATTTTACTTGCAATAGGGAGTAGAAGTTCCATTCTAGGAAAATTTAATAAACTATAGTTTAATAAATGAAGAGGAAGTCCAATGATTCCAAAGATCAAAATATAAAGAAAAATAAGAATCATCCTGAGAGTGGGGCATAGTGGTGACAAAATATTAGGTATGCTCTCTACCTCACTTCTAAGACAGATCCCAGATGTTTTCATACTTATTTACATTGAGATCAAAGTCATACATCTTAAATGACCAATTCAGTGAGTTCTAGCAAATGTGTACATCCACTGACTAACACCCCAATTAAGATATAAAATATTTCCATCACCAAAGGTTCCTCAGGCAGTTTTCTAAAGCCCACAGCTACCACCCTAGGCCACAAAAGTTCTGATTTCTATCACCACAGATAGTTTTACCAGTTGTACAACTCATACAAATTTATTTTATGTCTGTACACTTTTGTGTCTGGCTTCTTTTTTATGATATAGTTATCTGAGAGCCATCCCTGTTGTTGAATGTATCAATACTTGTTTTTCTCTTATTGCTAAGCAATATTTCATTATATAAATATTCCCTATCTATCCATCCAGTTTATTGATGTTAAGAAATAAAATGGGATAAGATTTTACCCTACTTGCAAGCAAATAAATTAGCCTGACAAGGCATGAAACTCCTGGGTCAGACATAAAAGATTTTATTACTCATGGCAGAACAAGTAGCGTGAACTTTATATTTGTATCAGTTTCTCCTGACCCACTTCCAAGTCCCATGGGTATGATCTGGAGGCTGAGCCAAGGTGTATTCTGTATACTCAATGGGTTTATGTCACAGCTGGGATATCCCAGCTTAGGAACTCCTAATCTTTAAAAGGGATTGGGGATAAATCTACTCAGTCTTTGCTTTGGAGAAATATTATCTTTATTATCCAAAACAGGTAACAGATCTGTCCTCTGCCCCAGAGTGAGACACTATCTCTGTATTCCAAGACTGTTTTTTATACAAACATCCTTGAAAAACCATCCAGAACAAAAACTGATATAAGACAGATAGAAAAACCATGGAGAACTGTTTATCTATATCCACTGAAGCACATTTTAGTTGTTTCTAGTTTTGGATTTTATGTAAGTTCTTTAGGATGTTCCATGCAACCAAGCATGTCATGTGTGAATAAAAAGTTTTATTTTTTCTATAAAATTTTTATTTCCTCATTTATTTTTTCCTTGCCAATTATAATATTACAATAGCAAGGTACACTATTAGATAGATTTAGAACTGACATTTCATTGTTCTCAATATCAGTATAAATGTTTAATATTTTACCATGTTTGATGGTAGCTGTATATTTTTCATATGTGCACTTTATAAATGGAGAAACTTCTATCTTAGCTTGTTTCATATTTTTATGATGAATAGATGTTGAATAGATGTTAAATTTTGTCAAAGGCACTTTCTGCATTCATTAGAATGATTATGTATCTTTATCCTTTATTAACATGAATCACGGTAATTTTTGAATGTTAAACCTCCTTACATTTTTAAAATAAATCATGCTTGAACATGACATATTATCTATTGTTTATATTGTTGTATTTAGATGCTATTATTTCATTAAGAATTTTTCAGCTTTTTTCTTGATGGTTATTGGTCTTTAATTTCATTTTCTTGTAATATCTATGTCAGGTTTATAACCAGAATAATGATGGTCTCCTGAAATGTACTGATAAGTGTTCCCTCTTCTTTTATATTCTGAAAAAGTTTAAGAGGGGGGTAAGATTAGGTATATTTCTTTCTTAGCTATTAGAAATAACTTAGCAATAATATTAGCTGGATGTAAAATTTTATTTGCATTTTATTAAAATTTTAATTTCTTTAATAGGGTTTTGAATTTTCTATTTCTTCTTTTGTCAGTTTTGTCAAAATAAAACATTTAAATGTTTTTTCAAAGAATTTGACCATTTCATTAATGTTTTCAAATTTACTAGACTAGAGTTGTTCATAATATTAATTTATTATATTTTTTATATCTTTGTAACCTGTTTTTGACAGTCCTATAATTCCTGATGTTGATGGTTTGTGTTTTCTCACTCATTGTCTTTATCAGTTTTGTTAGGTATTTATCAATTTCATTAACCTTTGTATAGAACCAGAAGCTAAGTTAATTCCCCTATTGTTTGTTTGCTTGTTTTTCTTCATTATGTTCTTGAATATAGTCAACTGATCTTTGAAAAGGAAAAGGAGCAAAGGCAAAACAATGACGCAAAGATAGTCTTTTTTAAATTAAAACATTTGAAATATAACATTGTGTAAATTTAAGCTACAGACTGGGAGAAAATATTTTCAAATATATATGATAAAGGACTGTTATTCTAAATTAGAAAGGCTGAATAATAAGAAAATGAACATCCCGATAAAAAAAAAAAAAATGGACAAAAGATCTCAACAGAAATCTCACCAAAGAAGACATACAGATGGAATAGGACAAGAGAAGATGCTCTACATTAAAGCCATTAGGGAAATGCAGATTAAAACAACAAGATATCATTACACACCCATGAAAATGGCTGAAATCTAAAACGACAACAAATGTGGCCAAGTATGTGGAACAATGGGAACTCTCATTCATTGCTGGTAAGAATGCAAAATGTGCAGCCACCTTGGAAAATAGTTTAGTGGTTTCTTATAAAACTAAACATATTCTCACTATATGATCTAGCAATTATGTTCCATGGTACTTATCCAAAAATGTTCAAAATTTATATCCATACAATAACTTGCTCACAAATATTTATAGAAGCTTTATTCATAACAGCCAAAACTTGGAAACAATCAAGATGTCCTTCAGTAGGTAAATGAATAAACCGTGGTCCATCCTGACAATGCAATATCATTCAGTGCCAAAAATAAATGAACTAACAAGCCATAAAAGATATGAGGGAACTCAAATGCATGTTACTAAGGGAAAGAAGCCATTCTGAAAAAGGCTGCATACTGTGTGATTCTACCATACAATATCATAAAAAAAGTCAAAATCATGGAAACAGTGAAATGATCAGTGGTTGCCAGTGGTTAGGGGATGGGGGTGGAAGGGTGAGATGCATAAGTGGAACACAGATGATTTTTAAGACAGTGAAAATAATCTGTACGATACTATAATGATGGATACATGTCATTGTACATTTGTTCAAAACCATAGAATGCACAACACTGAGAATGAATCTTAATGTAGATGATGGACTTTGGATGATTATGATGTGTAAATGTCGATTCATAAATGTACCACTCTTGTGGGAGATGTGATAACGGGGAAGGATATGCATGTGCGAGGCAGAGAGTATATGCAAATTTTTATACCTTCCTCTTTATTTTACTAAAACCTAAAACTGCTCTAAGAATACATTTTTAAAAAGACAAACATACTTTTTCCATTTCTATAAGTGGCCACATTGAATTATATTATTTAAAGATATATACAGAGATTTAAAATTTTCCAAAAAAATCAAAAGAATCACAAAAATCAATATAGCATTTATCTGTAGTAGAGAAATAAGAAATTTTAAAGAAAAGCCTCAAAAGAGAGGTTATTGGATACTTGTATGTTCTTTTTCTTGCTCTGACTGTTGATTACATGGCTGTTTGCTTTATAAGTCTTATTCAAACTGTACATATTTGTCTGCATATATGCTATATATTACAATAAAAAAGAAAACTGCAGCACAAAGTAGCTGATAGCATACTGATACATCATTATATTTTATAACTGAGGTGCTTTATATTATGCTTTCCAAAATGCCATTCTGAAAACATACTATCAAATTTAAATGCAGAAGCGATAATGATAAAATTGTGCAATAGCTGACCCAGCTCTCATTTTATTACTTTTTCCATAGCTTAGATATGAAGCCTGTGATTAACTATAACAGAGTAAAATGGGGTGTGTGGCACTTAAAAAGAAGAAACATCTCTATGGGCCCTATTTCATCTCTTTTTAGTGAAGTGCTTATTTCTTATGAACAAACAAATGCAGAGTGTGATAAACTATGAAGTTCCTGGCATAAAAAAAAACTAACATTAGCTCAGTCATAGAATGCTTTATCAGATATGTGTTTAATTTTCCTACCTGAAAGAATGACTTGATAGAAGACTATGTTGTAACACCAGAATTCATTAGTATCATGTAGAGATAAGTGGACCCACTAGTAAGATGAGAGACAGTTAAATATAACTGAAAGTATCACAAGGTTCTTACATAAATCCTTAAGTTTTCATATCTTACTCTTTGTAACACATAATTTAGGTGTGATATTCTTAATTGACTAAAGGTATACCTCTTATTTTACCTATCATTTTTTATTTCATCCCCAGTCACTTTGCTGACAAGAGTTGATCCATCTACTTTCTATTTATATCCTTACTTTCTAAAACCCATAAAAAACTGCACATTATGTTTTATAACTAGGACTTCTTTTTTTCTTATGAGGCTGTATTTTATGCATTAGATATTTCATATTTACGCATAGTATAATACATATTATGATAAATAGTATATTACACATCCACCTATTACACTGACAATGGTTCAGGTACTGAGGATACATAACACAGGACATATAAGGCTTTGTCTTTCAGAGGATGAGACAAAAAATAGGCAGTGAATTAAAAAATATTTGTATAACAGATAATTATAATTCAATTAAGAATATAGAACATAGAAATATGATTATGAGGCCTGTGAAATTACCTTGGTTATGAGAATTGAATATCTAAACTAATATTTAAAGTTAATATTTAAAGATGCAAATTATGCACAAGTCTAAGGGATCAGCTACTATGGAAGCTCTAGAGCAGTGGTCCCAACCTTTTTGGCACTAGGAATCAGTGCTCCTGTGGGACTCTAATGCCTGATGATCTAAGGTGGAGCTGAGGTGGTGATGCTAGTTAGTGCTGGGGAGTGACTGCAAATGCAGGTGAAGCTTTGCTCGCTAGCACACCACTCACTTCCTGCTATGCCACCCGGTTCCTAACAGGCCACTGACCAGTACCGGTCTACAGCCCAGAGGTTGGGGACCCCTGCTCTAGAGAGAAGAGTGATTTTGGCATGTTCTAGATACCAGAAGACCAGAGAGGCTGGAATTAGTAAAGGAGAGAACATTAAGAAATAACATGGGAATAGGCAAGACTTGTAGTTGGAATCACACTGGGGAGTTGCTAAGGCTGGCAACGCTTAACTTTTGAGTTGAATGAAATCTTAGAGAAACAACAAAGAAAACAACAGGTATAGCTTGCTCCTGCTGACAATTTCTTTTTGCCCTAGTCTGTAAGGATGATCTGTGCCACTTCCCTTACTTCTCTAGGCTCAGACAACCTGACCTACTTTGGTTTTTTTTTACAGGTTACCTGTACTAGGTTTTAAGTCAGTATATGTGAGACCCATGCATACTAATTGTTACACTGGAAACCTCTTAAATCTCTCATAAATACAGTATACTTGGTTGCTCTAGTCATAAACCTATACATTGATCTCTATGTATCAAAAGCTCGAGAACTTTAGACATCTAATCTAAAGGAAGGACCAGTGGAAAGTCTGTATGCATGTCTAGGCATTTAAATTGTTGTCTTTCATAGAAATGCTACATCCCTGAACTGAAGGGTAGATATCTTTCATCTTTCCTGCAGGGTTTATAACATTCAGATGTGTTTGCTATATAAATTAAAATAAATAGGAGTTCCAACTCATGCTAGGTGTAGATTCTACAGTCAGAATAAAATGTAAACACATACACGAGACTACACTGTTATTACTCTCTGTCTACAACTCCCAACCACCATGTAGGACACTGACTCCAACTCTTGATGTTCTTGATAGGTTACTTCCAACACTACACCAATCTCTGCTGCTTCAATGATATCTTTTGTTACTTTATCACTGACTTCCTCTCTCACTTATGCCTTTAATCTATTTTTTCATGATTACTTTCTCTTTCATTTGGCTTTCAAATAAATCTTTAGATGCTGTCTCTCTGAAGGTTATTGAAAGTTATCTTGCCTTTTCTTTATCATCAAATTTATTAGAAGAAAAATCACTGTTCCCTGCTCTCACTTTTTTAGCTTTACTTAATACAAACTGAGTTCTGCTATGCTACTATACTGAAACTTGAATTTCCATGTTATGAGTAATTTCCTAAACTTCTATTCCAAAGATGTAGTCTCAAGTCCTTCCATTCTGTTTTCCTCTGCTTCCTTCTTAAAACTTTCCTGCTTCACTTATAGGACACTATTTAGCTTTACCTCCCATTTGATTAACCACTTTTTCACGGCCTGTCTCTTTCATAAGCCCATCCCTTCAATGTAGGTATTCTCCAGGGCTCAGCACTCAGCCCGTACTTCTTGTAATTGTCTCCAACAACACCTCTATCCAAATGGCACCCAAATTTGTATCTTTAATCTATAAAACTTCTAGAACCAAATAAAATGTCCACTGGTTAGCTCTTTCTGAATACTAAATATTCTGTAACATTGAATACAAATACTATACATGACGTTCAGAAACAAGTCTAACATTAAATTTGTTATCTTTATCTCAAAACCCATCCTCCTTCTGTATTCTGTATATAGCATAATGCCACCGCTATCTATATATTCACCCAAACAAAAATCACAAGATCAACTTTTACCATTTCTTCTTTTTTTACCTCTCCATCAACAGAATAACAATTTCTAATGTGTTTGTCTCCACAATGACTTTCATGTCCAAACAGTCTATTTCTATTTTTCCTACTTTTACTTATGACAATTTATATTTAATTCCTGGATTATTGCAACATATTTCTAGTTTTTTAAATTTTCTTTGCATTTTTAATAGTCATCTTCTGTTCAAAGTTGTCTTTTCTAAAAATAATATATTTAGAAATTCTACAATCTGCTTAAAATGATGAGTCTGCATTATTTGCAGGATAATGTATCTGATAGTACAGCCATTTTGCAGTTAGAGTCCAGTTTTTACTCCAACCTCTTTTTTTAAACCTGTAATTCCTATGTTAAATCATAGTCTCTAACCACTGAGGCATGTGTACAGTTCCTCAAGAATGCCAAGAAGTTTCAAGAATGAAATAGGGAAAGATTATCTCTTACTTTTAGAATTCTCATGATCTATGGTTCATGACTTGGAATATATTCTTCCAATTGTTTCTGAAGGCCTTATTCTCTTGAGTTTCAGACCATATTTCAATGATTTGCACTTGGATGTTGATCCAATAGTTGTTCTTGGAAATAATAAAAGGATTAGAAAAGCTTTACCTTGTATTTTCTAATAGAACAAAAATGGATGAAAAAGGATATTTTTAAAAGAGTAAGTGGGGCATTTGCTATCAGGTCAAACTATTTTAAAAAATAATCATTTGATCAGAAATCTCCTAATGAAATACATTATTACATTTATTTCTAAAACTCTGTCATTCTACTCATCAGCATTTCTTTAATATTCACATTCTTCTCAGACATTATCATTACAGGATCATGTTTCCAACATTAACATCTGAAATTTTCAAATATTCTCATGCAAGGTTATAAGATCTTCTAAAGTAAACAATTGGTCTATGCTGTTGAGTTCTCAATTTAAACCTCAATGATGATGATGGCAATACTTTTATTAACTTGGAGGTATTGAGCTCTGCTTCTGATTTTGTTGCTCTTAAATTTTACTGAGCCAGTTACTTCTAGTTTCTATGTAGAGAGCTAGGTACTTTTTACATACTGCACTAACCCTTTGAGGCCACTTTACTTGATAGCACCATAATGCACTGTAACATTTACTGAACTTGTAGACTACTTAGCCCATTTCCCCAGTATAGTTTCTATGAAAGCCTGCTGTGACTGGTTTTGCAGCCAACAATACCATCTTACTCATTCCAATTCATGTAAGTAAACTGCAAAGTAGACTACAGTATACATACTACATTTCCCTTATCACTAACGAGCATTAACTATTATAGACTCACAACTCTTGTTCATTTAGATATGTGTACATATTACTTTTATTTTATTCCAGCTCATTTTGATTATTTCTAGGACTTCTCTCTTTGAGGTGGGTTGGAAACAACTGTAATTGTTAGAGGAAGTAAAAAAGAATCAAAGTTGTTCTTTTATTTCATCAAGCTTAGATTACTTCACAATGTGGCTTTATAAATCAGTATAATGGTTTTGTTCAATGTTCAACATTAAATGTGATAATCTAAAACTATGTCTTACGTAGATCCCATAGTGTCACTGAATCTACACGTTTTTATCTGGGAGGTGTTTAGTTCTTCATTTACCATCACCTGAGGCATTCTTTCCCACTTCTCTCCCACAGTTTTCCTGGTAGGGAAAGACAGGCACTAACCAAAAATTTGGGATAGAAACTGAAAACCAATCTGCTTTTTACCTGCGAGTTTAGGGAAAATAACAGAAAGGTTTTTTTTTTTTTTTTTTTTTCATTCTAATATGTTGATAAATAACCCTTAAAATGGCTAGAGCAGGTCAAGATGAGTAGGTGCCAAACAAATGGCAGTAAAAACTGACCTCCCATAGTGTCTTCATGTCAGTGTATTCAATTACCTCGCATTTCTAGGACTAGTAATAAACATATTTGATATTTTCCCCATGTCTATTTGACTACTAGAAGAATTAAATTATTGGAATTTTAGATTTTGCTGTAAAACAGCAGAGAGATCATTTGCCACTCTAGAATATTTTGTCCAAACTTTTAACGAAATATCGCAGAAGAGAATAAGCACATACTCACTGCTTCTTAGTTTTTATGCTATAAATGTTCTATGTCGAATTTGAAAATGTTGGCAACTCACTCCAGTTAACTTTATCATGAGTTCACCAACCTCCCATGATTTCAAAATGGATTTTTTCCAGTCAATTTATACAATACAGAAAAACTCCAGGTACCACAATCTAACAATAATACTAGCAATATCACCTTTTGTTTATTTGTAACTTAACCTGTAGATGTATTCCTTTCTAGCTTAATAATATATAACAAAAATGAATGTCATCTAAATATATTTATTTAATATTATTGCTTTAATTTTAATGTGAGAAAATAAAATATATATAAAGTAATGAGTTGTGAATTTTAATACTGATCCTAGGACTCCAGGATGAGTAAGTCAAATAAGGTTGGTATTACTCATTTTCCTTCTTTTATTTTCTTTTGCTATAGCACACAGTTCAATAAGTTTTGACCATGTACACACCTGTGCAACCACAGCCCTATTTAAGATGTGGGAGTTATCCATCAACACAAAAAGATCTTCATGGCTTTTCCTATTCAATCTCCTTCCATCTAAGGCCACCACTGATCTTATTTCTGTCACATAGATTAGTTTTGCCAATTTTCAAACAGCAAAAAAGTGGAATCGTACAGTAAACAGTCTTCTATATCTGATTTCTTTTGTTAAATGTAATGTTTTTGAAATTTATCCATGTATTCGTTCATTTCTTTTTCCTTTGTTAAATGTATATATCCATTGTATGAACATACCACTATTTGAATATCCATTCTCGTATGCATGAGCAGTTGTGTGACAATATTTAATAAAGTTAAATAGATGTGTACCCAATGACCATCAGGTTATATTTCCATACATTTAATTAAGAAGAATAAAAGCATATGTTCGAAAACTAATTACATAGGAATGTTCATAGCGCCTTTACTTATAACAATATCATAATAAATTATTGATTCTCAGGTGGAATCAGCTCTTTAGAAAACAAAAAAGAAGCAATGCACTCTAAAACAAAAGTTTAGTAGATTTTGAGAAAATTTTAAATTTTCTGAATCTTATCAATCAAAGATTCTCTAAAATATCAATCAACATTTTCTATTGGAGTGTATCACTTTAACATTGGCAAAATCTATTATATAATTGTGTTCTGTTCACCAAATTAATCAACATATAATATACTTCTGATTCTTACCATTTTAAATAAAAGTATTGTGTGTTTTCCTGTTCATAAACACATTTCTGCATCACTGAATGATTTTTAAGTTAAACAATTAACAGATTTTGCAGGAAAGGTAAAAGCAGATTTTATTGAAAATGGGTGGATTATTGGCAAATTATTATTGGAAAGCCTTCATCAAACTATCTCCAAACCAGTAGAAATTACATCCTTTCTACTCTTGTTAAGTACTTGTTAAGTATTTCTTATTTTCATTAATGAAGATAATATGCGGTGGAAATTTTAAATCCCTTTACTTATTAATGCTGGTATTTATATTTTATGCAAATATTAAATTCTATTCATGCCTTTTACACATTTTATTAGATGTTTAATGTTTTATGAAACATAAAATATCTTCTCAGGCATGCCCTGTTCATGGTCTTTTTATAGCTTTGCCTGGTTTTAACATTTTCAAATGGAATAACAGTGATATATGGTTACAGTATTTCTGTGAACTCTAGTTTTAAACAGCATGATATTTTAAGATGTATCCATGTTGATTCAGTTGGTTATGGTTCATTTTTTAATGCTGAATTTTATTCCATTGTATGAATATGCCCAAATGGATTTTTTATTCTATTATTAACAATGCCTGGATGGATTCAAAATTCTGTATTTAAAAAAAAGCTGCTACAAACTATCAATTCAGTATTTCTTAGTGCTCATGTGCATGACTCTCATTAGGTAAGTTTATCTTACTCTTTTTAGGACATCTTTTATTAAATAGCTTTATTAAAATATAATAGACAATTAGTTGCTCATATTTACAGTGTACAATTCAATGAGTATTTTTTTCAATTTTAGTTGGCATACAATAATAAGTTTAATGAAATAAGTCCTCACTTTAATGTAGTTGAATATTTACTAGACTTTTATTTGTAGTTTGCATTTCTGTGCCTTGCCCAAGAAATCCTTATCTGAAATTCTCCTTTTGTTTAAGATATACGGTCATGCCATAAAAACAACATAGATCAACTTAAAATCATGTTTGTAAGGACATTGGGGAGCTACTGATATGAAGAAATATAAAAGCACCAACATAAAAAGAGATGATAATTTCCAACGTGAGTCCTATTTAATTTGACATTTACTCTAAAACTTTTGTAAGTGATGCAGTGATATTGCTATAATGATTGACATGCAGACTGATAGCACAGAAACATATAACTCATAAGTAGAATTACAGATATACAGCAACTTAGGTTTTTGCCAAAGGTACCCATACAATTTAATAAAGTTCTTTTCCATAAAGTGTGCTAGAAAGATTGGATATCAATATAAAATAAATAATCTTAAATCTAGTCTTATTACTAAAAAGTTACTACTACTTACTTTTTTACTAAAATGTTAATTAGAGAAGGATCATAGACCTAAATGTGAAGGCTAAAATTGTAAAGGTTCATGAGGAAAATATAGAATAATTTCTCTATGACTTTGGAGTGAACAAAGATTCCTTGGGAAAGACTCAAAATATAATAAACACAAAAAATGTTATATTTCACCAGAATTAAAATTATTTGGTCATCTTTAGCCAATAAGAAAATGAAAAGGCAATCAACAAACTACGAATGTTGTTTTCAATGCATGCATATATAGCAAATGATTTCTAAGTTATTTAAAGTGCATGCACAAATCAATAAGAAATATACAAAGTAATAAAATTAGATAGAAGATTTAAGTAAGCAGTTCACAAAATTAAAAATCTAAATGACCAATAAGCATATGAAAAGTCTTTTTGTCATTAAAACCAAAATAAACTATGACTAAACACTCATCAGAATTTAATTTAAAAAGAAAGAAAATGTTAAGTTTTGGCAATGATGAGATTCAATGTAACTTTTACACATGGCAGGAAGATAGGTAAATGGGAATCCTGGCATTGATAGCTGTTTACCAGTTTACAATAAAGTTAACCATACCTGGCCTATTAACCATCAATTTGAATCTTAGGTATATATCTAAGGATATGGGTATATATATATATCCACAAGAAAAGGAATGCACAGTATGTTCACAGCACCTTTATTTAAAAGGGCCACAAAATATGGGTAGCTTCAAAATGATGGAAATATGGGTTACCAATTCAAGAGATATTAAAAGGATACTAAAAGAACATTATTAACAAAGTTAAACAAATAAATTAAAAACCATAAACAAAAGTTACAAATTCCTTGAAAAACAGAACTACCAAATCTCTCTTAAGAAACAGATAACTTCAACTCCAGGCCTAGATGGCTTCACTGGAGAAGTCTACCAATCATTTAAGGATGAAATACTACAATTCTTCATAAATGGTTCCAGAAAATTGAAGAAAAAGGACTTCTTTCCAAGTCATTGTATGCAGCCCAACCAGACAAAAACATTCATTTCAAAAAATGAAACTAATGATCATTTTCTCTGATGAAAGTAGATGCAGCAAATCTAACTACAATTTTAGCAAATTGAAAAATATTTTAAAAGGAAAATTCATCAGGACCAAGTGTGACTTTTCCCCTAAAATGCAGGGTTGGTTTAACATTTAGAAATGAAAATCAGTGAATGTAGTCACAATATAAACAATGTAAAAAAGAAAAAAAAAGACTATCTCAAAAAAAAAAAATATTTGACAAATTCAGATATCATTTGTGATTAAAAAAAAGTTCTCAACAAATTAGTGCACATCTATGGAAACTCTACGATTAACATCATACTTAATGGTGGATTTTTCATCACTGTTAGTAAGGTTTCTACACTGTTATGTTATCAAGGACATCCCCTAACTTTAATTTCAGAACTTCTGTAGTTTCACTTCCTAAGTTTAAGTTCATTACACTCTCATCCATTTGGGGTTTTTAGTAAAGTATGAAATAAAATATTATTCTAATTTTATCTTCTTCCAAATACGTATAAGAGTTACAACAAATTATTAAACAGTTCATCTTTTCTCCACTAATGTCACATGCCACCACTATTATACACTGAATTTCCATATGCACTTGGATATGTTGCTTCAGTTTTCATTGTGCTGTATTGAACTATCTGGCTATTTGTTCATTAGTACCACATTGTTTAATTGTATGTTTATAATATACTTTTATGAGTGGTGGTGGCGTGCACACATTTTATTTTTCAGAATTTTCCTCAATATTCTTGCTTTTTGTTATTATCTATAAGAATTTTAAACCAAACAAGTTGATATTTTGAAACATATTTTTGAAAAATTTGGTACTGAGCACATCTTTGCATTTATGTCAGTGCATGTTAATTGAGCTTATCAATATTCCTTAAAAACCTTAGAAATATCATGTTATCTTAGGAATATAACTTGTAAATGAGGGGAAAAAAGTTCCTTATCACATATGACATTATCAGTATATGTATGGGTCAGTTTGAACCAAACTACTTAAATGAAAACTCAGGTACTTGCCTTTGAAATTTGTGAACAGTTTCTTTCAGATTTGTGTGGCTTATTTGTCTTAACTAAAATCATTTTGCCTTTGAAATGAACCAGTGTTCAACTGAGTCTGCAGAGTTGTGCAAACTCTGGTTAAGATGTTTCTCTATATGCATTTTTGAGTAACAATTACTCTCACATTATGCATCATATTTCTGAAATATTTCTGATTTGGAATTATCTCACAGAAAATTCATGAATAAGTTTTTATTTTCACTGTTGCAATTGAATCCCACATTAATCTGGAAAATATCAAATGAATGACTTATTCACTAACAAAATGGCTTGCCTGAAAAGATGTTTGAGTCATTAACCTCATGATAAGTCTGTGATAACTCAGGAAATATTCTTTCTTTGAGTACCTCTTGCACATCATGGGAACAAACTACTTTGTTCTAAGTGATAACATTTTTAACTTTAATTGATAACTTTAGAATACCAAAAATGACAAAGTGATTGTGCTTTCCTGTTTTAGTTTTAATTCTTAAATATTACAATAGGTATTACCAAAGCTTAGATGGGCAATTTCAGAAGCATACATTGGGTTTTTATTTCTCTATTTAATTGAGAAGAACAAAACAAATAGTCTGGACGATGAGCAGATTTTAATGAGTAATTGCCTATTAGGTGTTCCCATTCACTGTTTAAATATAGACAAAAACTTTACATAGTGGTAAGCACTGATACTTTTAAAAATAAAATAGAAACTTAGTTAAATCAAATTCTATCACAGTACTTTATATTAATTATATCCTGTCACCAAAACATTTAATAATTCTCTTATGGCTAAAGACTTTAAAATAGGGATACTTATGGTGTTTTTTTTTTTTAAATATAATTAACAAACTTTCATTTTTAGAGCAGTTTTACATTTGCGGCAAAATTGAGAAGACAGTATAGAAAATTCTGATAAGCCCCCTTCCCAAATACATGCACAGTCTCTCCCATTTTTGACATCCCCCACCAGAGTGGTACATTTGCTACAATCAGTGAACTTACACTGATGGTCTTTAACACCTGAAGTCCACAGCTGACTGCAGTGATCACCTTTGGTGGTGTATATTCTGAGTTTGTACAAATGCATGATGACGTGTATCTACCACTGCAGTAACATACAGAGTGGTTTCTCTGCCTTTAAAATCCTCTTGCTCCAGCTATATATTCCTCCATACCTCTCCTAATCCCTGGCAATCACTGATTTTACTGTTTCCATAGTTTTATCTTCTCTAGAATGGCATGTGTAGTTGGAATCACATAGTATGCAGCCTTTTCAGATTGGCTTCTTTCCCTTAGTAACATGCATCTGAGTTTCCGTCATGTCTTTCTATGGCTTAATAGCTCTTTTTTATAATATTACAGAGTCTGGATGTATCATAGGTTATTTATTCATTCACCTACTGGACACCTTGGCTACTTCCAAGTTTTGGCAATTATGAATAAAGCTGCAATATATTCATGAACAGGTTTTATGTGGATATTTCAACCATTTTCAGTAAATATCAAGGAGCATAATTGCTGGAGTGTATGGTAAGAGTATTTTTAGTTTTATAAACAAACTGCCAAACTGTTTTCCAAAGTATACCATTATATACTCGCCCCAGGAATGAATGAGAGTTCCTACAACTTAACATGTTCAGCCACATGTGTTGTTGGTATTTTGGATTTGGGGCATTCTAATAGGTGTTTAGTGATATCTCATTGTTGCTTTCATTTCCATTTCTTTGATGACAAATGATGTGGATCATATTTTCATATGCTTATTTGCCATGCTTTGGCTAAGTGTCTGTTCAGATCTTTTGTCCGTGTTTTAATGAAGATGTTTGTTTACTTATTGTTCAGTTTTAAGAGTTCTTTACATATTTTAGATAATAGTTTATTTGATGTGTCTTTTGCAAATATTTCTTCCAGTCTGTAGCTTATCTTCTCATTCCCTTGACATTGTCCTTTGCAGAGAGGAAGTTTTTAATTTTAATGATCTAGATTATCAATGAATTATTTCAAGTGTTGTGCCTAAAAATCATCATGGTACCTAAAGTTATTTAGGTTTTCTCCTATATTTTAGAAAATTTATAGTTTCGCATTTTACATTAAGTACTATGATCCATTTTGAGTTAAACTTTGTGAAGGGTGTAAGATCCATTTTTACATAAGTATGTTTAGTTGTTCTAGAACCATATATTGAGACAACTGTATAAGCTCCATTGTAGCTTTATTCTTTTTAAACTCTTAAGAGAAAAATTTTTGTACAGATTTTAAATATTACTCCTGTTTTTCTGTGTTTCTTAATCTTCGATTTCCAGATTAATTTTATGGAAGCTTTTACCAGCCTCAAACACCTACTGAGCACCTACTATATAAAAATGATTCATTAATTCAATCTAAATTCAATAGGCATTCTTACAAAGAAAGACTGATAAAGTTTGGTTGACTAAGTTATCAAGGTATTGAAACTGCAGGGGCTAAAATGGACATGTGGGAGACAGGATAGGAAGGTAGTATCTGATGGGAGAGGAATTCTTACATGAGAGCCTTGTGGGAAAATGAGGATTGGTGGGTGAAGAGGACAGGGAGAACCTTAAAATTTAGGTTGCAAGTGTGGATTTGACAGAGCAGACAAAAGATACAGTAGTCTTATTTTCTGTACCAAAAGTTAGAATGCATTTCTTGACAAAGCATTTTTCTGTACTTCTCTTTTTTATTTTAAAATAACTATAGATTCAGAAGAAGCTGGAAAACATTTTATTTGAGGTTTTCTGTACCTTTTACCCAGTGCCACCTAAATGCTAACAATTTGCATAACTACAGTACAATAACAAAGTCAAAGACTGACGGTACAATCCACAGACTTTATTCAGATTTCACCTGGATTACACAGACTTGTGATTTTGTGTATCTGTTTGTGTTTACAATTTTATGTAATTTTGGCATTTAACTTATTCCTAAATTATTTTAATAATAATAATAACATTAATATTAGTTATTAATATTATTAATATTACTTATTATAAATACAAAAATCATTATACATTAATCTTTTAATACTCTATTTAGGACAAAATCCAAAATGTGGAAAGTTTGAATACAAAGTTATAAAAAATATTTAAGACTTTTCAGACATATTATTAAACTGCTCTTAAAACTTTTTGAACCAATTTACACATTCACTGGTGTGTTTGTAAACTACCATTTCCCATGCCACCTCCAACACACCAGAGTAGTAAAACGATATCCCATTGTCTAATCTGCTTTCCTGTTAATAGTAAGATGTGATTAGGACTTTTTTTTTTAACTGTTGGCTTGGATAATAACAAAAACAATTTAAATTTCTAGAGTTTTTGTATAATTCTAATACAAGGTAAGCAGGATAGATAATGTACTTGGTCCAAGATGGCCAAAATATCTAAAATTTTATATAGATTTCTGTTTGTTATGGATTTCAGCAATGAAAACATAATCTTCTCATGTATCTTAAGGATGAGCCAGTTAAATATGTATTTTTAAAGAGAACAGATATGTGTTTTTACAATGGTTATTGAACGCTTGATTGCTAATTTTATAATTATATATAGTTCACTAACATACAGGTAACATCCACTGATGGTCTAGTATATGTCAGAAACTGAGCTAACTGCTTTATGCACATCATTGCATTTAATCCTACAAGAACATTGTGAAGCATACGTTATTGTTAAAACCACTTACGATGAGGAAACTGAGCTTGGAATAGGTAGGTAACTTGCTAAGGTCACACAGGTATCAAGTATATGAGCTGGAAGTTAAAGCAAATCTGTACGACTCTAGATGTAATGCTTGAAAAGCACAGAATGTCAAGTACATTCATAAATTTAATAAACACCCTGTCCCACTTCCTGCCGATGAGCTTGCCCTCCCATCCTCTGATTATTATTACCACTTTTAATGTTTTGATATCAATAGAAGCCTTTAGATTTAAAGAGAGTTTTGGCTTAAAAAGAGGCGGATGGTTACTCTGCCACTGTGCTCCATCTAAAGGGGATCAGGGCCATAAACTGTTAAGGATTCCTTATCATATTTATTCGACATCCTCCCTACTTTCCCCCAATGTATATGTTGGTTCTCTGACTGTACCCAGTTGGCATCAGGTAACAAAATGTTACATTTTAAAAGGAGTTAAAGAATTACAACTAATTTAGCAGTCCTTAACCTTCCATGACTCATCACATAGAATTCTCTTTAATGGCTCATTCTTTTTAATGGCAGAAAAACTGAGATTTCAAGGAGCAGTCAGCATTACTTTATTCTGCCCGTACTCTGTTTAAGTATTGGTACATTTTCTACTGGCAGAAAGCAAAGGCTGACAGCAGAATATTTCAGGTTGTCACACTAGGCTTGCCCAATCACTGCACAATCTGATGGTAATTTTTGAAATGGAGAAAGTCAGGTTTGCCACTCTTATTTTTGCAGTTTCTGGGTTATTTTTTTAGCAGAGGAAGACTGTCAAGTGAGGCACTTTGTACATGTTTTTTCGTGGGTCCTGTGAGCTCCGCATCTGAACTTCTCAGATTTACCTAAAATACTATATTCCAAGACTGCTACAAAGAGAATGCTGTTGGTGTTGGTGACCCAGCTTGCTATCCACTGACCCATCCCTACATGGCCTAGAGAGGTGAGAAACTGTACTAGATAAGGGGAGTTACTTTTACGGTGAAACACAAATCTCTAACAAAGAAAAGCCAAGGGCAGCAAGAATGCCCCTTCTCTCTGCAGGGATGACCACTGTGTTCTCTTAGGAAATGATGGTGGGATGAAGACATGGCATGCAGAGACAAAAATGGAAACACTCATTTCATCTCTCCCCTCCCCTCCCTCTCTTTCTTTTTCCACGTTCTGGTAATGATGAGAAATCCTAGTAATTCACAATACTCAATTTGCACATTAAGCTAAACAATATCCAAAACAAAAATAATGTCCAAAAAAAACAGAGACCCTGTTGTTTTTCCTCTTAGTAATTTAAAAGAGGGGAACCAGCATACTCTCACCCTTCTTAAAATATTTCTAGGAACACTTTCAGTTATTCTGGCATCCCGACCCACTTATTTGTGTTCAGTCATTGATAAGTAACCATTCACATGGAAGGCAATTAAATTCTCAAGCCACCCATCTTTTCTGTGGGATCCTTTCAGTTATTTTTGCTCTAATTATTTGAAATAACCCAATTTTTAAAAGAAGGTCACTTTATATTTCCTTCTCTCTGCTTGATTTAATATTTTATCCCATTTATTGTAATTATGTGTTCTAGGCTAGAACACATACTAGCACTCTCATTCTATAAGAAGACACATAAAAGAAAAACAAAATGAGTGAAATTTGAAAAGAATCTATGAAGGAAGTAAAAATAAAATTGAGATTTCTTGATGTTCACCAAAATGGAAAATAACATATTTTAATAAAATTGATGCTTTAAGTCTAATAATATATGAATTCCTCATAGATATTAAAAATAAATAACTGTGCAATAAAAAGGTATGTATGAAGCCACCAGGCACTTAACTAGGCAACAATAAGAAAGTATTTCCTATATAAAAATTGTTATTTTCACAATCTCAAGTAATTTCTCTTTATTCTTACTAACCATAAGTTATCATCACACAAGGTTTTCCACTGCTTCATGCTGTTAGTGTTGTAGGTTAAAAAAAATGTGTTAGTAATCACCTCAGTGTTATCACTTTTGTTGATTCAGAGAAGCTAGTGATTTTAATTAGCAGGAGTCTGACTTAAAAAAAACAGTGTCTTCATTAACACTGGCTGAGAGCCTATCTAGTTATCATATTGTTTCTTTCATATCAAATGGATCATGTGGACTTGTATTTTCCAGTTTCTTTTATTTCCTCCCTGTACTTCTCATATATGCTTAATTCTTGTAACAGACTATATTCGATCTCTGTAAGGGAAAAATCTGCAGAGCTATACAAATCCCAAATTCAGATAAACCTTCCTAGGTTATAACCTTCCTAGGTTATAATTTCTATCATAAAAAACACAACCATATATATATATATATATATATATGTATATATATGTGTGTGTGTGTGTATGTGTATATGTATATATATGTGTGTATATACATATATATACACATATACATATATATGTGTATATGTATGTGTGTATATACATATATATACACACACATATATATATATATATAATTTTTTTTTAAGCGGAACTTCATATTGCTGAGTGAGCAAATACCTAAGTAATTTTTAAATATCAGTGCAGGATCATTTGACCCTAAGTGACTTGCTCCTTAACTCAGTATTCATAGTGTACTTTATTCACTTTGTGTTCCCTCTAAATGACAAATTACTGTATTATGGACTTTCTATGGATCACTGTCAAATATTTGAAACCCATAATTTAAATTTATTAACATCAAAGACCTACTGTGTAGCAAATGTAGGCACAATGGATTACCATGTCCTAAGAAAAACTTATTTAATGTTATTGCAATATTTAGCTCTGGTTGTAACAGTATATTAACCAAAAAATTATTACATTAAATTTTAATGTCCTATGTTGTTAAATAATAAAGCATCTAGTATATAATTATTTGCTAGTTTGAGATAGGATAGGTTTTTTATCTATTATTATAGTTTATGATGTCTAGAAACAATAGCTCCATTAGAAGAAACCCATATAGTCCCGTTTTATACAACAATGTATAGTTTTTCAATAAAATTTTAATTTGAATTCTGATCATGCATCAAGCTTACTAATTAATGCCAGTTTATGAAACAAGGGACAATTCTTGCTTTTAAGCAGCTTATAATCTTAAATACTGGTCTCATTTAAAGCTACCTTTTCCCCTTGACCAGCACAGATAATAAACATACTAAATTTACCCTCATTTAAGATCAGTTTATTCTAAGTGTTCATTTTCCCTGGAGATTAAACTATAGTATTTAATGGAGTGTTATGTTAGATAATTATGTAAAATAATATTTTAATAATGAAAAAAATATTAAGGATTATTTAGTCCTTTGCAGCCTAATATTCAGCAAAAAAATAAATGAAAGAATGGTAGCATTTTGCTGGACAATGTTGCTAAAAATCTTAGTTGATATTTTGCATTTCTTAATGCTAGACATTCTTCAGTAATATTAATTTATTAAGTTACATACAAAATGCTTATTTATTTATTGCGCTTGCTTAGTGAATCACGGACAAAAACAGTTAATCTATGTGTTATCAGAACTTAGAGAAATGCTTGTAATGTTTCATATGCTAATATATATCTTTTGTAGAAAGAACAAAAAAAAATTCTTATGCCATTTGACCTCTCTTGAACTTTGACAGCTGGCCATTTTTTTATTTCTTAAAAAAATTTCTATTTCCTTGGCTTTATGACACCATACTTTCCTTATTTCCTTTTTTTCTCAATTGCCTGTGTTGGTACTTCTTTCTTACCAAACTTTTAATTATTATTTAAGTCTTTTTCCTGGTACTCCTTTCTTTTTCTTAATTAATTAATTAATTTTTATGGTGACATTAGTTAACAAAACTGGTAAGTTTTAGCAGTACATTTTAACAGTAAAGCATACATATATTTATATAGTTAGATTTCTTTCTGTCACCACATATTTAACCCCTTTTATCCCATCTATATCCCCTCTCCCCCCACCCCTACCCTCTGGTAACCACTAGTCTATTGTCCCTATCCATGAGTCTCTGTTTGTTTGTCCTGTTCGTTTGTTGATTTTAGATTCTTCAGTAGCATGTTGTTTAATCTCCATGTATTTGTTGTTTGTCCCGCTTTCTTTTTATTTGATATTTCATCCCTAGGAACTCTTATCCATTCTCACAGCCTCAATTTTTACTATTTTATTTAATAATACCAAATTCAGAACCCTCTATACATCTAAGCGTTTTAATAAATGGCTTCACTGGATATAATAATATAAGCACTTACAAAAAAATCCAAAATAATATGCTTTCTCCATTAAAAACAATTGTGCTTCTAGCATTCACTAACTTAGTACCACTACTAGCTGTATAAGCCATAAACCAAGATTTTCCTAAAACATGCCTACATTACCTATATTTTATATCTACTTGATATTTAGTCTGTCATTAAGTTCTATTGACTCTCCTAAATAGTACTGAAATTAGCTCCCCTCTTATGCATCTATGCCAAACATCTTAACCCAAACTTTGCAAACTCTCCTGTGGATCACAGCAATTGGCTTTTAATTGAGCTACTGAAAATACCACATTTACCTCATGGTGAGAACATGGGTGATTTCTGAAATACTTAATAATCAGTATGGCATAGATAAAAACCAGTGAGAAATAAAGCCTCCCATAAATGACTGGCACAGTTGTACTAGAATAAATCAACACCAACTGTGATCGTATCACTCAACTCTGTACATAATCTTCTATTTATGGGATAAGTCTATAGTTACAGAAATTTTGTAGTGAAAACATTTCCCCATGTTATTTTGATAGGTAAAATGAATAGGTCTAGGAAGTTAGTTACAATTGAAATATATCATACTTAATTGTTTACATGTACAGAATCTGTCTCCCCTTACTAAATTCTCATTTCTCTGAAGGCAGAGACTCTCTCAGGCTGGTTGACCACGGTCATCTCATTTCCTAAAGCAGATCCTGACAGTAAGTCCACAGTAAATACTGACTTACTAAAATAATGTTTGACAAAATGAATAAATTATTATATGGACGAAGGTCAAAGTTCAATATAATAAGGATTGGTAGTAGCAACAAATCTATGAACCGGCTCATCGATTTTTTTATTCTGATCTCTCACTACTTTTCCCCTATTTCAATGTTTTAAACTTGTTAAGTTTCTAATAAACTCAATAACTTTACACACATTTTTATAATATAAATTATAACCTTCCTTCTGTTTGAATGATTAACTTCTAATCAGGCTTCCCATTTCATCTTAAATGTCACTTTCCTCCCCTGATCCCCTTTAGTTCTTTTATTTCCCTGTACCTTACTTTTGTTAGTTATCACAATTGTATTCAAATCCTTCTTTATGTAATTATTTTTAACAGCTATTATCTATCAGACAGAAAGCCTTATGAATAGTGTTTATCGCTTCTGTATCCTAGGTCTGTAGATAGTGTCTCGCAATTAGGAGTTCTCAATAAGTATTTGTTGAAAATTACATTCAAGAAATGTTATTTTCAGAATAAATATCTCATCTGCCCTGACATAGTTCCTAAAATAACAAAAATTAAACCAAATTTTATAGGTGTATATTTTTGAGAACTTCCATTTTTGACAAACTGGGGATGGGGATTTATTATAGAAACTTTTCTTGTACAAAACACAGACATTTGTACATATATAACTAAATGTACTTTAGACTGGTAAGAAACTGAGGGAGACCTACCAGTTCAGAAATTTTGAAAATGTATATATGCATGGAGGAACAAAAGCACTGAAGTTGACTTTTTGTCAAGGAGGGAACTATTATTAATCTATGAATGCACATAAGATATGAGAAAAATCCTGGAACTCAGTGTGAGGTAAGAGGCAAATCAGAGTATTATGGAACCAAAATAACTGAAAAACAATATTTTTAATGAGAGAACTAGAAGAAAAAGCTTGTCTCTGAATACAAATATTTTAGGGTAAAGCAGGAGATAAAATTAGTAGACAAAAATATGCCAAAAAGTATTGTGGATCACAGACTTTGCTCTGAGAATTTAATAATCAAAACAAAGAAATACAATAGGTTATATAATTCAGTTGGCTAACAAATAATTATATGTAAGTTGTTCAAAGGAATTAAAACTTTCTAAAACTGATGTATAAGATATAATCAAAAAATGAATTTTATAAGTCATAGCTAACACTTAAAAAGACATGTAGAGTGAGTGACAAGTGTAGCTTGCCTGATACCATAAAGCCAAACTTCTGTTAAAGCATACACGTAGCATATTTATAACAGTCTGATTTTACCAAATAATGATATTTATAGTATCTAAAGAAGTAAATTACCCAACAAATGGTCTTCCAAGAATATTATTGAAAAATATTGTGTAGTAACTAGAATAAAAAAGTCCATGCTATCAATTAAAAGAATATATATCTGACTTTACTGACAGCCAAGTAAAGGTCAAAACCATGCCTAACAGCTCATCTAAGCTTAGAGCAGTTGTTGAGGAAGAGTTGGGGAGCACGGCTGAGATTTCCTCAGAAAGGAACTCCACTGACAAATGGATAATTAAGGCCTCCAGTTTATCTGTTGGCTTTTTTTCCTTAGGGTAAGGTTACAATAATACTAACTTTAAAAAATGTTAAAATGCTACTCACACTTTGAATGACACATTTAGAGAACATGTAACCTACAAAAAGTACTGTCCAGGTTAGGTCCTTTAAAATAAACAGATTTTAAAAAGTACTCCCAGGTAATTGAATGGACTGATTTACTCTGTGGAGTTGTTAACTCTAAACTAAAGGACACCTACCAAAAATTATTTGACCTCTGGATACTTCATCTAAAATAATTATTAGTAACAGTAATTATGTAAAGTGCCAGTTATCTCTTCAAGTTATCCCTAATTTTTGACAATATGACACTGTCATCTCAGTTCAAGTGAATGCTTATACTCTTTGTTTTTTAAGGGGACAGAGAAGGATACTTAACTCATCCAAAAGCGATATTAAATCATTAGGGTTCATAAAAATAAAGGAGTTGATGAACACCCTTCTCTTCATTTCAAATGGAATTCAGCACATTAGGGAATCATTCCAATTGTCCCTGATTCTCATGGTATTATTAAGGTGATATTTAATTTCAGTATCAAAAGCCAGAAAGTTAATGTGAACTCACAATGGATTTTTGATCTCCTGGATTTTTTTTCAATCATTATTATAGTAAAATTAACAATGAAAATCTACCATGTATTGTATATCTTGCACCCATTTTGTAAAAGAGGAACCAGAGTATAAGGGACATCTTTATCAAGGTAGAGTCTGAAGGAAACACAGCTAGAAAGTGGCAGGTCCAGGAGCAGGTTCTATCCAGATCAAAATCCTGTGCTTTTCTCTATTCCTATGTCTGCCAACTCAAGACTTTATATAAGTAGGAGGACATCTGTGGGCAAATATATTATTTCGGTTAACAAAATTCCTACATGTTTCTAATTATATATTCTGATCTGTGCTGATTTCAAAATATTTTATGGAATTATTTAGTTTTCTATAGATAGCCCCATTTTGCAATATTTTTGGGATTATGGCAACATTAGTTCTGGCATCCTTTATGAAGTTACTATACTACAATTTTATGATTTTAGCTAAAGGAAGAACAAAACCATTAAATAAATTATTTTTGTCCTGAGAAATTATATAGGTCATCTTCATATGGATCTCCATCTCAATCACTACTGGTTGTGGCTGGCTGCTCTCTAAAATAAGTTGGCCTCTGTGAGATCTATCTTACTAGCCACTCTCTGTCTAAAAATGTGTTTCTTATGTTAGTGAATTTATTAAATAGGTGGTTTTATTGATAATGTCTTTCATGTTGAAGTTTATTCCATAAGTGACATTTCTCCCATTATTTCTAACACCCACCTTTATCCAGAGTGCTGGGACCTATCATGTACATGTGCATACTTGCTAATCTGTTCGAGTTTGCTCTGTTTTGTATTTGTTAATGTCTAAGACTATGGGATTTGCTTTTCCTCACAAAAAAGAAACAGTACAGGACTAGGATTTTACACTACATTTTGGATTGTGTCCTACCTGCTTAGTAGTCAAGCGAAAGTAAATGTTGAAAGAGGTGAGCCTCCAATATGTATAGTGAAAAATGTTTCAAACTGTGCCCCATGGGTCCCTATAAATTATATAAATAACTCACTTGTATGCGTTTTATATGTTTTCTCATATATAACAAGCATTCATTTCTTTCAGCAATAAGACACTACATAAATGTATAAATATATACATAAATTTTAAGATATCAATACTACTCTGCTTTTATAGATGAAAAAAATAAAACTCAGAGAAATTAAGCAACTTTCCCAAAGTCACAAAGATAATCAGTCTTGGATCCAGGAATATAATCCATGACCATTTTACTCCAAAGCTTCAAGATAAATAATAATTGTCTTCAAAATAAAGCCTTAAACAGGGTTGTAGAAAGAATTAAAATAGAAAAGTCATAAAAATTTATTCAAAATAAAATTATGGTATTAATCCTGTATAAATGTTTATAAGTGTCACTGTAATCTACTTAATGATTTTGCAATTAGAGAAATAAGATGTCTAGAAAAATAAATGTTTTATAACAAAATATACTAGCTTCACAAAGTACAAATTGTCACCTGAGTTAATATTATTTTTTAAAATAGCTAGAGTAGTTTCATTAATATCAGACAAAGTAGGTTTCAGAGAAAATAATATTACTGGGAATAAAGAGGACGTTATCATAATAATAAAGGAATCAACTCATCAAGAAGACATAATAAGTCTAAATGTTTCAGAACATAATAATAAAGATACATAACACATGAAACAAAAATTGATAGAACGGCAAAGTTAACTAAACACATACACAATTACAGAGAAAATTTCAACACTACTATTTCAATAACTGATAGAATGAGTACAGAGAAAATCAATAAGGATATAGAAGATTGGAATTACATTATCAACCAACTTGACCTAACTGATGCTTATGAAACATCTCAACCAAAAGACATGAATTAAACTTATTTTTAAAGTGCATATAAGACATTTACCAAGAAAGACCATATTCTGAGTAATAAAACAATTTTCAAAAATAAGATGGCTGAATTTAAGAAGGTAGGAAAACATAGTCTCTTACCATAGCAGAATTAAACTAAACATAAATAAAAAGCATATCTGAAAAAACTCTAAAAAATTCCAAGTAACCCATGAGTCAAAGAAAACATAAAAAGGAAATTAGAAATTATTCCTATCAGAATGAAAATGTACATACAATTTATCAAAATTTGTAGGTAACAGCTAAAACAGTGCTTAAAGAAAACTGATATCACTAAATGCCTTTAGTATTGAACAAGAAGTATTTCAAATCAATTACCTAAACTTCTCCAATAAGAAACAAACAAAAAAGTAGAGTATTAAGACAATAAAGCAGAAGCCAGGAAACAATAGTAATCAGAGCAAAAATTAATGAAATAAAAAAAGAAAAATAGAGAAAATCAATGAAAGTAGAAATTGGCTCATTGGGAAGATAAAGTTGATAAATCTCTGGCAGACTGAACATGAAAAATAAAGAGAAAGGACAAATATTAGGAGTAATACAATAAACAGGTTCTATACTACAGGTTCTACAGACTTAAAAGAATAATAAGGGGATATGCAAAACAACTTTAAGCCATTAAGATTCCCCAGCTTAGATGGCATTGACAAAGTTCTTACAAGATCCAAACTACCAATGCCCATTCAAGAAAACAAAACAAAACAGAAAGCTGAATGGCTTTATATTTATTAATGAAATTGTGTTTGTATTTAAAAATGTTCCTTCTATCAAAAACACTCTAGGACCAGAAGTCTTTAAGATGAATTTAGCCAAAGAGATACCAGTTATACTTAAACTATTCTATAACATTAAAGAGGAGAGCATATTACCTAATACATTGACTATCAGAATTATTATAATATTAAAATCAGTCAAAAATATTAAAAGAGAAAAGTACAAACTTGCAATCCTCATGAACATACAAACACACACAAATAAATTCTTAACAAAATTTTAGAAAATTGAATCTAAAAGTATGTAAAAAGGTAAATATATTATAAGTACAGTTTATCTCAGAAATGCATGGATGGCTTAGTGTTCTAAAATCAATCAATGTAATTTGTCATATAAGTAAACTAAAAGAAAAAATCTCATTATCTCAATAGATGCAGAAAAATAGACCCAGAATCTATTTCTGATAAAAAAATGTATTTTTAAATTTTCTCAACCTGATAAAGGACCACGATGAAAAAATCTTCAGCTAACATAATTATAAAAAAGCCCCTACAATAAGGAATAAGGTAAGAAATTGTTCTCACAATTTCTGTTAAGCAATGTCCTGAAGTTTTAGGTAGAGAAATAAGGAAATATTAATAAATACCTGGAGAGAAGCTATCTTTATTCACAGACAACATCTCTTGTTTCCATAGAAAATCCTATGGAATTTACAAAAAATCTACTAGAACTAAAGACTGAATTTCAGGAGTCTGCAGAATATAAAATCAATATATGAAATTGATTCTATTTTTTATGGTGAAAACAATCAGAAATTGAAACCTAAAAATATTTCTAATAGCAATAAAATATGAAATACTGATGGATAATTCTGATTTATAAAATCTGAATACTGAAAACTAGACAATATTGCTGAGAAAAATTATAGAGGACATTAATGAATGCAGAGATAGATCATGCCCATGTACTAGATAGCACAATAATGTTAAGATGACATTTCTCCACAAATAAATCTATCTATTCAATCCCAATGCAAATCTTATTAAGTGCTTTATAGAAATTAAAAAGGTGATATCGAAATTTATATGGAAATGCAAAGGAAGTAAAAATAACTTTGAAAAAGAAAAACAGTTTGAGGGCTCACACGAACAAAACCAAAACAATGTGATATGGGCAAAAAGGCAGAGAAATATATCTATGGGGCAGAAAAAAGAACGTCACTTGATTTTTTGCCAAAGTTATAAAGGTGATTAGTGCAACTTTTTGGTATTTACCTAAGAGAAGTACAAACATGTGCCCTTACATAGATGTGCACATGAATGTTTATAGCAGCTTTATTTATAATAGTCAACTACTGGCAACAACTCCAACTATGAGCCAATGGAGTTTCCATAACATAGTAGCTGGTGTGTTATGTCAACCATATCCCCCCCTAAGTACCACAGCACCCATTATTCCATCTACTTAGACTGTTAGCTGCTGAAGACTCACAGCTGAATCCAAACCCCATAAGGTCCTGGGCTTACACCAACAGTAGCTGCCTTGCCTCAGAAGCAGCTTACATTTAATAGCGGGTTGATAAAAAGACTAAAAGGGCTCAAATTAAGACAAACTTGAAAGCCCTCTGAACTCCAGGGATCCCTAGGATGAGCTGTAGCCTTTGTCGGAAAGGCTCCAGCTGCCCAATCCTTCTTCCTTCATTTCCTCACATTCTGTCCCAGAGGATTCGCCCAAATAAATCTCCAATATGCAAATATATCTCAGAGTCTATTGAAAATGACTTTGTCAACATCATGGCATAGTGAGAGTTATTGTAGAATTGCACGTGGGATTTGCACTGTTTTATCTCATAGTAGTACCTGTGTCATTTCTATCCTCAGCCCATTAGTCTCACGGCCCTGCCTAACAGCAAGTGAGATGGTGAGATGCTGAATACGAAAAAAGAAGAAATATTCAGCAAGCCGCAATCTACACTACATTTATTGTGTTCAGGGACAGTGTCTTGTTCTCTGTTGAATCTTCAGCAAATACCTGGCACTAGTCAGTGTTCTGTATATTTTTTTCATCAACTAATAAACACAGAAGTAATAAGAATCATTTACCAATTCAGTTCAATGGATAAGGTTTTCAAAATAACTGTGATGTTGCACAACTATGTAAAATCTGCAGAGCTGAGATATTGGCAGTCTATCTACGTAGAAATATTGCATTATGTGTTGGGAGAAAGATCAGGAATTGAGGGTTAGTCACCAAAAGAGGTGATAATTGCAAATGTGCTAGATATACACAACTGCCAAAGTTATGGAACTTACAAAAACTGCTGGTTCAAATACATTGTCAAGTGACACAGTTGCTTGTGCTTGCAATTAATACTAAAATGTATTAACTATTCATAAATGAAATATAATTTGTCTTTATTAAAAATGATGAAGTACCCTTGAGGGTAGATTCATAGGATACACAATATTTATGAAAAAAATAATTTATCTTTAGCATTCCCTGATTAATACCACTTGACTGGGATCACTCCTTCACTCAGCATTTTGAGTACTTATTCCTTATATCAAAGCTAATTTGTGCTTGTTTGTATATTGCTGGGTAAAGTGTTTTAAAACCAATGTGCGTTATCTACCCAAAACTAATTTTCAGTTTCTAAGACACTATTTTCTATTTTTTCACTTTCATTCCATTTTAAATTGCATTGCTTGGTTCCTTTGTGTCAGACGCTATTCTAAGTACTTGACAAATATTACTTCACTAAATTATTATATTGAGGCTACATATTTATTTTTAACAAGAATTGTTAACAGTAGTGGTGTGCCCTTCTCAGTCCATTATCTTACGATGCACGTGATGTCGATATGTCTTATTAGTGGTGAAGTTAACCTTGATCATCTCACTAAGGTGGCTTTTGCTGAGTTTCTCCACTGAAAATATACTATTTTTTCCCCATTATAAAGAATAAATGATTTGAAACTCTACAAGTATCCTGTTTTTCCTCAAACTTTTTCTCACTAATTTTGCTTCCATTGGTGGTTCTGATCTGCAGTTATTATTCTGGCATTCTAATGATGATTTTTGATTTTTCCATTCCTTCTGCATTTATAAATTGGAATTCTTCATAAGAAAGGACTTTGTCTTATCCTCTATTTATTCATTTAATTATTTATTTCAGTATGTAACTGTAGAATTTATTTTATTTATGGGTTATAATCTATTATTCATACTATTTTTTGTGGCCCCAAATGTTCTAGGTTGGGGCATTGAGAACTCTTTCAGGCTCACTCCTGTGTCCCTTTAACATGCCCCCTTTTTTTGAGCATGTCCTTACTTTTTGGCACCACAAGATGCTCCAGGCTCATCTGCCAATGTTTCCTGCCCCAGATCTGAAATACATCACTTCTTCAAGGTTTCTTTTATTGGCAAATGAGACTTAGAAACCAAGATCTGGCAACATGATATGCTCATTGCTATTGAGGTGCCATTGCTTCTACGCTTGCTTTGTTGATAGACCTTAGAAAATATCTCTGTGTATACTAACCCATATTTACATACACATCCATATTTATTTTGCATGCATGCATGCATGTATGTATGTATGTATATGTATATATGTATGTATCTCTATTAATGTATCTATATATTCACCTATTTTAAAAAGTAAGTTAATTCTGATGCTTACAATTCAAATCTAACATAAAGAGTTCATTCTAGCCATTTTTTTTGTACATATATTTTACTTATTCCTCCAACAGCAAGAATTCTGGCTCTAACAATTTACAATAGCTAAGATATGGAAACAAACAAAATGCCCATCAACAGATGATTGGATAAAGAAATTATGGTTCATATATATATATAATGGAATATTACTCGGCCATTAAAAAAATGAAATCTAAGGGAAACAGCAACATCCATAGGTCAGGGGTAGAAGTGGGCGGAGGGGAATTAAAGAGGAGAAAAAAATGAAATCCTACCATTTGCAATGACATGGATGGATCTAGAAGTTATTATGTTGAGTAAAATAAGTCAGACAGAGAAAGATAAATACCATATGATTTCACTTATATGTAGAATTTGAGGAACAAAAAGAACAAACTAATCAAAAATAGACTCATAAATATAGTGGGAAATTTGGTGACAGAGGGGAGTGGGGTTGGGGGCTAGAAGAATGGGGTGAAAGGTTAAAGAGTACAAATTAGTAATTGATAGTTGATCATGGGGATGCGGAGCACAGCAGAGGGAATGCAGTTAGCATTAATATGATGGTTAGGAGGAGGGCCAGGGGAGGGAGGGAGCAATTGGGGGGATCACTTTATGAACTATATAGATGTCTAGCCAATTTAATGTATACTTGAAATTAATTTAAATAATTAAAAAAAAAAGAATTCTGGCTCTAATCTGTACACTATATTTACTTAGTTGTTCAATCCTAGGGCCTCCCTGCCACCAAAAAAAAAAAGTTTTAAAATTGTTAACTCATACTCCTGGGAAAAACTATTTTCTGCCTTGAATAGAGAATTTGTTTATAGTATTTTTTGTCTTTAGCCTTCCACTACCAATCAAAATGCTTTCCAAAGTTTCATAGGTTCTTTTTATTCCTACATTCTTCTTCAGTGTATTCTTATTAATTCGTAACACACTTAGTTCATTTGGTATATTGTTCATGTTCCATTTTGAGTTTTCCTCACATCCTACTTGATTTCCTAAAATTTTCAAATGATAAAATTACTCTTTGTGGTATATGATTTTATTGGTTTCAACAAACACAAAGAACTGCGTATCCAGTGTCACAGTTGTAATATGGAACAGTTCAAACAATCCAGTAAATTCTCTTGTGCTTTTTCTTCATAGGGAACTCCTCTCTCCTCTCTGACCCTTAGAAACTGCTGATCCACCCTATAGTTGTCCATCCCACAGTTTTGGCCTTTCTAAAATGTCATATAAACTGAATCAAAATATATAGACTTTTTTGTCTGGTTTCTTTCACATAGGGATATGTATTTAAGATTCATTACAGTTGTTACATGAATCAACAGTATGTTTTTATCTTTCAGTAGGATCCCATTGTATGTATCCATAGTCTGTTTATCCATTCACTAGTTGAAGGTCATGTTTGTGGTTTCCAGTTTTTGGTGATTATGAATAAAGCTGTTATAAACACTGAGATAAATGCATTTTTGCATGACCACAAGTTTTCCTTTCTCTTGGGAAAATGCCTAGGAGAGAGAGGGCTTAGTCTTATGGTAATTCTATGTTTAACTTTTTAAGAAACTGTCAAACTGTTTTTCACAGAGACTGGACCATTTTGCATTTCCCCTAGAAATGTACAAGAGTTTCTGTTGCACTGGAGTGGTTTACTTTGTAGGATTTAGTGGTATTTAGAATTTTTAATGGTATTTATTATAAATAATTTAATTTCTAAATCTTTTATTACAGTCTAAAAAATGAGGAAGAATGCTCTAAATGTGACATCTATCCAATCTTCAAATGGTAAAATCATTGGGTGAGTTTGCTTCTAGAATAATGATAAACTATTCCCTAGTAGCTTACTAGATTAGACTAGACGATTAAAGACAAAGGACAAACTGACCACACAGGGCAGGCCATGCCTTCATTTCCCACCTCAGTGTGGTAAGAACACCTTTGGAGACAGACCATGGAGGACATATGACCAAGTAAGGTATGACTGGTGTTGATTTATTAAAAGATTTTTTCTTAATAGAAATCATATTTTCATAATTGAAAAAAGCTCTAATAATTTTTTTAAAAAAATCTATTGATTTTTCTAATATACTTTCCAGTTATCTTTTCCCTCCTTTTGGCCTCCACCAAGAGAAATAATCTTACATCTATTGAAAAAATTGATTGAAATATACATCTGAACCAGACTTACTAACAGTCTCTAAGATCTTTATATGGTAACTTTATTTCTAAAATTCTGTTCCTTCTGATTTTCTGAGCCCCTGGGACAGTGGTTCTTAGGACAGGATGTCACACATAGTTCTTCAGGTCAACTTTGCTTATTTGATAACTTCCCCGATCTCTTATCCACAACAATTATGCACCTAGGATATTTCAGCATTAGTTTCCAATAGATGTTTTTTGCTGATGGCAAACTGCTTACTAAATACTAAATATTCAATGTACTATTTTTTTTTCCTTCTTGGGGGGAGGGGAGCAGTTTAGTTCAAACCCTATAATGCATGGCTATAGAGACAGAAATGAGACCTAGGCTCTCCGGTGTGTATAAATGCTTATAAATACACACAGGAATCATAAGTCATAAACTCAGCCTTCATCTAGGCCAGAGCTATAACAGGAAAGAATAATACAAAAGTCATGTGAATTAATAGGGTCTTACTAATACTTCTATTTTCAAGATAATTTATTAAAAAGTACAACCTTCACTGGTTTTATGGCCCACAATTAAATAATCTGTAAAAACTTAAATCCACATGCTTTGCATACTTTGTAAGAAACAACTGCCCAGCAGTTTCTATGATCACGCTTGATACCCAGTGTGGGGAATGGCATCTGTACAGAAACAGGGGTTGCTGGGAATCAGCTAGATGAGAAGCAATCTCCAAATTCACAACTAAAACAGTCCCTGGGAAATGAATTATTTTGTTGAGACAATCTGCTGACCCAAATATTCAATATTTGCATAGGAGGAAACAGAGCATCAAAGAGGTTAATTAATACCCAAAGCTACACAGTTAAAAAGAGATAGAATGGAAATTGGACCTAACAGCTAGCTCTTTGAGACACTGGGCATGCCTGCCCATCCAGGCCAATATGGGCTCAAATGACTGAGTGATAGGAACTATTGCTTGTGATGACAAATTTCCCACTACTGTTTTATTCTGTTCTGGCAGCTTTCCAGCTGTATTCTGACTGCTAAGTGAGTCACTTTTAGCAAGAATCTGAGGTTTAATGCTTTAATATGGATCAAAATGTTTGTTTTGAAGGTTGCTCCTGAAATAATGACTGATGTGTGCTGGCACGATCAGGTTCTATGAATATCTGAAAATCACAAGTCTGCTTAATTAATATGTTTCCCTGATGTGCAAGAACTGAGAAAATTCTATTGTATCTGAGTCAATCAGCACTTAGAACAGTAGCAATCATTGGAATGGGAACATTAAGAACAATGAGACCATCAGAGGTCTGACTTTTCATAAATGGGAGAAACTGAAAAAGCTCATGCTGTTTATGTATGTCTCAACTAATTTGCAAATAAATTATTTGAGAAATATTATCATGGTTTTCTTCAAAACCCTACTCCAAAAACATGTACTATTTCCTTAGAACAGGACCTGATGTGCTGCTCAAGGGTTTTAGGAAAAGTACAGTTGGAATAGGAGAAACATTAAGTTGTGACATTTAGAAATGCTCTTTCTTCTGACATGACTATTAGGGTTAGTTTATTTATTTATTTTTTTAATTGATGAGATTTACAGACCATGGTAGTGAAGGAATAATTGTGAGGCAAGGTTCTGAAATAATTAAATCTAAAATGAAGAGTCCTACAATAATTCTCCCTTCTGATCCTTACTGAAGAGATAAACAATTGTCTGTGTACTTCTTTTTCCCACCTGCCTCTCAAAATATAGATCTTCTCATCACAATTGTATTTCACAGGAAGGATGTGAAAATAGATGAGTCACCATTTGTAAAATACTTTAAAGTCAGAGGTGCTATACTTGATGATAGTGAGAAAGTGGAAGGGAAATAGGTGACAACTTGTTGAAAAATCTATCACTGTCCATTTGTAGATAACTTCGGGGTGGCTCATGATAAAGTCTTTCCCCAAAGGTATCATGGGTCTATTTGCACGAAGTAGCATGCTGAGTATTGCACAAAGCATGCCAAACACCTTTTTATATCACTCTTTCAAAATGGGAATGGTTACACAGAGGAACATAAACAAGACTACACCACTATGCTGACAACAGAGAAAAAGTTACGCAGGGCAAAATAAACTCCCTGCTATTAAAAACAACAACATGAACACACAAATTATACTTTCCAATAAGTACTGCAAATTCAGTGGATCCAGTATGGCTTTCGCTCTTCTTCTGAGGTTCATATTTTGAATAGTGATTGGCTTTACTACACACTTAGCCTTCCAAGTTAGAATGGAGGACTAAGCCATTGCCTGTTACCAGTCTTCGTAAAAGACAGCAGCCGGGGTCTTTAACAATTTCTTACCTGCAACTCTATAGTAATATCCTATCTGGCATCTTTGCCTTCAACCTTATTTAACTCCCCAACTTCACAACTCATCCTAATAACCGTCATCAAATTTTATTTTCCCACACATGTATGCACATGCACACACCATTCCTGATACTGTCACTGCTACAAAAATTACTCTGTTGATGGTTTTGCCACTATGATGAAATCCAGGAACCCAAGCACTGCAGCCCAACCTACTCAGTCTTGCTAATTTGCAAGCTACTTCGTGCAAATAGACCCATGATACCTTTGGGGAAAGACTTTATCATGAGTCACCCTGAAGTTATCTACAAATGGACAGTGACAGATTTTTCAACAAGTAGTCACCTATTTCCTTTCCACTTTCTCACTATCATCAAGTATAGCACTTCTGACTTTAAAGTGTTTTACAAATGGTAACTCATCTATTTTCACATCCTTCCTGTGAAATACAATTGTGATGAGAAGACCTGCTATATTTTGAGAGGCAGGTGAGGAAAAAGAAGTACACAGACAATTGTGTATCTCTTCAGTAAGGATCAGAGGGAAGAATTATTATAGGACTCTTTATTTCAGATTTAATTATTTCAGAACCCTGATCTCATTCTCCTCTCCAACCATAGGCTAAGTTCTATGATAAAGAGAAATCTGTGTTTCCCAAATATGTCATGCTTTGCTGGTATCACCATCTCTGCACTAGCTCTTTTTTTCTGCCTGTAATGTTATTTTCTTATTTCCCTACATGGAAAACAAACAAACAAACCTTTTCATTCTAGTTAAATTAGAGCATTGTCTTTTTGTGTAAAGTTTTGCAGGACTAAGATGAGTTTTCCTCCTCTTTTTACACATATTCCTCTGTTAATTTGCCTGTTGAACTGTGTTGCAGTTATTATCTTACATATTTTCCCCTTTCTCTCTCCCTCTTCCTTCCTTTTTTTCCTTTCCTTTCCTTTCCTTCCTTCCTTCCTTCCTTCCTTCCTTCCTTCCTTCCTTCCTTCCTTCCTTCCTTCCTTCCTTTCCTTCCTTCCTTCTTTCCTTTCCTCCTTCCTCCCTCCCTCCCTCCCTCCCTCCCTCCCTTTTCTCTTTCCTCCCTCTCTCCCTTCCTTTCTATCTTTCTTTACTCACTTACTTACATAGTTATTTATTTGCCTAGGTTGCCATGGTGAGCTATTTAAAGGAAAGAAAGTTTATCTCACTTCTGTACCCCAAGAGCCCAATACAGGGCCTGACACACAATTCAGTCTTAATAAATATATAAGAAAGGAAGGAATGAAAGAACAATTTTCAAAGAAGAGATTGAGGGAAGTGAAGGAAATGATAAAAGGAAGGTGTGAAGGCAGGACAGGGCATTTATTTCTTTTATGATAATTCAACTTGAAATTTAAAATGCAATTTCCCTAATGAACATCATTATGATGATAACAAAGGATTTAGACTACAAAAAATTTTAGTTTATAGAATGTTTATTATTTTTAAAATAATATTATTTATACCTACTTCAGTTATAATGTTTACATCATTAACCATGTGAGAAAATATGTCTTGGAAAAAAAGGTTTATATAAGTATTATATACAACATCAACACTGTAAGCAAATATGTTCTGAGTATGAAATACCTTGTTAGCAAAAAGATATTTTGGAACACACCCCATTTGTAATTTGGATGTAGTAATATAACCCATGAAAGCAGCTCTTCCTCATAAGAAAAGAAACTATACTACATGTGAGGCCCAAGATTCATAAGTGGTTTGCATCTTAAGATTACACAATAAGATACTATAAAGAGAGTTGAGAGAAATTATTAGGATAGTATATACAAAGATTTTTCACTTACACTATGGACCAGATTTCCTATTCATTTTAACATTTTAATTATGCATTTTGTTGTTATATTTGGAAATAAACAGCCTAACATGATACAGTGATAAACCAATCACTTAGAGCAACCCACTACAGCTGTGCCAATTTATACGATGGAATAAATTTCTCAAATCCAGAGCAGATAAAACATAAGGAACAAAATATATGCATTGTTTGGACCACATTTAGTTTTCCTTATCAAGAGTGATACTGGTTCCCTGATACAGAACTCTATCTAAGATATATAGACTATGGAATGAAAGGGCCTTAACATTGATGTTTATTACCAGTATCTGAACCTGACTTTCATTAGTTATGTCTCTTTTGGGTCCTGGAACAGCCTGAGTTAGACAATAACCTAGCATGTAAAATCTAGCAATTTTTTAGTGATATTATTCTATCTCTTACAATGGGAGATAGTTCTTGAGCTTTCCAAGTTAGCTCCAAAATTAGTTCTGGATAAAGATTATAACATGCCAATATGTAGTGAGAAAGAGAGAGAAAGCCCTTTTCTCAGGTGACAGGTCATGGTCCTCTACTTTTCACTCTGTGCCATCACTTTCACTTCCAAGAAGCTGAGAACCTAACTAGTCTGCCACAATGGTCTTCACACTTACATAGGAGAAGTGTAATGGAAGGAGCCCTCAAATGCTTTTCCTGTGAAGGCTCAACATATCATAATTATAGTATCTTTCCCATGTCCATTATAAAAATATATACATAATTGACATACCAATATCAGAAAAAGTAAAAGGAAACAATCTTAAGACAATGGGTAGCAAGTACTGTGGTGAATCATTCAGAAATGCAGGTGACTCATAGAGGTCATTTCTTAATATTCCTCTGACCGATCATTATGGTATAAGAAGCAGTGCACTGGCATGGCCCAAGAAAGACTGGGTGACCAGAGGCTCATCCCAATAGACAAACCATCTACATGCAGAGGTGGTAGGCAAGGGCAGGGAGAACAGTAGAGCGAGAGAGAGGAGCTAGTAACTATTGGGTTGTAAGCTCCAATTGGTGAGAGCTATAGTTCATCGAACTAAACTTCTTCTTTTTTAAAGGTGCCATAAGGAAAGAGATCATAGTCCTGGAATAGCTGTTCACAGACAGGGAGAATTCATGAAGCAAGAAGACTCAAATGGCATGGAGAACTGTACGAGATGCTGTGGTGAGCTTCCAAGAGATTGCCCAGCTGGGGCTCCTTTCACCAGCTGCCTAGACTGCTGGCTGCTGCCTCTCAGCCTGGTACCTCCCTAGAAATTCTTCTCAGCTGATGGAAGCTGCCTCCCAAGGCTCCACATGTTCTCTGCAAGCTGCTCACATCCCAGGGCTGGTTAACGTGGAGGTCCACACTTCCAAGTCCCTCCCTACAATTAGAGACATTGCTGAGGGCATACTTCAGCTCAAGTGTCACGGGTGAGATTGACTGTGGGCCTCCTGTCTCCGTGATCATTCTACTACTCTCTCTGCCTATCTTAATTCCTTGTTCTCCAATAAGCTAACAGCACATAATCATCAATTAAGAGTCCATTTCATGGAGAACCTGACCTACAAAGAAAGACCATTATTGATTAGCACATGCACTGTGATGGAGAGAATGTTATACAGTAAGTCCTCACTCAATGTCCTCGATGGCTTCTGTCACCTTAAGTAAAATGATGTGTAACAAAATTATTTTACCACAGGCTAATTGATATAAACAAGAGTTAAGATGACGGCATCTTGTCAATAGTCTAATGAAATGATGTTGAACAAAATGACATTGTTTGAGGACTTGCTGCACATAATCTTATCATTGATCAAAATAGAAAATAAATATTAATGAGAGCACCTCTGATGATGATTTCTGCCTTTTACAATAAGGACCAGCCTTCACATTTTGCAGAAGAGAAAACTGAGGATCAGCTATAATAATTAATAATTAATAATAATAAATTTTTTAACTTCACCAAATTAGAGAAAAATTAGAACCAAGAACTAGAATTTTTTGACGTTTGACAAATTCTCTCCACACTGTTTTCCTTGAGTAGAGGTTCTCAAATCCAATTCTGCATCATAACCACAGACCAGAGTTTTTAGTTTGGTTGTTCTTTTGTTTTAATAAAGACTTCCAAACCCACTCCAAGCATACTGAATCAGAATCTGTTGCAGAAACTTCCACCAGGATTTGTATTTTTAAAAATTATACAAATAATTCTGATGATCAGATAAGTGTGGGAAATGTGATCTAGAGTGTCTACATCAAGGTAGCTGTGTTGGTTTTCTAGGGCTTCCTTAACAGAGTACTACAAACTGAGTGGCTTCAATAACAGATACTCATTGTTTCATAGTTCTGGAAGCTAAAAGTTTGAGATCTGGATGTTGGCAAGGCTGGCTCCTTCTGAGGGCTGTGAGGGACAACCTCTTCCACGTTTCTCTGCTAGCTTCTGCAGATTTGCATGTATTCTCTGTGTGTGTGTGCGTGTCCCCAAATTTCCCTTTGTTTTATAAAGACATCGGCCCTACTAGATTGAGGGCCCATCATACTCCAGTATGACCTCATCTTAACTAATTACATCTGTAGGAACTCCATTTCCAAATAAGGTCAATCCTAAGGTTTAAATAAATTTAGGGGACACACAATTTGCCCTATTCCCTATTATAGGAGTCTATAATTTACAACTATCTCTGTCTAATCTGATCAAAAATAAGGAAGAAAGAAGAAAAAAGCTAAGTAGGTAAGGTAAAGAAGACAGACCTGGTAGAGAAAAAGATTTCCTTGGTTATACTCTGCATTTGATTTCAAGCTTTAGGTTGTGGGTTGGATAGTTATGCTCCATCTCAGACTTAGGTGGCATAGATTTAATTCTACTCTTCCACAGCTTAGTGGGAACACTTCAATTTCTTTCATATTACATCCATTGTTACTGTGAGTTCCATCAAAGAAGACCTTGCCATCAATCCTGCTATAGCAGACCCCTAAAGGTAAAGATGTGGTCACTCTGATTATTTATATCATGCCTACTACTCTATCATTCTTCGATTTCCAATTTCATTTCTGGTTTTTACCATTATTTTCCTTTCAGCATTCCACAACTAATGTAAGTAAATAAACATTTATTGATCACCCAGTGGTAAAAAATGAGCCGTATTAATTAGTAATACGGCTATTATGTAATATCTCATCTTAATCTAATTTCAGTGATTTGACTAACTAAAGAAAAAGATTAGAACCAATGACTATTTGTGCAGCCATAGAACTGATGTGATTATTAAGGTCACACACCATTGCTTTAAATAGCTCTTGGATTTTCCTCCCGGTTTTCTGAACTGTTTTTCTGATTGTCACATAAGATTAATTTTCAATGCCTCGTGCACATGGTCTAATAAAAGGGGATGGTATCATTTTAGGAAGATAGTCAATACACTGACATTTTCCAAGAGTGATGTTTCAAAGAGATTTAAGACCTAAATAAATAAACAAATCCTAACGTGTAGTAGTACCTCTATAATTTAAGAATATTTTTTTTTCAAAGAATCTCCAAAGAGTTCATTTCAATTAGTGGCACACTAAAAAGCCAAACACTACTTGTGACCTTTCCAACACTTCTGTGGAAAGAAATTATTGGCTTATTTTCTCAATCCTTGGCAGCAAGTAGCCAAATTGTTTTTTAAAAAAGGTAAAACTAAAGGAGAACTTAAAAAACAAGTTTTGTTTGTTCTATTTATAGTCAGTTCTGTGCAGAAATTTTGAATCATTGTGCAGATAGAAATTAGATTGACAAAGATTGCCATAGGTTTCTTAAATACATTTTCAACATTTTAGTTCAACATTGTAATAAATCTTTCCCACCCTGTCAATGAAAGGGAAAACAATCTCTTTGGGGATTTATCTGTTTAGTCCTCAACTTGAAAAGTTCAATTTGCCTACAGACTCTTTGCGCAGAGCTTGGTTTAATATATAATCCTGCAGAATTAGTGCAGAGTCGTGAGAAGACAGATCCTAAACCTGGGTAATTTTCCTCAGAGGCAGAGGTCACTCATTGCGTGGGGCCTCTTTTTTGGTGGAATTGGGAGGGTAGAGGAAACATCATTCGAAAGCCCATACTATAGCCATTAGGGTTCTGATTTTTATCACCATCCCTCATCAATACATTCCTACTCTTTTTCCAAAAAAAAAAAAAAAAAAAATCAGAGTATGGAATCGTGAAGAAGAAAAAAAAAGGAAATGAAAAACTAAAGAACAGTTTTCTCTGTCTTTCTCTATTTGTTCTCTACTGGGTGTGATACCACTTGCTTTGTGTGTATCAGAGCACACAAAGTGAACTTCCTTCCTCAATTCAGGTTTTTGGGGATGGTGACAGCCTTTGCCATGGCATTCTATGCTCTTTGGGCTTCTGCTTCACATTTACAAATTTCTTCAGAGGTATGAATCCTCTAGGGTGTCAGAGGAACTGACATTCCTGTTTACAGAATCTGTTGGCTTTTACATGTTTTAATCTGATACCTTAAGAAATTCTTCTAGACACCTTTTTATCCACCTAGCAAATCTGATCATTGTTATTTGGTATGGATGCAAGAAGGCTATGCAGCGATCTGAAGTAGAAGATGAAGAACTATTTATTCCTAGCAAGTACAGATATGGGAAATAAGCTAAGCAGTATTTAAGGAAAACTTCCAAAATCAAAGGACTATATAAGCTTGTAAGCCCTAATCTTGCAACAATAATATTATGAGGATGGAAGCTGACAGAGCAACTTTTCTTTCAGGAAAAATTATAGCTTCCTTTACATTTATTCCAGTAATTATCTGACCATCCTCACCAAGCCAAGGTTTGTTTTCGTATCCAGAGAAACTTTGTTTCTTCACCATGCACACCTCTTCAGAGCTCTTAAGAGCATGGAATAGCAAAGACTCCATTTATATGACCATGAATCTTCTGACTGAAGAGCATTTGATTTGTCATTTAATCATTATCAGTAAAGGCTTTCTGGGTCTGGTTTGAGGATCTCCCTATGACTACTCAGAAGCATAAATTTCTATAGAAAAAAATAAGGAAGTAAATGGAAAATGAATTTCTTTGAATGAGGTTGTCATGAGCATTGCTAAAATGGAAGTCAGGGCTATCCCAAAGGCAGTGAATATGGAAACTGAATCAGAGGGGAAGGAAGGAGGGAAATTAGTAAGCAAAAAGTAAATAGACTGAGCAGCTACTCCAAGCTTCCAGAACCTTCTCAAACTAAGTAGATAGATGTATTCTATTCCTTTGACTAACATTAGATGAGTATGCTTATTAAAATAAAGAAATCAAATAATATAGTTAATCAAAGTAATGATATATTCAAAAAATAATACAAAATTCTATATAAATATAACAAATTTTTATTCTGTACTTTATAAAATTTATCTTTTATTTATTTCTTGCTTTGACTCTTTTCCAGTTATTCTATGGGTCTAACATACTCTCCATGTCCAGTAAGTTTTGAGTATTTAATTGTCATTTCTTATTTACATGTTGAGCTGAGAAAGATAGTTTGGAAAATACTGCTTGTATCTTGAGCAAGATCTCAGATCCAGGTAGGAAACATGCTTTCTTCCAAACTGAGAAAAGAAACTCAGAAGGATCTAAGATGTCCTCTCTCTCTTTCTCTCTCTCTGAGGGAAAGGTATTTTTCTCCCCAAGCTTTATTGTGATGTAATTGAGATATAACATTATGTATGTTTAAGGTGTGTATGTTGATTTGATATATACTGCAAAATGATTACCAATATAGCTTTAGCTGGTACCTCTATTATATCACTTAATTACCATTTATTTTTTGTGCTGAGGATATTTAAGATCTACTTTCTCAGAAACTTTCGAGTATTTAGTAAAGTATTATTAACTATAATCACGTTGCTATAGAGCTTGATCTTTAGAAGTACTCATAAATGGATGTTTGCCCCCTCTCACCAACATCTCCCCATTTCTCCTACCCCCTAGGCCCTTATAATAGCCATTTTAGTCTCTGTTTCTATGAGTTAGCTAATTTAGATTCCAGATATAAGTGATATCATACAGTATTTATCTTTCTCTGACTTTTTTAACTTAGCATAATGCCCTCAAGGTCCATCCATGTTGTCAAAAGTGACAGGATTTCCTTCTTACTGATGACTGAATTATATTCTCTTACACACACACACACACACACACACACACACACACACACACACACTCACCTTCTTTATCTCTTCATCTATTGATGGATCATTAGATTGTTTCTATATCTTTGCTATTGTAAATAATGTTGCAATGAACATGGGAGTGCAAATACCTCTTTGAGATCTGGTTTTTATTTCTTTTGGATATAAACCCAGAAATGAGGCTGCTGGATCATAAAGTAGTTCTATTTTTATTTTCTAGAAGAACGTCCATACTGTTTTGCACAGTGGCAGCACCAATTTACATTCCCACCAATTTACATTTCCACCAGTAATGCATTAGGCTCTCCTTTCTCTACATCCCTACCAACAGTTGGTCTCTCTTGCCTTTCTGATGACAGACATTCTAACCCTGTGACTTTGATGTGACTTTGATTTGCTTTTCCCTGATAATTAGTGATGTTGATCCTTTTTTTCATATACGTGTTCACTATTTCTTTGTTGTCTGGAAAATGTCTATTTAGTTTCTTTGCCCAGTTTTAAATCAGATTACTTTTTGTTGTTTTGATATTGAGTTATATGAGTTTATATATTTTGGATATTAATCCCCCATCAGATAAATGGTTTGCAAATATTTTCTACCATTCCATAAGCTTCCTTTTCATTTTGATGACTGTTTCTGCTGCAAAATCTTTTATGATTTGTATAGCCACACTTATTAATTTTTACTTTCGTTGCTTGTGCTTTTGGTGTCATATCTAAAAAATTGTTGGCAAGACCAGTGTTAAAGAGTATTTTCCTATATTTTCTTCTAGAAATTTTATAGGTTCAGATCTCATATTTAAGTTTTTAATCTATTTCTCATTAATTTTTGTGAATAGTATAAGATTAAACTGAAGACAAAAGCATTAAAAGAATAAATATTGAAAAATAGTGATGTGTATTGACATACCCACCTAGTCATAAAAAATGAGTTATTAAAATGCAAAAACTGAAATAATGTGGCAGACATAAACAAGTAGCACAAAAAGTACAGTTCATAAACAAGTCTATCAAATATGCTCGTTTTTATAATAAAAATAATGCTAAACATTTCTAAGCAATTATTAATAATTTGATAAACTGTTTAGGAAATTATCTTTTCATTAGGATAAAAATATCAGAAACCTGGTTTTATATATGTGTGTGCGCGTGTGTGTGTGTGTGTGTGTGTAATGTCTTGATGTATCAGAGAACTAGAAGAGTAGTACAATAAACTATAAAGTAATATTTATGATCTTCAGAAGCAGGTCACACAGTCTAAATACCATAAAAGAAAAGATTGCCAGATGCAATTGCATAACATTAAAAATTCATGTACAACACAATATAACATTAAAATGTGCAAAACTAAATAGCATAATGTAAAAAATATTTATGATACATAAAAGATAAACTAATTAAGGTCCTTCAAGTTATTATTAAATCAATATGATTAGCAAACCATGCTATAAAAATTTCGATAAAATTATAAGGTAGAAAACAACATTATCATATGGTGAGTAAATACATGAAAAGATGATTAACCTCGCCCATAATTAATGGAAGAAGATATTTTTCGGCATGAAATAAAGAAATATGTTTCACATTACGAAATATGGATGTGCATTCTTATTTGTGAGAGAAGTCATTGAATAATTTGGGTAGGGACTTGACAGTATTTGTAAATTTTTAAAGTGCATGATGTATGACTCACCAAACTCATTCAGAATGTTCATTGAAACCTTTTTTTTTTAAATAAATGTGTTAATAACTTAAATGCTCAGAGCAACAGAAATGTTATATACTTCATGTAGCATCCACACCACAGTCATTAGAAAGAATGAAGCAGACCAGTCTACGCTGATGTGCCGATATGGAGAGAGGTGTGAATATATTAAGTGAATACAAGGCAAAGACTGAAAAGCAGTTTAATCTATCCATACTATGTATATACACATATAAATGCATGGCCAAAGGAATAGGAAGGTAGATACTAAACGACAGTGTTTAACTCAGAGGTGGCAAGAGGAGTGAGAGTATAAAAGGGTAACATCCCTAAATTTTGTAGTATTTGTATAATTTTTTACACATTATGATCTAAAAATATCAATTATATTTGGCAAACCCATCACTGGATTTTAGTTTGGGATGCCAAAGCTCAATTGCAATGACTGAAAAATGAATAAGATTCAAGTAACTGGAGTAAATGAGTGAAAATATTTTTTCAAGAAGTGTAGTGATACAGTGATGATAAAAACAGGACAGTAACTAGTAAATATGTATTTTAAAGGAAAGTTATATGTTTGATGTATGTTTGTTTAGATTGTCTATTAAAGCTGAAAATGTAAGTACTCAATAAATGTTTATTATTATTATGTGCTATCATTTTTACAAAGCAAAATTTTTTTAATTATTAAAAACAGTGCAAGCATAGCGTAGAAAACTGAATGGCGGAAGATTTCTATCAGCTACATCCAGCCCCCAGAACGACGGAACCATACACAAAGTAACCCTCTTTAATGCCTGACTTTTAAATGCCCCATTTTTCTGACAGGTATTATCAATCTTTGCTTTTAACTCTGATGCTAGATTAAATATCTCTATAGAAACTTCCTTTTCTCTGAGATTAAACATTTTAACAGCAGTGACTTCTCCATAGGAAGGGGGAAGGATGGCATGGAATGCAGGATATTTACCCTACTGAATGATCATGTTCCTGAGTCAGATGCACAGGCTGAATGTTGTACTGTGTTTATAAAACTCTGCCTTAATCCCTGATTATTCTCCTCTCTTGTTCATAGATGTTTCTTGTTATCTGATGTGAGCAGTGAGAAGAAAAGGGATCATATACTGAATAGATTACTTCAGATTAAACTTATCTGGAAGAGCAGTTTCCTTCAGGTTGAAGTACTTCATTTTTGTTTTCTTTTGTTCTCATTGTTTACAGATATGATCTTTACTTTGAAGAATATCAACCAAGAGATAAGCCCATGTTTACAAATAAATGAATAAAATTAGAATCCAAATGCCAAAAGTAAAGGGATGTGAATGAGCAAAAGGTTTATATTTTGAGTTATGGATTTAATATGACTAGTTAGGGCATGTGTTTTCCAATCTATTATGTATTATGTATGACTTGGATAGTTGTTGGTGGCATGCATTGTTGAGAGGCAATAACTGGTAACAGTGCAACAGACTGAGCATAATTAGTTACATGTTCTCTCTATGTATTTTTTTTTTTTTTCCCACATGAAGCTGCTCGGATATTAACCACAGATTTATAAATGATGTACTATGTAGAATAGTATGGCTGCATTTTTCCTCTTATTCTTTGAGGCATATTTTACTAATTTGCATAGGTGTAGCTTTTACTGTTTTCAGGTTGGGGAAGTCAGAGCTCCCAAATCAGAAGTAAAGATGGAAATCTGACTTTTTTTCTTTCCTCCAGAATAACCCTCTGGCCTCCAGGCAGTTCTCTCAAAAATAGCTTCTGCCTGCCTTGTGCCATTATTATCACAGATAGAATTCCCATCCTGACTGTCCAGAACTGAAAACAGAATTCTGTATTCAAGAGCAGTTCATTTGTCCACAAGATGCTTTTATCTAAGCCGCTGTGGTAAACGTCAGCTTGAGTTGAGTTCACACATACACACAAAAAGTTATTGAAGTATAATTGACACACATTTTATTAGTTTCAGGTGTACAACCTAATGATTCAACATTTATATACACTACAAAGTGATCCCCATAGTAAGTCATTATCTGTCACCATACAAAGTTATAAAAAATTTTTTTCTTGCGAGGAGAACATTTAAGATTTACTTTCTTAGTAACTTCCAAATCTGCAATTGGTAGTATTGATTATTGTCAGCATGCTGTGCATTACACAACCCTGCAACTTGTTCATTTTATATGTGGAAGTTTGTACTTTTCGATCTCCTTCACCCATTTCACCCACTCTGCCAACCACCAATCTGTTCTCTGTGAATTGGGTTTGGTATTGCTTTGTATGTTTATTTACTTTGGGGGATTTTGCTTTTTTTTTTTTTTTTTAAGTTCTCCATATAAGCGAAATCATACAGAATTTGTCCTTTTCTGTCTGACTTATTTCACTTAGCATAATACTCTCAATGTCCACTCACACTGTCACAAGAGGCAAGTTTTTCCTCATTTTATGGCTGAACAATATTTCATTGTATATAAATACCACATCTTCTTTATCCATTCATCCATCAATGGACATTTAGATTGTTTCCACATTTTGGCTACTGCAAATACTGCTACAAAGAACTAGGCGTGCACATATCTTTCCAAATTAGTGTTTTTGTTTCTTTAGATAAAAACCCACAAGTGGATTTGCTGGATCATATGGTAGTTCTATTTTTAATTTTTTAATGAACCTCCAGACTGTTTTCCATAGTGGTAGCATCGATTTACATTCCCATCAACAATGCATAATGGTTCCCTTAACTCCGTGTACTCACTAACACTTGTGATTTCTTGTTCTTTTAATAAAGGCCATTCAGGTATGTGTGAGGCGATATCTTCTTATGGTCTTGATTTGCATTTCACTGACATTGGTGATGTTGAGTATCTTTTCATGGTCATCTGTATGTTTTCTTCAGAAAAATGTTCACTCAAATCCTCTCCCCATTTTTAAATCAGATTTCTTTTTTTGTTATTTAGCTGTATGTGTTTTCAATATAAATTTTGAATATTAACCCCTTATCTGATATGTAATTTGAAAATATCTTCTTTCATTCATAAGGTTGCCTTATTTTGTTGATGTTTTCCTTGCTGTGTAAAGGCCTTTATGTTTAGTGTAGTCCCATTTGTTTAGTTTTGCTTTTGTTGCCCTTGTCTTTGGAGTCACATCCAAAAAAAAAAAAAAAAAAAAAAACACCAAGAGCGATGTCAAATGAGCTTAACGCATATCTTTTTCTTCTAGAATAAGTTTTATGGTTCTTGGTCTTATATTCAAGTCATTAATCTATTAGAGTTAATTTTTGTATATAGTCTATTGTAATTTTGAAACAGTGGTCCAGTTTCATTGTTTTGCATGTGACTGTACAGTTTTCCCAGCACTATTTATTGGAAGAGACTTTCTCCATTTTATATTCTTGCTCACTCTGTCACAAATTAATTGATCATTTATCTGTGGGCATTTTTCTGGATGCTCTGTTCTATTCTATTAATCTATGTGTCCGTTTTTATGCCAATACCATATTGTTTTAATTACTATAGCTTGTTATATAGTTTGGAATCAGAGAAGGAGTTGCCTTCAGCTTTGTTCTTTCTCAAGATTGCTATGGCTTTTGGGGCTCCTTTGCGATTCTATACAAATTTTAGAATGGTTCATTCTATTTCTGTGAAAAATCCCATTGGAACTTTGATACGGATTACAGTAAATCTGTCGATTACTTTGGGTAATATAGATATTTCTATAATATTAATTCTCAATTCCATGAGCACAAAATATCTTTTAATTTATTTGTGTCTTCTTCAATTTTTTTCATCATGTCTCGTACTTTTCAATATACAAGTCTTTCACCTCCTTGGTTATATTTATTCCTAGGTGTTTTATTTTTTTCAATGCAATTGTAAATGAGACTAAAAAATTTTTTTTGATAGTTCATTGTTAGTGTATAAAAATGAAACAGATTTTTTAATATTGACTATATACCTACCCTCTACTAATTTTGTTTATTAGTTCAAACAGTTGTTTGGTGGAGTCTTTAGGGATTTCTATATATATGTCACTGCAAATAGTGACAGTTTTACTTCTTCCTTTTCAATTTGAATTCCTTTTTCTTTTTTTCTTTTTCTTTTTTTTTTTTTTCTATTTTCTTTTTCCTTTTTAACCTGTTTAATTGTTCTGTATAGGACTTCCAATACTATGTTGAATAATAGTGGCAAGAATGGGCATCTTTGTCTTATTCCTGATTTTATGATAGAAGCATTGAGCTTTTCACCATTGATTACAATGTTAGCTGGAGGTATAGGCTTGTTTTGCATGGCCTCTATGTTATGGTGTGTTCCATCTATACTCACTTTGCTGTGAGTTTTTATCATAAATGGATAATGAATTTTGTCAAATGCTTTTTCTGCATCTATTGAGATATTATGTGACTTTTATTCTTCATTTTGTTAATGTAATATATCATATCGATTTGAGGATGTTGAACCATCCTTGAATCCCTGGAATAAATTCTACTTCATAATGGCATATCCTTTTAATGTACTGTTGCATTTGGTGTGCTAATGTTTTGTTGAAAATTTTTGCATCTATGTTCATCTGGATAATTGGCCTGTATTTTTTTTTAATGTGTATGTGTGGTGTCTTTGTGTGGTTTTTGTATCATGATAATGCTGGCCTTGTAAAGTGAATTTGAGAACATTTCTGCCACCTCAATGTTTAGAAAGAACTTGGGCAGAATAGGCATTACATCTTCTTTAAATGTTTGGTAGAATTCACAATGAAGCCATCTTGTCCTGGACTTTTGTGTGTTGGGAGGTTTTTGATTACCGATTTCATCTCCTTACTAGCAATTGGTTTAATCAGATATTTCATCATGATTTAGTCTTGGAAAAGTCTATGCTTCAAGGCATTTCTCCATTTATTCTAGGTTATCCAATTTGTTGGCATATAATTGTTCATAGAAGTCTCATGACCTTTTGCATTTCTTTATATTACTTTCCATTTGTCTTCTCTCATTTCTAATTTTATTTATTTGAGCATTTCCCTTTTTTCTTAGTGAGTCTATACATTTATCAATTTAGTTTACCTTTTTTTTTTAAATATTCTGTTTCATTGATCTTTTCAATTGTGTTTTTACCCTCTATTTTTCTATTTCATTTATTACTGTTCTAATCTTTATTACTCCTTCCTTCTGCTAACATTGGGATTTGTTTGTTGTTCTTTTTGTAGTTCCGTTAGGTATACAGTGCTTATATGATATTTTTCTTGTTTCTTGAGATAGGCCTCTATGGCTATAAACTTTCCTCTTAGAAATGCTTTGGCTTCATCCTATAGATTTTGACATGTTGTATTTCCATTTTCATTTGACTAAAGGTATTTCTGGATTTTTTCTTTGATTTCTTTGTTGATATATTATTTGTTCAATAGGATGTTGTTTAATCTATACATATTTGTGATATTTCTAGTTCTTTTCCTGTAATTGACTTCTAGCTTCATTCCACTGTGTTTGGGAAAAATGCTTGATATGATTTTAATATTCTTAAATTTATTAATACTTGTTTTATGGCCCGGTATATAACTATTTTGGAGAATGTTCTATGTGGACTTGACAAAAATGTATATTCTGCTTCTTTTTGATGGATGTTTTATATATACCTATTAATTCTAGCTGATCTAATGTGTTATGATCTAATGTGTTATTTAAGACTAATGTCATTTTAGTCTATCTGCATGATGTATCCACAGGGTATTGAAGTGCTTCACTGTTATTGTATTGCTGTACTCTAGGTCTTAATATGTTTTACACATTTAGGTATTTTATTTTGGTTGTATAGATATTTACAAGTGTTATTTCTTGTTAGATTGACCTTTTTATTATTGTGTAATGCCCATCTTTGTCTTTTATTACTGTCTTTGTTTTAAAGTCTATTTTGTCTGATTTGATTAAAGCTACTTGATACTTCTTTTGGTTTTCTTTTGCTTGAAATCATTTCTACCCCTTTACTTTCAGTCTGTGTGTGCCCTTATATCTGAGGTAAGTCTCTAGTAGGCTCCATACAGAAGAGTCCTGTTTCTTATCTATTTAGCCACTATGTCTTTTGATAGGAAAATTAGTCCATTTTATTTAAGTAATTATTGATATGTATGTGCTATTGTCATTTTATTATTTTTTATGGCTATTCTGTATTTTTTCTCTGTTGTTCTCCTGTTCTGCCCTTTGTGGTTTGATGACTTTCTGTAATGTTATGCTTAGATTCCTTTCTCATTATCTTTTGTGTATCTATCATGGGTGTTTGCCTTGAGGTTGTCCTGTGACTCACATATGACAGCTTGTGTGTACATAATAGCCTATTTTAAGTTGATAGCATTTTACACCAAGTTTTAAGTTTTTAATGTCATATTTTACATCTTTTTGTTTTGTGTGTCCAATTAATTTTTGTAGTTATAGTTTTATTTTTGTCTTTTAAGTTTCATACTAGCTTTATAGGTAATTAATCTACTTCCTTTAGTATGCATTTTCCTTTAACATTGAGCTTTTAACTTTCTTATGTTTACTTGTTACTGGTTAGTGCCCTTTCTTTTTGGCTTAATGAAGTCCTTTTAACATGTATTGTAAGCCTGTTTTAGTAGTGTGAACTCTTTTAGCATTTACTTGTCTGGAAAACAACACTGAATGATAACCTTGCCAGGTACACTATTCTGAGTTGGAAGTTAGTCTTTCAATACTTTGAATATACCATGCCATGCCCTTCTGGCCTACAAGTTTCTGCTGAGAAATCTGCTGATAATTGAATGGGGATTCCTTTGCACATAATAAACTGTTTTGCTGCTTTTAAGATTCAATCTTTATCTTTAACATTTGACTTTTAAATTGTAATATGTTTTCATGTGGGTCCATTTGGGTTCATCTTATTTGGAACTCTCTGGGCTTCCTAGATCTGGATGTCTGTTTCTTTTCTCAGATTAGAAAACTCTTTTAGCAAGCATTTTTTTCAAAAAAATTTTCTGCTTTCTCTCTCTCTCTCTCTCTCTCTCTGGGATCCCTATAATAAGAGTGTTACACTTGATGTCGTCCATAGGTCCCTTAAGCTATCTTCACTTTTTAAAATTTTTATTTCTTTTGCTGCTTTGTGTGGGTGAGTTCCACTCTACTGTATTCCACCTCACTGATTCTTCCTTCTTCTTCATGTAGCCTGCTGTTGAACCCCTCTAGCGTATTTTTCGGTTGTTATATTCTTCAGCTCTGTGTTTCCTATTTGGTGCTTCCTTATATTTTCTCTCTCTTTTGAAGTTCTCTTTGTTTTCAACTGTTCTTCTCATTTTGTTGTGCCTTTCTATGACTATTACTTTGAACACTTTATCAGATAAGTTACTTATCTCCATTTCATTAAGCTTTTTCCTTGGTTTTAGCTTATTCTTTCATTTGGAATGCATTCCTTTGTTTTACCATTTTGTTTGAATCTGTGTTTCTATGATTTAGGTGAAACAGCTACCTCTCCCAGTCTTGAATGGGTGGCCCTGTGTAGGAGATGAATCTTATTGTTTAACCTTTCCCTAGTTCTTTGTTGTCTCTTGGATAGTCTCTCCAATTGTTTCAGACCCATGAGGGCTAAAAATGTAATCCCCTCTAGCCCCAAAGCCTAAAGCTCAAGGGGCATTTTATGTATGCATTGAGTGAGCCTACTGCTTTTGTCAAGACCCTAAGAATAGTGCGGGAAGGGCAGAGATGCTTGCCTGCCATCTCTGGCTGGGCTATTCTCAGAAGTAGTACAAAGCGAGCTGCTCGTGAGAGTAGTGTGTGGGGGCAGGGCTAATGGTCAGCCTCCTCTGGAAGGACTGCTTGCCAGCCACTGCTAGCAGATTAAAATGGGAGTGTAAAAATGACATCTGCCAGCACCAGTGATATTAAAGTAGAAGGAGAAGGTAAAAATAGCACATGCCAATGCCTTTGTCCCCAGAGAGTGTCTCAACAGCTTTCTCTCCCTCTGGCAGATGATTTATAGTTAGAAAATGAGTCTTCTTTACATATGGTTTAGCCTTTTTTCAAACTATTGTGTGCTTGGTCCCAGAGAGGAGGAGATTGTGCATGAGCCCTTGAAGAGTAGAATCTTAATTTCCCAAAGCCCCATGTTTATCCAGAACTTAAGCCCCATTGATTTTCGAAGGCAGGTGTTTTGGAGGCTAACCTTTTTGATGCAGGCCCCAAGGGCTAGGGTGCCAGATGGGACACAAACACTTTCCTTCTTAGGGAGAAGCTACTTACTTTTTTTTTTCTTCTTTATATGTTTGAGATCTTTCCCAGTTGTTGGTTGCCGTGTTAGGGGTAAACATTTTGGCAAGTGTGTGTCTCTGATTGTCCTACCCATATCCATGTGGCCGTTTTATACTTTAATATGGATAGATCTCAGAATCTTTTCAGAGGAAACTGTTTCACAATTAGTTGTAGATGTCTGTGGAAAGAGGTGAGTTCAGAATCTTCCTACATTGCCATCTCGAACTATCCCCTTGATAAAGTTTTCACTTTGGGTTCTTAATATAAAGTATGGAAAAAATCAGATAAAAAGTATCTCTGTGCCACACTATTCTACCTGTACAGAGAACCTATAATCCAGGCATGTTACCAGATAAAATAAAAACCAGAAGGAGGGCTATTTCATTCATCCACAAAACGTAAATATCTCATGGGGTCATTGTACCAGTTGCACTTGTGTTTAAGACTCATTATTTGGCCAAGGATAATAGAGAGAAGCATCTGAAACTATGGGCTTTCTACTAACGAAAAAGAAATGGCTAAATGAAAGTGGACACGTGTATTTAAAAAGCCCACACACTTACATAAATGGCACAATATGGTAAATAAAAAAATGTCATTTTTAATAATCATATTGTTTCTAAGAACCTATAGTTGCAAATTTTGTCCCAATGTAACAATGACTCTAGAATATAGAGAATGAAGTCCATATATTTTCTTGTTAACAAATTTATCTAATAAACATGAAAATAAATAAAATTAAAAAGTCTATTACTTAGTTATTATAAACATTATGGCTTAGGTCATAATGGTTATCAACCAATACAATTATATCAGAATGGTACCATAAGAGAACGAAGGGTTTGGATATTTTCCCACTAAGCGTTGAATTTAAAAAAAAAAAAAAAAACAACTCTACAGAGACTTTGAAGGTTACATTATCTGTATACTTTGTGACTAATAGAATGACTGTGGTTACAAGGGCTTTATCTTTTATTATAACTAGCTAGATTTTTCTAAGCCAGTATTTTTGCCTACCCCTATCGCTAAGTGTCATTGCTAGTGAGGAGACACACTGATGCCATTAAGGAAAGTAAATGATGTCATGAAAGTCACAAGTTGTGCTTCAGGTTTTGGAGTGTTGTATATCCTGATGGCATCATAACTTCGCTTAAAACTCTTTCTCAGACTGAGTAGCATTCAAGGCCATGATGAGAACATTTCCCACTGCCACTCATTGATTTATTTGCTCATGATGTTATCTTTTATTGTTTGCAACCCATGTCCTAGCTGTATGAAAGTGAAAGAAATGGACATTGCAAGAGGAAAGAGTAAGTAACAGTAGTACATAGCAGACAAAAGAAAGCCAGGTCATAATGTACAATTATGTGCAGGGAAGAGCAAATCTTTTCACTCCACTGTACAGCTTTTCTGACAACTTCTTTAATACCTTAGGACATTTTTCAAGCAAGAGGACCAGATTTATAGATGTTTTCTTACTACCTCGGTCTATGCCAGGCATTAATGTTTCATTTTGTGTTCATTTTATACATTCTAGTATGATTACTATATTTCAAGCTTTGCTTTCTTTTCTTTCTTACTGATTAACGTCTCAAATATTATGTAATTCCTGCTTTGTGCCAGCTGAATGGTAGAGACACAATGCAGAAATACAGTCCCTGCATTCAAGAAGTTTACAGTTTAGTAAAGAAGGCAGGTACAAATAAAATATTTATACAATGTATATAATTACAAACTACCATAAGTGTTATAAAAGAAAGTCATAATTAAAAAAAATAGTATGCATCTATCTGTGGTAACCTGTTACAGTTGCTGGAAATCATTTTTAACTTGGGATGTGTAAGATGTGCAGTGACTGACTTGGAAAGGAAGAGGAGAGAAGAACAGTATAGGTCAAGGGAACATCTTAAGGACCTGGGTTGGGAGGCAGTATATTTTAATTGCGGAATAAAAAAATGACAATGAAACTGGAATCCAGATAGGAAAGACCAACCTAGAAGATGGAGCAAAGGCAGTGGGTAGAGCAGATAGGGCCTTATAAGCCAATGTAAGAATTAGGTCTTTTTTCTAGGAGCGATGAGGAGGTTATCAAGCATAAATGTATTTGTTAGTCCTTAACTACATCCTTGACTTTATCCTCTATTCACTTAAGTGGCAAGTCTAACACTGCCTCAGTTTGATTCACGATTTGCACCTAGACTTAATCAAATAAGTTCTACTTTCTTTTGGATTATTAGTGAGTTTCTAGTCAGTCTGCCCTTATATATACTGACACAATTTTTTATGCCTTGCTAGCATTTGTTTTATTCATCTTTGCTACCGATTTTATTTTTTAATATTTTTTATTTTCAATTTAATCTCATCAAAGGTGTCATACATTTCTTCACATACCACTTCTTATGTTTCACAGGAATCGCCCGCAATTTTATAATCAGAATATATTGCTTTTAAAATCAGTATTCTCTTTTTAAACACACTTTAAATCCTCATATTATTCCAGAGATTTAAACCATGAAATAAAACCTTTTCTCTCCCCATAACTTTGATAAAATCTATGAAAATAACTTAGTAATTCATCTGGAATTTCTCTTATTTCTTTTCATGAAAATGAGTCAGATAAATGTTTGGTTAAAGCAATTGTCTTTAAAATAAGCTCATTGGCAACGAGCAGCCTGGAAGTCTCTTCCTCATTTTCAAAAAAGATTTAACTTAACAAATTAGAAATTTTCTTCACTTAAGAATTCTTCTCTGAATTTATTTATACCTTTGTTCTTGCCCATTTGTTAGCAAGCAAGATATACACAAAAAAAACCTAGATATGGATATTTTTATGAAAAACTTTTTTTTTTAAGTTCTCTTTTCTTATCTTTGTTTTTGGTATCAGAATAAGACTAGTCTCACAGAACAAATTTTAGGAATGACTTCTTCCTCTCGGTTTTCTGAAAGTTTATACATATTATTTCTTCTCTGAATGTTTGGTAGAATTCAATATCATAACCATCTCTACCTAGAGTTTTCTTTACTGGAAGGTAGTTAACTTTGAATTTGAAGGAAAGCAGAATATATTGCCCCCAAAATGCCTTTTTGGCATAAGAATTATTTTAGGATGATTATTTTTTAAAAAGAGCAGACATAGGAAATATCTGAAAACAAAGCAGAAGTTACCTTTTGAAAGAGACATTTACATTTATAAGGGGAAACCTCTTTTTTTAAGAATGTCTCCCTAGCTTTACTCTAGGGAGGATGACCAAATCTCTAGAAACTCCTATCAATGGAAAAGGCCCTGACAAATCTGCATAATCTTGTGCTTTTTACTGTGCTTTTTCTGGATACCTCCCTTGGGTGGCCCGCAACCCCCATCATCTTTCTTTTGTCTTTATCTGAACATGCTATTTAAGGTGATATCTTAGCCCACTGTGGGGAGTTAGTTTTCCTGGCTCTCTCCCATGTATATAGGAGGAAAACATGTTATTAAACTTCTGTTTGTTTTTCCTGTTAATATCTTTTATTCCAGAAGGGTTTCAGTTAAGAACTTAGAAAGGTAGATGGAAAATTATTCTTCTTCCCCCACAAATTCATATTATTTAATAGATATGGGGCTATCTAGGTTTTTTGTCTCTTCCAGAGTGAGCTTTAGTAGTTTGTCTTTCAAGCAATTTGTCCACATCATCTAAGTTGTTTGAAATTAGCAGCACAAAGTTGGTCATACTATTTACTTAACCTTTTTAATATTTGTGAAATCTATAGTGTTTCACTTCAGTCATTACTGATATTGGTACTTTGTGCCTTCTCTTTCTTCCTGGTCAGTCAGATTTAAGGCTTGTCTCAATTTTACTAATCTCCTCAAAGAACGAGCTTTTAGTTTCATTAATTTTTTTTATTGGTTTTCTCTTTATCTATCTATCTATCTATCTATCTATCTATTTATTTATTTATTTATGCTCTTATGAATATTATTTCCTTACCTCTATTCCCTTTGAGTTTAATTTGCTCTTCTTTTTCAGTTTCTTTATTTGGAAACTGAGATCATTAATTCAAATCTGTTTTTCTTTTCTAATATAAGCATTTTTTAGTGCTATACATTTTCTTCTAAGTTTTGCTTAGCTGTGTGGATCCTGAGGAGAAAGATTCTTTTTTTGTGAACTCTAAGAAGAAGTTTATCTAAGATAGACTCCCCATGGTCAGCTGAGGACCCAAATAATAAGAGCCTAGTAGCCACCGCTGACAAGGGCTTCTCATGTATTCTGTACACTGGGAAGAACCTCAGACTGAACTCTGGGCTTCTTGCACTCTGTCCTACCTGCAGGAAACCCTGGTTTCATCTTTCTGCCAAGGGACTGAGACCTGACCCATCCAGTCAGAACTGCACAATCTGGATACCTCATTTAGATAAAATGAACATAACTGGGAAACTGGGAGGGACATTTTGCTATAAAAGTGGCCTCCTATTTGTGGAACAAAATTTAGTTTAATACTTGAATCTGTCTCCTGGGCTGCTGCTTTTTTTTGCTCAAATACATGCTTTTTATTCTCTAGGATAGTCTAAAATTATATCTTTGGATTTAAAGCCATTAACTTGCTCCCTTTTTTCTCCTTGTCCCATCTGTTCTTTGTTCTCTTTCCCCTTTTTCCTACTTTTGAATTGAATATTTCTCATGTTTCCATTTTACTTCCTTTCTTGGCTTATGAAATAAACATTTTTTTGCCTGTTTTAAGTGGTTTTTAATTTATCACAATTTGCCTTTGAGTAATATCACTCCACATATACCATAAGAACATTGCAACAGCACATGAACACTGGCTTTGTGATATTATCATCATTAAAATTACTTCCACGTATCTTATAAACCACACAGTATTATTTGTATATTTAAAAATAAATTATTTTTAAAGGGATTTAAAAAAATAATAACTTAAAAAAATATTTATCCAGACAGTTACTATTTCCTATATAATTATTTGTACAGATCCACATTTTCATCTGGTATCACTTTCCTCTCACTTGAAGGACTTCTTCAACACTTCTTTTGATGCAGGTCTGCCGTTATGATTTTAGCTTTTGTATGTATAAAAAAGTCTCTATTTTGTCTCTAGGTATAGAATATTAAGTTGATAGAATTTTTTTTCCTTCAGTTCTTTAAAAATGTGGCTTCACTGTATTTTGGCTTACATTATTTTTAATGAGAAGTCTGTTGTTTTTTATGTTTGTCTCTCGTATGTTTTATTTTTTTCCTCTTTCTGGCTGCCTTTTAAATTTTCTCTTTATCACTTGTATTATGAGCTGAATATCTGTGTTCCCCCAAAATTCATATGTTGAAGTCTTACTCTGCAATGTAATGGTATTTGGAAAGTGAAACTTCTGGGAGGTGATTAGGTTTAGATGAGGTTACGTGGGTAGGGCCCCCATAATAGGATTAATACCCTTATAGGAAGAGGAAGACCTAGATAAGGTCTTTCTCCACCATATGAAGACACGGTGAGAAGGTGGCCCTCTGTAAGCCAGGGATAAAGCTCTCACCAAGTACTGAATCTGCAGGCACTTTGCTCTTCAATTTCCCATCCTCTAGAATTGTGATAAAGGAATGTATGTTGTTTAAATCATGCAGTCTATAGTATTTTGTTCTAGCAGTACTAGTAGACTAAGAAAACCTGTTATAAGCAACTTGTTATGATAGTTCTTGGTGTAGATTTCTTTATGTTATTGTGCTTCAGGTTCACTGGGCTTCTTGAAAATGTGAGTTATAGTTTACATCAAATTTAGAAAATTATTGGTCATTTATTTATTCAAATGTGTTTTTTTCCTACCCCATCTCTTCTCCTTCAGGAGCAACAATTACGTGTATAATTTTGTCATACTGCTGAGGCAATACCTTTCTGACTAGTCTAACCAATGTCTCTCAAATTAAAATATTTTTCATACTGACTTATAGGAACATGAACTATTTCTGGTCCTATGGGTGCCGAGTAATGACTCTCCTTTTCTGACAGGTCTATTCTTGGTCTCTAATAGTGTCCTCATATGTATGAGTAGTCAGCACTCAACTGAAGACTAGAAGGGCAGTCTCTTCAGAAGTCTGAAGCTCTCTCTTGTTCTTTGCATCTCTCTCCTCTTTGGCATTCTACCCTATAACTCAAGCTTCCTTTGCCTTTCTGGACTCCATACTTCATTTGCTCAACATGGGGAAAATGCCACGTTCTGCATATAGCCAAGAAGCCCTCTATAGATAGCAAGTTAGGGCAATCATTGGTGTCAAGGGCTCACTTTGTTTATCTACCCTTTCATAGAGCACATAAACAATGTGTTGTTTAATCAGGAACACATTGAAAAGCAGATGTAATTTTTATATAATCTTTCTCAAAAATCATGCGGAGTTCCAGATGTTCCTTCCCTCCAACAATCTTAAGAACTATAGAAACATATTATCACCCCAATTGGCTGTACATTGGGGACTGTTTTCTTCCCTTCCAAGTGATGCTTGAAGTTTTACTCTATCTGAAACCAAGGTTAACATACATAATTAAATTCAGCAAATATATAATGAACAACTACTTACTAAGTGTGAAGTGCTAGAAATACAGAGATTAATAAGTCCATTTCCTGTAACTGAAGAACCTGCATTCAGGAAAAAGAGAATACAGAAGCAGTTCATTTCGGTGTTATATATTCTTTCCTATGAGAGAGATAAAGGAATGGTGTTACAGGACCAGAGAGGTGAGACTATCTATGTTCTAAATGATAAGTAGAAAAGATCCTGATGAAGAGGATGCAAGGTGCTAGATTTGAAGAGCAGGTGAGAATATAGGATTATCTAAAACATTCCCCTTCCCTCCAAAAAACATGGTGTTTTAGTAGTTAAGAAGTGTCAGAGTATACAGTACAAGTTAAGTAACATTTGATTTGCTGAAGAGATTAGTGAGGGCTTGGTGATTCTGCTATATAATTGAAGAAAAAGACCTAAAGTTTAACATATATGGTTAAGAAACTGACCTTTTAAGAAAAATTCCCAAGCTCACAGTAATATATAGATTGGCACTTTGCTCACAGTAATATATAGATTGGCACTTTCAGTTGAACAAGACTATAGAGTTAAGTTTGCTAACTGCAATGCACAGAGTAAAAGCTATTGATTTTGTGGATTATGAACAACAAGGAATGGTTTTAAGAGAGATTTGATTTGAACAGGAAGCACTGACTAGCAACGTGATTATGTAATGAGACGTTTGGTGAAGTTTTTTTGTTTTTTTTGTTTTGTTTTGTTTTGTTTTTAAGATAGCAATGGGAATGCAGAAAAAAAATACAACATTTTTACTAGTATGTAGACATACGCCTTCGTTCCCCAAATTATACAGCATCAATATATAGAAATAGAAAACGCTCAAGGATTTCTAAATAGGAATAAAATATAAGCAAATACTGTTCTAATTTTGTCTCAAAACTAAGAATAATGACATGTATATTGCTAATTATTAAATCAAATACAATAAAATATGGTTTGCAAAGGCTAAAATCTGTGATTAATGAAAATTTGAGGTAGATAAGTCACACAGAAAGTTTATAGGAAAAAATGTGGTGATTTCAAGGACATAAAAGAAATGTACAAAAATGGTGAAAATAATTTTGAAAAGCTCAAAGCCATCAGATTGGTGACCAGAAATGTGTGCTGTTGTTATTCCTAGCCTTTTATCTGTACAAATTTTTATGTAACCATTCTTAGTTTATAAATATAAGATATATTTGACAAAGTAAACCTATCTCACTGGAGCAATGCATTACAAATCAACACAGGTATATGAATTGCTTTACATATACTTGATATAATTAGATATTAAAATATTAGTTGTTCTCTCTTAATACTTTCGTACATGAAAATTGTAGAAAACACAAAATCTAAAAGTCTGTATCATAAAGCTCAAAATAGTTTCGAAAAAATAAGAAATCTATATTTTTAAGAAGTATAATAATAAGTATGTTAATTAGAAAACGAATTTATTATTAAAAACTATCGGAAGCAAGTAGATAAGGGTCTTATTTAAATGACTAGACAGTCTGACAGACACAAGACAAAATAAAGACCTGGGGAAGATCAGGAATGAATATTCTGTGACCCAAGTTTTAGATACAGTCTAAGGAACCAAGATTGGGGCTATTTGCATTTATTAAGGTGAAGGAAATTTTCCTACTTTCACTTTTTTTTTCTTTTCTTTTTGGTGATTTAGCACAAATGTATCTTCTTCTCATTGGCTGCTGCACAGATTAATATAAGTCCAAAAAGATAAGTTCAACATGGTCAGGATTGATGGTGACGGCTTCAGAAAAGGGATAACACTTTACATTCCAACTTTATTTCTGACAACTTTCTATAAATTAAATCTTTTAAAATTCTGTATTATTGATATTTGCTATTTAAAGGAATTCTGTGATATAGTTTATCAAAAGGTGAAAACATCCTAAATGGTAATTAATGTTAATAACTTTTTTATTGAGTTGGCAGAAAGGGAAATACATCAGTACTTGCAAGTAAAGTTGTTTTTATTTATGTCCCTATTCATGAATGATCTGGAAGAAAGGATAATTAAACAGGATAGTTAGCTACAGTTTACCCTAAAACTCATATTTTAAAAATCTGACATACTTTCCATTGTTAGCACACAAAATATAATATTTTGCAAAAAGAAACTGTGAGGTCAAGAATCGAGAAACTCTAGCAAAAGTTCCACTTTTGATGAGCCCTGGAGTAGTTATTTGAAATGAAAGCATATGATAGATAAAAATATTTGAAATATTTATGACTACCTAAACCTGAGGCAAGCCTATGTCTGAGTAAATAGGCCATGAGGAACCAGAAGGGAACTTGGGGTAAAAAAACATGATATTTTCATTTATTTGAGCTGCTGCTGTCCCTCTTCAAATTAAAAATGCCTGAAATGCACATTATCATATGTCATATAAAATCTTATAATAAATAAAATACATAAAGTAAAACACATACGGCACAGGGAAACTACTGGCTTCTTTGTAATTGGTGGTTTCCTTGAGCCATTGATTTCTTTCACTGCTTTTTCAAAATGTTCCATTTGTGGAATTCAATATTGCTGCAAAGCTGAACCAGTCACACATTAACGCTTGATCTATTCTCCGCAGTACACCAGCAGACTCTGTACTCTGGGGCCAGAGCATCCCTGTGGTGTGTAATAACCGAGAGCAGGTCACTCATGTGTGGAATTGAGGGAGATTGACGATGGCAAATACAATTGGGTTTAGAATGAAAATGCTCACATTGTGATTTTTAGGATTTAATTGCTGCTAAAATGATGCTATCAATTGTATTTTTAGGTATTCTCCTCTAGCATGGCACAAGATATATGAGTTTTAATATCAGTAATACTTTGAAGTTAAGCAATCACCATATCCTCTGTCCTCACCCAAGGTGTTTACAGAATTGTAAAGCATATTTTGTAGTTAGCCTCACAGTGACCTACAAAAGAGAGAGCTATGGATATCCAGAAAAATGCCATAAATGGAGGGAGGTGCAGGTTATAAAAGCCAGTATTATTTTTCTTTATTTAGAAGCTCCTAGAGTGAAATCTGGCTCAGTAAGACTGATAGTTACTATTATAAAACTTGTTAGTATTGGAGTGTTAAATGCATTCATGAATTGGATCTTCATTAAAATATTTTCCTTTGATCAATAAACATGAAAAAATTTTAAGCATCCATCAGTATGCTTAGAGCATTGTGGAAGATATGGAGAGATGCTCAACATCTCCTCTACTCTCAGAGCATGACACATTGCATTATCCATGTCTTGGGAAACAGCATTTAGAGATGTGGGTGAGGATGTGGTAAAAAGGGTGCTCTTGCTCGCTGTTGTTGGGGAGGCAAATTGGTGCAGCCACGATGGAAAATAGGATGGAGGTTCCCATGAAAGAGGGAAACAGAGCTACCATTTGACCCAGCAATCTTACTTCTGGGTATATGTTCAAAAGAAATAAAAACAGGATCTTGATGAGCCATGTGCACTCATGTTGTAGATTTTCACAACAGCCAAGATATGAAAAGGACAAAGGTGTCCATCAACACATAAATAGATAAAATATGTGGTATATACATAAAATGGAATATTATTTGATATATTCAATGGAAATTATGCATGAAAAAGAAGGGAGTCCTGCCATTTGTGACAATGTGAATGGTCTTTGAGGGCATTATGCTAAGTAAAGTAAGTCAGACTGAGAAAGACAAATATTATATGATATCCTTTATATGAATAACCTAAAAAGCTGAACTTGTAGAAACAGATTGTAGAATGGTGGTTACCAGGGGCTGAGAGAAGATGTTGGGCAAAGGATACAAACTACCAGTTATCAATTAGTTCTGGGGATCTAATGTAGTGAATAGTGACTACAGTTAATGACACCAAATGATATACTTGAAAGTTACTAAGAGTAAATCTTAAATGTCCTAATCATAGACACAGAAAAGAGGTAATTATGTGAGGTGATGAAGATGTTAGTCATTGCTATGGTGGTGATTACTTTGCAATATATAAGTGTGTAATTTCAACACATTATATACCTTCAACTTACAGTGTTACATGCCAATTATATCTCAATAAAGCAGAAAAAAAATAACAAAAAAAGTTCAGTTTCAATGATTAGTTCTATTAATTCACATATATTTAATTTTGCACCCTTTTCAAGTTAGACAAAATTTTATCTATACTATTTATATTGCAGTTTGATAGGGAAGCAAATCAGCTATGAATGTTATGGAATGGTAGATTCAGCATAAGGAGCCAGCCTTACAAAATTCTGAGAACTACTTAACAAACCAATATACAGCAAGAACAAACTGAAAGTCACATGGACAAACTGGAACACATGAAATCCATGAGGACAAACTAAAACCCATGTCTGTTTCCCACCACCTCCAAACCCCCAAAATACAGAAGCCTGGCAAAGAAGCTACCTATGCTCCTGTCCTGGGACTCGGGGAAGCTGCAGGCAACAGAGGCACAGTGTGCCTGGCTGCTGCCCCAGCCTGACAAGCTGAGCAACAGATAAGTCAGCATGCACGGATTTCATGATACCTTCAGAGCATCATGGATGCATCATGAATGCTCCTTCATTTCATCTGCCAAATCTCCCACTTTCTTTTGTGTGTGGCTAAACCAATGTAAGAACCATAGAAGAAATTCTGGAAACTATAATTTTAGCTTAGATAAAGTGACCTTGTACAAAGTCACTGGAGCTCATCACTTGTCAAAATGCTATCTGTGCATGCTTCAGTTGAATAATGCTTCCTAATAAAGGCAGTAGGAAAGTCATGATCCTGCCTAACATAATTCAACAACTCTTCATGCAAATGAAAACACGCTAACTCCCTCTGCAAAAAGACTTACAAACAAGCTATTGTTTTAGCTATTATAGTACTCATTTCTGTGTTGATCACAAGGTCACAGCTGGTATTTAAAATTCTTTTTTCTACTGCCCATTCATATTCTTCTTGCTTTTAGAAAGCAGCTAGGTGGTCAAGTTTTCTTTCTGGTAAGGTACTCCAAACCTTCATTTATGAAGGATCGCAACAACTGCAGTCCTTCTTGTTGCTGTATTTTCCCATTAATTGTTACCATAGGTCATGGGCGATGCCAAGCTGTGGCCTAGAAGATCGTCTGCTTTTAATACTAATCTTTCTCACCCCACACTGTGTTTCAGAAATCCAATCTCTTCTCTACAGTTGAGATCCATCACCTTAGTCATTAAAATAACCCTCTTCTTTCCCTGTGGTTTCACTGCCATGAAAAGTCCAATGCAGCAAGTTTCTTGGGTTTTACATGCCACCTCCTACTGGTTCCAGTTACATAGAACTATTATTGTGTCCCCTGGAAATATCCTTCCTCCCTTGGGAACTAAGGCTTTAGACCATAAGAGCACAGGTTTGAGAAGACAAAGGGGGAAAAAAAAAACTGTTAGTGGATTACTTGGTGTAACACAGGAAACATTTCCATCTCCAACTCTGGACTCCCCAGACCTATGAAATTGTTCCAACCCTGCAAGATGTTGTCACTGAGACGGCACTGTAGCTGGATCTTCAAAAGACCAGTTAACCATTCTGTAAGAGCAGTCACTTCAGAATAATGAAGAACCTAGTGAGGCAAATAAACTCCACAAGCATCAGCTCATTGCCAGACTTAATTTTCTTTAAAATAAATTTCTTTTTCTTTGTCAATGCTATGAGAAATATTATGAAAGAGAATATGGCATATAACAGTTTACAGATAATAGTTAAGAGAAATGTTCTTGTCAGGAAAATCAAATTTATATCTAGAGTAAGAGTAGTTCCAGTGATAACAAAGTGTTCCCGTGAATGACAGGAATAGTGCAAATGATCAATGTCAGTTGGTGAATGGCTGATCCCTGGGAAATGGTGCCATGTCAGGGCACAGAATTGATCTCTGTTGTTATTAAGTTGGTCAGTCATCACTGGCTGAAGTCAAATCATCCTTGATGAGTGGAAGTTGATGTTACAGAGTCCACATATCTTCCATCCATGCCACCATGGTCATTTTTTCATTAGCTCAATAATCATGGACACTGGTGGCTTGGAAAAGAAGCTGACATAAACAGAATGGCTCATCTTGTCCACTTGATTATTAAAATTCTCCTTCCCTGAAAATTCACCTGAGATGTTTGCACAGGACACACTCAGTGTCTTTACAGATAAAGCTATCCAATAACCGTTTCCACGTTTCCTTGTTATCAATATTCCAATTGTGTTTCTTCCAATGCCTGATCATCCAGCCTAATTATTAGCCACTGTCTGTGGATTGCTGTAGGTCCAAGCTTCTGGTCACTTCTTTCAGATAAAATGAACAAAATAAATTTCAAGGGGTACATTTTTAAATTCAGCTGACTGGGATAGTTTTCCTTCCACACTATTCTTCAGGGTCATTCCAGACTGAGGCCAAAATGTGGTCATCCGCTTTCAAAAAGTGCCTGTATTACATGTAGAATGATCTCTAAACCAGACCCATATTATTTTGTCCTCCATCACTACGTCACAGATAACTCCCCATGAGGACATAAGGTGAAGACTGAGGAGAGGCAATGTAGCAGTAGTAGGGGCTATGGGCACCTGAGCCACTTGCTAATGAAACTTATGCTTTTGGGACTTGTTAGATAGAGCCCAATTGCCCATACATTACTTCACTCTGATGACAGGGTGCTGATGTGTATCCCAAATTGACAATGATGGGTTAGATTGCTTATAATAGCTGCTTTGTGTGATTTGCCTGTGCTCTGTAAAGTTCTTTTCCTGCCAAGGCTCATCTAGCTGGTTTTGAGCTCTCTATATGTTGGAAGTTATGAAGACTATAGAATCTTATTTTGCGCTGGATGAGAATAAATATAAAGGCTTGCAAATCATTACCTCACTTTCCCTAAACACACGAAATATAAAATTCAAGGAAGACGTTATTCTGCAGTGCCACTAAACCAATTAAAATTTAAAACTCTTCCCTGAAGGAAAATTTGATTTCATTAGATTATAATAATTGTTTTAACCTGATGGCAAATGCTTTGGTTACATGCCGAGGGATAAGCACAAAGTTTGAATTCTGCCATTTCTGCCATTTTGAGTGTGTTGATTAGTAACTGTGATTTCTACCACATTCCTCTTTCCTAATGCTTGCTTTTTGTAGCTGAGAACTCCAAATTCACAGCCTCTCTGTGACTTCACCTCTTAGGAGAATGTTTCCTGTTTCAACACTAGCTTTTCTTGTGTTCTGAGTTGTTATTTCATCTCTATGGTTTCTATTTCTTTGTATTTTTAATCACTGCAGTCCAATTTACTTTGTTTTCTAGCATTATTCAGAATAACTGTCTCATTGATACTTTTTTCTTTTTTCTTATCCATATTTTAACTATATCCTCTTTTTATTACATTGTCTCTGTCATGGCAATGGTGTTACAGAGGCAAAGGAAGGCAAACCTAGTGTGTTCTCAGTCATCCTTAAATCAGATGTGTACTCATACTTTTTGTAACTTGGAGCTGAAAAGAAATTTGAAGTCTTTCTATACCATTTATAAATGAAGTATTCAGAATTACTCTGTCATGTAAGAACTGATATACCTGAAAAAGTTACTCATTTCAGAATCCTAAATTCTCTTCATATATAAGTATGTGAAATCCAGAATCCAGCTACAGCCTTTGACTCTTCAAGCATTATTTTAATTCCTTATCTTTTGATACTCTCCTTTTCAGATTCATGCAGTATATTAAAATATTAATGTGTTTCCCTTTACAGATATATGCATTTTATAAATATGTATATATTTTATTCCCATATCCTTGTCAAATTTAATCTGCTCATTTTAGGCCTGATACTATGAAATCCACTTGCTCTGGCAGAATATGTTACCCACACCCACACCCACACCCATACCACCTACAATTTCTAAGATTTAGTATATCCCTTCATCTCAGATATTTTCCATCCTGTTAAAAAAAAAAAAAAAAAAAACTTTGGGACATGGTGATTGTATGGCCAAGCACAAGAAGTTATATAAAATTTTAGAGTTGGGAAGAAAGGAAATGTCAGTTCTGGCTAAAGAGACAGTGATAAGAATAAATAATGTGCTTGACTTATAGTTCATTTATGCTATCTGAGCTGAGAAACACTGACTCATAAAAATTCCATCATCTGTGTGAAAACTTAAACATTTATTCAGTTAGTGTTTTAAAGGAAACTGGACATTTTTATGCTAGTATTGCCTAGATTCCCTCCTTATACTTCCAACCCCAACTTCTTCATTCATTCTACACTCCTAAATAATGATTAAAATTTTCTTTTGATCACCAATGTGAAAACTGACCAAAATTTTTCAAATACTCTACCACATGGTGATTCTATGGTATTATCACATCAATACTCCTGTTTATTTTAATTTCTGACCAATGTTTCTTGCTGCAATATTTATACTCCATCATTAAAGCAGAAGGTATTCTTTTGTATGCATGGCATGACTTTCCAGAAATGGGAAGAATCACTATGATTACATATAGCGATTACAGGACTGTGCCTTCTTTATATCAACACCAGCTTTCACTGAGTCATTAGATATTAGATTTTTAAAAGAATAAACAAGTTATGTTGCCAGGTAGTAACTCAATCAGAAGAAGCAAGTATCACAATTATAGCCTTTCATTAGATGCTACCTTTTGCCCATTGTACTGACATGGTGGCCGGGCACAGAAGGACTAATCTCTGAGTTATTCTTTCTCTTTCACTGTGCTAGTTTGAATTAACACCCTGGAACATATTTTGCCTGTGTTTTCACAGTCCCTTTTTTTAGATATAATAAAATAGGAAATTTGATCATTGATTTTAAAATAGGAATATTGTTAAGTCAAAACTTGACAATCAAATTTCTATCTTAAGTTCAGAACTTACTAGATCAGACTCAGGAGGTAGTAGAGGAAACTGAGTCAAGGTTGAGATAAGACATTTTCCATTCGTTCAATATATATTTTCTCTTTATCCAGAAATTATATGACTTAATAAAATAATTGTGATTATGAGTAAATATTTAGGTATCAAGATATTTACTGTATAAAAGTTAAATATCTTTAAAATAAGCAACCTAAATATATAATTAGTTATATGTGTGCAATACATACATGTGCTAGAGTGATATTCTAAAAGTGTTTATTGACAGAAAAAAATTATACTTTATAAGATATTACTAAAGTAGAAAAAATAGACTGTACACATTACAATCCCATTTACTGTAAAACTATACACACATGTATATTTATTATCAGCAAGGATATGCTATAAATTATTAATCTGGCTAATGCTATATGGGTTGGACTACAGGGTAATTATTTATTCCTTTTTCATATATGCAATTACACTACTAATAATTTTTTTAAATTTTATTTTTGATATTTTATATAGGGGACCTCTAGATTCTAATGACAAAGCTTAACCTAGTCAATGTCATGACGGTTTTATAGATGGCACAAAATTTTATAAATTTATTTCTTTTATTCAGAATATGGCATAAAAGATAACTATATGCACCTAAAATCAGTTTAGTTGCACTCAATGGAATAAATATTGAAAAATTTAGGTGTTAATATTTATTTTCTCATTAAGGACAAGAAATGAAATAATATGACTTCAGACATTTAACATAGCAATGTTGTGTTACATTGATATTTTCCTTTTATCACCAATTACTACAAAACTTGTACTTACTCGTATTCACTAACACCCAGTTCTCCCAAATTCATGATATATTTAAAATGTTTATAGTATAATCATTCTTTCTAGAACTGAAAAATGTATTTGATCTGAGTGATAAAACTTCTCAAGTATTTCTATAATTCTTTTATCTCTATGAAATTTAACATATAGTTAGAACCAGTTGTATTGAATGTCCAACAATATGTTTCAACCTAAGATTTTTTCTTAAAATTACAAATCTAGATCAACTTTAAATTGGAAACACAAAACTCCCTAGCAATTCTAGCAAGCTAAACTGACTTAAATACTGTAAGTAAATGAAATATAAATAAAGTTAATTTTATGTTAAAGCATGCATTAACAATATGGATTTGGTTCTAAATATTTTTTACTAAATTAAAAATCTTTCTAGGGTCATGGATCTTATACTCCTATGAGGATAACTTCCTCTCATAAATAACCTGATGGTTACTCTTTAAATAAAACCTTTGGTAAGAGCCATGACTGGGATGGTTCCTTTGGTTTAACATAATAGGGTATTCTAAGCTACAGTCTATTAAACAAAATTCATAACTCAAAATGAGATTACTCTTGGGCATTTTGAAACATACAGCCCAGGTTTCTGGTCTGGTCACGGATGTCTGCAAACCACCCAGGCTTCTACATGAATTTGTCACAACTTCCTGGGTAGTCAAAATAGTTAATTATATTTGGACTAGACATGATCCTATATGCTTTCATCTTTTTCATGGCTGGTAGGATAACACAATGCTTCCAGACACTAAGTAATATCTAAATGAATTCTGAAAAATCCCCAAATTATGTGGGTTTTCACAACTTTGTTATATTTCTAGGCAATTTTTCTAGCTCTAGGAATTTAGTACTTGGACACAATGCCAAAAGAAAAGAGCAATGGTTTTCACTTAAGATGTATAAAGTTGGAAAAACTATCACTCCCAATATAACAACAAAAGCTAGATAATTTAGAAAAGCACACATTTTCTTGAAATAATCAAAGATGATCAAAAGCGACCAAGGACCCTGAAATCTAAGAAAAAGCAAGCGTTTGCAAGGAGAAATGGAGTGTGAACACTTGACATACCTCTGGCAGAGCATGAGAAAAAAGATATAATTGCCATATAAACTGGCAAGAAGAATTTAGGTAAAATTGTTAATGAATTGTTAAATGTTATGAAAGCGCAGAATTCCCACGTATTGTAGACACAGGTATAATTGACATCAACTTACAGGTTCCTCTTCTCCACCAAGTACTGCTGAAGAAAAGTGGCATAAAAACCTGGACACTTGGAGGTACAGGCTTCAAAGAAGGAAGCAAACATCACTGTAAAATGGCTCACAGTCACAACCCTTTCTGTATTCTCTATGACATAAACACAAGCCTTTATCCATTCGAGTAGGGCAGAAAACTCCATGGTCCCCAGAAGAAAGGTAAAAATTCTGGCTGAAGGAAGTGAAAAGAAAATGTACTATTATTGGAGGAGACCACTAGAAGTCTCTAGTTGTGAAAGGAGTGACATCATCACTGAAAATGCTGGGGAAAAATAAAAATTACAGAGCACTGAAGAACTACATAACATATCAAATGATCTAACATACGTGTAATTGACATCCAAGAAGAATGAATCAGAAGAATTTTCAGAAACTAACGAAGACACAAAATCCTGGACCTAAAAGATCAAAGAATCACATCAGAGTAAACACACACACATGCACACACTCACACACACACTCATGGTTATACACGTACACGTGTATGCACACTTGGACTTATTATATCCCAACTACTAAGAGGAAAATTAGAGAGAAAATATTAAAAGCAATCAGAAAAAAAATACATACAGCAGAAGAAAATATTTACAATCTTCTTATTAGAAACTATGGGAGTCAAAAGTGTTCAAAGCAAAGAAAAAGAGACATTTTTAGGCAAACAAAAACTGATTGAATTCATTTATAGTATAGAACTGCACCATAAAACATGTTGAGAAGTTTGTTTTTGTTTTTGTTTTTGGCAGAGAGAATATATCAGGCATGAATACAAATAAATCTACACGAAGAAATGGCTAACCTTGGAAATAGTTAAAATGATGGTAAATATTAAAGCATTTATTTATTGTAATTCTTTAAAAAATATTTGTCCCATTTAAAGCAAAAATTGTGTCAATTTACCAATGTATAATTGATTAATGGCATATGGGAAAGAAAAATTAATGGCAACAATGCCACCAAAGTTTTAAGAATTGAGATTAAACGATTATAAGGTATTGAAACTGCATGTGAAGGTTATTTGGATATTTGGATAAAATATGTTATTTATAGTTAAACTGAGATTAAAGTGTGTTGTAAATCATATGAAGGGCCATGAGCAGATTTTTGGTGGTGAAGAAACCGTTTAACTGTGGGGATGGTTATGTGATTTTGCCTTTGTAAAACTGATATAGCTGTACAAGCTAATAAGAATACCTTTTACTGTATGCAAATAATATCTCGATAAATCTAGAAAGAAATAAAATTGGAAGAGACATGTCTCTGTTTCTTTCACATATATATTGTAGGGTTTAATAATATTGGAGGGCTTAGAACTACTTTGATAAGATTTATGGTCTCAGACTATGAAAGTTTTCAAAGAATAAACATTCTATCTGGAATCTGGAGTCCAATATTGCAAGCTCCTTGTCAGATACACTATAATTGCAGAGGAAGCTGGTGGTGGGCCTTGGAGGATATGAAAAACCTTAGAGGTCATAAGTCAAAAACTTTTTAAAGCTCAGGAAAAATGTTTCATTCATTTATATAATATTAATAATTTGGGGGCCTGCAAAGGCATGATGGTGACAAAAATGTGCAGTTTGATTACAAAATGGTTCTTATAACTGTATGATCCTTTTAGCTTCCCCGCAGTTTCTCCCAACTCATTTGTAAACACTGCCAGAAAGCCTGCTCTTAAGAAAGCATGTAGAAATGAGGAAAATCTGAAATGAGGTAACACAAGTTAATGGAAAGGGATGGTTCTTAATTTTACTTTGATTCCTCTTACAAGCAATGTGTTTTATTGGAGAGGTGCTGTGGGAACTCTGGTGTTTAATTTCCTGACATTTCCGAGAATTAAATCTAACAGGTATGGTTCAATTAACATAGTTTAGTATGGATATTGTTTTTTGGTCTCTTCTGACATGTAAGAGTCCAAATTAATACTAAAATCTAAGTAGGTCTTTTGTTAAAACAAATATTGTAAGCCAATCTTCCTGTCAAGGGAATGGATCTCAGTTTAGATCACTGCAGCAGTCCCCCCTTATCTGTGGAGAATACATTCAAAGACCCCCAGTCAATGCTTGAAACTGTGGATGGAACTAAACCCTACATATACTATGTTTTTCCTATATATACAAACCTATGATAAAGTTTAGTTTATAAACTAGGCACTGATAATAGAAACATAATAATATACTATAATAAAAGTTATATGAATGGCTTTGGGCTATTATTAAGTAAAATAAGGGTTACTTGAACACATGCACTGTGATATTGCGACAGTGATCTGATGACCCAGATGGCCATTAAGTGACTAAGAGCAAGTAAGAGTGTACAGCTTGGATACACTGAGCAAAATGATGATTCACATCCTGGTGGGATAGAGAGGAATGGCATGAAATCTCTTCATGCTACTCAGTATAATACACAATTTAAAACCTCTGAATTGTTTACTTCTGGGATTTTCCCTTTAATATTTTTGGACCATGGTTGACCACCAGTAACTGAAATCTTGGAAAGTAAAACTGTATAAATGGGCCTACTGTACTTAGACTTCTTTCTGCTTTCTTTGGTAGAACATCTGGCCTCACCTTAGCTAAAGCCTGAGACCTTCTAAATAGAGGGAAGAGTTTTATTTTAATTATTGTATCCTCAGTAACTAACAATGACTGGCACAAAATACACATTGAATATACTTTTATGAATGAGTGACTGAATAAACAGATAGTTGAGTAAAAGCTATTCTCAACTGGACTATGGAAGACTAATATTTAGAGGTGGGCACCAAGAATGTGGTCATTCACCACATCCTTTGTGGTTGGCTAGTCTTCAGCGGTCTCAAGTAAAACACCTGCAAGACACAGAGGTAGCAGGCCTAAATCTAAATTCAGCCCTCTTTGAATGTTTGCCTTTAGTTATAACAATAAGATGGCAATTATGATGAATTGTTTTGAATAACAAATTTGAATAACAAATGGAAAGGTCTAAGCATTTCTTGGCTCTCTCTCAAAGAGACAGAGGTGAGAAAAGGAGATCTTGGCTTTTGAATCAAGCAAAGCTAAATTCCAATCCCAATACTACTACTTACCAACTACAAAACTATGAGCAAGTTATTTATACTCTCTGCTCCTTAGTTTTACTCATCTATAAAATGGAACTGATAAAATCTACAAGGTAATTAAAAAGAATAGAGATAAGTGAGAGTACTTAGGACAGAACCTAGATACATTAGAATTGAAACACGCCCCACACATCTTCACCTTTCCAGCAGTTCAGGGTTTGTGCTCCAAATATACTCCTTTAGTGTAGGGTCAGAAACAAATCTCTCTTCCTTAACACTTTGTACTCTGCAGCTGAGAGCAGTCATGGCCTGATGGTTCTATCCTGGCATAGAAAAATATGTAACGACTGGCCAAAGAATATTGGTACAGAGAAAACAAGAACGTTCTTCGCTCTCCCACAGGCAATCAGCTTATGACTGTAAGCCTAGAATCTGATTACCCTTTTTTATAGCTTTAGCATGAATGACTAAAAAATGTAAGTGGCCATAAAAGTATAAAGTTTTTTAAAAAATATTTTCAATGATAGTAGTTCTCAAGAATTTAAAACATCCATGAATCTTATCATGTTTCTCTTGCCAGTTTTTCCTTTTTTGGTTTAAAATATCCAAAAAAGAATGGATTCATTCTTAAACTGCCTTTCATAATATATTTATCATAATTATTCTTTGTATACAATATATAAAAATATATAAATAAACCACGTTTTTATATTTTTTTCAAAAACAGCTAAACATGAGGAATATTCACCTAATCTGATTTTTTCGTTACTTCTTTGAGATAATAATGAATATCTCAAATAAGTAAATGTACAATTTATTTAATAACTTTAGAGGTATACTGTAGTATGTTTTTGTACTCTTTGTGATAATGTGTGGTAGCAATAGAGGCAACTATGAAAGAAGACAGAATAAGACATCTGTTGTCACTTCTACATTTTCCTATTGGTCTAGGACAATGGAGTGTATTCAGCATATCTTGAGTTGATAGTTCTATCTCATTTAAAGCCAATTAACATTAATCCAGATCAGCTACACAATCTAGATGATGTTCTAGACAAACAGTCCAAATGAACTTTCTGTGACAATGGAAAGATTCCATATCCGTGCTCTCCAATATGGCAGCCACTAGCCACATGTAACTACTGATTACTTGAAATGTAGCTAGTGTGGCTGAGAAACTACTTTTTTTAAATTTCAATTAATTAAAATTTAAATAGCCATGTGTGGTAAGTTGCTTCATATAAGAAAGCATAGTACTAGATTAACCTTTATTTCAATATTTATTTCAATCTCAAATGAAACAAAATGAGTATTCTTAGAGACGTCTTCCATTGAGACTTACTATTCACTCAAGTATAGAAAACTATAAAAGGGGTAACAGTGTGGATAACAGTGTAACTCCTTTTTTTAGCATTGAGAAAACAAACCTATTATTAACAGAAACATATATTGAATGAACATTTTTTACTTATTTTATGTCAGATACCATGCAAGAGTTTATAAAAAAACACATAAGGTATAACCCTACCTAAGAAGCATACAGACTAGTGAATAAACAAATAAACAACTTAATGCAGTTTAATAATTACTGTAGTAAAACCACATACTCATTGCTATCGGGATGAAAAAATGAAAACATAAATTTTGTCTAAAATTGGTACAATGTGGTATTATGTGAGAAAGGCTTATGAGTAGAATATTCAGGACAACATGAAATGTCTGCATTCTACAGCCAGTAAACTCTTTGACATCACCCTTAGTAATGTTTTCTGATGTATCTCCTCAGGCAAGGACAGCAAGAGAACAAATACATAAAATGGACTATATTAAACTAAGAAGTTTATACAGAAAAGGAAGCCATTAACAAAACGAAAAGACAATCTACCTAATTGGAGAAGATACTTGCCAGTAATACATCTGATAGAGAGTTAATATCCAAAATTTATAAAGAAATCATATAACTCAGTATCAAAAAACAAACAATCAAATTGAAAATGGGCAGAAGACCTGAATAGACATTTCTCCAAAGAGAACACACAGATGGCCAATGGACATATGAAAAGATGCTCAATATCACTAATCATAAGAGAAATGCATATTAAAATAATAATAGGATATCACCTCACACCTGTCAGAATGGCTAGCATTAATAAATCAACAAAAAGTGTTGGCAAGGATGTGAGAAGAGGGAACCCTATTGGTGGAATTGAAAATTGGTACAGTCACTATGGAAAACAGCTTAGAGGTTCCTCAAAAAATTAAAAATAGAATCGCCTTATGACCCAGCAATCCCACTTCTAGGTATTTATTGAAAGAAATCCAAACCACTAATATGAAAAGATATATGCACCCTATGTTCACTGCAGCACTATTTACAATAGCCAAGATATGGAAGCAACCTAAGTGCCCATCAATTGATGATTGGATAGAGATGTGGTCCATATAAAAAATGGAATATTACTTAGCCATAAAAAATGGAAATCTTGCCACTTGCAAAAAAATAGATGGATTCAGAGATTATGCTAAGTGTAATAAGTCATATAGAGAAAGAAAAAAAAAAACATATGATCTCATTTATAAGAGGAATCTAAAGAAAAACTGAATGGACAAACAAAACAGAAACAGACTCATAGATACTGAGGACAATTGGATGGTTGCCAGAAGGGAGGGGGTTAAGGGTTGAGTGAAAAAGGTGAAGGAATAAAGAAGTACAAATTATAGTTACAAAATAGTCACAGGGATGTGAAGTACAGCATAGAGAATATAGTCAATAATATTGTAATAACTGTGTATAGTGCCAGGTTGGGTACCAGATTAATTGGGGGGGATGACTTCATAAATTATATAAATGCCTAACTACTACACTGTACATCTGAAAATAATATAAAATAATATGGAATGACAATCTAATTGAAAGATAAATTTCTTAAAAATAATAATATTGAATGTCAAGTTTAATTAAAAAATTAAAAATTAAAATTTTTAATAAGATGCCTATGTTTTAATCCTTGGCTGGCCATGTTATGTTGCAAAGCATCGCTATTACTGCATTCTCCAATGAGCTTTGGCCATTCAACTACAAATATACTCTGAGAATGAAGAAAGTTAGTACTATTTTTCGTAAGACTTTTTTTTCAGATGTTTGAACTAGTGCTCCTTGTTCCCACATAAGAAAATATCTTATTACACAATAAACATTTTAAAACAAGTTAATTTGGAAAGACAAGCATTTAGATATATACAATTTTAACAAACTAAAGGAATCTACAACCATAAATACATGTACACACAATTTTTAAAAGACTTATAGAGGTACACTACATATACCATAAAATACTGTAAAATCCACCCTGTCAGAGTACAATGTGATGTTTTTTAGTAAATTTATAGATTTGTGAAACCATTATTATTACCCAAATTTTGACCTTTCCAACAAGTCCAAATGTTCCCCTTTAATGGGCTTGCTGTCTGCCCTCACTCCCACTCCCCATATTAGACAATCACTGATCTGGCCTCTACAAATGGAGTGCATTTGACCTCTTTTTGGAGCATCTTACATAAATAAAACTTTATGACTACCTTGGAACAACGGTCTCACTGGTGACTAAGTCGATTCAGAACAGTGTGGAATCTCTAACATCCTTCGGAGGCTGTGAGGGGAATGCCGTGGCTTGGGGAGTCCTGAACTGGGAGTGGGTTGCTACACCTTGCCCTTCTTGCTTGGGGAAGGGGAAGGATCCCCATTTCCTAGCTTGTGTTTTTTATCTGTGTAAGTGTGATGACTAATTGCTGCAGATACACGGCTCCTGCTCAGTGTGCTGCCGAATTCTCAAACAAATGCCTATGTATTTGAGATGCTGTCCTCTTCATGTCAGCAGCCTTAGTAATCTCATCACGCTGAGTCAGTAAGTAGGAACCCGGAGAAAAAGGTGGGAAATAAAAGTTGCCTGGAGGTTGTGCAGTTTGCTCAGAATGTACTTACTTTATGTCAGAGAGTGCTTTCTCTGGTAGTCTTTTAAAAAGCATTGATCATTCACACTCCCACACATGCACACACAGACATAAAAAGTCAAGTGCCACTTATGTAAGAATAGGGACTTAAAGTTCACTTGGAATTAATTTTCCTTCTCTCCTTTCCTTCCCTGCTGAATAAAAGCATGTGAGATATGTCAAACCAGTGTGCCCTACTGTGAGTTTCTTTACATCATTTTTTAAAGCCTTTTTGGGAATGAGGAGAAAGTCATGATTACTGATTTGTGATTTAGTTCCATTCTGATTAACAAGGATTTAAGCTGCAATTTTTGCCATTATGAATTAAATGTCATAGTTCATTACAATGGAGCCAATTCAATCCATTTAGAGTTTATATCCATGTTTCTGATATTAAATTCTTTCCTCAGGATTTATTAACTTGACATCAAGATGCCCCAAGTGTATCTTTTTTCAATTAAAGAAGAAAACACTGGAGCAAAACTTCCTCAGTTGCATTAATGCTCAAAAGACAGGTGTGAGCTAGAGAAGCAAAATGATCTCTTAGTCTAATTCTAATGATTTTAGAAGTAATTTGAAATATAAGATGTTAAGAATCAGTAGACATGAGGCAGCTTTTGCTTGTGCTTATGAATGTAGGACAGGCAGACTAATTTTCTACACTCCTCTAAACAGTCGCTAATTTTATGGGGCTCTCCTACATTCCTAAATTAAGATATAAATATAAGTCGTATAAAATCATTAAAAAATATTTAACAATATAGTTATGTGATTATTTATAATTGCATATTTTTTCATGTATTTTTATAATTTTATGCATAGGAAGAAAACTACCCACATTTTAACCTAGCTGGCTCATACAGGTACTTAGTTGAATAAATTTGAAACTGTTAAGAATATAACAAACCTCAGACCTATAATTTGAAGCTATGTCTTAAAATTATGTAAATTAATTATTCTTTACATCTTATAATTCTTTATTAAATTATCACAATATATTACTAACTTAAGATTTGTCTTTCAGGCAAACAGGAATTGTGTGAATATATGGAATGTAAAATATTTAACAACCTGAGATAAAATATAAAAATTCAATCATCTGATTTTAGAGCATAATTACTATACTTATAGAGATAATACTTAGAAAACTTGATAATATACTGATTACTGTAACTTTGATCTTCTCTTTAGGAAAATTCCTCAAAAGAGTTTTTCTGAATTTACTTTCTTCAACATCTCATTTCATTTTCTCTCCTAAATTCTTTTCGATCAGACTTTTGTCTCAAATGTTTTTATCTAGGTTGCTAAAGTCTTCTCTCCTGGTCAATCCAATAGGCAATTCTCAATCCCTATCTTATTCTTAGTGTATTTTCCACAATTGATAACTCTCTTGTGCCTGAAACACTTTTTTCACTTGATTTCTGGATCAATACTCTTGATTTTCTTCTAAAATTGTGGTTGTTTCCTTTAAATGAACTTTGTGCTGGTTTGACCATCTATTTCTGATCTCCACATTTCTGATTTACACATTTTGGTGTGCCCAAGGGCTCTATTTTTAAACCTGTTTGTGTTATATTTATGTAATTACTCAGATAATCTATCAAGTCCCATTGCCTCAAATGTAATTGACATTAATACTACATATGGTTATGGGTTAAATTTTGTTCTCCCAAAATTCATAATTGAGAGTATATCATTTCAGATCAAATCTACAACTATTTGCTAGGGCTGCCATATACTGGATGGCTTAAACAACAGGAAAAATATCATCTCAGTTCTGTGACTTGACTTGAAAATGATTTTCTGCATCCCCACTCCAATGAGTTGCTAATTTTCTAGAGGCACATATTTTTAAATGTGCTCGTTAACCTTTGTGGGGTCATTGCAGATATGATTGAGTTACAAATGAGATCATACTGAAGTAGTGTCCCTAATCCAGTAACCAGTATCCTTTTAAAAAGGGGAAATGTAGACATAGACAGGCACATGGGGAGAAAACCACATGAGGTGAAGGCAGAGATGGTGGGAGGCTTCTCTAGGCCAACAAGTGCCAAAGATTGCCAGCAAACCACCAGAAGTTAGGGGAGAGGCATGAAACAGGTTCTTTCTTATAACCCTCAGAACCACTCTGCCAATGACACATCAGTTTTGGATTTCAGGCTTCTAAAACAGTTAGACAATTAAGTTGAAGCCACTCAGTTTGTGGTACTCTGTTGTGGCTTTCCCAGCAAGCAAATATCAACTTCATCTAAAATGATACACCAATTACTCTCCTGAAATTTATATGCAATTATCTACTTGGATTTCTCTTTGGCATCTCAAATTGATCTCTTGATTCCTCCATCTGCCCACCCCAATCTTGTTTCTCCCCAACTATTCGCATCTTAGGAAGTGTAACTTGGGGTTACACTTTCCCTCAGTACTCACTTCTAAAGATGTCAACAAGTCTTGCCGGCTGTAACTTCAACCATGTGTCACAGTGGCACCACGATCATCATCTCTGCCAATGCAACTCAGTACCATCCTAGTCCACATGCCATTTTATTCACTGGGATTACAAGAGAAGGGAAGGAAAGGGAAAGGAAGAGAAAAATAAAGAAACAAACACTCTTTTAAATATTAAATTTGCTTCCACTGTTTACCTCCTATTATTAATTTTCCGCACAGTAATTGGAGATTTAAATGAGATCCCCCCCAACCTTTTCTCTGCATAAAACCCACCAATGGTTCCCGTTAAAACACTACAGCATAATTTATAAAACCCTGAAACAGTGGTTCTCATCTGGGGGCAACGTTGATCCTACTGCCTCCTCCCAGGTGTACTTCCATGTCTGGAGACATTGTTGGTTGTCACAACTTGAACAAGGAGCACTACTGGCATCTAGTGAGTAGAGAGATCAGAGATGCTGATAAATATCCTTTAGTGCACAGGATGGTACAAAATGTCAATATTGCTGAAATTAGGGATTCTGTACTATAGAATTTGATTCCTTTCTGACTCACAGCCTATCATTTTGTATCTAGTCACCCTCTCTAGCCATGTTTTATTCATTTTATAGATGTGTTTTCAAACGTGCCAAACACGTTCCTGCTATGGGGTTTTAGCACTCACTGTTTCTTCTTCTACAGGGTTCTTATCCTATATTTCATGTAGTTCACCTTCTCGCTTCGTTCACTTTTCTGTTAAAAGACATCTCTCCAGAAAGGCCATCTCTGATGTCCCCACCTCCTGACAGTCTATCACTTATCCTGCTTTACTTTCATGCCTATCATTATCTGGTAGTTTCTTTTTATTTGGGTGTTTATGTCAACCACCACCACTATCACAACACCATGAACCTAAACTAAAATCTAAGCTCCTTACTTAATAGCAATAATTTTCTGTTTTTGTTTCTCTCTCTACTTTTAGCACCTAGAATACTCAAACAAACAAAAACAAAAACAAAACTCTGTGAAATGAATGAATGAATTGGTTAGTTGGCTATTATCCCATGGGCAGAAATCAATAGTGAACCCATGTTTAGAATATGTGACCCTTTTAATCAGTATATTAATCCCAGCAGAAGTCAAATTGGAGAACCAGAATTTTGCAGGTGATTGATAAGATTTCCCACCCTCACTTCTAAAAATGCATAGCCTCAGTCAATTATATACCTGGAGATCATTCAAACTAACATCACAGTCACTCCAGGAAGACAAGGTCTTCCAGAACATCCTTCATCATTCTATGTTCAATAACTATATTCAACCTAGCTGAAAACTGAGTTTTAATCCCTTTGCTGGCCCCATCATCCACTCCTCCACAGCTTCTGACACCCTGCCACTATACCTTCTGGATCTCAGAGCCAGTGATAAGGAAAATTCAAAATCCCCTGTCCTTGTCTCTATATATTCCTTCACTTTTTCCAGCACTTCACTTTCCTACAGTACTTTCTTCCAGTGAATATTTTCCTTCTTCTACTCCCCTTCCCTTGGACCTGGAAGGCACTGAATGCCCACTTCCCTCCATGTTGCCTCTTGCCTGCCTTCCTCCTCTTAATAGAGCCAGCTTGATTTTAATGTCATCTAATTATATTGTACATTGTCCTATCTTGCTGCAATGGTCTCCCAGGCTTCAGAGATTTTCCTTTCCCTTAAAGAATTTAGCTCCTAATGCACTGTCACTCTCCTCAGAATACTTTGTTTCATCATTCTCCATACTTTCAACCTTGATGCAGCTTATCCTTTCAAAATCCCAGTCCTTCAGCTTCTTAACCTACTTTCCTTTCATAATCTTGTTCTCTATCCCAACTAGGGTGGTCACTGTCAGGGTCCTATGTAAACCTTATAACTGTGAAAATATGCAATTTTTATAACCTCGATTTCAAGCATCCTACTTTCCAAACAGAAAAAAAATTAATTTTGTCTCCACTCCAACTTAATATTTTTAGTGACTTTGGCAAACAAATTTGAAGTAAAATGATTCTTTTTAGAACATCCTACAGTTATATTCAGAATCCAACAACTGCTCCCCATCTTCAACTGTAATCAATTGTTCACTTTTTAGTTTTATAATATCATGACAATTAAAATAATTTGATTTGCACTGGGATAATCCAGTTTTTTTTTTAAATATTAATAAGGAGAAAATACTTCCCATGTCCTTTTTTAAATAAGAAAATGGTTATATACTTTTATATGATTCATATAAACAAAGATATAGGAGTAGAAACACATAGCGTGAATATGTAGATTCACAAGTCCATAATGAAATGTCTTGTTGGGTAAACAGAGTATTTTCAGGTTAGTACCAGAGCTAAAAAGAGAAATATACATTGTGTTCAGAAGTTGGGTAGCTGTGAATATAAGGGGAAGAAATAGAATTCATTTCTGAAGCAGGGGATCATTTATGAAGTTAACAAGGTCTGACCGAGGTATTACCAGAGTTTGTTCATTTTATTTTAGGGCACTAAAAATATTTCTTTATAGTTAATTTCACAGAAACCTGCTGACAGTCGCAATCTTACATGACAAAGTTTTTCATTAACTAATGGGTATAAATGGCAAGAAAATATAATAGTCTGAAAATTTTGCTAGGGGACAACTGGTTGTTTAAAATCACATTGATTTCTCCTAGTCAATAGAGTAAAACAAATGGTGACCTTTTCTTCATTTAACAGCTCAAAATTATTGGTTATATACTAAAAGAAACTGACTGGGAATGTGACTTTATATTAATCTTATTTACAGTATCTATTTTAGAGCTTCAAAGTAATCCTTAAAGGGTCAAAACATACTTGAAAATTACTGGTAATTTTAAAATCAGATGAAATGTTTGACAATCCCTTATGCGTCTATAAGTTAATATAAGTGATTAATGTACATGTTTGGTCTTGCTTGTTTTAATGAGAATTATCAGAATGATGAAGTATTGAAATATAAGAATCTAATTTTATAATGACTTCACCTTCTATTCCAAAGCAATCACTTTCTCAAATTATTTTTTTAATGCACAGCTCAACAAATTATCACTAAACAAATACATTTGAAATCCAGCATTCATATCAAGAAACAGCATCCTAGAATCCCTTTTCATGGCCCTTCCTAATTATTTAATGTTCCTTGCCACTTATGACCATAATGTTAATCACTTCTTAAATTTTCTTTGTAGTCTTACTTGTAAACTTACATGTCAATACAGTATACTGTAGTTTTGCTTGTTGAAAACTTCAAAGAACCTGAATTATATAAAATGTAATCTTTAACATGGCTTGATAGTTGATTTATGGAAATTATTCTTTACTTGGGAAGTCTGTTCATTTTAATAGCTACATAGTATTCTATTGTATAATTAGGATAAAATTTATTTTTTTTTTTAACTGACACACATTTGGATTTGTATTAATCAAGATTGGCTGGGTCACGCCAAGATAATAAAACTTCTAAAATCTCAATGGTCTAAATTAACAAAAGATTACTTTTCACTTGTACTTCATGTCCACTTAGATTAGCTGGTTACTCATCATTTGAGTTGTCATCCTTATTCCAAGATACAGTCTGACAGAGCAGCTTCTATCTGGAGTGTTTCCTAATGCAGCAATGGTGAAGAATTTGCCAGTTAATTGGCAAAGCACACACTAGCTCTTAAAGCTTCTATATGGAAATGACATATGTCATTTCTAATCAGATTTCATTGACCAAACTGTCACATAGCCTTGCATGACTTCAAAGGGCAAGGAAAATAAAATCATCCTAAAAGGAGGTAAACTGGATATTGGAGGAGAGTAGTCCAGTTTCCCAAAGACCATCCTTGATTTCTGCAAATACTTGGTTTACTCAACCTTACATAATCCGAACACATTCACTCTCATTCTAATAGAGATAATCCAAAAGTTCCAAACAGTTCCCACTTTGAACTCTAAATATGGTATCTCTATATAATGTGAGTTAATCCCTATGTCAGGTCAGGATGTGGTTAATTTGACCCAGAAAACTAAAAAGTTGTTGTGTATCCATCCAAAAGCGGAATGCAGACTCTTCTCAAGCACACATGAAACATTCTCTAGGATAGATTATACAATAGGTCACACAATAAGTCCCAGTAAACTTAAGAAGACATTAACATCATACCAAGTAACTTTTCTATCCACAATGATATGAAAATGGAAATTAATAGCAGGAGTAAAACTGGAAAGTTCACAAATATGTTGGAATTAAACACCACATTCCTAAAAATTCAATAGGTTAAAGAAGAAATTGAAGGAAAAAAAATTTAAAAACCTTGAAGCAAATAAAAATGAAAGCATGGCATACTAAAACTTATGGAATACAGCAACTACAGTTCTAAGAGAATAGTGTATAGTAATAAATATCATTATTAAGTAAAAACCAAGGACTGCAAATAAACAAACTAACTTTACATGTCAAGAACTAGAAAAAAAAAGAAGACACTAAGCTCAAAAAGTAGAAGGAAAAAGAAATAGGAAAGAGCAGAGTAAAACTAAATTAGAGACCAGAAAAACAACAGAGATTAATGAAACTAAGAGTTGCTTCTTTGAAAAAAGCAAGGTGGACAAATCTTTATTTAGACTAAGGAAAAAAGAAAAAAAACTTAAATAAAATTTGAAATTAAAGAGGAGACATTACATATGATTTCACAGAAATATGAAGGATCATAAGAATAAACTATGAACAACTGTATGTCAACAAATTGAACAACTTAGAAGAAATGGATAAATTCTTAGCAAACATAAAACCTGCCAAGATTGAATCATGAGGGAAGAAAATCTGAACAGACCAATAATAAAAGATTTTCTCAGTAATCGAAAATCTCCCAGCAAATAAAAGTCTAGGACCAGATGGCTTTCCTGGTGGATCTGACTGAACATTAAAAAAAATTAATGCTAATCCTTCTCAAAATCTTCCCAAAAAATGGGAGACTAGATACATTCCCATACTCATTTTCTGAGGTCAGTATTACACTGATATCAAAGTCCGATAAGGACCCTACAAGAAAACTACACACCAATATCTCTGATGAATATAGATGTAAAAATCCTCAACAAAATGTCAGCAAGATAAATTCAACAGGATATTAAAAGAATCATACACTCCGATGAAGTGGTATTTGTCCCTGTGATGCAAAGATGGTTCAATATATACAAATCAATAAATGTGTATGAAATCTAGGTGAAAGATAAAAATGAAAGAATCTATAATCATCACAATAGGTGCATAAAAAGCATTTAACAAATATAACAGCCTTTCATTATAAAAAAAAAAACAAAAAAACATTCAACATTTCATATAGGAGGAACGTAACTCAATACAATAAAGGTGATATATGACAAGTCCACAGCTAACATCGGGCTTAATGATGAAAGCCTGAGAAGTTTTCCTCTAAGATCAAGAAGACGACAAGGATGCTCACTCTCACCACTACTATCAACAGTCTGGGAAGTCCTAGGCAATCATGTAAGGAAACAAATAAAAGCAATCGAAATCAGGAAGATGTATGTAAACTTGTTTTTGATTGCAGATGATACATTCCTATACACAGAAAATTCTAGATTCCACAATTCCATAAAACCAACCTGGTCAGAAATAAGTTCTGTGACAGTTAACAATAGTGGCTTTAAACAGACATTTATTTAGGTTACAAATTTTCTAAGTTGTTCTAATATGGGATGGGTTTGGCCAATGTGACCTAGGCTCCCACGTCTCCAGGTAGTTTTTAATTGTCTCGGGCTATAGCTCCCTGAATGACTTCCCATATCTGACAACTGACTGGCTTTCAACTGGGACAATGGAGGTGACTTGGCTATTTGTAATTCATCATCCAATAGGCGAACATGGGTTTGTTCACATAGCAGCAGGCTTGCAAGAGTAGCAAGATGCTATGCTCAAGCAGCAATGCAATTTTTGTCTAAAATTCTATTTCATTTTAAGCTTCCACTTGCATTATACTTGTCAATGTCTCAATGGCCAAAAGAAGTTACATGGCCAACAAAGTTTCATTGGGAAAAGAGGCTCTACTTTTTGATCGGAATTGCTGCCAAATACCGTGATTATTTTTGTAAACTGCCACATTATTGAATTTGTATTGCCCAAATCAATTTGATATTTGCTTAGGATTTTTGAGTGTAGGTTAATATAGAAGATAGGCTTGTATTGCTTTATGAGTTGTGTAACATTCCTTTTTTTCTACTTTCTAAAAGTCTGTATAATATTAGATTATTTTTTCTTAAACATTTGAATATACTTGCAGTTTAATTTTGGTTATTATTTGCATGTGATATCTTTTCCCATTTTTTAATATTCAACTTTATGTATTCTTAATTTTAGGTATATAACTTGCAAATACCACAGAACTAGCTTTAAAAAATCATTCTGATGGTTTTTATTTTTCATCTGGGGCATTTATCTCCTTTACTTTTTATATAATTACTGGCATATTGTGCTTAAACTTTCTCTTTTCTTGTTTGATCTTGATCTGTCTTATTGGTTCTATGTTTTCTCTTGTTTCTGGTCTTCTGTATAATTTATTTCTCTACATACTTAGAAATTACACATATTAATACATATTAACCATATTACTGGTTACCTAGATTATAACATGCATTTGTTACTTACTAGAATTTAATCTGTAATTTATCCTATCCCTAGAAAATGTTAAGAGTTTAGAACACTAACTCCATTTATCACCACCCTGATCCTCACTTTCTGATTTTACACTTTTGTAGTCCTGTATTTTAAATACCAAAAAGAAATGAGTATTTTCAGCCATATTTATATTTATGCACATACACACCATTTTTTCCACCCTTTATTCCATCCTGCATCTCTGAATTGCTATGTGGATCCATTTTTCTGTATTTAAAAATCCTCTCTGCATTACCTTTACTGCATGTCTGCTAGTTATGAGTTCTCTAATTTTTGTCTAAAAATTTATTTCCTTTCCATTCTTGTAGGAATTACTGAGAATTAGACTTTGTTATTTGCTTTATGTTCATTGTCTATGTCTTTCATTGCCTCTCTGTTGAGAAGTCAACTGTTAACTGGAATTCTTGCTCATTTGAAAGTAATCTTTCTCTGGCTTTTAAGATATTTTCCTTGTCTTACCTTTGGACATTTTTACTATGATATAGTTAGTTGAAAACTTTGATCTTCCTCTTCTCTCCCTCCCTACTTCTCCCCCTTCTTCCTTTCTTTTGTAACCTTGGAGATGATAGGATATCTTACATTTGTAACAGAGTCATTAATTTTGGAAAGTTGATATTCTTTATTCTTGGTAAATATTACTTTTATCCCATTTTTTTTTTCAGTTTTTGCTAGAATTTAAATTATATAAATCTTAGAGAGCCTTACTATATCCTCTTTATACCTAATTCTATCATATATTCCACTTTTTTTCCCTTTCATGTTTTATCCTGATTATTTTCTTCTGACCTACCTTTTATTTTCTCTTTGACATTTTCTAATCTGTTTATACTTTTCCACTTGTATTTTAATTATTCTATTTTCATTTCGTTTTAATTGTTTTTTACAATTTCTAATGTTTCTCTGAAAAAATATTAAGCCATGTCTTCTATCCTTTGAACATTGTAAAGATAATTTAAAGTCTGAGTCTATATCATTTCAATGTCTGGAACTCTGAAAGATCTATTCGTACTGTATATTGTTTTTGTTATTTGTTCACATTGTCTTCTTGGGTAGCTGGTTATATTAAACAATTGTCACATATTATATTTTAAACTATATTTAGCAATAACTTGAAAACTTATGATTTTTTATTTTATCCCAAAGAGTAAATACATTGGGTTCTATCAAGCAGCTGGGAACTAAAGAAATCTAGGTTACTTCAACTTTACTTTAGTGTGTGAAACGATACACAGCAAAGTGGTACTGACTCCAATGATTTAATGTTTCAATGTAATTCCTAATCGATGTTCTGGGTATTCCTAAACCTTCATGAGAGGGTGAGTGGTTGAGATCATCTGAAAATTGACCTTCCTCCCTAAACAGAAGTAAAGTTAATGACTACACATTCTGGTTCTCCATTCTGGTTCCAATTTCTGTTGCTCTTAAAAATATGGTTCTTTAAACATAACAAAGCAAAAAATATTCACTGTGGGAACAGAGCAGGAATGTGTCTATAAGGCTGCATTCTCCCTGCAGGAAAAATATTTGCTGTTCCATTGGTTCCCTGTGAGGTTCATTTAACACTGTGTAGCAAATCTCTTTTTGCCCCCCAAAAAGATATGCAAAGCCCTAGGCATATTTCTTCAACAGAAAGATTTATAATAGTTCAGGATTTGCAAGTTAATGGAGTAAAACTTCTCCTACAATACTGTTAACTGAGAACCAAGTCTACATCAAAATGGTTTTCTTAAAGGGTTCTGCATATATTAACAAGCTTCATTACTTCAGAAATTTGATTTAGGCGACTCAGAGAAGAAAACAAAAGACAGCAAACCATACTTAGCACTTTACTACTTGGTGTCATGAAGAGCAATGTCTGACTGAAGGGTGTCCTTATTACCTAAGGCAGATTCATTATTGAGTATTTATTTCAGAGAATTAGAAGAACTTCAGGACCCAGGAGAGCAGCAGTCATTTCTGTTTTCATCTGGTGTCTCCATCAGCTGGCACATATAAGATTCTCAACAAATTTCAATGACTAGCAGAAATTCTATTTATCAGACAGAAGAATAGCAGCCTTTCTAATGCAGAGAGTGTCCATCTGATTTTTAAATGCCTCCAGGAAAAGCATTCCACCACCGCACCTGAGAAAGTTTTTCTATATCTTCCAAAGTCCAGCTGGGCCCCTGAATGCAGTTTGTTCACCAGCTGCTAAGGCTTCTCCCTGGCCAGAAATTCACTGGCTAGTTTCCATTTCAGCAGGCTCACTCCTTAACCATTTGTAGGACAGCAAAGGGGATGTTGGATATATCTTGCCTAAGCTCTATTGCAGTATTTAAACACATCTAATTCCAAGGCGTTGGAAAGGTTAAAAAACAAAGCATCCGTAAAATAATCCTTACATAAATTTCACCTGACATATTTTCATTAAATTTTTATTTTTTCAATATCAAATTTTTTTTACAATTTTTTGTCATTTTTAAAAAATTTCTAGTTAAGTTTATTGGGGTAACACTGGTTAATACAGTTATATAATTTTCAGGTGTACATTATCATTCGACATCTGTATATTCTTTTGTGTGTTTACCACCCAAAGTCCAGTTTCCTTCAGCTATCATATATTTGATACCCTTTACTCAATTCACCCTACCACTAAACCCTGTATTTGACCCCTTTACCCCTGTCTGCTTCCTCCTTCATCCCCCACCCCACTAGTAACCACTAGCCTGTAGTCCATGTCCATAAGTCTCTGTTTGTGTCCCACTCATCAGTTGCTTTTAGGTTTACATCCTACATATAAGTGATGTCACGCAATTTTCAACTTTTTCTATCTGGCTTATTTCACTTAGCATGATTATCTCGAGGTCCATCCATGTTGTTGCAAATGGCAGTATTTCATCTCTTCTTATGGCTGAGTAATATTCCATTGTATATATGTACCACAGCGTCTTTAGCCAATCATCTATTGTAGGACACTTCTTACCTGATATATCTGAACAAATCTTATCACATTAAATATAAGCAGATGAAAATAGGATTCTCATTTAATTTCCACTAGGACATCAGATTCCACACTAGGATGAGCTTATTTCTTGCTTCGGATTTACTTACCATGATTATTTTCCTCAAAACGTTCTTTCTTTTACTAAGGCAAAAAAGTTTGTAGTTTGCATTTTAGAACTGAAATATAAATATACCATTATTATAAGATGGCATAAGTTTTTAAAACTACTGTTTTGCTGTGGAAACCATGATATCCTTTGTGTATGAAATTCTGAAAGGCAACTTCAAGGGTTTCCAGATAAATAAATGTGTATAATATCTCAAAAGAACAAGGAGTGTTGAAATGATGAGTTACAGATTCACATTTGTGAAATTTTAGTATTTGCTGGTTATATAACCAGTTGAGACATGAGAAAGTTTTATTGGGGGATAAAACAATTAGTTTTAAGAACATTTTTTCCATTTCTTTTATTTTTATTATAATACAAGGTTTATGAGTATAGGGTCTTTGTTTTGTTCACTGATGCATCTCAAACTGCTAGGACAATGGTGGGCACATCATTACCCTTCAGTACATATAGAACTCTAAATCAGTTTGTCCATTTATTTCTCACATGATTACTTGGTATTAAACCTTCACAAGATAGTTACCAGGTTCAGTAAGCTATTTCCCTAAGATAAAAATCTGAGGCATATATCCAAGTTTATACACACACACACATACACATACACACACACACATGCCATAAAATCTTAAAATATTCTTAAACATTATTCTGCTGGTAACATGACTTTCTGGATGCGGGACTACTGCTAAGAACTATCAAGCACTGCTCTTTCAAAGGCAATTTGTCTTTGGATTGATGGTTCATCCATCAGTGAATGCTCCCTTAACTTACATAATAAACTTATAATTAGAAAATACTATGTCTTTATAATTGATAATTTGAGCGTATAACCTGTAGAAAATGATGAACACAACTTTATTACCTTTTCTCCCACTACTTTTAAATTTAGACTGTGATAACTTCTTTTGCAAAACTGATCAAAATCCTTAGTTTTTCTGTTTGCTATTAAACAGATATCATATAGCAAAGCAATTCTGTCACAAAATATAGCCTGATCTACTAATTAAAATAATACCAATCAAGGCATTAATAAACATTTGATCTTCATTCAAAGTTAAGATGCCTCTTCTCTTGTCCCAGTACCACCTTTGGATCCAGGCAAGAGAGAACCCTGTCCTGGATCTCATGCTTCACATATCACAAAAATATACTAAAACCTTTATTAAAGAATATATGGGAGAGGGGGCTTGTGACTTGGAGCCTGGCACTCAGGGTTGGCAAGTATGATCCATAATCCTAAACATCTACTCTTGTGATTAACATTCAAACCACAGTGAAACACTTACTCAACTCTCTTGTGCTATGTCCTCGAAACAAAAGAAAGCTGTGTCTAAATGCCATGAAGATTTAAAGCTATAGTACTGCTGACACTACATGGGATTGCTTGAATATCTAAGCAACAGAAATGCTTGAGTAAATGAACTAATGATATAGATGAGGTACATCCTGCTGGAAGTATTTCATAGACAAGGGCTCTCCTGCTAGAAAATGCTATTACTTTGTTGTACAGCTATGTTATGAACACGTTTACTAGAGATTTTATTTGGGTCATCTGCTTTCTCTTCCTCCCAGCCTTTTGTGGTCCTGAAAATGGAAGAGAAACTGATTGTAGGTAGCCATTTAACTCTTTAACAATAACAGAAAAAAACAATCAATTGGTCAAGTCTTTCTTAAGAAAATATTAACACAATAGATTTTTGCATGATGAGGTCCCATTTTCCAGAAGTTATAAATGTCCATTTTCTAGACTTCATGTTCCAAGAGATGGTTCAGGAAGTATTCATAAATTAAAGCGGCATTTGCAACATTTAGTTATACTTGGTGACTGAGAAATACATTGCAATGATAAACAGTTCAAAATAATCCAAAATGCCTTGATATAAAGAAAATACATACAAAAATGATAGATATAGATGGACCAAGCATTCTTGAAATGTGGTAACGATCTTTCATAATTTTGTAGACATGTAGATATTACTTTGAGAGGATAAAAACTGATAATTTATAAAATATATTAAAATATTTAAAATATTTTGTATTTCATACTTATTATATTATATCTAATACAATATTTGAACATGAAATATTTCTTATAAAATGATGATTTAATAATTTTTAGTCATAAGAAATATATTATCAAATTTAATTTTTAGAAAGAATTCTTTTATTTACCTGTGAATATACACTTTTAAAAAAATTTTATTAGTCTCAAGTGTACTGTACATTGGTTAGACATTTATATAGTTTATGAAACAATCCCTGATTGCTCTCCTCTGGTTCTCCACCTAGTCATTACATTACTACATTACCTATGCCATGCTTCCCATCCCCATGACCATCTATCAACCATTAATTTGTACTTCTTTAACCCTTTACCACTTTCTCCTAGCTCCCCAAAGCCCCTCCCCTCTGGCCATCACCAGACTGTCTTCTATATTTGTGAGTGTTTTTGATTAGTTTGTTTTTTTTGTACCTTAGATTCCACATATAAGTGAAATCATACAGTATTTATCTTTCTCTGTCTGTCATTTCACTCAACGTAACTTCTAGGTCCATCCATGTCATTGAGAATGGTAGGATTTTATTTTTTTTAATGGCTGAGTATATTCCATTGTATATATGAACCATAACTGCTTTATTCAATCATCTGTTGATGGATATTTAGTTTGCTTCCATATCTTGGCTATTGTAAACAGTGCTGCCACGAACATAGGGATGCGTAGATTTTTGCAAATTATTGTTTTGGTTTTCTTTGGATAAATATCCAGAAGTATTATTGGTAGGTCAAAAGGTATGTCCATTTTTAATTGTTTGAGGAAACTCCAGACTGTTTTTCATAGTGGTTGTACCAATTCTCAATCCCACCAACAGTTTATGAGGGTTTCCTTTTCTCCACATAGTCATCAACACTTGTTCTTTGATTTATTGATGATAGTCATTCTGACGGTTGTGAGGTGATATCTCATTGTAGTTTTAATTTATATTTCTCTGATGATTAGTGATTTTGAGCATATTTTCATCTATCTATTGACCATCTGTATTTCCTCTTTGAGGAAGTATATATTTAGGCCTTCTGTCCATTTTTTAATTTTTTTTTTGTTGTTGTTCTTGAGTTGTAGGAGTTCTTTATACATTTTTAGATATTAACCTTTTATCAGATGTATCATAAGCAAATATCTTCTCCCATTCAGTCAGTTGTCTTTTTGTTTTGTTGATAGTTTCCTTTGCTGTGCAAAAACTTTTTAGTTTGATGTAGTCCCATTTGTTTAGTTTTTCTTTTCTTTCCCTTGCCTGAGGAGATATGTATGAAAAGAAATTACTGGTAGCAATAACAGAGATTACTGCCTATATTTTCTTTTCAAAGTTTTATGGTTTTGGGTCTTACATTTAAGTCTTTAACCCATTTTGAATCTATTCTTGTATACAATGTAAAAAGGTGGTCCAGTTTCATTTTTTTTTTTTTGCATGTATCTGCCCAGTTTTCCCAACATCATTTATTGAAGAGATTGTCTCTACCTCACTGTATATTCTTGTTTCCTTTGTTATACATTAAGTGTATGGATTTATTTAATGATGAGAGCATTAAGGCATGGATTTATTTCTGGGCTCTTTGTTCTTTTCCATTGATCAATGTATCTGTTTTTATGCTAGTACCATGCTGTTTTGATTACTGTAGCTTTGCACTATAGTTTGATATCAGGTAGTGTGATACTTCCAATTTTGTTTTTCTTTCTCCAGATTGCTGTGGCTATTTGGGGTCTTTTATGGTTTCACATAAATTTTAGAATTATTTGTTCTAGCTCTTTGCAAAATGCCACTGGTATTTTGACAGGGATTGCACTGATGCTATAGATTGCTTTGGGTAGTATGGCTATTTTAATGATGTTAATTCTACCAACTCATGAGTATGGTATATGGTCCCATTTATTTATATCTTCTTCAATTTCTTTTCTGAGAACAGGTCTTTTATCTCCTTGGTAATACTTTAATATTTTTTATACCTGAAGTTGCTAAAATCAGTCAAGATATGTAATTAAAGTAGTAATTTACAAACAAAAAATCTACAGTAACTCAGGAAAAGTTGTCTAATTGGACATTACTGTCAATAGACCATTTTATATTAAAAATATGAAATGATAATTAGTGATTTTGCTGATATAAAATAAAATAATTTATGGTTTTTTTTTTATTACTCATCCTAACATTGCTGGTCTAGAAACTGAATCATGGACACTAGTACCTATTTCTATCATTTTGATATTGTCCCACTTCTAGGAAAATAAATCATAAATTTAAATATATTTGTTCTATAATGTCATTACGAGCAATTTGTCAAAGTAGGAGGAGAGAACAGATTTTACTTCGCAGTTGACTTGATGTATAACTTTTGAAATCTACCTATAGCATGTAGGCCTCCATCTGTGCACTTGCGGTGGTCCCATACTAGGGCCATCCTCCATCCCCAGGCTGAGGCAGTATTGGGTAACTGTCTGAATTGAGAAAGCAGGCATACTGGGCTTTTGCTCCTTTTGAGATAACTTCCTTCTTAGTGAGAGAGCTACTCCATCAGCCTTTGCTTAGGGTCCAGGCTGGAAAAGCATAAGAGAAGGCTGTTTTTACTTGACTTAGTGACTTTCTGTTTTCAAGGCCTGAGATATTTTCCTGTCATGGGGTGCTCTCACCTATAATTCTTACACAGTAGCTAAACTTTCTGTTCCCCAGGCTGGCTACTCTCCACTCAGGTTCTCCAAAGACCCCTCTGAATAGAATCCTGTTGCTGAAACCCATGGAGTACTTAGGTGGACTTCTGAAATGTCTGTCTTTCCCTACTGATGATGATCCACTCTTCGCTCTTAAATGCAAAATGATGCCAACGTGTAGAAAGTACTGATGGTGATCTCATCATCATAGCATACTTGTTTCCTGCCCTCACACATCAGACCATGGTGATTCTGAGCAGGCGATCTTGCTGAAGCCTATTCTTTCTTAGTTAAGGAGCTCAGCTCATTGTTTCCCCATGAGAGGAAAGGGAATGTCACTTGTACAGCTGCTTTCTCTAAAATAACCTTTTTTTCCCCACAAATTTTCTTCCCTTCCCAAACTCTAATTCCCTTCTATATCTTTAATCTGGCTAAGGGATATATGTCATATGCACTAACTCTAAAATTGGTGATATATAAGTGATATACAACTGGATTTTAAAATCCTGTGACATCTGTTCATTGTTAAATCCACTTGATACCTTAATTATTATGTTTATGCTAATATGCCACATGTAGAATCATAAGAAGATAATGCTAGAAAAGTCCTTTGAAAAAATTGAGTTCCCTAGCTAGCAGTGTACATGAGCAGAACCTACAACACTTTATAAAAACGCTAAGACTAGGCCCCACCACTAGAAATTCTGACTCTAAAGTTCAGAAGAAGACCTACTCATCTGATGTTTGATGGCTGCACAGCTGACTTTGATATCACCCCACTTTAGAACTGTCAATCTAGTTTCCCCTACTTTTACGAATAAACACACAGAAGTCCAGAGAGATAAAGAGAATGAACTGAGTCAATAAGTGGGAAAGTTGGGGCTAGAAACAGATTCCAACTCCTAGTCCCATTTCTTTCCACTATACCAAATGGTGATTTGCTATTATCGTTTTTTTTATAGTATTTTTTTTAATAATGTAATTATGTCCCAACAGGCAGCAATATTTATTATAAATGGGAAAATATTCCTGAAAGAATGTTAAGAGGAAATCAGTGTATTAGGAAAGAAGGATTCACCATGTTGTTCTAAGATAGAAAAACAAGCATGTCGTAAAGAAATACAAGTAATTCTTTCAATCTATAAAGAAGTACTACAAGCTGTCAGTATTTGCAATAGCATCACATGAGTAATTCTCGTAGCTCATGAGTCACAAAACAAATTAACTATTATAGTCTACTAGTCTGGATGCTAGTCTGCAGAATGTGACTTGCAGTTAGCTTGCATTCTTTTTTCTCATAATGGTAATATTACACAGAAAGGCAAAGTCTTCAGACTGATGAATTTGTACATGCCAGCATCATTAGAAGGACTTAAAATGCACTAATACTGGAGCAAACAAATAGATCCTTAAAGTTGAAGTATGTAGTTTTTCTTTTCACAGCATTCCGTCAGTAAACTCACAAAGAATTATCAGGACTGTTTTTAATGTCTTATAGGACAACCTATATATTTGGGACAATTTCTAGAAGTACTAACAACTGTCTAACAGCTTAAAATCATAGTAATGAGTCTAAAGTGTTTGGTAAAGTTTATTTTTTAAAAGAAGCAGACAGATTCATTTATAAATGGTCTTAATAATAAAATTTGTCAAATGTTAAATTGGTTTATACTTAAATATTAAAATTAACTTTCAGTTTCTAGCAAATAAAAAACAAATATCAGTTATCCCAGATTTCTTTGATCTTCATGAATTAATGTACATTCAATCTGGTTAGACAGGCACTTCTTTAGAAGTTTGAGAGAGCTTTAGAGTCTGTCTCTCTCCAACCTATCCAATGCAATAATGTGATGTATGTGTTCCCCCCACATTTCTACCCTACTTTTCTACAAAAGCATGGATTAAAATAGTGTTGGAAAAAACGAGTTAGAGACAGAGACAGACTGTTCTAACCTTAAGAAGGGCTAGGCTGCCAAGTAATGGAGACAAACGAAAAATGTATAAAGAACTGTGCGATGAGCTCTTCAAGGACCGAGCACGAAGCCGTGTATAGCTGAGAAGGATCAAGAAGAAAATGGATGACTTGAACAACACTATATTCTTCTGAGGCTGATGGTTTGCTGGCGCCTCAGTTTACTCTGCACTACTGGCAGGTGAAAACCATTAACATCCTTGGAAGAATCATCTGTGAACCAACACAACTTCCAAATTACAATGAGGCCACTTCCCTCACATGTAAGTGGAAATTTACCATTGACCATCGTACTTTGCATTAGAGAAATATGTTACAATGAAAGAGAATGCAGAGTCCTACGCCATTCACTAAAAGTACTATTCAGCCTGTTTAAACATTTTATAATTTTTAGTCAGCTCTTATTGAAGATGATCAGCTTTAGTTATCGGGACAGTCTTCCCTTTTTGAGCCAAAATGTTCCCCATAACTGCTGGTTTTAAAGGTATCCTCTGTAGTAGCATAAAGCGCTTTTCTCTTGAGAAAGACTTTGAATTATTTGAGTATAGCTTGTTCTTATATGTATTAATGTATGTGTGTGTAGCTTTTAAATGTGTTTAATAGCTTTAGGTTGGGTATAAGCAGAATTAAAATTACTATCTGGTCAGCTATAATTCACACAAATTTATGATTAGGATAACTTCTTTAAGTCTAGGCTAAAATCTCTCTCATGTCTCTCTTAAACAACAGAAAAGTCATTCCTAAACTGTTGCTTATGGCTTCTAAAATGAATTCTAAATGATTGAGGTGTGATACATATCAGAGTCCTTACCTAAGTACCTGCTTCTTCATGCTACTTCCCTGAGATGTAGTCTCCTCTCACTTTCCATACAGATCTACACTCCATAGGCAAGTGCTTCATGCATCCTAATTCTTGAACTTTGTCACAAGGTATCAGCATTCAGTTCTTTCCATTTTCCTACATTGATTTAATATCTCCTTTGACAAAAACATCACTTTCCCAAATTCAATAGATGGACATATTTTGAGTCATCCATTCACTCGACATATATTTATTGTACATCTACTATGTACCAGACACTTTTCAAGGCAGTGAAGATAAAGAACTGAACAAAATGGGAAAAGAAAAACATGTAACCTGTCCTCGTGAAGTTTTTATTCTAGTGAAAGGAATAACAAATAAGGAAAGTATATGGCATGTTTCATTCAATATAAGATGCCACTGACTGTGAGATGCATCACTGTTTTGTTTCCATTGTACAATGAAATTAGAAGACTCCACAGACTGTCACATCCAATTTCAGAGGTATTCAAGTGTGAAAAAACATTCCTTAGAATGCATTATAATATTATAATAGAGAAAAATATGGTCAGGAGCTTTAGAGAGTTTGAAATTTTAATTAAAATGATCAGGCCAAAAGCTCAACAGTCTTCTGCAACTTTCACCTACCTTCTGGATTTTGCAGCCTAAAGGTCATGAGACCATTCAAACTCAACATATTCAATATCTTATCACCATGAAATACCTGAATATCAGTGAATGTCTTTATCATGGATCACATATATCTCTTTTCACTCTCTTGGTTAATCAAAAAGTCCTGCCAATTCGATCTCTAAAATGTTTACAGTCTCCCCTATTTCCCCTAGCCAGTGTCCATGTTTATGACTTCCATGTCATATACTATGAGTCTTCGTTTATTCTATTAATTGGTCTTTATTCAGTTTTTCTCTCATCTCTAATCTATATTTATTTCTGTAATTTCAGATCAAATCAAGTCATCCTTATTTAAAAAAAAAAACTCCATAGGCTATTCTTTGCTTAAGTGAAAAGTTCAGTTACCTTAGTATAGCATTTATTACTCCTTGTGACAGAATTTTAGCTAGTAACTCTAACCTTACCAGCTTCTACTCCCCGCTACTTTCCACAGTGTTTTGGCTGCACCAAATTACTTGCTTTAGTTCAAAGATGGTATTTACTTATGAACTTTTGAGCTTTTGTTCATATTTGTGTCCCTAACTTGAATTATTATTTCCCTGCCACCGACCCCACACTTCAAATTTTTCTGTTGCTAGTCCTTCTCTCGCCTACCAAATAAATTAAAATCACCTGCTCTTTGTCCATTCCCAGCATATTTTTCATTTACCATAATCTATTATACTTCTCCATCTCCCTCACTATACTGCAAGTTCCTGGATGGTAAGTGCTATTTATCTTTGTATTTTGAAACCAAAACCTCTGATTATAATTCTGGATTCTATTAACCGCAAATTATGTCAATGAAAACTTCTCAGTATCTCTGAATCACAGTTTGTTTATCTGTAGAAATGGTAAAGAAATGAAGACTACATGTGAAAATCAAGGGAAGCAACCAATTATAGAAGTTACAAGGGCTAATGTCACATTTGTTACTATGGGTGCTATTTCTATAATAAGGAATTTAAAAAATTGTCTAACTCATGAATGTCTGATGTGTGGGACTGGGGAAAAGAGTGAAGGGAAAGGGTTGAGTGTATTTTTTGGTAGTGACACAAATGTTTTATCAAGGACACTTTATCCAATCTAAAATATAGCACAAAGGGAAAACAATATAAAAATGAAATTTAAAAAAACTAATGTATAAAATATAAAAGTAATATAATTAATTCAATTTCTGATAACTAAAGAAAAAATAGAAAACATATCGAATTTAATCAAGAAGTCAATTAAATTAAAAATAAGAGATGATATATAGTATCAGTAGTAGTGAAATTAAAAACATAAAAGGAGATATAGACCATCTTATAATCACTAGACAATTTTTAGATTAATCAATTGTTGGTAGAAAATAATTATACTATTTTCAAATATAATAATTACATAATTTTGTTTTTAACATCACCACTGATAAATTGTTTACATTATTTGCGCAGTTTGGTTTTATTGTATGAGCCAGCCCTTGACAGACTATTTTTCTACCCTTTAGCACTATACTCAGCACTATATAGAGTCAGACATTTAGGTTACATGTATTTGCTTTTTCTTTAAGGTACTAAAAAAGCTATGCTGACCATAAAAAAGAACTGAGAACATTTGACAACATGTTTACCCAATTGTGCTTCTTAAAAATAAACTGTTGTACACAGCACAGCAGTTCTACCAAATTTACTGATAGTTTTGAGCAATATTTTTTAATTTGCTATTTTTAATCAGCATAATACATGCACATAATTTTAAATAAATAGAACAGAAGGGTTTATAATACAAATAGTTTAATTCCCAGAAAAAAGCCCTTTTATAGTACTGTTTAAAGTTTCTGGGAGTAACCTATACACCTATAAATAATATGGCTACATGTATTCTTTTTATTAGTAATTATACTTGATTGCTAAGAACAAAACTCCTACATAACAGTGGCTTTAACGAATTAGGAGTGTATATGCACACTGTTATGAACTGAATTGTGTCCCTGAAAACTAACCTTCAGCACCTCAGAATGTGACTGTATTTGGAGATAGGGCATTTAAAGACAAGACAGTTAAAATGAGGCTGTTTGGATAGGCTCTAATGCAATGTGACTGATGCCTTAATAAGAAGAGGTAACAAGAAGATGGTCTCCTGTAAACCATGCAGAAAGGCCTTAGGAGAAATCAAACCTACTGACACCTTGATCTAGAACGTTTAGCTTTCAAAACTGTAAGAAAATAAATGTCTGTTTAATCCACTCACTCGGTGGCATTATGTTAAGATAGCTATCTTAGTTTGGGCTACCATAACAAAAATACCAAAACTTGAAAGCTAATTCCTTCTCTCATGTGCATCCACTCTACTCAACTTATAGTATGAAATGATTTGGAAAGAGGAACAGTTCAGTATATTGTATACATTCAATAAATATTAAATAATTAGAATATTCCCATCATTTTATAAATTAAATATTACTATAAGTTATGAGAATAGGCCTAGGGACAGTGTCTTTCAATTGCGGGAGTAAAGCCACTTGGCATTTCCTTCAAAATTGGTGCTAAGACTTTTTTGCAAAACTCTTTATACAGACATTTCTTGCCATTTCAGACCCAACCAGAGCTCTTGCAATGCCCCCAGTTCAATTTTTCTCCTTTTCCTCTACAGGATCCTCATATCCTTCAACAAGTAATTTTTCACTAGGACATCCAAAGCTATTCTGGTACAAATATTTTAAAAAGCTTGGGCTATTTCAATCCTTATTTGGGAATTACAAAAATCTGGTTGGCCCATGTTACTAGGTTAGTCTCTCAGCAATGCAGTTGTCTCTCCTACCACAATATCTGAAGTGTTCCCTAAGGAGAACAGGAGAATTAATAGATAAGGTGTAGGGACAAAGATGTCCCGCAAAAATATTTTTAAAAATAGTATATATATCTACCATGCACTACATTGGGAAGACTATTAAAACACACTCCTTTAGCTGTCAGAAAATTGGTTTAAATGGTCCATATAACAATAGGATTGCAAAATAACTTTAAAAAATAAGTATCTTACTAAAAATATTTTATAGCTCAATATTTTCCCCAAATGGTAATATGTTATTTAAATTCTCAGAATAACTCTTAGAAATACTGTTTTATTTCCAAGAAATTTTAAACCATACTTATGGAGATTGTCTAAGAATTTTTACAATTTAATGCCAACCATTCTGAAAGACGTGTTTTAGTCACTCTTTCTCTCTTTAAAGATTGAAAGGGGACAGACAGTAGGAAAGACATGTTTTGAAACTTGCCTATCAGGCATAAAACTAATGATCCAATATCTTTTTTAATTCTCAGTGAATTTTGTATATGTGATATTTCTTCATGAAAAACAATAAATATAACTAACAGTTTAGTTTCTTGCCTCTGTTTTTATTTGTGAAATGGGTTTGTTCTTTTTATTTCTTCTACTATAAAAAAGTACTTAATTTTTTTAATGTTTTAAACTGTCATTAAAATACAAGAGAGAATAAATTATTTACTAAATTTGAACTCAAAATTCCATATACTAGCCAATAAGATAACAAGCACTATGTGTGTATAACTTTGTGTGTGTGTGTGTGTGTGTGTGTGTGTGTAAACTTCATGGCAGTTTGGATAATAAAAACAAGAAAACTTATAAGCATAATTTATATTCGAAGTTTGTTAGAAGTATGAATATATTTGAAATTGCATCTCCTTTATTAACTCCTAGATACACTGCTTTCTTTTTCTAATAAACACTATATTTTTTAATTTATTTTTATTTTAAATTAAAAAAAAATTTTTTTAGATGAGGCGACCCTTGGTTGACCTCACAGATTGCAAGGACCTTGTCAGCTTATAATCCCTTATTTTTTACTTTTTACACCTACAGCACCTGGTTTTCCTAGGTGGTTTTCCATCCAAGTACTAACCAGGCCCAACTCTGCTTAGCTTTAGAGATCAGATGGGATCAGGCTTGTTCAGGGTGGCATGGCCGTAGACAACACTATAATTTTACCAGTAGATAACTGGCTTCATAACCATGGGGTCTTTCCAGAGTGACAGCATATTTGGTCTCAATTTCCACATTTGTAAATGAGATGGCAAGATGTTCAACTGTAGATATAGCTATGATTATATATTTGTTATTGGCTAGACTTCTTAGAAGTATCAGATTTTTACATCCACATTTGTCCGCATAGGATCTCTAGAGGATTAGCAATCTATTCTAATTACCACTAAAAGATGTATATTAACAACATACTAAATAAAAATAAATGATGTATTGAAAATGCTACTCATTTTACTCATTGAAATCTCAGAGAAAAACTGCTTTTCAGATTAATAAATGCATCAACAAAATAAAATAAACAAGGTCCACCCGCTATAAAATAGAGTGCATCAGTATCTGTTTCATTGCCTCAAATATACACATTTCCATCCATAAGGTACTTCTGCTTTCACATCATTTATTCATAGATTCATTATTCTTTTATTTAATAAATATCTAATGTAAACCTATCACTTTGCACCCATGGTGCATGCTTCAGGGAATGCAACAGTGGCAGTATTCTATTTTCATAGTGCTTACAATATATTGCATGAGATAGAAATGAATACATTATTCAAAGATTGTATGTAGTATGTGAGACACGTACCATGATGGAAGAGAATCTGATTCTTAGAGAGTACAGAACAAATGAAACTAATTGAAACTAGGGATCAAGTAAGGCTTCTCCAAGAAAAGAAAACTCAACTTGAGCTCTGAAGTATGAATGACTGTGAGACAGTAAAAGAGATATCACAGAGAGAACATTCCAGATAAAAGTGGAACAAGAGTAAAGACCTTGGGGAAGGAGAGAGCATAGTGAAATTTCAGTAAGTTCTGAAAGAAGTTCATTGCAGCTGGGCACAGAGCAGCATGGGAAGAAAGGGAGCTGATTAAGGCAAGAGAGGAAGGGAGAAGCAAAGCTATACAGAGCCCTGTAACCATTATGAGGATTCTGTTCCATTCTTAGAGCAAAGATAATGCATTGAATAATTTGTGTCTGATTTGGGCTTCAAAACGATCAGAAAACAGTATGGAAATTTTTGTTGAGGTTTAGTAAGAAATGATGATAGCTTTAGATATGGTGGTGGCTGTGGAGATAGAAAAAAAGATGGAGTCGAAAGAGATAGAAGGTAACACTGAGAGGACTTCCTGATAGACTGTATATAAGGATATGATGAGGGAGAGGGAGAAGGTCGGGGTGAATCCTAGATCTATGCTTGCACAACTGTAGAAATAGTGATGCTATTCTGTAAGACCAAGAATGCCAAAAGAGGGTCAGGCTTTTCGGGATGGATCATGAGTTAGAAAATTGATTTTGGAGGGCTTTAAGCATCTGTATCATTTAAAGTCCATTTAGGAGACAGAAAGGACACCAGTAATTTCAAAAGAGAGAATTTAATATAAAAAAATGTTGAACTGGGTATAAAATTATTAACTAATGAAAGCATAAAGAAAAAAATTTAAGAGATCACAGAGATGTAAACTACAGGAATGACTGCCATCCTTCTAGCTGAGGGAATAAAGGGAATGCCAAGAAAAATGTAGGTTTTTAGAGGAGTCTTAAGAAATTTGAGTCATCTCTCTGAGCAGGAAGTGCCTAAATTGGCCCACAGTGAGAGGGACATACACCTCTGAGTAGGAGGCACTGATAGCTGTTTCTGGTGCCTTTGAATTGAAGCTTTCTGCAAGTGTCGGAAAATATGTAAAACTGGATACAGTTACTGTTACTGGATATAAGAAAGAAACTGCGTTGCTGGAGTGAAGAAGCAACACTGAGTAACTTCAAACAAGTAGCAGCTTGTCCATCAGAAGCAAACACACACAAAGAAATAAAAAGTGATTGACACACTTCTCTCAGCCTTCAGTCTTCCCCTAATACCACATTTGCAGAGGTTAAGGGGAATCCAGTTGGCCAAGAAGAAATGTGGTTTCAGAGTCCCAGCCATTGTATCACAAAGCAGAGCATGGAAGAGTGATTTTAGAGCTGAGAGGCAATAACATAATGCTTGACATGACATTTAAATGGAAATGACGATCAGGCCAGAGGATGTATGATTCTGGAACTCAAATGATGTCTTATGTATATCTTCAGCACATTGAAATCATGATGACTGGAGTAAGATTGACTGGGGAGGAAGAAAAGAATGACTAGGGCTGTATCTTCAGCAAATTAATCCCTGAATAGCTGAAGAAAGTGATCCAATAAATACTGTGAAGGAGTGACCATAGTTAGAGAAAATAGAGCAGGAAGATATTGTGTCAAACTAAAAATGATGAAAGATACCACTTAATGACATAGGGAAACAGCCTTCAGTGTTTTTTGTTGTTGTTGTTGTTGTTGTTGTTTAAATAAATCAGTTGAAAGTAGTAACAACTGGTCCTGAAAATGTGTGAGTGCCTGGGTGGTTTTTGTTTTGTTTTTGTATTTGTGTGTGAATGTGTGTATGCACGTGTGTGTGTTTGCATGCATTTGTTTCCTCTCTTAATCTCTTACTGCCTGAAGTGCACTATTTGACTGAGCCTCTTGCTTTTTTTGGAGAGCAGTGTCCAGGATGGGGAGACTAAGGTGACTTAGGTCCAGCTATAGTCTATGTACTTGTTAATACACCTTCGACTCCTGGAGTAAGGAGCATTTCTTCCCTTGGCCTCAACTTGTGCTGAGAAGGCCATCTTGCCTAGCCCTTGTGAGAATGCCTACTCAGCCATAGTTCTGGTATCAAGCTGTTGTTTTGAAAGGTGGCTGTGTACCAGTGAAATGCAGGTGCCCTGTGAACTATACAGACCAAGAGTCAGTTAGCCCTTCTCTAGGGTGTGCAGATGGAGTCCTGCCATTCTCTCGTGGGCCCTAAATCTGTGTGCACCCAGGCAATGGCAAAGCTGTGGTGCCCCGCTCATTTAGCTACAGGACATCCTCGGCAGGTGAGGGTGACATGGTCTGTGGTTGGCACCGACATAGAGGAAAGTGGTGTTTGGAGGGCACTGTACTCACGTTTGCAGGAAGGGCAGAATGAAGACGATGGCTGTAGACGAGTGGTGCAAGATGGCCCAAACTGACGGAACCAGGTGTTACGAGGCGGGCTCCGGCCAGGTCCTCTGCTGGCACCGCATACCTCATTCTCTGACCTCAGAACGGAACGTCACAGACATCAGACTGGGGCCCCGGCGTTCTGTGCCAGAGCCAGCGTGGCCCCCCGGGGCCCTATAGCTAGAGTTTGGCGACCCCACGTGGGCAATTCACTCCTCCATTATGGTTTCGAGCGGTGCCACCTGTGCCCAGCGTCTGGTCAAGAGTACTGTCCCACACACCTGGCCAGGGCCTGGGACCAGGCACACTGCGACTGGCTACAGGGTGTCGAGGAACCCGAGAGTCTCAGGAATGGCAAGGTAGGTGGCCTTAGGCAAACCCTTTATGGGGAGCCTGGAGAAGCGGCCTTCGCGGTGAGGCGCCCACTTGCTTCTCCTCACACGGCTCGCGTGCCGGCTGCCGTGCTCCCAGATCTCGCGAGACTGGGCTGCCGCTAGGAATTGTGGGCTCACCTGGCGCGCCTCAACCCCGCTCGGTGTCTCCTGAGGTACCGCCGGGGCTGTGCTTCCCCCAGCGGAGTCTGCCGCCCGCCGCTGGCAATGCCACAAAGAGGTGGTGGTGGTGGTGGCGATGATGGTGATGATGTGAGCAGAGGCCGACTCCGGCGAATCGAGCAGTGAGTAGAGGTGAGGAAACGAGAAGTGACGAGACTTTGTGTGAATGACGGTTGTGAATGAAAAAGGCAAAGTGGTAGCTAATCGGAATATGGAATCGTGAGGTTTTTCTCTGTGATTTTCAAAAAGCGGTCAACTTGACTGAGCTTATCTATCTGTTCAATGGAATTATCTGGATGAGAAGCGGTTGCACACAGAAGCGATCATTGGTAATGGAGGGCACCTGAGAGAAGGTAGGTGAACCTGGACGTGTGAGGCGCAATAGAAAGGAGAGTTTTAAAAAACCTACACTTACCTATCGTTATTATTAAACAGTTGTTTTTTAATCAGTGAAGAGGACAAGACATGCATTAATACTGTATTTTATAATTACATAATTCCCTTTACCTGTGCTTGCTCGCGCTCTCTCTTTTTTTTTTTTTTCCCACGTGGATTAGAGTTACCATCTGGGGTCACTTGCTTTCAGCCTAAGAACTTAGTATTTCCTTTAAGGGATAGCTGGTATTAACACATCCTCTCTGTTTTTATCTGGGAATGTCTTTGTCTTTATTTTGAAAGATACAGGGTTTTATTCTTTGGAGATAGGATTCTTGGTTGACCATTGTATTCCTTGAGCACTTTAACTGTGGTGCCCAACTGCCTTCTGGGCTGTGTGGTGATGGACGAGAAGTCAGCTGTTGAAATTCTGAACTTCATTAAAAGAGTGCACATAACCTTTCATGTCAATTTTGAAATGAATGTTGAAAATAGGGAGCACTGTTTCCTTTTGTTTTTAATTTTACACAGACTGGAAGGCTACAGACCAAGCTAAAGAGTATTAATAGTTTTAAAAATATGTATTTATTCAAACTTTCCCCATCAGCCAAACAATACAAATTTAACTTTCTAGACTCTTTGCAGGTCATGTTATACAGTGAGAAACAAACATACAAAAAAGTTATTACAGAACAATAGAAAATATTATGTGAAACTGCTGAAAACAGTTTGACAACATAGATGGATAAACATACTGTTTCCTAAAATTTGTTTCATGGAAGATTAGTGCTGCAAGAAGCTCTTTGAGATAATTACTGGTTAATTATCTACTTCCTCGGTCTCCTTTGAAATTTTACAACTTCATATTAAAGGTTCTGCAAAATATTACACTAATAATTCTATTTAACTTTGACTATCCTAAATATTTTAAGAATCTACTTGGGCAATGAACACTTTATTCATGGTGTATATTAATATCCCGTGAGCTTGGGTTCCATGGACAGCACTTTGGAAACTGTGGCCTGAGGTAATAGTTAAGCTATAGATTGGATATCCTACCACCACATCATCAAAAATAAGATTCTTTCAACGTGCCTGGTTTCACAGATTTTTCTTACTAGGTTATATGCAAAATTTTCTCTAAATCACTCTTCCATTTTGCTTCTGAATTAATCTACAATTAATCAGATAAATGCAAATATGCTCGAACTTTGGATAGATTATTTGTTTTTTGTGTGTGTATGTGTGAGTCCAGATACTGTACTTCATGTCATCTCACCTACCTTTTTCTCCCTCACTCCACTTCGCCTTAATGATTCCTGAGTAAAATAAGATAAATGATGGTAATTCCACTCGAAAATAAAACTATCGTCTTCTGTAAGTTACCTTATCCTGAGTACTTAGATATTCCACAAGGAGTAATTATTCTTCCATATAAAAGATTGCCTTTCCTTCTCCCTGCAAATAAAGGCAATAGATTTTACTTACACAGTCACAAGATCATTCTCCCCCCTAACTTACTAAAGTCCCACTGATCAATGACAATGCATTGCCACTTATTTGGTCCACTTGCACTAAAGGTAATCATAATGGTTTGCTCTGCCTGTTTCATTAGGTCTAGGTTGTCTTCCAAAGTCATCACTTATTTTTTAACAGTAAAACCAATTATAAAACACAGAATTTACACCTTTACCTCAAATTGTAATATGCTGTAGAGATGCATGAAATTTGCAGATTCCAAATACAGTAATGCTTCTTATTGGTAAAATGCAGTTTACACAACTAATTGGCTATTATATTGCAGTGCGATACAGGCTTGGCCCATATCTCTTATGTTGGCAATGCTGAAGTAGTCTCTTTTTGCACCCCCTTTCAATATGTTTTATTATTTAAGCCAAGAGGATAGTCACTGAGTAGATGTTCTTGGCAACTGCAAGACACAGATGCTGGACTTTCATGTTTATCTTTATTCCAACAGGAGCAATATGGAAATAAGTGCCTAATATTTTGGCTAGGAGCTAGTTAAGCTTTTTACTAGGCCTTGCTAGATTTTGTGGCAGCCACAGATTTACCCTTGTGCTAGTTACATGTTAAATGGTTGATAATCACTTTTGATTATTTTTGATGTGGACTTCTGCAAAAAGTCCACCAATTTTAATTAAAAAGATTTATTTCATTGGACAATCCCAGTTCATCCATTTTACACTCTTGCCTACAATTTATGGTATTTATGCCCCTAAATTTTGCAATCCTTAAGAAATAATGAGTTAAATATAAAATAGAAAACTAAAATTTGAAAACTTGAGAAAATGTTGTGACATGATAAATTAGATATTTATAATTTATTTAAATTATTTTTTTAAAGTCTGCTCTTTGGTATAATGATGAGACATGGTCTTGACTTGAACGATCATCCAGACCAGTTAAAAAAGGAGAGATGCAGAAACATTAGCATAAATGTCCATTTGCCATAACTGATTCTGGTATTAGAATAAATGAATAGGTAATATTTGAAAAGGTGACCCAAGAGAAAAAAAAGCAACTGATTTGAAGGTTTGATTATTTGAGCTATGAAAAAGTATATTAGCTAGAGAAAGTGGTGAAGATAGCTTTACTGCATGGAGAAAGCAGAATGTGAGAATTTCAGATTATTTTTTACAATAGGCTACCCAGATTTGAAAAGGTCTTATAAGTCATCCTGAGCATTGTGGTATTTATGTGATCTTGTAAGCAATGGGAACCACTGAAAGTTGTGGCAGTAAAGTTCATGTATTTGTTTAAAAAAAAATTTTTGTGAGTATGGAAGACAGATTGGTTTTAGGGGATACAAGCAGGAGATACTCCAGTTGAGAAAAAATTTTAGCACTCCAGGGTAGAGCTAATAAGGATTTCAATTAAGATAACAGTAGTGGAAGGGGTGATAATTACCAGGGTTTCCAAAAATATCTTAGAAAAAAAAATTATATCACTGAAGATAGCTTGTTGAATGCATTTCATGACACCTTTTTCCTCCCAACTCTGTGCTAGAACAACTTGAAAAATAAACCTAATGTGAAACCCAGGAATAAATTAGTGTTTCTGAGGCCTTGAATTATCTAGAGGAGAGAACAGCAAAAGTGTTCTATTGTCTGGGAAGCCTGTTAAAGAACAGGGGTGCTGCTCGAGACTGCTTGCACCAGTGTTCTCAGGGGAAGAGTGCAATGTATGTGCACTGCCAGTCTACTGAAAGAAGTCTGTCCTCACTCCTGTTCCCACCCTTTTACACCAGGAAAGCCTGAGACATGGGGGCCAATCCTTTTTCAGTTGGCTTACTAGAACACTCATTAAAATAATATTAATTTTTGTGGCATTATCATGGTTGCAAAAGGCACCATGAGCAAGAAACTCTTGAATCAAAGCGAACATAAAAGCGAAACTATATTTCGTTAAAAAATTAAGTGAAAACCTAAACTATATCAAAATTTATGGTATACAGGTAAAACTTTGTTAGGAGAACTTTAGAGACAGACATTTTGTTCTTAAAAAAGAAAGACTAGTGACGTAAATACATAACATGAGAACACATGACAAACAAAGTCTATTAGAAATGGGGAAAATCGATAAAAATTTAATGAAAATGGAAAGGCACAATGCTCACATAGTTTCATAACTAATCATTATTTTAACTAAAATAACACCTAGGTGTTTTAATCTATTAGAAGCCACAGAAAAATGACATCTTCCCAACTCATTTTTAAACCCATCTTACCTCTAAATTCTAGCCTTGTTAAACATACATAAAAATGTATAACTTCATTTGTAAATATAAAGATGACACTTCTAAATTTGAACAAATCTAATTCAATAAATATAGCAATATATCATCCCCAGGTGGAGTATTCTAGAAATGAAGATGTTTCAACATTAAGAAACATAGCTTGTTATGCTTGCTAATGTACTATAATTTATTAAGTTATCATCCTGAAAAATTAAAATATATTTCAAAATACTTAATTTTCTAAAACTCAGCTACCATTCTTAATGTGTTTCTCAAGTAAAATAGGAGGAGAAGCCTACTTAGTTATGAGAATGGATATTTCCCAAAAATATCGGAAATACCATATAAAATTGCAACTACTTGAATATTTCTGTTCAAATAAATAATGAGAAAAAGAAGCTTACATAGGATTATAGACCTAGAAAACTCAAGATACATAATTAAAATATAACAAGCTGTCATCTTTTAGAATAAATAACAGACTTTGATAAGTTACTTAAATATACATAATAAATATGTAAAAGTCTATAGACTCTATATTAACAACCAATACTTTGAAATGGAAATGGAGGAAAAATAGGAGACCATAGCTCAATAACTTCAAAATCAAAATATCAAAATAAATAAAAGAACGGCAGGTAGTCTAATATGAGGATTATCACCACACTTTATTAAGGAGTAAAAAAAGGACCAGGTAATTAGAAATATGATCTTTGTGTGAATAACTCATATTATTAAAAATGCCAGTCCTATACAAATTAACCTTTTTGTTCAGAAACCTAAATTGTGATTTAACTGAATAGAATGACTTTTAAGTTCACATGGGAAACTATAAGAATTTCACAGAATAATTTGGGAAAATGAATGATAGTAAATGGAGACTTTCCCAGATGGATAGTTAAGTTCATTGATTTCTATCAGATTTTGTAGTTACAAGCCACAAAGCCAACTCTGGCAAATATAAATAAGATTCATTCACTAACGATACTGAGAATCATATATATTATGGAAGAGAATAGGTTTGGAGGCCCTGCAGCCAGGGTCATCTGTCAAAACCATATGCATAAGAGGTCCCATTAAGAAACCACTGCTGCTATAACAGGAACAGAAACACCATAGCCAACATAGAAATAAGAGGACAGAAATTTTTATATGGAACCCACAGAAACCTGGACTTGGATACCAAAAGGCTATGCAATAATTATGTCAATAGATAGATAGATACCTTAAGAAGTAATAAAGTCTTTGAATCACTATAATCCCTAAATTGAATGGAGTAGATACAGGATAGCCAGCGTCCCCAAATGACTTCCAGAATTGTGCATGTGTATTTCTCTATGGAGAAACTTCCTAGGACCCAAAATATTTTTTCTATTGCTCGTATGCTATGTCTAATGCCCAATCAAAACTAATAATGTACATGAAAAGACGAGACAATATTACTGAAAACCAAGAGAAACTAACAATAGTTCTACAAGGGGATAATACTTTTAAATAACTATGCATAATACATATTTTAAAAAATAAGACAGGATTAAAACTTTTGGCAGAGAACTAGAAACTAAAAAAAAAAAAATTACATTGTAAATTTTAAAACGTGGAATCTGCAAAAGTGAAACCCATAGAAATATCGAATGGTGTTTGCCAGGAGCTGGGAGTGAGGGAAATGGGGACATGTTGGTTAAAGGATACAAACTTTCAGTATAAAGTTTTGGGGGTCTAATGTACATCCTGGTGCTTATAATTAATATACTTTGTGTGTATGTGTGTGTGCATTTAAAAGTTGCTAAGAGAGTAGATTCTAAATGTCCTCACCACAAAAAAAGAAATGGCAATTATATGACCTGATGGAGGTGTTATGGTGGTAAGCATTTTGCAACCTATTAGTGTTTCAAATCAGCACTCTGTATACCTTATACTTATACTATGTTATATATGTCAATTGTATCTCAATAAACCTGGAAAAATACACTAACCAAAATGAAAAATTTAAGGAGTGGATTTAGTAGTGTTTAGAAACAACTGAATGAATGAATGAATGAATTAATGAATGGAAGAGAAGTCCGAATAAAATATAAAATATTCAAGAATAAAATGCAGAGAAACTTAGGGAAGGAAAACAAATAAATAAGGGTCAAAAATACAGGAGCAGAGAATATGTAACAATTGTGTAAATAGACTTCCCAAAGGAAGAGAAAAGAACAAGACAAAAACATATAAAGTAATGTTTATATTTCCCCCAACAGGCAAATGATATCAAATCATGTATTAAGAACTTCCTGTGAATAGGAATTAGGACTTTAAAAATTGTTTATATGCTACTTAAGCCAATGAAGCTAGACAAATGGGTGACCTTAGAGCAGCCAGAACTATGAAGACAGATTACTTTCAAAGAGCAAAATAAAATAAACACTGATAACATTTTTCAAATGAAAAAGTGGAAGTCAGAAGACAATAGAACAGTAACCCCTGGGGTGGAGGTGGAGAACTGTCCACCAAAAATTCTAGAACAGGGACAAATCACACCCCTTCAATTAAAGTAAAATAAAGAAAATTTTAGACCAGCCAAAACCAAGAGAATTTTCCACCAGCAAACCTATACTAAAGGAAATATTGAAGAGTATTTTCCAAAGAGAAAGAATCCCAGATAGAAGTTCCAAGATGTAAGAGGAAGAACAACAACAAAATGGATTTGTAAGTAATCTACATAAATGTCAACTGTATAAAGCAATAATAGTAATGTCTTTTGGAATCTTATAAAATTAAAATACAAAAATAATAAAACATAATTCCTTAGCATATGGAACAGCAGTTAGTGTTCTAATGTTTTTGCCTCATCTGATAAGAAACAAATCAACTCATTTATATCAGATTTTGATAAGTCAAGAATAATAATATTTAAGGGTAATCACCAAAAGAATAATGAAATCTAAGACTACCACTTAATAGGGAAAAAATAAATATTAAAAAAAAATTTAATTGATCAATGGGAAGGAAATAAGATATCAAATATAAACATAAAATGGACAGGACAAATAGAAATCAAATTGTGAGGTGGTAGATTCAAACCCAAATATATCAGTAATTATATTAACTGTAAATGAAAGACTATTCTAATTAAATAATAATTATCAGGCTGGATAAAAATTCAAAACCCACCATATGTTTCTTAAAAGAAAAAAATCTAAAATTAAAAACACAAACATAAAGTAAAAGTATGGAAAACTTACACTTTTGCAAACATTAACCAGACATGATTTAACTATATTAATATCAGAAAAAGGCAAGTTAAGGCAAAAAATCATTACTTAAGATATAGAGGGACATTTCATAAGCATGAAAATTTCATTTTGCCAATGAGATATAAAAATTCCAGTTTTTTGTTACCCTAAAAATATAGCATATAACATTTAAAACAAAAATTACTATTTAGCATAAGTTCATGCAGACAGAATAGACAAATTGGTAATTATATAGAAACACAATAAACATCACCTGTTGCAAACATATAGACTACTGCATGCAGCAACTGATAATTCAAAACAGAATATACATTTCATTCAAGCGCACATAAGTATTTTTAATTAATTGGCGACGTGCTGTGTCACACAGCAAATCTCAACAGATTTTAAATGATTTAAAACATTCATAATATGTTCCTAACCATTGTGTAATTAAGTTAGACTTTAACCATAAAAATAACTTAGAAAACTTCTTATACGGGGAAATTTTTTTAAAAATACATTACTAAATTTTGCATGGTTCAAGGAAGAAATAAAATAGAAATTATAAAATATTTCTAAATGAGTGATAATGAACATGCCTGATATTAAAAGCTCTGTAGTACAACCAAAGCTTTTCTGTGAGAAAAATTTATAGACTTAAATGTATGCTTGGGAAGAATATGTATAATTGTATACAGGATTATAAATATATGCATGAGGTCAATCATCTTAGTTATGTTCATATAAATCTGTAGCATCACTTTGTTTTATCTACTGATAATTGTTCAAAGAATGCGAAATCTCACTATGATGATGGTTTTGTCCATTTCTTCTTACATTTATATCAGTTTTTGCTATATATTTTTAGACTATTTTAGGTGCTTGAAACCTAAAACCGTTAAAATGGTTAGCATGAGCTTTCATACCTAATAATAGATTTTATATTTAAATTTATTTTGTTTCACAGTACTACAAAACAAAAATTCCTTTGTGTTGGTATTGTCTTTTTTATTTTTTGTCCTATATTTAATCTTTATGTATCCTTATATTTTAGTTATGTCTCTTGAAAACAACATATTGTTAGATTTCATTCTTGTTTTATATCACTGTTTTTTGCTTATTTTTCTTTCCCATGCTTTCATTTTGTTTGTACTTTGGCCTTTGGACAGTTATCTTGCTTCCTGCCAATTCTACAATAGACTAATACATGTGGTTTATCTAGGTTTTAGTTGTATGTCACAGCCACAGTCTTCCACCTATTCTTGAAAACGATTTTTCAAATCACATGTGCCTCTCTGGGGAGGATGCTTTGTATCCACTATCACCTACTCCCTTAGATTGAGATTATCTAGGGTTGGTTTCCTAGCCTCAGATGTCTGTTCTTACATATCTGAACCATATAACTATTGCCTGCCTGCACTATGCAGAGCCTTGGGCTAAACCCTGTAGAGTGGAATGTTGTTTAGATATGCTTCTTGTCCTAACATATCTGCCTGAAATTTTCTTGTGTTGTCTATATAACAGGCTCCTGTCTCTAATTAGCACTGTATACCTTAACGTTAGTAAGCTTTTTAATTACTAAGATTATTTTTTTTTGTTAGGTGACTTCTTATTTATGCTATTGCATAAACATGTCTTTGTTCTGTAATGTAGTATCATAGTTCATAGGAGTTTAACCGCACAAATAACCTTTATAGTATTCACAGTATCTCAAACTCCGAAATTCTCCATATGATTTTGTAAAAACAATATGTTCATATGTTTGTATACACATATTATTGGTTTATGTATATATACTTAATTTCCTTTTCATCTTCCAGTCTTTAGTAAAAGAATGCAAGCAAATTTATTTACAGGGAAGTGCTAACACATTCTTTATTACCATATTTTAGATTTTGAAAGGATGCAATCTCATCAAAAAAGATGCTCATTATGGTTCTAATCAGCCGATCTAGGATTTCCAAAAAGAGTGCAGTGAAGAAAGTCACTTCAAGTAGTTATTTACAAGAAGACTTTTCCATTTTGCCTCTCTTCTAGGTATTTTGGAAAGGTTCAATTCAGACTCAATAAAAATTTAGACCTTACATCACCTGATAGATTTTCTGATCTCCTTACGAATTTGCATAAAATTAATAGATTGGGCACTCTAGGTATTCTTTTAAACAGATTCTCCAGTTAAAAGCACCATCACTGTAGGGTAGTTTGCATTAGGTAGCATCTATCCTTTTCCACCATTCAAAAGTATTAGAAATAGTCGACTTCTCAGGAACTACCTTTCATCCATTTATATGTCCTTAAATGACATTTGATCATGTTGGGCCCCTATCAAAATTTCCAAGAAAGCATCAAGCAACACGGCCTAATCTTTTTAGAAGTCTTTTGAATCTAATGATGAGACTCCTCAATCAGAACAGCTTAGGCTGTAAGTCTTGCTTTATTCTTATTATGCTTAATGAGTAAAGTACGGATTAGTTGATTATGGGGGTGGGCAATATCAGAAAGACCAGTTATCTACCCACTGTGAAAATACTCTGTCTTTTAACTTTCACAAAAACTTTGCTCTTATATATATATGTTGTTAGCTATATTTAAAATAAAAATAAAATAGGAAAACAGAACATTAGAGAAACAACCAGAAAATAGTCTTAGTTCTCTCATATACATCTACCTATGTGATACTTCTTATTCTCCTGATATCTGGTCAGCTCAGAAAATATGGCTACATTTCTTTGACATTAGATAACCCAAGAGAGTGATATAATGGAGCCAACTCTAATATATACTTACAGTTGATTCTTCTAATTTATCCTGTGATTCCAGTCAAAAAGACAACAATAAAAGACAAATCACACGAATAGTGAAGCATTTCAAAAGAGTTTAACTGTCACATGAAAACTATAAAATAGTTTATTATTGCTATTTAAAGTGAAATATGTCTAATCAATAAAAATTGAAACATAGAAAACTAAGAGAGAGTATTATCAATAATTTATACACCCAAAGAAAATCTGTGTTGACACTTTGTTCTGTAATGTACACTTTGCTGTAATTTTTTTCAGAATTTCAACTCTTTGTATTTTTTATAGTATTTACATTACCTCTGTACATAAAAATCCATTTATCGATAGTAAGTCCAGATATAGCAGTCTTTTTATATTTCCAAATATTACAGTATTAAATTCTTAGTTTCAATTCAACTCTCATTTGGGTAGAATGCATCTTCAGTTGTTTTTGTTTTGTTTTGTTTTGTTTTTCAATACCAGTATTCAAACACTACATTTGAGTGTGTACTCTGAAGCCAGAATGGCTAGACTAAATCTTATTTCCTCTATTCATTAGCTGTATGGCCTTAGTTATTTAATTTTTCTTGATATTAGACTTATCTGTTAAATTAAAGACTTGAAAGCTCATATCCAAAAAGATATTTGCACACCGACGTTCATAGCAGCAGTATTCACAGTGGCCAGGACATGGAAGCAACCGAAATGTCCTATGATAGATGATTGGCTAAGGAAGCTGTGGTACATATATACAATGGAATATTACTCAACCATAAGAAGAGATGAAATACTGCCATTGCAACTACATGGATGGACCTTGAAATAATCATACTAACCGAAATAAGCCAGTCAGAAAAGGTTGGAAAATCACATGATATCACTTATATGTGGGATAGAAATCTAAAAGCAACACATGATCAGGACAAACAAACAGAAACTCATGGGCATGGACAATGGACTAGTGGTTACCACAGGGGAGGGGATAGGGTGGAGGAGGAAAATAAAATAAAGATAATAATTATTAAAAAAATTAGAATAAAAATAGTATTTATTCCATAGGCTTGTTGCAAGAATTAAATGAGTCAATACATGTAATCTTTGTTGAACAGTGTTATTATGTGTTATTATGATTAAAACTTTATTATTTTCAATTATTTTTAAAACTAAATGACACCTTAGCATAATATGCAATTCATACGTCACTATTCATGTTTCTCCCTTTTACTCCGAGTCTGTCTGCTTCACTGTATCTTCATGAATTATATTTCAGAGAAGTTTAAGGAAGCTTAATTTATATATTTTTTTCATTTTTTTGAAAAGGACAGAACAACCTTGTTTTAATTATTTGTGTAAGTATGTATGTGTGTGTTTGTATACATGTACATGTATGTATATACACATATAAATGCCTAAGTGTACAGTTCTTTATAATTCACTTTTTTCCAGTATGCATAGATGTATGCATCTTTTTCATTGGTTTTTCCAAACTCAGTAAAATATTTTATTCATATATTAATCTTTTTTAACATAGGAAAGTTTTCTTTAATTATTTATTTGCTCATCGATTTTGTTTCCATTGATCTTGAATAGTTTTCATTCTACATGTTTTTCACAAACTCTTATAATTCACAGGTTGAATTTTCTCTCACAATATTTTATGTTTTGTTTTTTTTTTAAATCATCTCAGCACTCTTGGTGATAGTCTCATTATTCTTCCCATGTCAGTCGTGCCTGTCCACAGTATCATCTGAGTTCCTTAATGCAACCCAGGTAATTTTTAGTTCTTCCATTGTCTGTCAAAATGGCTTCAAACCACATTTTATCTCAGAGATGAGCCAGTGAGATGCTCCCTGAGAAGCAGCATCTGAAGCAGATCTTGGGAGAACCCGAGAAACTCCCTCAACTGCCAGTGGGTTCTCCCTGTTTACATCTAGAAGGACTATTTATGTCCAGGAGGCACTAAAGGTCAAAGTCCCTTCTCTCTTTCTCAAACAAGGAGTGATGTAGTGTTTTTCTTCTTTCTCCTCCACTATTTGTGATTGCATCAAAAGATACTTCTGAATGTTACTCAAAGCTTCTAAACTTAGAGTTGAGCAGTAACATCATCTCCTTTGGGGAAGAGATGGGTACATTTTATGAAGATAAAGGTATGTTTTCAAAAAATGGAATATTTAGGAATAAATGTTTGGGTTAAGGCAGCGGTCTCCAACCTTTTTGGCACCAGGGACCGGTGTTCCTATGAGAATCTAATGCTTGGTGATCTGAAGTGGAGCTGAGGTGGTGATACAAGCATTGGGGAGCTGCTGCAAATACAGATGAAGCTTCACTTGCTGCAGGCCACTTACCTCCTGCTGTTCGGCCTGATTCCTAACAGGTCACTGATTGGTAGGTACCAGTCCGTGGCCCCGGGGAGTTGGGGACCCCTGTGTTAAGAGGAGCAAAAGCACTGGGATCTGAGAGAGATTCAAGAATCAACAGCCATTTACATACTCTGATTTTTTTAATGGCTGGTTTTCGTTTTGAAAGTTCCCTCTTCTCAGTCAACATGGTTTCAATGAACCCATGGTAATTGTCATTCAAACTTGTTCAGTTAGAGCCTCATAGCCCCTAGGCAACAGTCATTGCTTCAGAGATGGTCACATTATTTGTTCAGAGACTATAAATAATCATAAAAATCTTGCCAAACTATCTGGAAAAAAAAAATGACAAGTAGCAACTCTGGACTTGAACCTGCTGAGTCGTATAACTAAGCACTACTGCCACCATTTTGCTAGTGCATTGAGTTTGAACCCAAAGTAGAAAAAATTAATCAAGTCCTGAATGCCTGTATGAGCCATAAATTCAATTGCATTTGAAAGCATCCTACCCTAACTCTACTAATTATGCGAAACCACCTTTTTTTCAGCAAGTATTGAATATATTTATTCTCTTATATGAAGAATCTTAACATACTCAACTTAGAGTATGGTGAGAGAAATATAAACAGATAAATAAGAAAAAGACAAATTTTCCAGATTGAGAATTATAACACATCATATATAATGATATTCTGTACTTTGTGTAGAAGTCATCTATTTGTAGGTTAATTGTTGATATATAGCCTTGAATGTAGCATATTTTTTCTCCTGTTTAACCATTTCAAGCCTTTTATGTGAGGGCTATAAATAGCAAGAATCTGTCAAGGGTAGCACACAAGAGAGGAGGATATTAGTGCTTAAGTAGTAGACAAAGGAGAAGCATTCAGTGAAGCAAGGTCGAGGAGAAAAAGCAGCTATAGAAGTACTGTAAGAGCAAGGAGACAACTTCCCCAAAAGATTCTTTGGTTGCAAGGGAGATCTCGCTAAAATATCCATCATTTCATTGACTGATCTGGATAGCAAGGCAATATCCCTCACTCTATTAGTTTCCAGGTGAGTCTCTTCTAAAAACAGCATGCTTTCTTGATAAGGATGGTAGATTTTTGATCAAGAATATAATATGTGGAATGTGCATGCTTACCCTTAACAATCTTTACTCCCCTCTTTCTCCTTTAGACTTACCTAAATCAAGATTCCCTTAAATTCCTAAAATCAGATTGGTTAATTTTCACAGCAGTGAGGATTACTGTAAATATGGCTGGAACTTACAGTACATGTTTTTTTTTTTCTTTAAATAAAAAGGAAAATATACACTGGTGAAAAAAAGGGAAGAAAAATATTTGTCTTAATTAGCTTGGGCTACTATAAAATACCATAGACTGGATGGCTTAAACAACAAACATTTATTTCTCATAGTTCTGGAGGCCAGGAAGTCTGAGATGAAAGTGCTGACCTATTTAGTTTCTGCTGAGAACTCTCTTCCTGGCTTTCAGATGGCCACCTTCTAACTGTGTTCTGGAAAGAGAGCAAGAGAGAGCTCCTTTGTGTATCTTTTTATAAAGCCACTGACTAATCCCACCTATAAGACCCCATTCTAATGACCTTATCTAACCCTTAACTCCCAAAGGTCCTATCTCCAAATGTCATCACACTGGGGGTTAGAATTTCAACATATGAATCTTGGGGGTGCACAAACTTTCAGTCCAAGGCATTGTTGAAAAAACGTTTGGTAGAGGACTCCTGGATTTATTTAAATATTGACTAGAAGCAGAGATTCATAGGTTTTTTTTTTGCTTTACCCGTTCTGATTTGGCATCTTTGACCATCATGAGACAAATCTCCAAATTGCTGTAGGTATTTGAGTGATTCCAAGGCTTAATAGAATTAAGAAAAAAAAAAAAAAAAGCACCTCAGTTATTAGGTTCCCAATCCCATTTATTCAGACTCTTTTTAGCTTTGCTGCCTTCTAGTCCACAGAGTTTCAGAGAGTATATCTGGCTGGCTGCCTAATTGTCTAAGTACCTTTTGCTACACAGGTCGTAAGCTCCAAGCATAGATAAGGAAACTGGGGAGATCATTTTTTCCCAGAACCTTTTAAATATTTATCCCTTGATTGACTCTCATAATTATTCATCAATAACTTCAAAAAAAAAAAAAAAAACAGAAATTTAAGGGAAATGATATCCTATGTTTCATTTAGACATTCTTTGCATTTTGATTCCTGAAAAACCATTTGAAGTCCAGAATGAGAAGGAGTTTTAGGATTTTATCAACTTTTAAAATATGCTCTTTCTCTCGGAAAAATTGCAAATATTTTATGATATACACGTACTAGCTCACCTCACCCCCTGAACAACCAGCCTGAATCATGCTGCTTCATAGAGCAAGTAAGGAACATATTAGAATCCTGGAGGTCAATGATAGGAGATGGGGGAAGAGAGATGATGATTCTTATATTCTTTATTTCATGTTTTTTTTTACTCTTTACTTAATTTTAAATAATTTATAATTCATTAACATGCAGAAAAAAATTCAATAAAATGCGATAGAAGATAACCATATATAATATTTTTCTCTCACAGCAGCATCAGTAAAAGGCCTGAAGATAAATTTGCTTTCATAAGTAAATTTTTTAACTTATACTTCAACAGGCATTAAAGAGTATCTGTCCCTTTTTGAACTTTTGTCATTTAAAAGGTATGAAACAACATGAAATACATTCTTTCCTGTTTTTAAAAAGTACAGTGTTCAAAACGTATTTTCAGATCAATATATGAGCTACATTTTTCTGATTAAGACTAATAGAATTTTCTAGGTTTAAGTCATGCCTGTTGAATCAAGAATGCTGGAAAAATTCTGAGAAATTTAGATTTTATAAAGGCTTCTTCTATGTATTGTACTCTTTTATTGTGAAATCAACCTTTATAAAAATTATTTTAATCCTGAAGATTTGACTGGATTTTCACGTAACAAGTTTAAGTGAAAAAGCTAACTGGAACATTTTGAAAGAAAATAATGCAAGCTTTGATCTCTATGTAGGAAGATGTACTTTTAAATATATCTTCACATTGTTTCTCACATTAACCCTCAAGTTAGAGAAATATTTTAAAGCTGGTTTAAAGTGAGCTCTACTCTAAAATACAGAAATAAATATATGGAATTTTATCTAAGGACCCTAAATATCCCATTTAGGACTAAATGGGCTGCTTTCAGGAATTTAGCATATTATAGTTTCAAAATCATAGTTTTTTCATTAAAAATGTGATGGCATCAGCATGCATAAGGTAAAGTTTACTGAAAAATGCCATGTTCAACCTGAAATCTATCAGTGCTCGAGGGCAATGTATTGAGAGATTCTTAAAAGAACATTGGTAAATGCGAACTTCTGTTTGTGTGAAGATAAACATCATTCCTATTCTAAGGCAGGTTCAGTCCTTGGTAACATCCTTATAAAAGATTATTCATAGACGATCGAATCCATGTAATAACAAATACTAGTTAAAATGGAAAATTTAATATATTCCATCAATTCCTATCTACTAGATTAGAAACAAGATTTTTTAATAGGATACACTAGATGTACTTTATGTTGGTCATATAAACCACACTTTTGAATTTAATTTTGGCTTTGCCTTTCTACATGTAAACAGTAGCATTTTTAATATGATCGTATGCCCTCTAACACATATTTTCTTACCTATCAGTAAGACTCTTCACCAAGATAGCAAAAGAAAAATCCTATTGTCTTTACTCCTAGCATATCTGTGTGAAAGTTGTTTAACTTATGAATTGTAGACTACTGGGGTAAATAAGTGTTTCTGTCTCTGTGTGTGCATGTACACATGTATGTTTTTGTACATATGTACATGGGGACATGTAAATGTGTATGTGTCATTATCTATATGTGGATGTATACATGTGAATGCACACATGTTGTATCAGTTATCGTCCTCTGGGAAACCTATGTCAAGATAGAATTAGTGGTATAAGAAACTCTTTGGGATAAATGTTTCTGAAGGATAAAGGAGAGAAGGAACAGGGATGGGCAAGGGATAACCAAGTGACAGTGCTGGTTTGACATATGGGAAAGAAGAGAAGGAAGGGTAGAAAGGATGGAGTGAGAAAAACCTAAACTATAGCACAGCTTTGAGGAATTCTAACCCAGGCTGGTGTAAGTTCCAGAGGAGAGATTGCGCATCAGTAGAGTTCTTCATGGCTGACTTCAGCACTCCTGCCAAGCCAGCTGTTGGTTGGGAGCAGCCCAAGGAGGCATTGGCCTCAACCCCGTGGTAGATTCTCATGGCAGAGCAGCAGAGGGCTATCTGGTCACTACTACTCTTGCAACAGGTTCTCTCTCGAAGGGAGATCTGAGCGGTGCAAGCCCAAGGCTGCCACACGCATGCACCTATAAATATATATTTTAGATTAGTCATTCCTCAGTCTTTCTGAACCTAAAATTGATTAATTATGACCTTCCCAACTTTTTATTCCTCTTGCAGGATTTTATAATGATTAAATGGATTTTTGAAGTGATGTGCATTTTGAAGGGAGTTATGTATAACTAAAGATATTTCACATTCTTTTACAAGTTGTATAGAATAGAGGTTAATTAATGTCAAATTTCCAAGTTGGCTGATAGTCCCATCATTTCTCTTAACAAACAGATGAATTATTCTTGGAATCCTACTCTGTATTGTTGAATATTGTGAATAGTCCGTTAACCATCAGAAACACAAAGGAGTGCTATTGATGCCTATAGTCAGAACCGCTTAGACCAGAGTTACAAATTTCAGAAATCCAGATTGATTACTTGTGAGTCAAAGCCTCCCTCCAACTGCCTAGCTCCAAAGAGAGAAAAAGGGTGGGTGTAGACAGAACAGAGAAATTTGCTTTATGTCAGAACTGGAATTTGCAAATTCACTGTGTGATAGTGCTACATGAAAGATAGAAGGAAGCAGAATAAAAACAGCTTTTGTCATGGACTGAATGTGTTTTCCCCACATTCATGTTGAAGTCCTAAACTCCAATGTGGTGGTATTGGAGGGGGTAACCATTGGGAATAATTATGTTTAGATGAGGTAATGAGGGTGAGGCTCCCATGATGAGATTACTGTCCTTACACGAAGAGGAAGAGATCAGAATGGCGCTCCTTCTACCATGTGAGGACACATCAAGAAAGTGGCCATCTGTAAGCCAGAAAGAGAGTTTTCACCAAAACCTGACCATACTGGCCCCTGATCTGACTTCCAGTTTCCAGAGAACTGTGAGAAATAAATTTCTATTCTTTAAGCCACCCATTCTATGGTATTTGGATATGGCATTCCAAGCTAAGACAGCTCTAGGTCAGAGAAGTGAGAGAGAGAAAGATGAATCAAACATTTCTATTTATGGGTGACTCAAATCATTTCTTGCAAAATGGAGATAACAGAAGTGTCATGAGTCTGGTAGAGTGCCAGGAATGGGAAGAAGCCCACAGCACAACAGTGAAATAGGTTGCCAGTCCTCTGCTGACCAAAAACTGTGCCGCAATCTACAGCAATTGAAGAGGGACAAAGCAGCGAGTGGTGCAGGTTATTGGAGACTGCATTGGTCAACAGTGCTGCTAGCCATGGCAATGTGTATTTCAGAATCTCTTTTTCACCCTGTCTGCCGGCAACACAAGAACCTGAGCATGAGTGTAGTTTCAGGGAAGGTACTGGGAGGAGGGAACTCTATTGAGTTTTTCTTACATAGTTTGTGTTATTCACATGCCATTGTTCTTCCCTGGGTGGCCTCACACTTGTTTTAAGCTCAAACCTCCCAGAGCTTGTGTCATTGAGATGTTTTCTCTTGCCAAAGTGAACTGCTCGGAATTTCTCCTTACATTATCAAAACCCTCTGAAGAGAAAAACAACTCATTTATTTAACATTGTTAAAGGCAAAGGGTCCTTTTAGCATATAGTAATTTCATTTTGTAGTCCCATTATGACTTTCAGTGTGCTTCCTTATATATTTGAAGATAAATAAATGTTTAGAAAAAAAATTAAGAGATGGTGGTATTTGGGCCTAGGAAGTCATGTTTTTGCTTTAGAATAGCAAAAATTACAAAAACATATATGGAATGACAATTTATTGAGAGCTTTAAAAACTATATCTCACAATTGTTCAAATATAAAAGCTTTTTTCTTCTCTAAGTCAATATATTGATTGATGTTATTTCATCTTAAACAGATCAGAGTATTTCTAAAACCTCATACAACAGTCCTTCAAGTGCTTCAGAAAAAAATTAAAATAATAAATTCCCAGCCTTGTATTGTAGAGCTGAGAAATCTGGATCATTCAGATAAAGTTCAGATAAGCATCTGAATGTCAAGTTCTTATCTCACTGAACTTATTGAAATTCACTAGTCTCTTCTGCACGTGTGATGCAATGTGAAGTGTGCCTAAGGTGAACTTCTTTGAGCACTGAATAATTTCTTTTCACTCTGGTCTTCAGTGCTGATTAGTTCTTTCTACTCTCCCTTGTTCATACAAAGGATACCTTGACATAAAGAAAGAATGAGAACATCTAGAAAAAAAAACCCACAGATTTTCATTAGTTCGCTCTGCCTATACATAAACCCATATATTGTCCCAAGGAGTGGGTGATATATTTACCTGTATAAGTTAGTTCATTTTAATTAAAGGGAATGTAGCCTTTTGATCTACGGGATAAACATTCTAACAATAGGAAAAATGCAATCTGTCGAGACATATTTGAGTTATTTTGCAGTAATTGGCTTGGCAGCAGCTTCAGTCACAAATTTCTGTTTCACAGATTGTCCCCAAATGAATAAAGGTTTGCTTTGAAATGTAATTAATATTACGTTCAGCTGCTAGACATTCTCAGGTTGTCAAAGGAATTTGAAGGAGGTAGCTACAAAAAGTGAACAAAATAAAAGTGAAACTGAAAAGTAAATTAAGACAAATTAGTGAACACAAAGTAAACTAGACCAATACAAAATGTCAGTGTCATGAACTAGATTTTTACCTTCAAATTAGTCTCCTAAAGACATTAAAATTATGAATAAAGCTGAATAATTCACATAGTATTTATTGACAATGATTGCTTCATTTTATCATTTAAACATGAACGAGTGTAGGAAATATAAAAGCTATTCTGTTATCTAATAAGATGGAGAAGATCCGAAGGCAGAAGGCCTACACTTAGGGAGTCAAATCCCTGAATTTAACATGCATTGACCAGTGCTATTTTCTTCACAGTAATAATTCATCATCTAGTTGCTCCAGGCTTTTAAATAAATATTGTGTTTTACTGGTGAAGGACAGAAATCGTAGTTGCATGTATTTAATTACTAATGATTTAATTACAGCATATTTTCATATTTTTTATAAGCCCAAATATTCTGTTTTAGTAGGGGATATGAATCTATGCAAAAATATCCAGAATATAGAGGAGCATAATTGCAGTTAATCATCCTCAGAGATGTCCTACTACCCCTTATATTTAAAACACCAAAGCCCATGACATACCAATAATTAACACTAATTACACATACTAGTGCAATATCTTCAATATTTTTTCTCCCCCTTTTGATTATGGAATTTGTAAATACATTTGCATCTATAAGCCTTAAAACAGTTGAATGTGGTAGTTAATATATAATTACAAAAATGTTGCCATTTACAAAGAGAAACGTGGTTTATCAAAGAATAAGCTTACTGATTTTTTTGCAATCTGCTCTGCTGGCATTAGTTTCACCTAAGCCTTACAGTATACGTTATAAAGGTACAGTTGTTTCACAAATATGTAGAAATTTGATGTTTTCACAGAGTAAAGTTTGTATTGGAATTTTTTTTTTATTATTATTTTCAAGTATCTAGAGTAATTGCAAATACTATTTACAATTAACCTTGTCTTTTGGTGACATATTTATCACTATCATGTGACCTACAATTAGTTTCAACTTCTGACACCTGGAGAATTTGATAAAGAAGTTTGAGAAAGATATTTTGAAAGGAAAAAAAGGGGGGGGCAATTGGAACTGTGACTTTACTGTATATCTTAAATCTGGCTGGAAGACCAGCTTTTGAACAAGCTGTTATGTTCCACATGGGAGTAGCATTGCTACAGTAAAATGCCAGATTTCATCCATCATAATGTCATGGCTCATATTAAAATGTCTTCAGGGACCAGAGGGAGGGATGGGCAAAAGACATCAAATCAATTTTCAGGCAATTGCTATGGTTTTCAGAAACTAAGCCCTATGTGATAGTGTTATGGCTGCACAAAAGGAGGTTATAAATAAGGTCCATGCATCAAGGGAGGAAGTAATTTAGAAAAGAAAGCTGATTTGACTTTTGTGCGAATCTGAACATATGGTTAGGGCACAGCTGGGTTATCATTCTATACATTCTTACAAGAGAAAAGAACCAAATCAGTGCTTCAGAGAAATTAGCCCATCACCAGGTTTGAAACCTTATGTCCCTTGGCTCAGTTGATAAGGACTAGAGGTTATTTTGCATTTAAGTTATTTAATTACAAGAAAAACTAGTCAAGCATCATCATTTGATGACCTTGTTAGCCAAGAACTAACCTCTGTATGGAGGTGTTTTTTCCTCTGAGGGTGGGAAAGAGGAACTGACCCAATTAAGAGACCTGCAATGCATAGAGCCTTTCATAAATAGAATTTCTTCTATTTTGAGCAGTTTATTGTTAGACTTCTAAGATATTAAGTGCTGCAGCCTGTATTTGGCAATATTGCCTCTACTCTGTAAACAGTGTCTCTTTCAAGAATTTTATCATCACTAAATAAGCCTCGCATGGAAAAATTGGAGGAGAACCCTGTGGTATTTTCATGCATTAATATAACTGAGAAAAAATGAATAATGTGACATATTTCCAGCGGAATAACAATTAAAATCTAAGTATTTTTGATGTTTTCATCTCCTATTGAAACTTTCATTATGACAATATAGAAGATATCTTCCTTATAAACTGTAGAATCACAGCAAATCAACATGCACAACAAAAATACTTCTGTCAGTGTTTCTAATATATAGCTTTTGCCATGTAATTTCAGGAAATATAGCTTCGTAAAAATACTGATCTTTAAATGTTCAAATTCTTACATGTTGGAAGAAGCCGTGTTTCAGTTTCTTGATTACTAAAGTAAGTTAGTACGCATCCCTGTCCTAATGGAAGTAATACTGTGGTGACATATTGATGACATATTAGCAACACCACATACAGTTATGGAAGATAATGTGAAAAATGGTGTACTTTTTAAAACCATAATATGTCCAGAGATGATTAATAGGAAGCCTAATTTGAATGAGTGACAAACTACACAAAGATTGAGAAAATAAACCACCTCAAAATTTAGCAATAAGAAGCTCTGTTGGAAATAGTTCTTATATTCAACTGTGCTAAATGTGTGGTTTTTTTTTTTAATTTTTAGTTATGCTTTGTTCACATGCAAATTAGAAATTTCATAGACTCTTAACGGTCAAAATCAGTCAAGAAGGCTAAATAATTTTAAATCGACGTAGATTTCTTATTTTACTGGATATAAACAAGGTTCTATTAGTTACCAAAAATTAATGTTTGATGCACCATTAACATTAAAGTCATTTTTGCTGTGTTTAATTATGTAGTCATTTGTGATTTGATTTTCAGTTTTAGTAGATTAATGCAATATAATTTTAGTCTGTGTTCAACAGAATAGATTCGTTCAAAATGCATTTACTATTTATATGTTTATTAGTAATACAGTGCATTGAGTTAGCTAAGCTTAAGCTAGTCATTGGTTCATGAAAAAGAGGAAGGGGAAAGAATGGAGCAATTTTCTGGAAGCTCTTGATAAAGCTCTCTGAACAGAATGGAAGTAAATCAATTGAGGACCTGCTTATTGGCCTGTAATTTTATTAGAGTATTTATTCTAAGTTTTCCATGGGTAACAGAAAACTCATAGATTATTTCAACTAGCACCATTTTACAAATTCTTTTTCTGCTTTAGTTTTAAAACAATGATGGCTGCATTAAGTCAAGAATTATGTTTCATAGGTATAAGCTTTCCAAAAATGATGACACCTCATGTAAATTGAAATTTTCATTTCGGTTTTTATATGATTATTTTATTGTTTGTAATGAACAATTTATACATATAATATTTATTTTTAAATCATGATTCATTCATTTAGCAAACACTTATTGAGAGTTTGCTGTACAGGCTATTTTAAGTGCTGGGGCTTCCATAAGATTAAAGGGTATTAGTATTACCATTATAATGTATTGAGCATACCAAATATTTTATAAAATTTAGTTAATGCTCATAATAATACTATAGGTTAGTAACTGTTGTTATTCCCATTTTACATATGGGGAAAGTAAGCTTTTGAGGACTTAAAGGACCTTCCCTAAGGTTACAAAGACAGTAACTGGGAAAGTAAATCCGGGACTTCCTTACTTTGAATGTCTGACCATCCCATCTGTCAAGGAGCCATGGGTAATGAGATGAGTTATTTAAAAAAAGAATATGTAAATTACACTGAACATCTTGGTAGATATAGTGAAAAAAAGCTGCATTGAAGGTAGGTAGGTCATGAACTTTTGAGGAAGTTTTCATAACACTGCCACTGACATGCCTTTGAGAAAACTCCACACATCTTTCTGTTTCTATTTTCTTCATGTGATACATGGAAATGTTTTGTTCATCTCTTCACTGTTGAGAAGAATGTGGAATGGTTGTCTGAAATCTCTCAAACACCTTTCTTTATGATAAATAAAGAACAGCTGTAATTCCAAGCATAAGCATGATCCTCCTGCCACAGTCCCATTTGAGACTCAGGACGCTGCAGTATGTGTACGCCTATTAAATAGCATGTAAAAGATACCCATCAGTGTGGAGACGTGCTGCATCTTGCACAGTTTTAAACACATGACTTCTCTCTGTGAGTATGAGCACCTCCAATTTACAACAGAACATGATTTGATGCCCATGATTTGCTTTTAATAAGCCTGTTCCAGTGAACAGTAATATGGCCATTAGAATAAAGAACTTTGAATTGAGAATCAAAACCAAATGAAATTATAATAAGTGCCCAAACCATGGACTGAATTGAACATTGATATGTTAAAATAAAGGTAGGTAAGTGGTTTGCTTATTTTAATGATCTGAGATGTGAGAGAATGTAGCTAAGCAGTTAAGAAGGCAAAGACTCTGGAGTTAGATGATCTGGTTTGAGTTATGACTTCACTGTTGGCTACCTAGGTAATCTTGGGCAAATTGCTTAGTCACTAACCTTGGATTCTTCAGTATGTAAAGTAGGAAGAGGAGTAGTCTCTCCCTCATGGTGGTTGTGAGGATTAAGTGAAATAATGTACATAAACCCTCAGATGAGTGTCTGGAAGGGAGTTAACACTTTAAAAAATAGGAAAGATCAGTTACCTGTTATGGATCAGCAGTTTAAGTGAAAAGCTGTAACACCTAGACTTACTCAGCTACATATGCTTCAAATGGATAGCTCTACATCTGAGAGGCTATGGGCAGCAGAAGGAATGGGGAGCGTGGATTCAGGCTGTCAAGATAAATCATTTGTGCCAGTTAAGAATTTGAAAATTAAAAGTTTCCCCCACCCAAGATGGATGGATGGACGGACGGACGGACGGACGGGCGGATAAATAAATAGATTAGGTAGGTAGCTTATATAGGGAGGGATGGAGGGAGGGAGATAGAGAGGGAGAGCGTGTGCGTGCAGAGAGCTGTGGATCCGGAGGGTTGTCAAGTCTGTGAAGAGAACATATTAAAGGGGAGGTTGTCCATTCAGTGGGCATGGAAGGATTTGGAAATCTTAGACACTGTGAATATTGGTGTTCATAAACAAAGACCATGGGAAACAAATACATATCAGCAAAAGCCAGCATAGCGTGGATCAGGGTCAACAGTGTTATTTTTCCCATGAATGTTTTCACACTACATAACTTCCTGAGGTTAGGATTAATCCCAAGGAGAAATAAATATAGGAAGAACATTGCTGAATATGATAGAGCATCCCTAGAAGTGCCTAGATTAAATTTTAGCTGTGAAGCTGAAATGGAGACTATAAATGGAAATTAATGCAGTTGGAGTCACACCAAGATTTGTGACTTTAGAAAAACAAGACAGCTACATGACAGTCTCCTATTCTCCTGGTCATACATTCATTCACAATATTGCTAGCATAACTATTATAGTAAATGTTTACAATATTCATGTATTTTTTAACATGGGCTTTGGAATCAAATAGGCCTGGCTTGAAATACCCAATTCTATCCCTTGCTAGTTAGTGACAATTGGCTACTCATCTTTATCAAACTCCACATACCCTCTTTATAATTTAGGGACAATAACATGCAGTTTAATGATGTAATGTGGGCACGGTAAGGCAGCTTACAAATTATAACACTCCAATGCTAGCTCATATTAATAGTATACACATGTAACTTGCTGTTTTCTAGATTGATAAAGATAAACAATAATTCTAATTCCTTTTTTAAATTAAATTTATTGGGGTAACATTGTAATAACATAAATTTCAAGTGTACAATTCTATATCCCCTGTGTCAGCCTAAATAGTACTGAACTTCGTGATATTGACAAACATTTACAATAGAATTTTTTTTTATAATTATAATTTTTCATGCAGTTCCTCTATTTGAGAATGTGGACACTATTAATGATTACAGCAGGACTATTGGACCATTCCAGACATACAAGGATGTATGTCCATCCTTAATTTAAGAAATATTTACATTATGGAAAATGTATAGTGATGATACAGACACAAAAAGAAGTAGTTGTTACCATCAAGGAACTAAAATCAAACTTTTGATAGAAAATTAAAAATTTTTTGAATATTGTTTATACAAAAGCATTTTTTTCCTGCATCTTGTTTTTTATTATTTTAAGGCTGTAAGATTTAAATTAAAATATTTTAAAGAAGTTAACTTAATTTTTAATATTTGTTAAAAGATTCTGTACTAAGGTGGGCATGTTATAGAATAAAACCTTTCTAGTCCAAAATATATTCACCCTTATTAATGCAGAAATATTTTTCTATATCCAAAATAACAAGTGTTTATTTTTCTTTATTTTATGTGTATACCTGTGTAATTTATTGCAGTTTTAAATAAAGTTTCATATTAATTTTCCTGTGTTAGAGATATTTAAGTCTTCTGAGTTTTACAGATTTTTTTAAAGTCAAAGGGAAATTTATTTCAGCCTTAAGTCAAATTACTGATTGCAACTACTTTACTGGAATGGTAAAGCATTTAAACTCTATATTGAATAAGTTATCACAGTTTTCATCTACACATTTTAACAATATCTTATTTTTAGATCTTGACTGATACAGTCCCCAGCTATATCTGTGTTCCAGTCATAGAAAATGTTGATTTGTGCAGTACTTGAATGCATTTTTAATCATTATTAGCAAGATATCGGTTGCTGTGATAAGATGCATTTTAGGGAAGAAGGTGGTTTTTAACTGGGGATGTAGCAGTTTTTCTTATTGTACTGAAAGTCCCACTTACATACGCGGGGATATGTTTTACATATTCTTCTTAATCTACAGAGAAGCAAGGAAATACGTTTATCACTTACATTCTCTCCAGGAAACTCAAAATGTCTGTTTAATATAGTGAATTTATAGCATACACTTCCCAGGTGTTGTTATCATAAGGAGTGGTAAATCAGACATGGCTTAGAAAGGGAAGAATGATAGTTTCTCTTGGCTTATTAGTCATTGTCTTAAAAGCTAATGTTTGTAGGCAGGAGCAAATTAAAGTATTGAAATAGGATCACATTGGGAAATCTCATTAGGATTTGCATTTCACAACCACAGCCTTCCTTCTATCCTTCCTCAGAACCACACAGTCATTGTGTTCTCCTCAACTTGATGGCTCCTCAATCCTCTGTCCTTCCCAGCAGCACCTGCATGGTGGCCTGCTCCTTGCCAGCAGTTAGCTCTACCCTACTATTATTAGGCAGAGTAATTTCAGTTAGTCTCTAATTGCCCTGTTTTCTCTTTGCACGCTCCTTCCACTTAATTGTCCATTTACTTACCCTTCAAAGGCTTCTTTATACTCACTGTTTTGGCCTATGCTTGGCTGTCCAGTTTGGGAATTTTTTTTTCTCCTTCCTATTATCATGAATCATGACAGTGTGCAAGACAAGAATATAGTTCTGAGTCTTTTACCATAAACCTCTTAAAAGCATGCATGTGGATTAAAATGAGCAAACATACTTTAAAAAATGGATTGACTTTCAGTAATTTTAATTTTGAGCAGCCAACTCTGATTCTGCAACTCTTGGGATTAGAAAATTTGTATACTGAGAATGGTTTATTAGTCCATTAATTTCCTATTCCCTCTAACCTCCCAATCCTTGGAAATTGCTCTATTTTCATCAACCAAACCATTTCCTCTCTATCTCATTCTTTCCAATATCTATAGAAGAAAGCAGATAAACTTGAATAAATATTGATTTGAAGTTTCATTCAAGAAGCAAACTTTACACCTAGTTTTTCAAAAGCACCATTATATGTTACAAGACTAAGTTTTCACTAGAATACAAGTTCCATGAAGTCTGTGATTTTTGACTCATTTGTTCTCTTATCTGTCTCATTGCCTAGAATTCTACCTGCCACATGGGAGGTGTTCAGTTAGAAATTTAATCAGTGACTGAATCATTCATAATCTACCTAACCGAATTATAAATGACACATAAATTTCAGTGTATTATGCCCTTCAAAATAACGTTAAGCAACTATACAAAGCTGTTTTATGAATAATAAAAACTAGACCTAGTTAGTTATTTTCTGTGTATTATCTGTTCACCATGAAAAATGTAGTCAGTCATTAAGAATAAACTGAAAATAAGGAGCACCAAAAAAAAAAAAAAGGGTATTTCTTAGGAATTTGGTTAAAATATAATTTACAAATGCAAAGGTACATTTTATCTTGAAATATGAAATGCATATGTGCTTATATCCACACAGGGGAAGTGAATGTGTTCGCTCATTCTCCAAATTCTGCCTGAAACCAATTGAGCATGGATGGATGACAGGATATAGGATAAAGAAATTTGGTAGGAAACCGTACCTCTTTACCATTCACAGTTTATTTCAGAGCTTAAAAAAAAAGGCCAGACTTGTGCACATATGTTTGCAGTTGCTGAATGGAAGTCAGTGGGAGATGGATAATAGGCTTCAGTACGTGCAATTGTACTTTGTAGACAAATATTTCAAAAGCTATCCTAATGCATTTGTCTGGTAGGGAAGGAGAAAGTGAGTTAACTAGGAAAATAGAAGAAGAACGATGGACTGCAGAGTGAGCAATGGGTTGTGGGGTAGGGATTGGTGGAAGCCAGCCTCTGCATAGTTGTAAGATCACTCCAGTAGCACTCAGCCACCTAATTTGTGACAGTAAGGGAATGTGAAGGAGACCACAGGGCTTTCCTGAATTGCCTAAATGTTACTAATGGAGATGATACAATTAGTTCATATGATCAGCCCTTCATTTTGAACTTTGAGGAGTTTGTGGGCTTAATAAATCTTCATAATCCTGGTCTCTGCTAGAGCAGCAAAACCTTCCTCAGAGAACCTGCATGGAGCAGTTCATGACTCAAATCTCTCCTAAAACTGTGCCAGGATCCTGGTAGAAGGGATTGAGGAAGAGTGAAATCTCAAATATATGGCATTAATCTCTTATTAAATTCTCTGTTGCTAGTATGTTGGTGCTTATTAGTTCTTTTTAAACAGTACTGAGTTTTAAAAGATAATGATAACTGGCAAGAGGCATATTTATATTTATGCAACAAGTATAACAAGTATGTGTCTTTTTTTTTTTGAAAAGGCATAGCTGAAGAGATGATTTTATGTTGAATAACAATTGAAAAATGGAACTGCAAGTGTATTCTATTGTGAAGAAAAGACCCCTTTGGAATGAAAAGAGATCCTCTCATGCTACTTACTAGAATATCAATCCAAGGAGCATTTACTAGCCCAATGGTTCACAACCCAGTTGCAAGAAGCTTTTTTAAAAATATTTATTACAAGACCTCACCCCAGGCCAATTAAATTAGACTCTCCTGCTGTGGAGCCCAAGAAATAGTATTTTTCAAAAACTCTTCAATGTGTAGTTTGAGTTGAGAAAAATTTATCAGACCCTTTCTAATCTATACCTTTTAAAGAAATAGTATCCCAGAAGTTTGTTTGCAGAGTAGTTGTTTGCATTTAGGAATACATTTTCTCAAATGAACAATAGTGTACACTGTAGTTAATTCCCTAGGCCTTTACATAAAAGCCTAATTAAGCCCAATGTGTCTGAAGCTTAGTACTCTGCTAATGGAATTATAGAACTTAATCAACTTGTATACCAATGTTCCTGCAAAAATAAGCTCCAAATCCTAAAGGGTGGGAGAAGTAGAGAAACAGATCACTTGTCTGTACCCCATAGGAGTCCCACTCTGCTCACCTCCTTCAACCCCTTCCCTATCTACCTGCCCTTGTATCCTCTGTGTGGGGGTTTGAGGGCCCCAAACACTTTACCTCTCTTGTCTGTGCTTTTCTTTCTCAGGTAAAAATTAACCTGTCAGCTTCCTTCCCAGAGCAATACAGCAGTGCTGCTTCCAGCCAGGACTTCCTTCCTTCTCAGGATACAATCTTAGGGCAGACCCCCCCACACACACCCTTGCTGTGAGTGAGTGAGTGAGTGAGTTTGTGTGTGTGTGTGTGTGTGTGTGTGTGTGTGTGTGTGTGTGTGTGTGTGTAGTTTGTTTTTTCTTCCTCTACATTTCTTTCTGCCTTTTTTAAAGTGATAGAGTCATTTATTTTCTGCTAGCAGTGTGAAACAGTCAAGGGATAAAATGATTTTTTTCCTATACTCATTCCTTCTCATCAAATTTTTACACATAGACCTTGAATGCACAACACCCATACATATAATTTGTCTTCCACAACAGAATACTTTTGAAAGTCTAAAGGGTACTAAATAATTGCATTGGCATAAAATAAGTGAACCAGGACAGCCCTAGGTAAACAGAATGTTTATTTGCCCAAAAAGTGGGCCTTCAGTCACTCAAAAGATTGAGACAAATTTATTTTCATTTCATCACAGTCAGTGCTGGCAAGGGCTTTAAAATAAAGTGTAGGAATGAAGTTGAGTTGGGAGTATTAATCTTATCAAGGAAGGGATCATATTAGGTAGTAAGAATTTCATCTTTATTTTTCTTTTTGCCATTCTGATTGCTACACTAGTCCAGCAGCACTGGTATAGGGTGACATTCAGCAATGAAATGTGGTGAGTGGGCAGGTAAGCAGGAGAGGAAGAAAATTCAGACCCACCTAACAGTAGTTTGAGTGAAAGATAATGAAGTGACCAGAGGAGAGATGAGAGACAAGAAGTGAACTTTATTAGTCGCTGTGTCGCTGAGAAATGTGTCACCTCAATTAGAGGAGGGATTTTCTTTTGTAAAGGCTAAAAATGGGTTAGAGAAATCAAAATGATTACTTTTTTATAGAACCTGAATTTTAGAAGAGAAGAAACAAAATAGAACCCTGGGTGCTTGAGAGCTTTTTATACCACCGGCTTTTGTTCAAAAGTACTAAATTTTATTAAACTGAATTGTTTTTGCTTTCTATTATCCAGATGTCTTCCCATGCTACCTCTTTCCAATTATGTGCTATTGGTTGGCATCTAGTTAGTCAAACCAAGATGGCAGTATGGGACACCCCCAACTTGACTGAGAGAGAGACCATCTCCACTTATGTAGATGTCTGTCAAAGGACATCTCTACTCCCTTCTATATAGCAAAAAAGGGAGTTACGGAAATCAGTATGTAAAATTTCAACCTGATGGCACATTGATTTTGTTTTGGATTGATTTATTTGCCCCTCTGGGAATCTCATTCATATGCCACTTGGCACAGTTACTCAACCAACCTTATGTACTGGGATTTCGAATGCCTTCAGTTTTTGAACAGATTGGCAATATGTCCAATATGATTGATCTTGTCATTATTTTCTTTCAGTTTCACATTATGATCTAATGATCGATTTGATCCCTAGGGAACATTTGAAATTGAATTGATTTACTCCAATTTTTGATTCCATTTCCTCACAATGCTCTGTTTCCAAGACATCTAACAACAAAATCAAGTCTTTCGGCCAACACAAAAATTAATTATTAATACCTGAATGATATTTAGCAGATACTGTTACTTAATATGATTAGAAATAATCTGTCTTAAAAACCAAATGGAGTTTTCATATGTCAATTTTATTAGATTTCTAATAAAAATATGTCAAATGAATAAAAATATCCAAATTGATGAATGTGCAATATTATTTAAAAGTAGTTATTAAGCCATTCTAATTGCTAGGCACTTTAAACTGCAGATATTTCATCTTCATCGTCAGTAAGCGAACTGTAGTTAGAAATCACTGAAGTATAGTAATCAAGGAAGGGTTGACATGATTATATATACACAAATGAGTAGGAGGTAAGGCAGAGTGGATATGGGAAAGCCATCTGGGGAAACTGTCAGTACTTCAGATGAGACTTTGTAGTTACCCTAGACCAGGGAAAGGAAAATGCTGGAAAGCAATGGACTGGCTTGAGAGAATTTTAGAAGGGAAAATTGTTGTTGGGGTAAGGGAGATATTGAAAATAGGATTATTTATTGTGTCTTACGTAAGTAAATGGTTAGCAGTTCCATTCAGAGATAGAGATCTTTGAAAGAGAGCCAGATTGTGACCAGTTTGAAATGGGTGATTCAGGGAGTGATAATGTGCTTCATTTTAGATACACTGAGTTTGAAGTGCTTTTTAAAAAAGCAAGAGTACCACAACTGCATTGTTGGACATATGGTCTAAGCTAAAATGAGAAGTTGGGATGAAGATTATGAATATGCAATTATCTGTGTAAAGATAGTAATTAAAGCCAGGGGTGTGAAAGATAGCCTCTACAGATGGAGAATGAAATGAGAAGATGAGAGGCCCCCGCACTGTGGCCGGTAGGATGCAAACATTTAATGTTAGATGGTAAAGATAAAGCTTGACAAAGGCCTAGAGAATGAGTGACGAACATGGTAGGAGGCACCAGGAGTGAACTGTGGACTCTGGGCAATTATGGTATGTCAGTGTAAATTCGTCATTTACAACAAATACACCACTCTAGTGGGGAATGCTGATAATAGAGGAGGCTGCAGGGGGGTGGAGTGAGGGGACAGTATATGAGAAATCTCTGTACCTCCCCTTCAATTTTGCTTTGAACCTTAAACAACTATAAAAATATAGCCTAAAAAAAATTGGAGGAGACCAAAAAAGTGTTGGATTAGATATCCAACATAAGAGAATGGTCTTCAAACGAGTCCATAATGTCAGCTACTACTGAGAAATCAGGTAAACTGAGGACTAAAAATTAACCGTTAAATGGAGTGACATGATCAGGTGGGAGAAAAATTGAGAACATTGAAGAATGCAGTATTAGACACATGTATTTAGTATCATATATTTCTAAAGTTTTATAATCTGCTTTTACATTTCACAGTACACTTGTGAAGGTATTTCCATGTCGTTAAATATTTTTTTAACAGTGTTACCATAATTTATTAAATGCATTTCATGTTGTTGGTCATTTAGTTTGATTCCAACTTTTTGCCACTATAAACAGTCTTATAATGAGCACCCTTATTGTTCTGCCTTTATCAATATAATTCTGTCCTTTGGCTGCATTTCTAAAAGTGTAATTGCTAGGTTAAAAGTTGTTCTATTTTTTGAATACAGGGTCACACAATCACTGGAATGTTATAACCAAAACAGTCTGAGGCTAAGGCTGCATAGTCTTCTAATGTTTTTTCTCTGAGGAATGAAGTAAGCATAAATGATTTTTTTCCTCTTGATCACCCATATTTAGATTGGTCCATACATGCCACTGAGACTATTTTAGGTTGAATCACAGTATAAAATCTTACTCCCAAAAAACTAACATGTTAGTTTTTAGTTAGCACTTACTATGTGGCAGGAAATCGTTGAGAAAAATAGATGATAGATAAGTAAAGATAGATAATAGTCATTTAATTTTGATCTCATTTTTTCCTTTTATTATTTCTCTTTAGATACTAAGCAGATATAATAGAGTTAGACTATTTTTGTATTGTAGGTTGAGTGATTTCTCATGTTCAATTCCAAGGAAAAATTCTAGAGGACCTATATTTAAGTAATAGTGAAATCCTGTAAGGATGGAACCAGGAGGTTAATTAAGCTAGGGTCAGGGAAGAGCAGTAGAAGGGCCTGTGTGTTCTGTGAAAATCTGGAGGTCAGAGGATTGTTTATATAAAATTTGTATTTTACCATGTATTTCCAATGTAATCCTTTTTAATCTTCAAAATAAACTATTGGAAAACATGTTTTCTGCTAAGGAGGAGAAGAAATCAGAGAAGAATAAGAAGGAAGGGAGGAGGAAGAGATGAAGTTGAAAAGAAAGAGGACTTGCTCTACTTAAAGTGCATTAACTGTAAAGTGGGAAAAAAATTTTGAAATGGTATAGGATTAAGCAGCATTTTTTCCAATGAAGAGAAATGGCTTAGAGTGTGAAAGTTTCTTCTGAGAAAATGTATGTATGTTCCTGGGTGGACGGCAAAGTCTAAAAGCAGGCAGATGGCTTTCACTGCTCTGTCTGCATCTGTACCTTTCCTTGTGGGAATTTACAGTATTAGTTATAGAGCCACTTGGGTGGAATAAAGATAGGTACTAACAGCTGTTTGCCATCTACTTAAAAAGTAGAAGTAATTTCTAATACAATCTGTCTAAAATGAAAATTAAGAAAACTTAAATACAACCATAATAAATTAGGTGTGTGGTCTTTATTTTAATTATAGCAAACACATTCTGAGATTACCTGCTGAAGAAACATCTAGTTGATTCAAGGTAAAATGCAGTGTTTCACTGTATCCATCTTATTTTGGTATTATCAAAACTATGTTAGCCACACATTCATATCTCTTGTCTTTCCTTCTTAGGTTTCAAAGTCAGAAATAAAGTCAGAAATGAAGTCAGTGGTCATTTCAAACTTTGGGAAACTGCCTTTTGGTTTTTATTATCATCCTATAGCATGTTATTTTATTTGTCCCACATTTCTGTGTTGGTTACTTGTTTTAATACAGTGTGCTTCCCATAGTTACTTTACTAGAATTCATACATGATACTTAGGAGCCAGATAGTATAGGGAACCACATGTTGGGATCATTTTTACTTGTCTGTAAAATGAAGAATTTAATTAGATATTTTCTAAGATCCCTTCCACTTTGAAAATATGATTCTCATTTCATGTCTTTGCTCTTTTTGTTATGATAGTGCTGCTTTTACACACATAATAAAAGTGTATGTCATATAGTTCCTGATGTAGAATTTCAGCTTATTTTCACCCTGCTGAGAGTTTTACTGATTTGTAATGGGATAGAATTCCAGCTATAAGTCACTCAGTAACAGAAACTGGAAGTACTGTATGAATCTTATATGTATGCATGTGCTTAATTTCCTAATACTAACATTACAATGAAATACACGATTACTAGCTCCATAGTGTAAAATCAGCCTGATCACTATTTACATTATTCATTTATATAGTGATAACGTTATAGAGACGTGTGACCTATATCTTGCATTTTCTTCAAAGAAGAAATTCACTGTAGTTTAAATTGCCATTCTCAGTTTGAAATAAAAATAAATCGGTTGTCTTTCATCTGTACATTCATCTTGTGAACATTTGTTGGCAGAGACAGACTTCCTTACATAGTGAATGGGCTTGGTTTGCTTCCAAATAATGTCCTGTGAAACTGAATTTGGTTTCATAATTTCAAAAAGAGCAGAAATAAGATGAATCTTATCTTTTCTATCCTGAGAAAACTAAATTTGTTAATCCTTTGTGCTACAGAGTTAAATCAAAAGATCCAGGCTTAGAGAACTTATAATTCCAATGTCTGGGAACACATTGTTTCTGATTTCCATCTTTACTATGTTACTGACATTTTAAGTGACCTGAAGTAAGTAACATAAAATGCATGATTTTCCTTTAGTAAGTGAGTATTATAATGGAACCTCACAGGGATTTGTAGAAGTTGTTAATATTTTGAGTCTTGTGCGTGAAGGGTTTTTTTTTTTTTTTTAATTGAATTTATTGTCTAATCAATTGAAAAAAATTAAGAATTAGAAACATAGGATATTTTACAGTATTTCTTCTTCTTACTCCTTTCTCTCTTACCACCTCATTTTATCTCCATGAACCATATTAGAGGAAAACATCAGTGGATAAAAGTACTGTGAAAAATTTAAACTATGCCATAAGTAAAAAACTTTCTTAATATTACTAATTCCTGAGTATAGTATAATTATTCATCAAAAGCTAATAATGGCTTAAATAGGATTAGTGATCTTGGGAGAGGTTCTCCATTAAGGATGCTTCTTACCATAATATCTCCTTTGGAAAAATCAACCTTTAGAGAGGATGGTGGTATCTCTTTTAAAATAAATACCTAGCCTTAGTGGTTAACTTTGGTAAGTCACAAAGGAATTAAGGTATATGGCTTTATCAGCTATTTAAGATAGAGTTCAATGGCACTGGAATCTGTGTCCTTCTAAGTCATGTGGCAGGTAAAAATAAGGAGAATATTAGAAGTTACAAGAGGCATCAGGCAACCCAGCAACAGCCACCTTGTGTATATCCTGTATCTGTACAATTATAGAATTGCGTCCTCTGTAGGAGGATAGTCCGGGCCTGTGTGTAGTCACTATGCTATACTGTGTCCACCATGTCCTGCACCTTTAGGGAAAAAGCCCTTTTGTTACAAAATTAAACAGCTTTTATTTTCTTTATCTTATTAACTTGTCGGGTGTGTTGGATACTTTCAGTCACTTCTGATCGAGAAGCACCACTTTACTTGGCTTTTCTGAAAATACAGTTTCCTGTTTTACTCTTAACTCTGTAACTGCTTCTTCTCAGGTTTCTTTATCCTTGAATTCCACATACTCTTCCTCCACAACCTCATGCCCACAGGATATGCCCATTTTTTGCTAATACTTCCAAAACCTGTGCATCAAGTGCAAATCTCTTTCTCCTGGTGGATCTCCCCTTCCAATGGCCCATCCACTTTGATATAATAATGCATGCACCTCAAACTCAAGGTGAAGGCCCATTAATCTAATCCTGTCTGTCCTCTTGCCCTTTACCAACCGTGAATTTCCTCTTGCATTCAGTATACAAGTGAACTACCTGTCCAACTGCCTGACAACACAGGAATGCATCTTTGTGATCTCCTTTTCCTTCTCCACTTACACCTTGGCTAGTCTATCACTGAGTACTGTCAATCCTTCTAAGTTCTTCTGGAAGGCAGATTAAAGACTGAGCTCTGGAGTAAGACTTTTTGGTTTCAAACCTCCACTTTAGCCTTCTGGGAAGGCTTGAGTTTGAGTTGATTTCCTCTTTAAACTTGAATCTCAATTTTAAATAGAGAAATAGTATCTATATTATAGGAATTCTGTTTATGTGATAATTTGGTGAGACAGTACAGGGAAAGTGCTGGGTCTAGCCTGTGATAAATACGCAATCCACGTGAGCAGTTCTTATTAGTCCCACTCTCCATTCCATGCCACTCCCGCCCTCCAACTGTGGGTATTTCACAGGAGGGTCACTTCAGTCCTTTCCCATTGACCTCCTGCCTCAGGCCTCCTCCAGGATCCAATCTATTTCCACTCTGCAATGAGTGGTCTTTCTAAAATAGAGGGATGCTAGAGCACTTCCCTGCTTAATACCCTTCATTTACTTTCCATTGCTTTTAAGATTTCATCCAACTCAACACTGTGCATAAGCCTCTTTATCATCTGATACCCCAGCTTTCAATTTCAGCTCCTACAATGTACCATACTCTTTCTTTCTGCCTCATCTTCACACATGCTCTTCTCAGCTTCAGGAATATTTGCTTCACCTTCTTCCTCATCTAGGGCCAATTCTATGCATCCTTCCTCTTAGTGTTTTTTCCCCAATTTCAATGAGATGCTTCTGCTGCAGGTTCCCCTGGTACCAGCATTTTTCGTGGCACTTTATCTTGTGGGTCTGGGATTTGTTTTAAAATAGTCTCTGTCCTGAGACCATTCTGTTCAGCTTCTATCCCCTGTGCCTAACCACTGTATTATGCAAAGCAGCATTATCATATACAGAATAAATGGCCTGCAGGGGTAACACAACTTATTTTCAGCTGTGTTCCCTTCATTGGACCGCCAAGGTAGAGTTTCCAAAGATGAATCTTACTGGTATTCCCAGGAACATATATGCCTTGTGCCCCTGAAATTTTAAATTTTTGTTATTCTTATCTGTTAATTTTGTCATTTTCTTCTTTTGCAAATGGGAAAACTAAAGAGCAGAAAGTTAAGTGACTTTCAATCATTCATCTAACTGGAAAATAGTTGTCTTGCCACTTGTTCACATTATTAGCAAGGAGAGAGAGAGAAAAAAAAAAAAGCTTTAATTAATATAGCAGATTTGCAAAATCTGAGGAACTAAGGACACCCCTGGCCTGATGAACAGATTCATGCCTGAGTGACTTATTTTTGGTTTAGGAATCTGGCAAATGAAAGAGGCAGAGTCACCAGCAGTGTCATTCTGTACTGAAAATTAAAAAAAAAAAAATAGTGCCAAATTCAACAGCCTTTTGCAAGCATAGAGAGAGGAAAAAGAAAACAGATCAGTCTTTTCAGCAATATCAGTGCATGTATAGAACAGCACTGACACAAATAAGTCAAAAACACAAGTGTTTAAAAGATGTTTTCCTCAAAAGAATAATTTATATGCTTTAAATAATTCTAAAGTATAAAATAAATTTGTTTGAACTGCACATTAAGTATTTTTACCTTAAAAACCCTCAAACTTGATTTGAGGATAGACTGCATTTTTTTGTTACCTAACCAAAAGAGAATATTTTAGATATTTCTCAGCTCCGTTAAACATCAGCTCTGACTAAAAAAGTGTATGCCTAGGTGGGTGTTGATTAATGGTGCTAAGAACATTGTGTAGGATTTTATGCTAATTACCCTTTATACCCTAACCCGTGTCAATTTTAACAATCTAAATTAACATTTTCTCCAAGGACTCAGGAATGTGAGAATTGTGAAATTGGCTCAGTAAGTTGAGTTAGCAGTGAGAAAATTGAGATGGTGTATATTTCTATATTAACATCTGCTGCTTGTTCAAAGCATGATCTTTTCAAAATGATGAAGATATTGAAAAAAATATGGAAGAGATACAGCATACTATATATATATAAAATTGTAATATTTGACATTGTCATCAACAGTTCCATGTAATCATGGCTGGAATAATGGATTTTTGATATACAGTGCTTGAGAAATTGATTGCATTTAGCTTCTTTGTTATTTTGGCACCCGTATAATAGGACTATAAGAGACATTTGGTTATGGAAAAACATCAGGTTCAATTCCAGTGAAAATGAACTTTTATGTTGGTTATTTTTGATGTGGCTCATATAGGAAACAGGCATTTTCAGATAGACCTTTTTAAAATAAAATACCAAGTGTCTTCAAGGAGGAAGATTTATAACAAACTTCTATCTCATAAAATGGGATGTGGACTTAGACATTTAAAAATCAGACGCAGTAATTATCCACTTCATGGAGAACATTATTTATCACCTTAATGAACTCTTCCATATTTGGGAATTTACCCAGTTTCTAGTTATTATAATAACCTATAAGATCTAAGATATATACAACAATATCAAGGTGAAATTTTATTTGAAGAAAAACTTTTCAGCTTCAGATGACTCCTCAGTTGCTATCAGACAAGTCAGGTAGAGCCAAGTTGTGCACATATTGTTGGTGAAATCTGAACCATGGAATAATTCTCAGTTCACAGTTGAAAGTGCCAAAAACACTGACTTTTTCCGGAAATCCAAAATCTGTCACTGCTGAGTATAAGAGTTGAAACCTGGAAGCACATTGATTTGAATTATTAATTAGTTGCTCTAGTTCCCCTAGCATTCCGGGGAATACTTGAGCGGAGGGTTTCCACTATATTCCTCTAAGTTCTAGCATTAGAAACAAACTTTAGAGGGAACAGCTGCACAGGCAGCTAGCGTAAGGGCTGCTCAGAGAGGCTGCAGAGAAGCAGCTGCAGGCCACCGTTTGGAAGGCAGGCTCTGCGTGGAAATGGGCAGGCGTGCTTGAACAATGCACAGCTGTGTGGCCTTCCTCACTCATTCACCTTCCCTTCTTAACAAAATCTCTTGCTGTTCTACTCTCTTTGCAATGTCCTTATGGTCAGATGTTTCTTTCTCCTTTCAAATTATCTTCATAAATCCTAGCAATCTTGTGTTCATAGCCCTATGGATTGTTTTAGAACAGTCACAATACAGGACATTTAGGTCACACAAAAATGCTTAATTCAAGACCCATTTCAAAAGCTAAATGTGAGCATGTGGGGAGGGTGGAATTGGCTAAGTATTTTAAGAGTATATTAATTTGTAATAATCCCACTTTAGGATCACATTTTTGCTATGTTATATGTGCCAAGATTTTTTTAAACTTTTTAAAATTATTTTTGCCTCATTTTATGATAACTTTTGTAAATGTGAAGCTTTACTTGCTCCCATATTGTCTGTTTTCTCAACATTATCCTTAATATTTTATAGTATGCTTTCTACTAAATTAGTAGCATATCGTGGCGGTAATTTGGCCATCCTCTTAGTGTTTTTATTGCATCTAATTTATGTTCCAGCCTTACTGATTTCTAGCTTGTTCTCAACACAATATCCACCACTTAACTCATGTTTGGAAGACATTTTTATAGAACATTAAAAATATTTTAAATTGTAATAGCAGAATATTCAAATAACAGCACAATCACCAAAATAACTCAGAATTTTGATGTTCTTGAGAACAGTATTTTTCACAAGCTACTAACAGTAGACGTCACCAACACAGAATTTCTGTTTACCAACTAAATTGGAACCACAAAAATGTAGGCGCAGCCTATCATGAGCTTTGAAATTATGGAGTTCTTAATTTTAAAATATTATGGAACTTCTATTTCAGATGAGTCCTAAAAGTGATTATGTGAATATTTTACCTAATATCATTTCAAATAGTAGGAATAATAATGAGAAAACTGTATGTAAAACTCCTAATACTATCCCTGGCACAATGGAGGTGCCCTGAGTGTGTTCTCTGAATTTCACTCCCACTGCCACACTGCCCTTCTGTCCATACTTCTTAGCCCTTCCAAATGTTTGTTTCTCCTCTCCTTATTTCATCTTTTTTATTTTCTTTTCCTACACTGCGTTCACTTTTTGGGCCATCTCATATACTATTATAGTTTCAAAAAGTTCATTGTGCCAGTGATTTCTGAAACTATGTCTCTGTACCAGATATTTCCTGATCACTCTTTTATTTCTGAAGCATCTTATACATCTTACTGGATTCCCTTCAGGCATCCCAAATCCAATTATTTTCACATAAATGGTGTTTAATTTTGTCTTGATTCCCCTTCTTTCTAATGTGATGCAAATCTTATTAATCATACCTCCTAAATATTACTTGAATCCATCTTTCTTCCTTCACTACTATCACTACTATACTGATGCAGAACTCATTATCCCTTCTAGTTCATTCCAGCAGCCTCCTGAAAGGTCTCCTTGATTCTAATGATCTCACTCTTGCTCACCTCACACCATCTTTGGAATCACTTTGCAACCAGATGGATCTTTCCACAATGAAAATGTAGCCATGTAGCTCCTCTGGCTTAATTCATTTTTAAACTCTTCATTACTTTTATGATAGAATTCAATCTCCATTGTATGACATCTAAGACCCTTCATACTCACTCTCCATTCGATGCCTTTGCTCATTCTTTTTCCTTTGCCTGGAAGAAGCATTCTCCCCTTCTCCAGCTTGTGAATTCCCATCTATATGCAAAGATTCAGGTCCTCTAAAGAGCCATTCTTGATACTCCACAGGCAGAACTGTGCTCCTTGGAATCTTATACATTCCATAATGACAGCATTTAGGCATTCGAAAGAGATGTGTTGCAAGCAAATGGTTGCAATTGATCTAATGGGAGCACTTTGAAAGCAATATCTACTTCTTACTCATTTCATTTTCTCAAAGTCTATATAGGCAGAGATTTGTTTTTGAACAAATGAAAGACAGAAAGAATGAATTAACTTGGTTCCTTTCTATCCTGGTCTTGGCAAGCTAAAATGCATGTGATGTCTTCCTATTTTTACTTATCGGCTCGGGGGCTGCTAGGTATTTCAATAGTAATGAGTTTGGCCCCTGTCCATTCTTTCATTAAAATAAAACAGGCTTCCTGCCAAACCTGGCTTTAATCTTAAAAATCTCTGTCTTCAGAATAAACTTTTGCCCTCTCTCCTAGCCAGAAAAACTTCAATCATTTTGCTTTTATTTTGAGGATGAATTGTGCTATCATTTTTCATATATAAAGATTCAAAACCTCCAGGATCTTATTAAAAACTGCACTATAGACTTTATAGGAGGTTTCATAACAAATCATCCCAAATAAATACCAAAATATTACTTAATGCAGTCACCCTAGTTAGACATCAGAAATCAAGTTTTTATTACACATACAAGAGATTGATACCTGTATTGTGCCTAATGGCCTGAAGAATGTAGTGAAATGACTGAATTACTCAGTATGCCACATATCTCTAATGAGGAAAAGTTGCACATCTACAAACTACATTTTTCATCATTGTTGCTTAATTTGAACTATATTCAGAACTGTACAAAATGTCGCCTTCATTTCTTTCATTGAAACATTTACACGTTTGAAGTTGAAGCTATTTCTTGCAAACTTGATCTTTATTAAATATATCTGATTTACGTTCCACAGGCTTGAGAAAGGTCACATTAATTTCATCATAGTTTCACTTTCTACTGGCATCTGTTATTCAGCATGGTACTGCTGTTATAAATAAGGGTTCCTCCTAACTAACAATATGATGTCTTAAATTATATTCAATACCATAAAAAGATTCCAAGTCCCATTCTAATTAAGTTCTATGTCTCTGGCATGTCACATACGGCCCTTTTTGAAATTTGTTCTAATATATCTTTATATTTCAAAGAATTGTGCATTGAAAGTTGATTTATAAGAAATTCAAAGAAGAGCACAGAAAATCACATACACTAATGAGATGCAAGAAATTGCAGAGGTGAACTGGCTTTGAAATACTCCCATGCTCATATGTATAAAACTTATGGTTTTGTAGAAGTCTGTCTCTTTCAGTTACCTCTGCCTATCTACTGCTATGCATCTGCTTTGCCTGAAATCGTTAAGAGCTATTGAAACCAAATAAAATGTCAAAACACTTGGTGGGTGGGCTATGAGTGATGCAAATGCAAAGATTTTTTACTCAGAATATAAGCAACAAAATCTCAAAGTGAGTATCAAAATTTGAAAAGTTGCCCATGAATAGTGAAAAAAAAAAAAAAAAAAGATTGGCTCCCACTGGATTCTAGATTTTTTAAACTCCAAATTAGTTTTCTTTTTGTAAATATGTTATTTTTGGATCATATTTTCTTACTGAGTTCTTGCATTAATATAGATAAATTATGATTTTTTCCTTATTTACCTTGGAGCAACTTTATCCTCTTATAAAACTTCTACAGTTTCTCAATGTTTTTCAAGAGATTGCCTTGCATGTATTCAGTATAAAGACATATCACTTGAAAATAATGGAAAATTGGTCTTTTACCTTTCAATCTTTTTAAACCCATTGCCGAAAACAACCAGAATAATAAATGCTAATATTAAATATAGATATTTGGTTCTTGTTCCTGACTGTGAATAAAATGATTATATCAGTAAATATACATTAAACTTGTTACTTTTGATAACTTTTTAAAGAATATTAAAGTTATTTACTTCAATTCCTACATGTTGTCTTTCTATTCCTATTCTATTCTAAATTTCTTCTATTCCTATATGCTAAATTAAGAATGACTGAATTTTAACAAGTGCCTTTCAACAATTATTGTAACAGTAATATTATTTTCCCTTTGACCAAAGAGAAGAGTAAGCTATAAAAATAATAACAGAGGAGAGACAGAAATATGTATAGGGTAGAGAGATCCACAAAAGAGGGCTGTCTCTATCTGGGCAGGAATGGTGGTTAGGAAAACTTTCATATTGGTGATTAATTGGATGCCTATTTCTTTTTTTCTAATTAAATTTATCAGGTTGACAATCATTAATAAGATTATGTAAGTTTTACATGAACAATTCTATAATACATCATTTGTGTATTGCATTATGTGCTCACCTTGCAAAGTCTACTCTCCTGTCACTGTATATTTGACCTCCTTTGCCCTCTTCATCCCCTCCCCACCCCCTTCTGCCCTGCCTATTTTTTGATCAGCAATCTAATTCCTCAATATATAAGTGCCTTACTGTTGATTGCAAAATGTGCATAATTGTCAGTGGAATAAATCTTGCAAGATATACTTGCTTAATAGAGGAAAAATCAGAAGTAAAAAAAAAGTCGTAGAAAAATTCAGTGAGCGAGTAATATATATTTGTTGGGGCAAAAATAAACAAAAAGGTATAAACATTAAGCTTTGCCCAACTACTCCAATACCACCACCACCACCACTGTTTGCACCCCTTCCCCCAAACAGCAGCATCACTTTTAAAAAAGACTCATGATGAGAACATGAACATGAACTATATCAACCTGAATTAAGAAGAAAATTATTGACTTTACAATTGGAAACTAATTGCAACATTATCTAATTTGCTGGACATGCTCCCTGCTTCTGTGTTTCTCAAGTAGAGTGGGGGGAGACAGAAATAAAGGGAAACCGTGAAAGCCTTATATAATAAAATTATGTATAGAACTCAGAGCCCAGAAATGAGAATGTGTCAGTAATACCAGAAAATATCCCACATACCTAAATATGCTGCATATCTAACATAACTGCTCCAAGCAGGGATAATATGAAATGAAATGGATCTCTGGAGCACCGTGTCCACTTTTTAGGATAAGAATTCAATTGTGACTAGGGGGAAAAAAAAAAAGATCTTCAAGAATATAATGGGGCTTCAGAGTTGAATTGGTTTCCTAGAAAGAATCTTTGTCATGCTATTGGGTACTTTTACCCATTCCCAATTATTTTCATGCCCAACAGACAGTATAAACCAGAGAAGGTAATTTTCACTGCTACTTGGCCAAAGCCCCATATAATTTGCTGCCACTGCCTACGCTTTCATTTCCTCATAATAATGGGGTCTTAATCCTGCCTGTCACAGGCACAGTGGAAGTTATTTATGATTTCTAAAGCACCACTTCAAAGAAGATTCTAGAGAAATATAACATTGAAAAAGCATGTGCAGATCACTTACCTGACTCTCTGTAGGTCTTTTCCAGGCTTCTCAGGATTCTGCAGTTTTGGACTTAGAGTATTTTTCAATCAGTTTTTTGTTGTTGTTGTTCAACTATGTCAGGGATGTATTTTGTGTTCATATACATACTTAAACTGTCCTGTACCATGCGTCTAAAACAAATGTGGACACAAATTTGATAGGTACATGAAGAATAATAGCATGGGTATAATTTTGGAATCCAAAGCTAATAATGTGTACGATTATACCTAAAAATGCACTATGAAAATACTGGACTCTGTCCACAAACAAGTCTTTTTTATAAATAAATTACTTTTGCTATTTAAATAAAATTAATTTGATTGTGACATCCCATCATACTAGCTTTCAAGGACATTTTATCTTAATTATTGTGGCTTTCTCTCTCTAAAAAAGGTCAGACTCTCAGGATGAAACCCAGAAATGAAAAATGAATGAAATTTCCAGTTCATCATGTTTTCTGCTGACATTCATTTTTTTATTCTTTCATCAAATAATTCTAGAATTCATAAATAAATAACATAGAACTTAAAAGAGTGCAAATTCTCCTAGATTTTAAATCTAAACCCTAGAATAAAATAATTGGAAAGCCTTAGGTGACTTACTGAATTTCTTATTGTCAATCTTAGTTAAGATAGCTCAGTAGCACACTGTGAAACTTAATAAGTCACTCCTATGGGTAGATGCATCAGATGGAAACAAAGCAAAGGTCCTTTTGATGGAGAGATCTAGAGGACATCATGTCAGACAGAGAGGAGAACATGTCAAAACCTGAAGTGAAAAGAGAATTAAAAATAGAATTAGATTGAAAGGGTCCCAGGGTAAGTGTGGAGAATTGGGCAGGAGCTAGACTGTGTAGGGACTTTAGGTAATGGTTGTTATTTTAAGTGAGAACATGACTTTAGAAGTTTTGAAAGAATACCATCATCTAATTTACATTAAAGAATAAAATCTCTTTCTTAGAATAGATTGGAGAAGGGCCAACATGGAGAACATTAGGAAGCTCTAGCAGACAGTATAGAGAGTGGCTGTTTAGGGTAAAAGCAGTAAAGATGATAAAAGCAGACAGAAAATGTATTGGAGAGACAGAAGTGACAAGACACACTTTGGGGTTGAATGAGGAGATGACTGGTGGGGTGAAGGAAAGGAGGAATCCAGAATGAGTCCTAGATATTCACAATTGTCAATAAACAGAACACAGGGTAGAGACTATCCTTATTCTGGTGAGAAAGATGTTGAAAAACCAACTGTTCCTCTGACAGTGCATCTTCATTGTCTAAACCTAGAATGGACCCTTGAGGCTAAAAGTATCATTTGAGAATGGTAGGATATAGAGCTCACTGATGAACCTGGGGACCCCAGGATTCCACCACTTGAAAGGGATCTGTTCATGATTTTCATTACAACCTTGCCAAGGAGCACTGCCAGGGTTGCTGAGTCCCCAAGAACCAAGACTCACAAACTGCTCCCTATTTTAACAGATGGCAGCTTCTCCCTACTTTGGTTTTCAGTTTCTTTCTTAGCCCTACATGGCTCAAGGGGATTTTTAAAAGCAAAATGTAGAAAGTATTATAGTAAACTTTCGCCACATGGCTCCTTGAAACAATAGCACATAATTTCTGTGTTTCACATTGCTCTTACTGTTTGAATGCGGAGAAAAGAAATTGAAACAAAAATATGAGAAAAGTAAACACAGCTTAATATTGCAAAAATTTTATAGCCCCTTTATAATTTTCTTTATTTCCCAGATTTCAGCAATTAATATATAGCATCTATATCATCAAAAATGGCATTATTCTAAAATTTTTAAATCCTTTTAGATTTTTAGAGATTATTTGAGATGACAAGGCATTTTCTCATACACATGCACACATACACACAAATAAAATAGCCATAAAATTTATTCATTTATAGACAAATATTTATTGTCTACCAACTAAATGGACAGGGCTAAGCTGGTGAGTAGGGGATGCAAAATAATTAAAAAGTGAAGTGAAGGGACTGATCCTATGTATATGATTACAAAAATTAGTTGATAATTCAAACTTTTGCCAGCGAATCATGTTTTTAAACCCAGACGCTTTCCTTGAACTTACAAAGCAGACTTTAAAACATTTTTTAAAAAGTTATATACTTCTCCTGCCTTGTCACCATAAGTGTTGCAGAGACATTTAATGTTTTTCTGTTTAAATCATTAGCATGTCTAAATCACACATGCAACATCCCCTTTAAGCACTTGCCAGTAATGTAGAACTTAATTGTTCCAAAAATATTCTTGTATTGTTGAATATAGTAGCACTCAATAAACTTGTTTGAAAGAATGAAGGAGACCCAGTTCTCCACTGAACCCCTTAACCAGCTATTTTTTATATCTATAAAATTTGTTAAATTCAAAATTGTACCTGAATTTTGGCTTTTTTGGTGTCAATATGTGAAGAAGATATTATAATTGAACAGAAAGAGGGGGTGTCGGCAGAAAGGAAAAATAAACATTTAAAATATCTGAATTGATTTAAAAAAATAAAAATGTAGCATAAGCAAAAAAAAAAAAAAAGGATTCTAATCCTGAAAAGCATTTTTTAATGAGTTAAGAACAGATTTGGGAGGTGGATTTCTTATTATCATGCTTCATTTCAGTAGGAATTTGGGAAGATGAATTCACAATTCTAGTCAAGGGAACCGAGATTTTAAGGAGTTTCTATTCCAGTTGATAAAGTCAATAGCTGCAACTTAGTATCCATATGGATGGAGATCACCCTCATTCCAGACTCTGAGATGTGTTGATGCATTGAATTCCTTAGTATTCCGGTCAATGGCCTCTCTCTCTTCCTGAACCCAACTTGTTCTTGAATTATCCCCTCAGAGGATTTTGCTATAATATTTTCAGTTTTAGACATATAGTGTTTTATTTTTCCTCTGAGAGTCATTTAAAATGTTTGTTTTTTCAGTAATTATGTAGTTCATTTATTCAGTGATTATGTGATTCATTCTAGTTTATTACGTAGCGTCCACTATGGGCTCAATGGTGTACTGGTTGAGCAAAACCAGAGATGTTTCCTACACCATGCTCCCTGGCTTACATTCTAGATAAAGAAGTAGAAATAATTCTAATAGTAGTATACACAAAAGGTATTTTGCATAAGGAGATCATAAAATCAAAGGATTTTAGCAGCGTGAGATGCCAGGGACAGCTTCTCTGAGGAAGTGGCATTTGTATTTTGCTGTATTCTAAATCTCCAGAGGTGCCCAAACACAAAATATGAACAGTTGAAACAAGGAAATTTAAAGTTAAAAGTTATGTGATTCTGGACTCAAGCCACCACTATATCTAGGATGGGCATCTAATTGAATAGGATAGGTATTTAGTGACAATATATTATGGCTTTACTCTTAAACTGTGTGCCTTTGAACAGTTGACTTAAGTTGTCTCAGTGTCTTTTATTCATCTCTGAAAAGTGACAAGAGTGAGTTTGAGGACTAAATGAGATGATATGTAAAATAGCACAAAAATTGTGGATGCACAATAAATAGTAATTCTTTTTTACTTTTTTTCTTTGTAGAACTGATACTCAGTCACTGATTTATTCAATAGCTACTTATAAACTCCTACAAGATGCTAATATCCACTGAGTCAGAGATCTGTGTTTCCATTTTAGAATTCTCATCAGAGAATAGTTGCTGGATTCTGCACATATCTGTTTAATAAATATGCTTACCTATTTATTTGCTTTAATAGAACAGAGTCAGGCACTCATACTGAGGGTGGAATCTTGAAATACATAAGGGGAAAAGTAAAACACTATTTCTGGGACAAAAGTCATAGCAACAAATAGAAAGCTGACACTTTAAACAGGCCTGGGATATGAGAAAACCTGTAGAGATATTGCTACACACACTTAAATTGCCCTACTTTTGTTAACAGGGCATACTTTATTTTGAACTTGATTCGAACTACTTAATATAGTTATTGGTTCTGGATCAACTGGCACAATATCTCTGGACCAGTTATAGTACTATATATACTATATATTTTAAATATAGTACTGTATTAGTACTATACTTTCTATACTGATCTTTAAATACTTAGAAAATGAAACCCTTTTCATAATATTTCTATAAATACTGGCAATGATATTGTGTTCTGTCTACTTTATTGTTTAACTAAACTATTTTCTAGTCTTTTAAGTCATGAAATAAAAACATATTGGAGAAGAGGAGAGGACAATCCAACCAATGTTTGTTATAGCAATCATTGTCACATTAAATACATATAAGACAAAAGATTATGAAACACCAATTCTTAAAATGATAGTAAGCAAATTCTTCAAGAAGTAAAGGTGGTAGCTGAGAGGATGGCTTTCACCTGAGGTTTGTACTTGTACAGTGTAGATTTTACATACAATATATTTGCTTACTTGCATAGTTAATGATTATAACAAGATTTATATCCTTACAGATTAGTAAGGTATTTCCTAAAATCTCTCCACTGCAATAATCTGAGACTCTTATTGTACCACTTTAGGAAATAGAGAAGAAATTGTCAGCACTGTCCTTAAAATGCTCTTCAAAATAAATGTAAAATATCCTTTTTTTTTTTTTTTTTTGGTTGAAATTGCTTTGGGGCTTCTTCATGTTGTCTTCAAAATATGGAGGTTAAAACAAGATAAAGTATTTGGAAAACATCTGGCCAGTTATGTAGTCATGTAAAAATGGGTGCCTTGCCCTTGAGATCTAAGTTCCAAAGTGCCTGTATATCATATTACTGTCTACTCCAGTATATCCAAATGGAGCGTGGGCTTCCCAGGATATACACTGAATGATTCACATGGTGTGAAAAAAATTTTTAAAGTTCTTTTTAAAGGGTACATTAAAATTAAAGTATAATTTGCATCCATAGACATGCACTCATGTTAAATGTACAGTTTGGTTAGTTTTGACAAATGCATATATTTGTGAAACCCACACACCTTCCAAGGCGTTGAATGTTTTCATCACTCAACAGTCATACCTCATCTCAGGCAACTGCTTTTCTAAAGTGTATGGTCATACATTAGTTTGGTCTGATTTCAAACCTCAAATGGAATCATAGACTCCATAATCTTTCGGTCTTGCAATGTTTCTCACACAGCATAAGTTTTATTTTTTTTTGAGATTCATAACTGCTATTGAATAGGTCCAAAGTTCTTCCATGTATTGCTGAATAGTATTCCATGCTTCTATTTATCATATATTTATAATTAAAATATTAGCATGTAAGTCTACCATTTTGTTGTTTGATTTTGGTTTGTCACATCCATTGTTCCTGTTTTTGGTCTTTAATGGATGAATTGAAGTTTTATTATTAGTTTTAACATTCTACTGTATGTTCTCTTTGACTTTTTATAAATTCATAGATAATTATAGATTCAAAGGAAGTTCAAAAATAATAGATCCTGTGTAACCACAACCTGGTTTTGTCCAATGAGGACATCTTCTATAACTATAGCATAATTTAAAACCAGAAAATTGACATTAGTCAATCAATATAGTCAATCTGTAATCTTATTCAGATGTACCAATTTTTTCATGCACCTGTTTGTGTGTGTGTGTGTGTGTGTGTGTGTGTGTGTGTGTGTGTGTAGTCCTATGCAACTTTATCACACATGTAGATTAATTTAACCACCACCACATTTAAGATACACAACTGTTCTGTCACCACTAAGATCCCTTCATGCTACTTTTTTACAACAACATCCTCTCCCTTCTCCCTATATCTCTAACCCCTGGCAATCACTACTGTGTTCTTCCATTTCTAGAATGTTATACAAATTAAATAATACGGTATGTAAACTATTAAGATTGACTTTTTTCATTCAGCATAATCTCGTTAAGATCCTTTCAAGTTGTGTTGTTATAGTCCATTTCTTACATTGCCGAGTAACTTTCATTGTATGGATGTGCCACATTTTAACCATTCATTTTTTGAAGGACATTTAGATAGTTTCAAGCTTTGGGCTATTATAAATAAAGATGCTATGAATATTAATCTTCAAGTTTTTGTGTAGATATGTTTTCATTTCCTGGGATAAATGTCCAGGGGCATAATTGCTGGGTTCTATGGAAAGTGTAAAACTGTCAAACTGTTTTCTAAAGTTGCTGTACTGTCTTAGCATTCCTAGCATAGATAATGAGAAATTAGATTTTCACATGCTCACCAGCATTTGCTGCTAATATAAGTTTTTAAAATATTTAGCTTGTTTTGATATGTATGTTATACTTCACTGTGATCTTAATTTGTATTTCTCCAATGGCTAATGATGCTGGACATATTTTTATGTGCTTATTATCATGTTTGGTAAGATATCTATTCATATCTTTTGTCCATTTTCTCATTGAATTTATTTTCATCGTTGAGTTCTGAAAGTTCTATATATATCCTAGGTGTGAATCCTTTTTCAGATATTTGGTTAGCAAATATTTTATTGAAGTCTGTAGGTTGTCTTTTCATTATCATAGCATGGTATGTCTTAGAGCTAAAGTTTTTAATTATGATAATTTTCAAAATTTTTTTTTTCTCTTATGGCTCATGGTTTTGATGTCATGTCTTCAAACTCTTCACTGAATTGTAGGTCCTGAAACTTTTCTATTTTTTTCTGCTAAAAATTTGGTCATTTTATACTTTTTACTTTACATTTAAAGCTAAGATCCATTTCAAGATAATTTTTATAATAAGATATGAGGCTTAGGTGAAGACTGACTGACTGATTTATTTATTTATTTTTGCCTATAGTGCTTGCTTTAGCACCATTTGTTGAAAAGACCATCCTTCCTCTATTGAATTACTTTTGCTCTTTTGATGAAAGGTAGTTGACCATATTTGTGCAGGACTGTTTATGGATTATCTGTTCTGTTCCATTGATCTATATATCTGTCACTCCACTGGTGTATTCTTTTGATTAATGTAGCTAGGGTGGTCTTCCCTTACTGTGGTTTCACTTTCCATGGTTTCAGTTACCTGTAGTCAACCATGATCTGAAAGTATTTAATGGAATATTCCAGAAATAAACAATTCATAAGTTTTAATTCGCTTGCTAATATTTAATCCACATGTTATTATTTTGAGTAGTATGATGAAATCTTGCACCATCCAGCTAGAGAGATATGAGTTATTCCTTTGTCCTGAATAACTTAACTGTATATATTACCAGCCTATTGGTCACTTAGTAGCTTGCTAAGTTATCAGATTGTCTGTCACAGTTTTTCAGTGCTTGTATACCAGAAACCCTCATTTTACTAATAATGACCCCAAAGCACTAGAGTAGTAATGCTGGCAGTTCGGATATGCCTAAAAGAAGCTCTAAAGTGAAAAGATGAATACAGTACAATAAAATATTTTGAGAGAGAAAGACCACATTTATATAACTTTCATATTGCTGTCATTGTTCTTTTTAATATTAGTCATTATTATTCATATCTTATTATGCCTAATTTATAAGTTAAACTTTATCATAAGTATGTATGTATAGGAAAAACACATAGTATATATAGAGTTCAGTACTACCCACAGTTTCAGGCATCCAGCAGAGGTCTTGGGTTGTATCTCTCCAAAAAGGGGGACTACTGTATATATACATCTTTAAATCAGGTGGACTGATTCTTTTCATTTTTTTCTTTTTTCAAAATGGTTTTAGTTATTCTAATTTCATTACTTTTCTGTGAGAAATTTCAAATAGATTTGCCTATACTGACAAAACAATTTTGATGAAGTTGTAATAGGAGATATAGTAAACGAGTACAAGTTTGGAAGAGAGTTGACATTCTTCTTATTTTGACTTTTCAATCTATGGACGTGGTTATATCTCTCCACTATAAGTTTTTCTCTGCATTTTATAGTTTTCAGCATACCACCTTTTTATATGTTTTTGTAGATTTACACCTAAGTATTCCTTTCTCTTTCAAAACACAGCTCTTTGTTTATACAATATTCTCTTTGTTTCCTCTTTCACTGGTTTGTACTCTAATCCTTATTATTTCTTTCTGTGTGCTTTATGTTTATTTTGCTTTTCTTTTTCTAATCTCTTAAGATGAAAGCTTAGATTATTATTTTTAAATTTTGTTTCTAACATAAGCATTTAGCACAATACATTTTCTTCTCAGTATTGCATTAACTATATCCCACAAGTTTTATTCAGTTCTGTGCATGTTTTATTTCCCTTGACACTTCCTCTTTGAACTATGAATTAATTAACTTGTAGTTTGGGGCTATTATGAATAAAAATACTATGAACATGAATGGACATCCACATGCAAAAAAATGAGTCTAGACACAGACCTTCTATCTTCCACCGAAATTAGCTTAAAATGCATTATAGGCTTAAATGTAAAACTCAAAACTATAAAACTTCTAGAAAATAACATATTGGGAGATTTAGATGGGTGGTAGGTTTGGCAGTGACATTGTAGATACAACAAAAAGCATGGTCCATGAAAAAAATTAAGTTGGACTTCATTGAAATTAAAAACTTTTGCTATGCATGATTCACTGTTAAAAGAATGAAAAGACAAGCCATACAATGGGAGAAAATATTATCAAAGCACATAATAGATAAAGAACTGGTATCCAAAATATACGAAAAAATCTTAAAATTCAACAGGAAAACAACCCAGTTTCTAAAATGGACAAAAGATCCAAATGCATATCTCACAGGGGAAGATATACAGATGAGAAGTAAGCAATGAAAAGATGCTCCACATCATATCTCAACAGGGAATTTCAAATTAAAATAACATGAGATAGCACTACACAGCTATTAGAATGACCCAGATTCTGAACACTAACACCACCAAATGCTGGTGAGGGTATGGAGCAAAAAAACCCCAATAATTGTTGGTAGGGATGCATAATCGCACACTCAGGAAGACAGTTTGGCAGTTTCTTAAAAACCAAATATAGTTTAGCCGAACAATACAGTGATCACTTTCCTAGGCATTTATCTAAGTGAGTTGAAAACTTAAGTCTGCAAAAAACCCACAATGAATGTTTATACAGCTTTATTCATAATTTTAAAAACTTGAAAGCAACTAAGCTGGCCTTCAATTGGTGAATGGAAAAATAAACTGTGGTATATACACACAATAAAATATATTATTCAGTGCTAAAAAGAAATGAGCTATCAAGCCATGAAAAAACATGGAGGGACCTTAGATGTATATTGCTAAATGAAATAAGCTAATCTAAAAAGGTTTTCTCTAGTGCCCGATCTGGGTTATATTGCATCATACCTGAAGCCTTGAGGTCCCTAGCCAGTCTTCTTTATTCTCTCCACATTTCAGTCTTTCTGTATTTGTTTCTTGTTTATAACCAGGATGTTTTAGTTGTAAGAGAGAGGAGTATTATGGAATAGGATTATTCCAAATTAACCAGATCTGGAAATGTTTCTATCAACTTTTTAGTTATGCTTTTCTTACTAATTTTTAATTGCTGCTCTGTTAATTATAATATACACCTTTAACTTGTCATAGTCTATCTTTAAAAATTATTCTGCTTAATTAAAAATTATGTACTTTGTAACAATTACCAATATCCCAACATTCACACTCTTATTATTATATACTTTTAAATATAAGTTGTAAAACACATTTTTTTCAAGTTTTGGTCACTAGCCATTTAAACAAATTTAAAAATAACTGTATAAAATAGGTAAATATTTTAAGTTCTTTATATTTTCCAGCATGTTTATACTTTCTCATATTTCTGTTCCTACAAAACTAAGAAATCTCTCTCTGCTATTGATTCTCAGCAGCTTGAAGAACTTTTTTTTTTGTAACTAATGTCTGCAGGAGATCAATCTTTTCAGTTTTTGTCAGTTTTAAAATGCCTATATTTTGCCTTCATGTTTGAAGAATAGTTTTTCTAGATATAGAATTCTAGGTTGACAGATTTTTTTTTTCTTTTACTATGTGATTTCATTATCTTCTGGCCATTATTGATTTTAGTAAGAAGACAGCCATCATTTTTTTGTTGTTCCTTAGGATTAATAATACCCTATTGCCTTTAACTCTGTTTTTCATCAGTTTGCATACAATGTGTGACTTTCTTTGCATTTGTTCAAATTTGCTTAAATTTCTGGGTATTTGGTTGATACCTTGTATCAATTGAAACATATATTGGCCATGTGTCTTTAAGTATTTTCTGTTGCACTCTATACCTTTTCTCCTGCTGGCCTAGTAACATATACAATAGACCTTTTGATATTGTCCTACATATCTTGTGTGGTCTTTTCCACTTTTAATGTTTTTTTTTTTTATCTTTGTATCTAAATTTGGGCAACCACTCTCTCCTGCTCAGTTTAGAACCAGAATGCCTAAAGAGTTTCTTTAATTTCTTCTGTCCACCCTCAGAATTCAGAGGGCCCCATGAACCTGCACTTCAGGTGAGAATAGGTCTCTCACCTTTTCTGCCTCCCATAATCATTATCGTGAGTACTTAGTGAAGGCCCATGGAGACTATTTGTAGATTTTGTTCAAATTCTATTAGTCTGTGGGTGTCCAGAGAATCATAAACTATAATCCAGCTCATCCTTGGCCTAGAAACTTCAGAAGTTCAGCTGTTTTATCTTTATCCATATCTGTGGTAGCTTCATCTTGCTTACAATGTGCTATCTATCAAGAATGATGGCGGCCATAGGTACATTCTTGAAGGGACCTTTCATTTTCAGATTTTGGTTCATTGGTATCTTTGCATCATTAGCTCTCTATTGTACAAAAAAAATTAGTTTTGTAGATTATCTTGCCTGATTATCATTGTTATATCGGTACTTGTATTCTCTTGAGAATTTCTATATCCTGTGTAGAAGGAGAAGCCTCTTTTTTAACTCTCATTTTTCTTTTACATTTTGCAAATGTTATAATACATATATATTAGCATATAAGCAAAAAATATGTAGGTATCTACACAATATTTTTTTGATTGATGAAGTGTATAATACCAACATTTGGATACAGTATTAGTCAGAATACACTAAACAATACATATGTAAACAAACTCTGAACTGTTAGTGACTTCAATAAACATAGGATTATTGATGGTTTATAAAGGTTATTTAGAAGTGGGGGATGGTTCCTCAATAAGTCATAGTTCTGAGATCCTTCTATCATGCACTATAGAAAGGCAAACTGTTAGTATTAAACTGTTTTTAAAAGCAAGTCTCAAAGTCATTATATCATTTCTGCCTATGTTGCTTTAGTCAGAGCTTTATTGCATGGTCTTTAACTGGCAAATAAAGTCTGTTTGTGTGTCCAAGAAGAGAAAATCATGGTAAAAACAGCCTTTTCTCTGCCAAACATTAATAATAACAATAAATAATAATAACAAATAGAGATCCTATTCTTAACAATGAAATTACATGGCTTATGTTATCTTTTTTGCTTTTTAAGAACCTAAAGAATTTTTATTGTCAACTGCCCTATTAGCATGTGTGTATAGTTATATTTCATAAAATAGTTGCAGTTTCTTATTTTTAATATCTATTCAATTTCAATCTGTAGTTTAATAAATCAATTCTTTAGTTTACCAGTGTATTAATGGTTCTTATTATCTGCTCTTAGCAAAAACTAAGGATACATTCCAGTTGAACATTCAGTTTAATAACTTTTAATAACTAGATGGAGCAAATTTCACCTTAATTAATACACTAAGAGATGCTAGGTGTTTTATTAGATCTTTTGGGGTTTATATGTGTCTTCTGATTCACACTTAATGTTTTTAAAAAAATGTTTGGAATTAATCAACTTGTCCACTTTTATAAAGGTTAAGAGTTTTCAACCACATCCTGCTCCTTCCTCAGCACATTTATAATGAAGTGCAACATACCCTAGGAAGAGAGCATAATAGGGACTGGATATGGGGATGTAGGTGTATGTTGCTTTGTGGATAGGTAAAAACACCTCTCTCTCCTTTTTTCCCCCTCTTTATCCTAATAAACTGTAAGTTCCTAGAGCATAGGAAATCACCTGGCCCACCCTAGGTGTTTACGAAGTGTCTAATGAATGAGTGCTAATCTAATGGAAGCATTTATCACTGAGTATAATAATAATGAAACATAGAAAGAGAAAACTGGTATCTTAGGTCAAGTTCCCCAAAGCAGACCCTGAGAGGGTAAGTCATCTGCAAGTGATTTATTAAGGATGTCCTCTGAAGGAAACCAGTAGGGAGTAGGGGACACAGGGCAGGCGAGGAAAGGAAATCAGGGAAGGGTATGATTTCAGGCAAAATTCCAGTCTCAACCTGATTCTGGCATGAGAGACCTAGAACATAAATCATGCTTCAGGATTTTTCCTGACTGGAGGTCTTTGGAATGGAGTGTCTACTGATAGATGTACTAGTTGTAACTTGCAACTGCCACTAATGCCTTATCGGAAGATAGTAAATATGGACCTTCCAAAATATTTTGTATTATAAATATTTGTATTCTCATAAATATTAGTGAAAGCAACCAAAGAATATACATTTATTTCATTGACTAAAACAATAAACTTGCCTTTGACCAAACTAGTAAACAGATTTTTCTCCTTAAATATGCAAGGCTTTTTAAAAGAGAGAGAGATAAAAAAAAAAAAAAAAAAAAAAAAAAACACCCTGGAATAGATTCAATTCCAGTCAATCCCCAGTCAGCTTAGTTTTAGACTTCTGGTTTCTTACTGGTGATGAGCTAATGCAATTAGGTGCCTGGAGCTTGTCATTTCCTTCTTAATAGGCTTCTGGGTTTGCCTACAGCTCCCTTAGCTGGAGAAGACTGTAATTCACTTGACATCAGTGTGTTATTTATAGAAAATTGGCTCAGGAACTGCAACCTATATAAAACTGGGCTCTTTTATTTCCTGTATGAAAACGTGTTGCTGAAAATTTATGTGTTTGAATTTTAAAGTGCAAGTCGACATGCTGCGTCTCCCTTTATCAGGTTAATATTCCATGTTCGCAAAATTGTAAGACAAGTTTTAACTTTCAAAGTTAGTTCTCCCACAAGAGGTTATAATTAGTTTTTGACTTTGCCCTTGTCACCTCTATGTCCTGTTTCATGTAGTTTTTTTTCTTTCAAAGGCTAGTTTTTATTTCACCTTTTTCTCAAATACAGAATTGGGTTTGGCTTTTAGCTGAATGATTCTCTATGGCTGACACATGGCTGGTAAATTTACTTTTAAGTTGCATTTACTAAACTGCTATAATTTTTAAAGTTAATAATTAGTACCATTTTGTATTATCTTCATTATGTCTTTGTATTATTTCAAGATATGTTTAAAATTATGGATCTCAGGACTTAAAAACTTAACAAATATTGTAAAATGAAGAGATTCATTAAAATCATATTGAAATTTCTATGTTGATTTTCTTATTTTAAGATTGATCATAGTCACTAAAGCAAAGCATTACTTTTAAAACATCTTATTCTAAAGTCAGATCATTTTCTCTTACCTTCCTTGTGTAAGTGTACCTAAATGTCCAAAAAATGTCCCTAACATCCATGAAAATGTTTTTCATTTTCATTCAGATTCTTATTAACATAGTTCTGATGGGACCCCAGATTTTGAATTGTTTAAAATATTAGAGTCATTCTACTCTCAATTATAAATCTTAAAAGTATGCAAATATGAACATCTCTCAGCCTAAATTTCCTCATCTATAACTTAGAATAATAAAAGCACTTAACTATGGATTTGTGGAGATTAATGAGATAATGACTATAAAGCTGCTTGCCTTATAGATAGCAAGGACTTGTAAATGATAGCTATTATTATTCTAGTAAAATTAACCTTTAAATGAAAACAATTTAAATTCTACTCTTGCCACCATGATTTAGAAAAATAACATCTATTGCTAAATATTCATATAAATATATTTTACTATATCTTTTCAAATTTCCATATTCTATTGACACCCTTTATTCAAGAGCAACCCATTGTTTGTTTCTTGCTCCTTTGTCAAAAATTATTTGCTAAAATATGCACGAGTTTATATGGGGCAGTCAATTCTGTTCCATTGGTCTATGTGTTTGTTTTTCTGCCAGTAACATACTGTTTTAATTATTGCAGCTTTGTGGTGTAATTTGAAAACAGGGAGTATAATACATCCAGCTTTGTTCTTTTATCTTAGGGTTGCTTTGGCTATTCGGGGTCTTTTGTGGTTACATACAAAGTTGAAGATTTTTGTTCTATTTTTGTGAGAAATACCTTTGGGATTTCTATAGAGACTACATTAAATCTATATACTGCTTTGGTAATATGGTCATTTTAGCAATGTTAATTCTTCCAGTTCACGAACATAGAATATCTTCCCATTTCTTCATGTCTTCTTCAGTTTCTATTGATGATGTCTTATTTCTAAAATAATGATGTGTCCTGCAAGATGACTAGGGCATAGACCAGACCAAAGTATAATCCTCCAAATGACTAACATACCCTATTTTAAAATACCACCGTTTTTCTTATCATTTATAACACTAGCCACACTTTTTCTATTTTACATCAAAAACAAAAATTATTGCAATATCGCATTACTGAATTTTACTGCTTTTTGACAGCATCCAGTTCTGACAGAACCCCACTTCCCTTATCCTTCTGCAGAATCATCTAGCACAAGTCCAGACCTTGAACATTCTGTAAGGAGCCCTTTCCGTCTCTCATTTACTGAAACACGCCTAAGATTCCATTAGAGTGTGTTCTCCTTGCTGTAGCAACCAAGTGAAGCTAACTGAACTTTATGTGACTACAAATATGTTTCTGATGGCTGTTGATTGGTGGGCTTCAAATATGTGATAGCCCCTGTTCCTTTAAGCATGATGTCTGTGTTTCCATCTGGGGTTTTCATTTCTTTCATGGCAAATTTCTAAACCTCCTTGAGTGATTGAGAAACTCACTTCTTAAAGCCCAAATCCATGTGTGAATTAGGGAATATTGAAGCATAAGCTCTACTCGCTATGTCACTGACAGCAGATGACTCTTGTTTCTCATGAACTTGCTTTGTTGAAGCCATTCGGCCTGTGAACAGATGGGAAATGAAGGACACAGGGGGTTATGGGAGGGATCCACCAAGCACAGAGTAGGTGCCTTTAACGATGTGTTTTCTCTTATTGCAGAAACACACAATCTATGCAGACATACCTTCAGTTGGATAAAGGAGATGGTGTTTTAGTTTTGTTTACTCTACCTTATCAGTTCCTACTCTTTATTCCTTTTTTTACTTTTCCCTGTGAAAGACCACAGATCATTTTTACTTTTCACTGGAGCCTTATATTTAATATCTTTCTTAGGCTTTCCTTCAAAAGTCCCTCTACCCAGTCAGTCTTCCAGGAGTGACACTGATGGAGAATTTCTTACACTACTGCCATGTTACAGTCTATGGAATTAGCACATGAAAAAATTATACAGAGAATTTTTTATCAAATTGAAGACTTCATTTCCAAAGCTCATTCTCTAATTTTTTTTCATGAATTTTTGATTTTTCACAAGTCATGTCGACTTAAAATGCAGTACTTTATATAAGTTTATCCTTGTTGATGTATAGGGTTTCTTCTAAGTTCAGCATACTCTCGTCAGCAAATTCTAATTGCTACAAAAAAAATTTTTAAATATCTATTTGTGTCTTTTATTGTAAATTTCACTCAGGACAATATTTTATGACTTTGTGCTAGTCTTAGTATGAAAAAATGTACACTAAATATTGGAACATTTTAAAGCCTTTTTCTCCTGTAAGCTTGCATTTTGTTTTGATGATTTAATCATTGCAAACTACAAAATCAAAATATCTGAGGCTTGTGGTGAAGGAGAGAAAAATAAGAACAATATCAAAACCAAACAAAAAACAAAACAGCAACATGGCAACAGGATTCATTATGATGGATAAAATAAACATCCTGTTAATTAAAGACATATGTTGATATCCAAAAAAATGATTACATATTTCATATTCAGGTATGAGAGACGGACAGTGGTTTGGATGCAGTTCATATTTTCTTAAACTTGACAAAAATTTTGATTTCTTAAAGTTCTGTTATTGTGCAATTTAATTTTTTAATCTATGAATCTGCTAGGTTTATTTTATGTTTAAATTCAAATCCTAAAAGTACCTTGAAGAATTGTTTCACAAGTTCTTTAGCCCAGGGTCATGGTTAGAGTTCATTTGCATATTTACCTTGATGAATTGCTGCTGTCCCTGGGAGCTGAATTTACACAGATACCTTAGGGTGGGAATGAGGTTAGAATTTGGAAAGAAATTTAAAACTCTTTCCAAGTACCCTGAAATTTGAGTTTGTGAGCTTCCAGGAATGAATGACAGACTCCTCAGGTTAGTTGTCTGAGAGGAAGTGTGGTGCTCTCACTGAGTACTAGAGTTTTTAAAGAAACTAATACATGTCTGTCATTCCAAATGACCATGTTTCTTCAAATCTAAAATACTAACCATTATAAAATAAACTGTTATTTTTTTTTTGCAAAACTGAAGAATCATTTGCTGCTGCCAAATTGTGGAAAAATATTTCTTACCACTTAAAGTTTTTATTTTACACTTAATCAGAGTTACTAAATTTAACATAGATTGGTTATTTTTTATTACTATTGTATCATTTTTAAGTATACATAATGGAAAATATAAGAAAATGTATTAGGGGGTTTCTAAACTTCGTATTCAAAATTCAGTTTTTCTAAATCAACCTGAGACCCAGAGGCATCAATATCAGTAGATTTTCTTTATCTTCGTGCAGTTTAATTCTCTATGTCATTAAGATTGTCAGTGCAATATTTCTTAAATAATTCTGCACTATATCTTTAATCTCCAGACTAATGGCTATTCTACAAGCTGAAAGCCTGGATTTTTGTTTTTTTCTTGCCAGAATGCATTGATAGTAACAAGTATATCCTGACTACCATCTAGCCACCAGAAAGTGTAAAAGATGTCTCAGTTTCAGAAATGTTATACTATTTTTAAAAGGTGAATTTTAGAATCAGTGAAATATAGTGTTCGTTCTCCTTCCTGACATCGTTGCATAAGGTGTTGTGGTTCAAAGAAAAAAGTTTCAGACATGTGAATACATTTATTTAACATGCAGGCACAGGAAAAACAAGCAAAATGAAGCCCTTTAGGTAGGTACCTTGCTATTTGGACTATCTTCTGGTAGAAGTCTTGAGATAAAATTCTCTAATAATTAGCTATGCAGAGGCCACAAAAAATCAGAATTTCAACTAGGCCTCCATTTTAAAGGGTGGATAATGTGAGTTACTTAACATTCTTATACACTATTCAGACCAAGATGCTGGTGCCTCTATAAAATTTCTATCCAAAACATAAATCTTTACATCATTAAATTTCCACAATTAAAAAATAATTTTTAACATCCAGCATGCTAAAAAAATACCATTGCTGCCTTGGCATATGTATATCCAACTAGAGTACAAATGTTAACTAAATTCTTCAAAGTTATAATTTAAAGACAAATTTCATATTATAAATGTGGAAGAATGAGAAAGAAAATTACAGACAATACACAATACAAAAGATGTATAATTTGATCAGTGTCTTTTCTTTAGCAAAATAGAGATTCATTGCTGGTAGATATGCCACCTTCTGTAGCCTTGCTTCTCTAGTTCGCTAAGTACTATCAGATATTGAACATAATGTTTAGAGATCTTTCTCTCTGACTCTTTTTTAAAACTACAGTCAGAATTTTAAGAGAATAAATTGGCCCCCGTTTCTTTGCACAGAAGAGCTATCTTTGGTACATATGTACCTAAAATATAAAATATGTTTAAAAAACGTATTTAGCATAAATAAATACTAAATAAATGGCCTGATATTGTAAATATCTTACTGAGGATCTTAAATAAAGAACCGAGGTCACCAGAGCATACCACTAGATTTCTAAGATTATTTTTATCTTTCCTGTACTTCTCCAAAGTCATCTCATTTCATTAACATTAATGACGGGGCTCTTGAACACGGGCCATACACAGTAAAGCAGAGAAACTACTGGGAGCAATATGGTCTGTGACAGGAAGCTTTACTCCAAGGAGCCTAAGTCTTCAATGGCTTTCAGCTTGGTAATCACAGATGACAGAGGGTCTGGTGGAGCACCACTATGTCCTTCTAGCAGATTTGAAGCACACCCTCCTTTTTCTTGCCATTTAGAAGGAGGAACTTCAAACTCTACAAACCATGAACACGTTTTCCCAAATAACCTTATGTCATATGTATTAGAATGTTCTTGGGACACAAAATCATTTTTGACAATGACAGTTTTTTTATATTTCTGTATATATAAATTTTCCTTCTGGGATTGTTAAAACTAGCATAGTAACCTAGGCCTGGAGAATCCTTGGCTCATATATAAAGATTAACTTTATATATTTACAGTAGGAACTATCTTAGAAGCCATTACCACTAGACGTTTACTTCTAAGAAGCAAACACCCTCTTTCAGAGGAAAACAGAGAGAGGCAGGTCTTGCCTTTTCCTGCTCAGTAAGCTCCTTTTAAAAATATTCCTAGTTTTGATTACCACAAAGCCAAGGATTATTCATACATTCTGAATCCTCAAAGTGCATATACCCCACTTTGCAATGATTTCTTGGTCAGTCATTCTCATTCTGATTTCCCTCTAATGAGCTGTTCTATACAATTTCAGGCCCTTTTTTCTAACAGCATTCCACAATTTTTTACATCAATTTTTTTCTCAAGATGCGATATTTGTTAAAACCTGTATTCCTAGACTCCTTATACCAAATGAATCAGAATTGCTCTAAATTAGACTCCATAACAGATTCCTCTGACACTATTTCTTCCTACTAATGTTTAAAACTGCTTTACAATCCATTTTCAATACATCAGTTGGCTTAAGTATAGAATCTATATATTCTACCACCAAAATATACCCTTATCTCATTCACTCTTCTGCGTATTTCTCGTCTTTTCTTAGTCACATGGCTAAAATAGCTATTTAATCTAATTTCATTTTCTGCACTTATGTTTGACCTTGCTCATTCCAATCTATTCATTACACTGTGGTTCTGAACCAGGGGCATTTTGGCCCCTAGGTGACATTTGATCATGTCTGAATATATTTGGTTGTCACAATTGGGAACATAGGGCTGTTAATAGCATTTAGAGGGTAGAAGCCAGGGATGCTGTTAAATACCCTACACTGAACAGGTCAGCACAACAAAGAATTATTCAGCCCAAAGTATCAATAGTGCTGAGGTGAGAGATCTTTACTGTAGTGTCACATTTCTACTCTTTTTCTGTGTATATACACTATATCAGTTTCTTTAAGAGGGACTGTCATAGTACCTTGGTTAGCTTTGTTATACAACTTTTTGTGTAATATTGTTTTAAAAAAAATGTTTCATAATCCGCCTTCCCCTCGAGAATATGAGCATTTGATGCCTAGCACCTACCATAATAATTTGTACATTGTAGTTGCTTATTAAATTTTAATGATTAGGTAGGCCAGATTCTTCTGTATGTTATGTGTGGTTGTGTGTTTGGGCAATTCAAAAGAAGCAATATATTAAATCAGTAGCTATGCAAATATTAATTGTATTACCTCCTCAAGGGCCTCACAAAATGCTGGGAAAATCCTCAAAAATACATTTTGTATTCCATTGAATTACTATAGGCTATCTTTCATAATAACTCAGAATGAACTACTATGGGTCATAAGAATGTGATATATCCATTACTTTTTATATATGAACACAGTTCATCTCCATTGTAGATTGAAAACCATATGTCAAACTGTTTTAGATCATTTCCAGTTAAGAGAGTCAGACCTGCCATAGGTCTGGTCTGAGAATCTGATTTACAGAACCGCAAATAATAGAGTTAGAAAGAGCCTATCCATCTCAGACTGTTGAATGCCTTTGAGTGCAGGGAAGTCAAGTATTATTATTTCCATTTTTTAAATGATGTATCTGAGTCCACAATTATATCCTGATCCAAATTCACAATGGTGATTGATACATTTCTAAGACAAGGTTTAAATCCAAAACCGTCATTTTATTTTTGTAGATCATCAAGGCAAATTTGTTTTTTTTTTTTTTAAATAAGCTCATTATTTTACTTCCCTCTTAACATTTTTTCCCCTTTCTTTGGCATACAATATGATATAGTACAAAGATCACTGACTAGCATCAGAACCCTTGGATTTGAAAAACAATTCTTACTGAGCGTCCTAGAGCAGGCATCAGCAAACTTTATTCTTTAAATGGGCAGACAGTAAATAATTTTGCTGTGTGGAGCACATAACCTTTGTTGCAAATACTCAATTCTTCCACTGCAGAGAGAAAACAACCATAGACAATGTGTAAACAGATGGGAATAGCTGTGTTCCAATACTAATTACAAAAATAAGTGGTGGGTAAATTTCAACCATAGACCATAGTTTAGTTTAGTGACTGATGAAGAGCAAATTACTGTACCTTCTCATCTATAAAGTGGAGGCACTAGAGCTTAACTCATAGGTTTGAAATAACTCAAAAGTAGCATACCTATGAGATGATGTAACACATTATAGACATTAAATGTAGTTATTGTTATGATGGAGGCAAGGAAATTAATGTTTAAACTGACTCATACAATATTCTTTAGGCAAGTCAATGAGAGAGAGTTAATTATTTAAGTAACAAAAGACAAACTGTAAGGTAACTTCAGCTTTAATGATATTCATTTCAAAAGTTTTCTATTCAAAGCTCTATATCTTGAAGATTTAGTATAATTTTTCTCTACAAGAATAGAAAATTTGAAATTATTCTTCTAAGAAATTGCTACAGAAAGCAATTGGATTCTCTAAGTAATTTTCATCATTACAAAACAAAAAAAGTCTAAGTTTATTTTATAAATTGTTCTCACCACTATTAATTACTGAATGCTTTTTTAATGACTCATAATGAATTCCATGCATTTTCTAAGAATTATTTTGCTCTCAGAATTATGTGGATTAATTTATGTATATTTAATTTAAAAATTAGCATCACTTTGGGGATTCGTCTTTGTCTCCTCAAATTTTATGAATAAATCAGCTAGCTTTTTGAAAAATGCATAAATATATAAAATACTCTTTAGTTCATTTGCTTTTGTAAATAAACAGCATTCACAGATAATTGAACTTTTCTTGACTTCAGTTTGCCAAAATTTTAACAAAAATAAAATGCAATTGTGAGCAGATTACATGTCTAATGCTTTGTTCCATGCTTCTTTTATAAATTGTATGGTGTAAATACAAATCTATCTCAATTTAAATTTTAAAATATTTTCTCTTACCTCTCTTACATTAAATCAATGGATACTTTTCAAAGTAGATATCTTCTGAAATTGTAAAAAAGAACAACCATTTTAAAGCATTCAATGATAAGCACCAGATATAATTTATACAATTGTCTATTTCCAAAATACTTTACAGTCATCCACTAGATCAATCAAATTATATTGATTAGTGAGATATGCCAGTCTTATTTTAAGGATAAGGAATTGCTTTTTCATGAAATATAAATTTTTATTAGGTTTTCTGTTCATTAGCATGGACAAATGTAGATAGATGGATGAATGGATGGATGGATGGATGGATGGATTTAACTCTTGAGGATTCTTTCAAAATCCTACATATGTATGGTTAGCTGAAATAATATGATAATGATTTTCAGCTTAAGAGTTTGTTCCTATGAAGATTAATGTAACTAATTATATGCTATGGAAACAGACTGCCACCAAAATCATTTATATCTTAGCTGTATATTTCAGGAAAATAAGGATGGAGCAGCATAAAATTTTGGTTGCTACTGCTCTACAAAACTAAGCTAACCTAAATTAAACAAAAAATCTTCAAAGTATGAGTGGTTGGACATTGATTTTTGTGCCTATGTAATAGATCTACTTGATATCCTGTCCTCACATTCTTTTATTTCTCACATCTTGTACATTTGAAACTACCTGCAGATAGAACAACTCCATTCTACCCCTATGTATTATGCAGAATTGAGTCAAGTGAAATGGAAGGAGCTCCAGGTATTCCTTAATTGTCCAACATCATTCTTCTTGTAAGTTCTGTCTGAGTATCTGGTACACACCTGAAGAGATGCGTGAGCCACAAAGAAACATGCTGTCCTTACAGATATATCAGCTTAAGCAAAGAGTTTCAAGGGAAGTTTATCTACCGGAGGTATCTTAGAGCCCAGAGTCCAACAGTCTTTCTTAAAGTAAACAATCAAAAATAAATAAGCATATACTGTAGGATATTATAAAATGATTTTCAAAAATGCCTTAAAGGTATTATATATGTTTCTCAACAGTTAAGGTTTGCATTTCCTATAGAGTCTATTTTACCTTCCCCGTGTATGTTTATAGAGTAAGTGATCAAAAGTCTTAAAACTTACTCTACATTCAGTAATCTATTTTTATGGAAGTCAATTTTATTCAAGTAGAGAGTCTTCTTTGACATCCATTTACATAAAAAACCCTCTAAATTACTAATAAAAATAGAAGGACTTTCACAAAAATAATTTACACATTATATTTAGCAGTTCCACAATTTCAGTCCTCCAGAAGTTGACAGTTTTATTATGTCTCAATAATTATTGACATCTTTGCCACGAAATTCTAGAAGGCATCATTTGCACTTATGATTCCTCCTTCAAAGGAGACAGTAATTCATCCAAAGTAATTTCGTTAAAGCATAAATTAAATAATCTAATTATTTTCTCAGTTACCTTTTTAATTCAAAGCTTATTTTGAATAACCTTTTCCAATAGACCCATATAATTTTTTCTTTGAAGAACTTTAAGAAACTTTGATTGTAGAGTTTCTTCAAAACCCATTTAATGTTTTTTATGAGCCTACTTTTTTTTTATTATAATCTACACAGCCATGATTATTAGATTTTTGCTCCAGACATATATTGCTGTATAGCAAGCTGTCTTGAAATTGAGTAGTTTAAAATAACAATTACTTATTTTGCTCACAGATTTTCAGTTTGGCAGGTTTGGTAAAGACTCAGCTCTGCTTAAAGCATCCTCAACTGAGGGCTGGGGAATCTGCTTTCACTTTGGCTCACTCACAAAGCCAGAAGTTGGTAGTTACTAGTTGTTGTCAGAATCTCAGATAGGTCAGAGGACTTGGGGCCTCTGTTCTACTTGATATGAGATTCCATGTTTTTTTTCTTTTTTTTTTTTTCTGGCTTATATTCTAAAGGTGAGCATCTCAAGAGAGCCAGGTAGAAAGTTGTGTTGTTTTTTATGATCTAGTTTTCAAAGTCACACAGCAATCCTTTCCCTATGTCTGTTGGTGGAGGCAGTCACAAACAACTATCCATTTTCAAGGAGTGGAAATTTAGATGCTACCTCTTGATGAAGGCGTAGCAAGGTTCTGAAAGAGTATGTGGGATAGTAGGTATTATTACGTTTGGGGGAAAATATCTGCCACACATTCACTATTATCATTAAGACAACTTAACCCATTTGAGCAGTTAAGCTGTTTTGTAAAAACTGTCTGCAACTTCTATACTCTGAACAGCCCTGGACTTCACTCTCACTCAACTCTGGCTACCTAAAATGTCTTTTATAAATCTTTTACTCATTTAATCTGAGATCTAGTACAAAGTATATTTGTATGATCTTATTGTGTAATCTAAAGAAATTTAGGGTAAATACCTGATGAGGTTCATGCTCTTATGGTGGTGGGGAAGTCATCTATAGGCAAAACCCTCTGTGAAGAGAAGAAAAAATGTGTTATTCACGAATCTCTCTTGTTGTGACAAACTATGTGAAGAGCTTGAATATTACACTCAATAAAGTAAATTAAATATCTGTTTAACTATTTTAAATCTGTTACAAGAGCTTAAGAATCTTGAGTTTAGGCCTTTGTGTGGTATTTCACCCATTGGCTTCCAACATTAGGGGAGGGAAGGTAGGGGGAGTATCAGTACTTATCAGAATATAAACATTCCGATATCAGAATACAAATTCACCATGACATTAGACAAAGCAGCTTTCAATTTTCTAATCTGTTCAAGCAAACTGACTAATACCAAGAAAATAGCAAAGCATATTTACAAAATGAGCACACTATACCCAGCTGTGCAAGCAATGGAATATCTCTCTAAGCTGATGAGCTCATTTTTTCTCTTGATTCAGAGTGAATTTGATTTCTCTTCTGACTTGGATTGGCTCTTTAGGCCAAAAACAACTTCATAATTCAGTGTACCGATTTCTAAAGTGATGGCTAAGTACCTTCAGAGTACTACTATGTTTGAAGCAGAAGTTTTCATAATATAAAGATATTGTCAGCAGAGTTAAATAATAAATAAATAAGAATTTTATAAGTAGATAATTATACAGGTTGACAGATTCTTGAAATAGAATCAGGGCAGAAACCTCCCAAAGGCACAAAAATTTAAAGGTCACTTATCATAAAAGTCACTCACTTCCCTTTAAGACACTAAGACATTGTTCAGGACATCTTTCTTATGGTAGTTTAAGCAAACTCTCCAAAAATAATTTATTCCAAGCCAAAAAAAATTAAGTAAATCATTTACATTTTAAAAATATATATTTATATTTTATTTGTGAAGAAAAGGCATACTTTATTTAAAATATTATAATTGATTTATTCTGTCCTATAGATAGGACATGTATGTACAGTATAAAGAATACTAATCAACAAATACATGTGCATGCATTGTATCTAGTTAAATAAATAGAACATAGTCAATATTGTTGAAAATCCCCTGTAGGCATCTTTTGGATTTTATCCCAGTCTTCTTTCCTCTCTGGAAATAATTACCATCTTGATTTTATGTTAATAATTGTCTGTAGAAATTAATGTGATGACTTTTTTGTTTACTTTTGCTCATTTGTGGCCTAGATAAAAATGGAATTTACACACACACACACACACACACACACACACACACACACATACACACATTTCTTTGATTTTTTTTTCTTTTACCATCATAAAGTACGTAATTTACTTGTTGTATTATATTCCTTTGCATGATTGCCAATTATGCTACTGCTGGCATTTGAATTCTTTTCAGCCTTTGGTCTTATAAATGTTGTGACTTTGTACAATATTCAATATGTCTTCTGATGGAAATGAATATGTTTTTTTTTTTTTTCTTTTTCAGGGTGCACTTGGAAGGTTTCATTGGTCTTATTCCAGCAGCAATCAGAAACAACATTTTTGCATCCCCAGGCTTCAAAAGTCTTTCTAAAGGAAGGATACTGGTATCATGGTTGTCTCATGGGAACCGATCCAACACTTGGAGATGCCGTGGTGACTACCCAGTGGTTCCGCCTTCATTGTTTGGTCTCTTCACCAGAGGAAAGGAGACTAGCACAGTCACTGCATCTTTACATTTTTGAGGTAAGAATTAAGCAAGACCTTTTGTTTAGCAGGAAAAAAAATGCTGGTTTTCTTAAGTCTTTTTCTTTGCAGAAATTAGTGACAGAATTATTTTCTTATGTTGCTCACAAACTGGCCCACTCTCAATCACCTTCGTTAGGAAAACTATTGGCATCCAGAGAGCAAATAATTAGCCAATGTAAAACATCCACCAAGTTGTTCTTAAGGTTGAAAGTCCATGAAATAAGTATAAGAAGCTGCCATGCCTCTGGGGCAGACATCTTCTCGAGGTCATAAGCCTTGACCAGGATACATGGGTGGTAAGTACAAGCTGCGATGGTCCCTCCCATGAAGTTTAAGTGTGAATATGAGTTTCTTTAGGATATTCACCTAAGAGTTAAGTTACCAGTCATAGAGTGTATATCTGTTCAGCTTTACTTAGTAATAATCAGTTGCTTTCTGAAATACATATAATTTACACTCTTACCAGCAAGGTATATGTGTTGGATATTCTACACATCTATTATCAAATTTTTTTACTTTTGCCAGTATGGTGTGCATGAAATTATAACATATTGTTGTTATCATTTGAATTTCCTTGATTATTAATCAGGTGGACATTATTTTCACACTGTTTATTCCCATTTATACTGCAAAATGCCTATTCAAGCCATTTGTTGATTTGTCTATTGATTGTTCTCTTTCTTGTTGATTCACTGAGGTTCTTTAGGTGTTCTTAATTGATCTCTTCCAAAGATATAGCTAGTATTTTCACCCTCTTTATGGTGATGATATATTTGATGATATGAAGAGATAGTTTTAAATGTCTCTGAAAAAGTAAAGTTTTGTCTTCAACTTGTTTTTATAGAGTGTCTGAATGATTATTAGAATTTTTCATTTTCATATAAATTTTAGAATTGACTTATCAGGTTCCATAGAAAAATGGTGATACTATTTAGATTGAAATTGTATTGAATCTAGTTCAATTTGGGGTGAAATTGACAGGAAGTAAATATTTAGTTTTCCTATTCATAAAGGCGCTATGATTCTCTATAGTTTGAGATTTTATTTCTTGAGGTTTTTGTTTTTGTTTTTACTAAATTATTTACACATAGATCATTTATCTATGTATTATATATATATATATATATATATATATATATATATTACCTAATTGGTGCTGTGATAAGGTATATTTTATTAAAATCAGTTTTTGTTTTTATAAATGCAGTTTACTTTTGCATAATGATGTAATATGCAGCAACATTGCCAAACTCTCTTTGTAATTCTGCTCATTTGTCTTATAGACTCTTTGAATTCTGTAGGATATAGAATTCATATAGAATTCTATTTAGACACCCACATTATCTGGAAATAAAATCTTTCTAATCATTATACACTTTATTACTTTTAGTCTTAACTTAGGGAGCTAACTAGTTCCTCTAGTATAATGCCGAATAGAGGTAGTGATAATAGTCATTCTGATTTCACTTCTAATTTTAAATAACTATCCAAAAGATTTTACTATTGAGTATGGCTTCTCATGTGAATCTTTTGTAGATCCATTTACTGAGTTAAAGAAATTGCCATCTATTTTGTTAGATAAACGTTGTTTTATACCTTGAGTGGATGAATTTTATTGATTTTGCTACTTTGGTTTTATTTTTTATGTCCTTTGAAAGGATTATGTGTTTTGTTTAGCTATAATCTGTTAATGTAGTGAATTACATTGATAAACACTCTAATATTAAATCACTTTCACTAATAGGGTGAACCCAACTTGGTCAAAATGTAATATCTTTTTAATATACTTTTAGATTTCTCTCTCTCTCTCTTTTTTTTTTTTTTTAGTATTGATGAGTAAGATTGCCATGTAATTTTATTTGGTACCAAACCATTTTTAATCTGTTATCAAATTTACTAGCATCATAAATAGAGTTTAGGAGGATACTTTAATTTTTCTTAACAGAATCATCGGGTTTTATGTCATTGCTATTTGTTTTGAACAGCTCCAACCATCAACTGGATTTCCTTGATATTTATGGAATAGTTTATTTAACAACAAAATATACATTCTTTGCATGCTCATGAGAAACGTTAAGCAAGAAGGTCACATTTTGGATCATAAACACACCTTAATTAATTTAAAATAATAGAAATTATATAAAGTATTTTCTCAGCTCAAAATGGAATTAAGCTTTATATCTATAACAGAAAAATAGCTAGCAAAATCTCAAAATATTTGGAGATAGATGTGCACAGTTCTAAATAATGTGGGAGTCAAAAAATTTGCAAGAGAAATATAAAAATATTTTGAACTAAATAAAAATGAAAATAATAAAAATAATTTAAACAAAAGTTTAAATTATTTTAAAATATTAGTAAATATCATAAATCTCTAGTCTAACAGGGAAAGAAAAGAGAAAATGTTATTTAATGATACCAAAAAGTAAAAAGATCATCCATTACTATGACGTCATGGGCATTATAACAATAATAAAGGGACATTATGGACAGCTCATTGCACACACACGGTATAACATTGATAAATTGGAAAAATTTCTTGAAAACAACAAATGACCAAGTGTTGCACAAAGAGAAATAGATAATATGAATAAACATATTATTAAATAAATTCAATAAGTAATAATCTTACAAAAAAAAAGAAAGAACCAGGCACAGATGTACCCAGAATTCACTTATGGAAGTGATTTTTATGAACACTTATGGAAGAAATAATGGCACGTCTATATAATCTTGTCCAGAAAATAGAAGTAGGAGGAACATTTCTTAACACATTCTATGAAGTCATTATTACTCTAATACTCTTAAGAACATAGACATAAAACTCTTCAGAAAAATATTAGCAAATCATACCCAACAATGTATAAAAATAATTATACAACATGACCAAGTGGAATTTATTCCAGTTATACAAGGCTGTTACAACGTTTGACGGTTGGTTAATGTAACTATAACATAGCAAGCTAAAGATAAAGATCATATGATCATATCAGTAGATACAGAAACAGTATTTCACATAATTTAGTAACTTTTTTCGTCAACTCTCGGTAAACTAGGAATAAAGAGAAACTTCCTCAGCTTCATAAGGAACATCTACAAAAAGTGTTCAGCTGAAATCATACTTAATTGTGAAAACCTAAATACTTTTCCTCTAAGACTGGAAACAAGGTGAGGATGTTCTCTCACCATTCTTATTTAACATACTGGAAACCCTGCCTAGCTCAATAGAACAAGGAGAGGAAATAAGAGTACATAAATTCAGAAGAAATAAATGAAATGCCTTTGTTTATACATGTCTTTGTAGAAAATCCAAAAGGATCAACAAAAATTCTTCTAAACCTAGTAAACAATTAGAGTGAGGTGGCAGGATATCATGTTAATGTAAAAATGCCAGTTGCTTTCCTCTGTACCAGTGTGCAGAAAAGGGTTACCTAGTAGTCCTAGGTTGCTCACATCCTGCACTTTCTGATCAAAAGATTGTCTTTAAGACCAACAATTGTCTGTATCTTGGATTATGAGCTATGAAATCTTGGAATATTTGCCTGATAAGAGTGCTTTTCAATTACTGAAGTGTGGAGTCATGCTACACTTATCAGATCATTTATGCTAAAAATGTGTTCTGTGGTGAATATCAGTTTTTGTATGTCTGAGGCTTTAGATCAAATGGTACCAAATGGATCAGATATTATCTATGCTAGCAAATAAGATTTGTGGTAAACAAATATTTTGCTCAGTGGAGCTGGAATCTGAGTAGCTAAGGTCAGTCTAGCTGGCACTACATGCCTGTGGGACTTACCTTTAATAAAACAATGAACACCAAGCTTGGCTGGCGTTCCTTGGTTGGCAACACTTTGCACATATTCTTACATAATGTTGCTGAGAAAATTAAGTGCATCTGTGCAACTTCAGTAGGCGAGCACACTCCTGAAGCTTGTGCCTGGTTTCTCACAACTTCCTCCCCATGCGCCTTTGCTAAGTTACCATGTATCTTTCTACTATAACCATTATTATAACAACTTTTCTGAATTCTGTAAGTCTTTCTAATAATTTATCAATCCTGACTATGTTCTCAGGGACTCTCAACTCAACCGACAATGAAAAATTCAAATATGAAATGAACAAAACACCATTTACATAGGCATTAAAAAAGAAAAAAGAAATATACTTAGCATAAATCCAACAAATATATAGAGTATATGCAGAAAGCTGCAAAGCTCTGATTAAAAAATATGTAAATTAATATTTCAAAAGATTTTTTGTTCATGGATAGGAAAACTCAATATTATTAACATGTCATTTCTTCCCAACTTGAGTTATAGACTCAATGTATTCCCAGACAAAATCCCATCAAACTATTTCATAGATGTTCACAAACTGATTCTAAAGTTTATGCAAGGGGAAAATAACCACAATAGTCAACACAATACTTAAGAACAGCAAAGAGGACTCATAGAACCCAACTTCAAGACTTAACCATAAAGCTGCAAATTATGCCAACATGTAATCAAGATGACATGATGCCAATAAAAGAAGAGGTAGCTGAAAAGCAGGCCCACAGTAATACTGTCAACTGAACTTTGATGAAGGAGCAAAGAAAATTCTGTGGGGGAGAGGATAGGCTTTCAAAAATTATGCTAGAACAATTATACATCCATGTAAAACAATGTAAACACGGAATTCACACATTTCACAAAAAATAACTGAGAATATAGACCTAAATGTAAAATGTAAAACTATAAAATTTCTAGAGAATAACTTAGAAGAAAATCTAAGGGACCTTGGTTTGGTGATGAGATTTTAGATACAATGCCAAAAGCATTATTCATAAAAGTATATATGAAAGTGTTTGGGAAAAGGTGCTCATCTAAGTAACTTTCAAAATGAAAGGAGACTATAAGACTAAAGGCAAGATAAACTGCAATAACCCACTGTACTGTAGTTAATTATCCTGGAGGTTACAGGTATACTGGAACTTAGCAGTTAAACAATGGATGGTGAATGGCGGGGGCTAGGTTTCTTCCTGTTGGAGTGAAAATTCATGGATAAGAAAGGAGAGGAGTCTAGAACTAGAGTTAGAAAAATCAGTAAGAACTAATGTTTGCTTTAATATAGATACAGATGGTCACACACAGATTCATCTCTAGATATGTGTATATACACTGCTTAGTGTACACATTTGCATATCTTGTTCTGTTAGCTGAGAAGGCCTAAAACAACAAAATCCCAGTAAGAAGGAGCATATGTTTATCATCCAGATCTTGGTTTCTAAAACCACTCTCCAGTAAAAGGAATTAGGGCTCTTTGGAGAAATGACTGATTTTAGGACTGGGGCAAGAAATATACAAGATGAATTTGAGCATTTTGTAGGGCCAGAAAGTCAGGAAATGCTAATAAACAAACAAATAAACAAACAAATAAATAGATAAGCAAGCACACACAAAAGAAAGTAATGGACTATGTCCAAGTGATAACAAGAGCCAATTGAAAGAACTCCCAATGGCCAATGCTGGAACAACTTAAGGAGCAAAATAAAGTTGTATTTGACTATTACCTAAAGTATAAAATGAATATTCATTAGTCCAAACAGATCAAAAAGAAATGATTGAACAGACAAATATTTGAGAGAGACAAATCTCCCATTTGGAGGTATTAAAATAATTGATGTAGATACTCTGCCCTCAAGGAATGGAATACTTCTCCTACTCCTTACCCATGGCATGAATATAGCTTCTTTCCTTCAAAGAGTACAGTATGGACAGAGAGACAGTAAATAGCAATTTTATATTAGAGAAACCTGAGCCAGGTGATAAGGTCAATATCAACAGTGATAAATCATAATAATAGTATTTATCAATAATATTTGTCTTATTCTATTAGGGCTACTATAACAGAATACAATAGACTGGATGGCTTATAACATTTATTTCTTACAGTTGTGGAGGGTAGGGGATCCAACGAAGATCAAGACACCAGCAGATTTGGTGTCTGGTAAGAGCCTGCTTTCAGGTTCATACACCGACATTTTTTTTCATATGGCAGAAGGGGTGAGGAAACTCTGTGGAGCTCTTTTATAAGAGTACTAATTCCATATATGAGGGCTCCTCCCTCATCACTTAAGCATCTCCCAAAGGCCAGGCTTTGTAATGTAACCACATTGAGTTTTAGGTTTCAATAGAAGAATTTTAGGGGGATATTCGTATTTAGTCCATAGCAGTATGATATAATGAAAATGGCACTTTACCTCTGTGACTTATTCCCCAAAACCCATAACCTCCATATAATCATGAGAAAACATCATGACAATTTTCAAGGGAAGAAATTTCTTTAAAATACCTTACCAAGTTCATTAAAAAAAAAAAAAAATGTCCAAGAAACTATCACAGTTGAGAGGAGCCTAAAGATAACATGTTATCCTGGTTGGGATTCTGGAACAGAAAAAAAGGCATTGGGGTGGTTGTGGGGGGGGAAACAAACCCAAAACTAAGGGTGCATGAATAAACTATGGACTTTAGTGCATAATAACATATCAATGTTGCCAATTCATTTATTATAATAAATATACCATACTAATGTAAGAAGTCAGTAATAGGAGAAACTGTTTTTGTGAGTGGACATATGGGAACTCCCATATGTTCTAAAATATAAATTTTTTAATTAAAAAAGTTAGACTTGGAGAAAAGGCTTGCAATATAAAAGATACACAAAGGATTATATAATCAATAATACATTAAGGGATCTTACAAATCAATAAAAAATAAGGAAATTCATAGAAAAAGAAATTCAAACAGTTAATGAATATGAAAAATACTAAAAAAATATAAATTAAAACAGATAATTTGAGTACATCAGGACATTGAGAATTAAACATTTTCAATAAAAATATTAATCTTTGTGATGCCCATAACTGAAAAAAAAAATGTGAGGACAAAGATAGCCTTAGACACTGGTAGTAAGAGTATAGTTTTATATATTAAATTAGATACACATTCTTTAAAATTCAGGATTTTCATTTCTTGGAGTTTATCCCTTAAAATATCCATATATGTGAACAAATAAGTTTATATGATGATGTTTATTCTATTTCTTTTTGTAGTAATAACAAATTAAAAAAATAGTTTAGTGCAACAAACAATTCAATAGGACACTTGTTCCATACAATTGCTGAATAAGCAGCTATTATGAAGTGAGGTAAACCTATATATACTTCAATATAAAGACTAAGATTCATTGCTTAATGAAAAGAAGCAAGCTATATAAGATACATACTAAAGTTTCATTTTTATAACAAACAAGAAAAATTGAATACATGTACATATTTGTGAAAATTTATCTAATCGTTGAATCGGGAATGAAATAGTATCTCTCAAATTCTTCCTAGATAAGATAAGAACTACTACTCTATCACAAATGCTACCACTGATCTTTATATTTAAACTCTGCTTTTAGGATTACTGCAAATTTAACATTATCTACATCTCATTTTTTTTTACTCTACATCTGACCTATAATAGCAAGACTTTGTCTTCCTTTATCTTCCTACTATCTGGAACAAATCTTTGTATAACTTTCTTGGAAGAATACATAGACAGTGTCTTTTATTTGTTTGAAAATGACTTCTTATCACCCTTGTTATAGATAAACTTAGGGGCCCACATGTGTTCATTGTTCTGTAAAATTTTGTACCAAAGATGTTTGAAATTAGAGAAAACAATGTATTTGGATGGGAGACTTTTTTAAAGATTAAAGATGAACAGATTTCACTTCTACTTCTGGAATGACATTGTGAACAGCTCTGTAGACCCACTTCCCAGTGAAACTGGTGAAAAAAATTAGTCCCCAAATCACCTAATAGCATACAATAAATGAAGAAAAATGTATTCACACAAAAAACTGCTAAAACTTTGTAAGGTAAGGGTTTGTAGTATTTGAAACATAATCCATACCTTCCCTCTTACCTGCCAGCTCAGAAAGATGGAAATACCTCCAGACAGGTATGTCTAAAATGAGTGGGCCACAACTTTCCTCATGTCCCAGATGGAGGACTGTCTTCCCAGACTACTGCCATCAGCATTTTTCATTCTGCCTCCACAAGTCTGTTACTGTGGACAAGTTCTGGGTGAATGCAGGTGAGAGGTTGGAGCTTCTTTCTCTTATGCCTAACCCTCATTTTTAGAACAGAGGGTCTATCCTGGGTATAGCATAGCTGAGGATAGAAATCCCAGTAGCCATTGCTCTGTTTTGTAGGGTGAGCATTCTACACTAAAACAAGTAAGCCAAGGAGATCTTTGCACGGCACCTTTCTCTTCCCCCACCAAATTCTCAACTCCTATAGAGTGTCTCTCAGAGGGAAACATACAATTGTCTCTGCCCCCAACTTCAGAGGTTTTGCCCAAAGATTTTGTCTAGTGGCAGAAGCAATCCATGAAACATAGAGTTCCAAATCTCTTCCCAGAGGAACTGAATTTATAAAGTATGGACAAGTTCAAGCCATACTTGAAGTTAAGGTGAAAGCAGTTTGGAGGACATTGATTGATTCATTAAATTCTTAGTCAAAACTGTAGGCCAGCTCATTTTCCAGAGAAAAATGGGGAAAGAGACAGCTGTGAAGAGTCTTCCTAAATTTACGGGCAGGGGGGTGGGGGTGGGGGTGGGGAAGAACTGACCTCTGGAACTATCTGACCTCGGGAATTATCTTTTCAAAGGAGTGTTAATTTGAATGGATTAGTCTGTGAAGCAGTTACTTGGCAATTAGTGTGACTTTGTAGCTGTGTGTGTAATGGAAACAGAAAAACCAAAGAGTGGCCTGCCAAAAGCACTGTTATCCCAGTGTAACTGTGTATCCTGGCGTCAGGGGTGAGGCAGTGATAAGTATGTGCAGGGAGTAAGTACTAAGAATTGTGCAATATATCATCTAAAATATTTATTTTTTTAACAAAAAATATGAAGCATAGAAATAAGAATGTATAATCTATATATTGGGGGGAAAAGAAGTAAAAATAAAAACTTTCAGTGGGAGTAACCAGATGCCAGATTTAACAAAGACTTCAATCTAGCTATTATAAATATTAAAAGAAAGAAAAGAAATCATGATTGAAGATGTAAAAGAGAGTATGTTGTCTATATAATATCAAAAAGAGGGTATCAGTTAAGATACAGAAATTATTTTAAAAGAAGCAAATAGAAATTTTAAAATTGAAATACACAATAATTGAAATGAAAAATTCACTAGAAAGTCCCATCAGTAGATGTGAACTGCCAGGAGAAAAATTTAGCAAACTTGAGGAATAATCAGTGGAGATTATGCAATCAAAAGAACAGAAGGGAAAAAAGAATGAAGAGAAATGAACAGAACCTCAGAGAAATATGAGAGGCAAATGTACAGACATGTAATGGAACAAGAAGATGAGAAAAGCAAAGAAAAACTAGTCAAAAATAATGGCTGCCAGGATCCCAGTTTTTTTTTTTTTAAATATATTAATCGACACATCTAAACCTCAGTGACCTCTCAAGAAGGATAAATAAACAAATGGTCATATCATAGTAAAAATTTTGAAATTCAAAGACAAGTTGTAAATCTTAAAAGCAGAAAGAGAAAAATGACTCATTACTTATAAGAGGACCCCAATAAGATTAACAGCTAACTTAGCAAAAATCCTTGGAGGTCAGAGATAATAGGATTACATATTAAAAAGTACTGAAAGAAGATGAAGAACATAAATGAGAATCTTATATCCATCAAAAATGTCTTTTAAAAATGATGATAAAATAAAGACATTTCAAGATAAAGAAAAATGGAGAAGATATATTTTTTACAGACCTGGCTTACAATAAATTCTAAAGGATGTTCTTCACACAGAAAATGAGTGATCTCAGATGGAAAATTTAGTCCACATAAGAAAACAAAGAGCAATAATAAGGATAATTATGTAATTATAAAATACAGTATGAATGCCTATTTCTTCTTCTCTTAATTGATTTAAAAAGCAACTGTATTAAAAAACCTAAGTATATTGTTAGAACTATAACTTATAGAAATGTAATATATTGAAAATAATATATTTTTCTATATTATTTTATATTATTTTTATATATTATTTTATATATTATATAATATATTTTTATATATTAAAATAATATATAAAAAACTGGATCAGAGAAAAGCTCTGTTGGAGTAAGGAAATGATACCAGATTTCTTCATCAGAACCAAATGAAGAAAACCAGAAATGGTAAATAAAAAGGAAAATATAGCAAACTGTATAAAACTATACTTGTCCTTTTTTCTTTCTTAACTTCTTTAATAGACATAAAATTGATAGGGCATATATGTGATATATATATATCATATATATATGTATATATATATGATATATCATATATATGTATATATGTGTATATATATATATATGAACAAAATGGGGAAGAAGTAACAAAGCTATACAGAAATAATTTTCCTTATCTCATTAGAATGAGTATAATTCTAAAGTACACACACACATACACACACATATACACACACACACAATATATGAAATGAAGGAGCAAATAGACAATTCAATAATAACATTTTGAGACTTCAATAACCCACTTTTAATAATGGCTAGAAAAAATAAGATAAATCAACAAGGATAGTTAAGCCTTAAACAATATTATACACAAAATAGGCTTAACTGATATCTGTAGTACACTCTACAAAATAAGAGCAAAATACATATTATTTTCAAATGCACATGGACTACTCTAGGGATAAACCATACGCTAGGCCATAAAATGATCCTCAGTACATTTAAATGTATTTAAAATATACAGATTCTGTTCTCTGATCATAATAAATTGAAATTAGAAATTAGAAATTCACACCAGAATAAAATTTGGAAAATGCACAGATATGTAGAACAGTAGATTACTAAATAGCCATTGGGCTAAAGGGAATATTTTAAGGGGAACGAGAAAATGTTTTGAGATTAATGAAAATGAAGACATGACACATCATTACTTGTGATATACAAGTAAAGCAGTACCTAAAGGGAAATTTATAGATGTAAAGACTTTATTTTAAGAGAGATCTCAAATCAACTACTTAACCTTCTATTTTAAGATACTGGGAAAAGAAGAGTAAACTAAATTCAAAGAAAGCAATGGAAGTAAATAATAAGGATTGCAGAGGAAATAAATAAAATTATATGTAGAAAAAAATAGAGAAAAATCAACCAGACTGAAATTTACCGAGCGACAAAATTGACAAACCTATACATAGACTGACTAAGAAAAAGAGAATTTAAATTATTAAAATCATGAATGAAAAAGGAACATTACTTCTCATCTTACAGAAATAAAAGAATTATAAGGGAATATGGTGAACTATATAGAAACAAAATAGATTACTTGGATAAGTGAATAAATTCATTAAAAAACACAAACCACTGTCACTGAAACAAGAAGAAATGGAAAATTATAATAACACTATGTTATCGTCTGTTGAACAGCCATAACAAAATACTATAGACAAGATGGCTTAAACAACAGACATGTTTTCTCACAGTTCTGGACTTCAGAGGTCTGAGATCAGAACGCTAGCACGGCCGGTTTCTGATAAGATCTCTCTCCAGCTTGTAGGCAGCTGCCCTCTCACTGTGCACTTATATGACCCCTTCATTGTGTATGCATGGAGAGAGAGTGAGAAGTCCTTGGTGTTCCTTCTTTTAAGGAAATATCCTATGTATCAGCGTACAGTTTTTAGGTCATCATTAAACCTTAATTATCTCCTTATAGTCTCTATCTCTAAATAAACTCATTGGGGATTAAGACCTCAGCATATGGATTTGGGGGATGATAACACAATTTATTCCATAGCAGCTTATAACAAATAAAAGTATTTAGCTAATGATTAAAAATCTGCCCCAAAAGAAAAGTCTGTGTCCAGATGGCTTCACCAGTGAATACTACCAAATATTCAAAGAAGACTTAACACCAGATATTTACAAATTCTACAACAAAATAGAAGTGTGAACCTTACCAACTCATTCTACAAGGCCAGTATTACCCTGATGTTGAAACCAGGCAAGACATAAAGAAAACTATAGAATAATGTATCTTATAAATACAGACTCTCAATAAAAATCTTCAATAAAATATGAGTAAACCAACTCCACCAGCACTGTAAAGGGATTATACACTATAACAAACTGAGATTTATCTCATGAATGTGTAGTTGGTTTACATGCAAGCATAATTTAATACACCATATTAATAGGACGAAGTTTATATGATTATCTCAATAAAATGGTTAAAAGGTTTTACAATATTCAATATTCCTTCATGATTTAAAAATAAATAAATAAATAAATAAAGTAAGTAAGTAAGTAAGTAAGTAAATAATACAAGGAAACCGCTTTGACATATAAAGGGAATCTGAACTTCACAGCCGGCATCATTCTTGGTGGTGAAAAACTGAAAGTTTTTTCCCTTACACAACAAGGATACCTACTCTTAAAACTTCAATTCTGCATTGCACTGGAGGTTCTTGTGGGGGAAATTAGTCAAAGAAAAAAAAAACATCTAAATTGGAAAGTAAGAAGTAAAACTGTATTAGTCTCTTATATATAGAAAATCCTCAGGAACCCCCCCCCCGCCCCAAATCTACTAAAAATAACAAATTTACCAAGGTATTATCTACACAATCAACATACAAAAAAAAATTATATTTCTATATACTTGCGATGAACAATCCAATTTTTAAAAAAACATCTAAATTATTATAGCATCAAAATGATTAAAATACTTAGTAAAATGAAAAACTAAAATGCAAAACATACGCTTTGAAAACTACAAGACTTTATTGAAACAAATTAAAGATCTAAATTGATGGGAAGATATCACATATTCATGAATCAGAAGACAAGATAGAAATACTCCCCAAATTTATGTACAAATTCACAATTCCCATAAAAATCCAGGTATTTTATTTGCAGAAATTGACAAGCTGTTTCTAAAATTCGTAAGGAATATTGCAGCACCTAGAATAGCCAATACAATCTTATTAAAGCAGAACTAAATTGAAAGAATCATGCTTACTAATTTCAAATCTTAGTACAAAGCTACAGTATTCAAGACAATGCATTACCTGCATAAGCACTGAAATATAGATTAGCAGAATAGAATCGAAAGTCCGGAAATAAACTCACATTTCCACTCAGCTAATTTTTAACAAGCCTGCCGGTACGATCAGTGGGGGAGTTAATTGTCTTTTCAACCAGTGGTGAAGGGACAACTTGATATCCATGTGCAAAAGAATATATTTAGATGACTGTCTCATACCATATACAAAAATTTTATGGATCAAAACCCCAAATGTAGGAATGAAAAATATTAAAATCCTGCAAGAAAACAGTTTTAATCTCCAGGACCTTGCATTAGACAGTGGTTTCTTAGCTATGATACTAAATCACTAGCAATGATAGAAAAAATAAATTGAGTATTATCAAAATTGAAAGCTTTTATGCTGCAAAGGTTACTATTTTTGACACCTCCAGAATGGGAGAAGGCATTTGCAAATCATATATGTGAAAACAACTTGTATGTACAGTATAAAAAGAATTCTTAAAACTCAACAGTAAAAAAGGCAAATAGCTCAAGTAGAACCTGGGCAAAAGATCTAACTCAATACTTCTCTAAAGATACATAGTAGCAAAAAGCATGTGGAAAGATGCTCAATATCATTATTCGTGAGTAGAATGCAGATAAAAACTACAATGATATCTCATTGTACCTGCTAGAATGGCTATAATCAAAATGACTGGTGATAACTACTATTGGCAAGAATAAGTAGAAATCGAAGACCTCATACATTGCTGTTAAGAATGTAAAATAGCACAATGGTTCTGGAGCACAAGTCTGGCAGTTCTTGAAAAGATTAATGTTAGAGCTACCATGTGACCCAGCAATTCCATTCCTGGGTATAAGACCTAAGAGAAATGAAAACATGGCCACAGAAAACACTTGTGCATGAATGTTCATAGCAGCATTATTTATAATATACAAAAAATGGGGGGGAGAACATTCATCAACCGATGACTAAGTAAAATATAGTATATTGATATAATAGAATATTATTCAGCCATAAAAAAGAATGAAGTACAGATACATGTTACAATATGAACCTTGAAAACATAAGTGAAAGAAACCAGCCACAAAGGATCACATATTGTATGGTTTCATTTAAATGAAATATCCATAATAGGCAAATCTATAGAGATGCAAGTACATTAGTCATTGCCTAGGACAGGAGACGGTTAGGAATTTTGGCTAAGTTACAGGAGTTCTTTCTGGAATGATGAGCATACTCTAAAATGAATTATATAGTTGTGCAACATCATACAAATATTAAAAGTCATTAAATTATACACTTTAAATGAGTGAATTGTATGATATGTGATTTATAGCTCAATAAAGCTATTACAAATTGTGTGCCTAGTAATAGATAACATTTATCGAAAGCTATAATATGCCGGGCATCTAGGATGATTTACATATATCAAAACTCATTTACCCTTAAAAAATTCTTATGAAATTGGATTACTAGTCTCCTTTTCCAGATGGAACAACAAGGGCATAAAGAAGTAAATGGTATGTGCAAGTGATTGTGATACTCAAGAAGGCCATTGTCTCTTACCATCATGTTATACCATGGGTTTTAAAGTTCTGAAAAGTTAATGTCAAATATGAAAATTATTTGCAACACTAATGACAGCCAGTTTTTATAATTAACTTATAAAAACATCTTAAGTCGAAATAAAGGTAAAATAATATCCCAAATTTTAATTGTGCATCAGAAATTAACAGTACTTCCAAAAAAAGTGGCTAAAGAAAAAATACTGACAAAAACATATTAATGTGCATTTATTTTAAAATATAATTAAAACAATGCAAGTTAACCAAAATTAATGTTATTTTATCTAAACAATTGACAAAATTTGAACAAAAATATTATTTATCAAACTTAATGTAGACTATTGCCACATATCTTCTAGAAGTTTGTAAATATTCATCAGAAGATTTCAATCATGCATGAACTTTGACCAGGTATTTTTAATTCTAATAAGGAATTATTCAGAATTGTAGCCATGGTCATGTTCAAAATTCTATATATAATATTTATTTTTATCAAAGTTAACCACACAATTATTTGGCTCCAATGTGTATGAGTAGTTTAATAAAATGAAAAAAAGCTCAATATAATCCCATGTTTTAAAAGATTCAAAATTTTTTATAAACTTTGGTCTTAATATTGCATTTTAAGAGGAGAAAATAAGTTGGTTGATTAGTGTATAAAGTAGAGTAGAGGAGTAGAATTGTATTTTATTATACTTTTTTTCATTTCAAAAATTTTCTAAACTCAGAGTTTATTAGCCTTCCATTGAGCAACATGACGGAATCGCTGAAAAGTTACCAAGGCAGCAGCAATTCAAGTTCATTACTATTTTATTTATGCCTACACATATTCATAGATATAATCTCAAAGCAAAATATAACCTAACTATTCTAATGCTTTTTTATATTAAAATGTCATAGGAAGTAAATAAAAAGCTCATTTGATGAGAATTTATTGGAGCTGACATTGTTCTGTGTGGTGTGTATAATAATCAGAAGGCTAGCTTTCCTCTCAGTGATCTTGTAAACTAGTTGTACAAGTAAGATGCCACAGAGAAAGCAACTAAAACTCATAGATGACATAGCTTCAAATGTTAATGTGAGTGGTTGATACAAGTACAGTGACCATTCATAGATAAGAGTAGTAGAGGCTAGAATTTTGGAACTTTTTTACAAAAAAGTGTGTCATTGGGTTAGAGATAAATTAATCAAACAGTGGAGTAAGTAGGCTGTGCTGAAGTGGAAGTAAGTGATTACCATGTTAAAAGTTATAGAGATGTGAACAAATATATAGTATATAGAGAACATAAAAGAAGTAGAACAGATATTAATTTTATTCTAGGTATATTAAAATTTTCATTTAAAGTTAGGTATAGAGAATTGAGTGTCAAGATTAAGAGTTTTATTTAAAAGTGTTTTAGTTTCTTTTCATGAAATAACCATGTTCAGTGTAATGGGGTAAAACTGATTGTTAAATGTTCTGGGACACTTCTGCTTCTCACTTTCTAGATAAAGTTGGAAAAAAATGGGAAAGAAAATAAAATTCCTCCCTGAATAATCAAATACAATCATAAGATGCAAAATATTTCCTAGCCATTATCTAAAATATTATTAAGTACTAATCAGTAAAACTTGGGAAGTATTTATTATACAAAATCCAGTAACAAGATTGGAAATGTAGGTTAATACTATTTATAGCCCAAACCAAAAAAAAAAAAGTCTTCATTCTTTATTTCTGCTTTACCTAGACCAATGTAAGAGCATATGTACAGGTTTTTTTCTAGAGTTAGGATTGCCAGATAAAATAAAGGATGACCAAGTAATTTTTAATATCGGATAATAAATATTTTTATTGTAAGTATGTTTTAAATATTACATGAAACATACTACATACATCCAGCATTTAATAGAATTACAGCAACAGCTCGCTACAGAACTTTTAATAACATTAGTTTTTCTTATCGCATGCATATTCTACCATAAAGAAATCTTTGCAAACCATTAAAGCATAGGAATATAGGAGGAGAATTAATATAGTCTTTATAGATCATAAATAACATTTAACTCTATGTTATTAAATTGTTTTAGTTCAGTAAGTGTAGAGTGTGACACATTGTAATAATTTTCATTAAGTTCTCTGTAGAATAAAAAAGGCATTACGAAAACATTTATCCTGAAAACACATCCTGTAATCTCCAAGTGTAAAGATACTCAGGTGATAGTTAAATTATGCCTAATTAAACATTTAAAAAGCTCTCCTATAATGACTATTTCCTATCTTCTCATTAAACCAGGTGACATAAATTTTTATTGAGATTTTACTTTACAGAAATTATATCAATAAACTTCAGTATGGCTTTTATTGGAATTTTTCATTTCTGAGAGACTAAATGAGATGTCAAAAGCAATAACATAAATGCTGGCTTCAGTATTTGGCCTAGGTTAATCATATTAAAAATGCTATAACTCAATAGTTTTATCTTTAAAAATAATTGGTGTTTTATCCTGTAAAGGTAGAAAAAAAACAGAATGTCTCTAAACTGTATTTGTATACCCCTAAATATCACTAAAGTAAAGCATAATTCATATTTGTAATATAGCTTTATGGTACTAGTTTAGCTGAATGAATGTTTATGTATATATCTTTTATGGCACTCTCACTTCAGAGAATTACGCATGACTTGTTTGTGTAATGCTAAGTAAAAAAGAAAGGTTTTTTTTGTTAGTTTTTTTTTTTTCCTGGTAATAAAACTTGCTATTAAGAATGCTTAATCTTATAGGAGGGCATGGATCCTGAATGTAACCAGAGTCACAACTCAGAAAAGGCAATATTAGACTTGAAAATATATGAGGAACACTTGTGAAATGTAGAACTAATTTCAAAATCACATTACAAGAAAAGGGGAATATAGGAGTCATTTATCAGACCACCAAATGCTGTTTCAGCCATACAGCAAATACTCAGATGTGGGGATAATTGCTAGCGATCTTCCTATTCCTTTTTGTCCTTACTTTTATGTTGTATTATAGTTATAAAAAAATATCCACCTATTCTGTGTGTTAAGCACTTGGTGCTGTCACCAAGGAATGGCCCACTTTCCCTTTGAATTTAGACCTTTTTATGGTTGCTGAAAGCAACAGGAGTTTTAAAACTGGTTCTGTGGGAATCCTGTCCCTGTTTTATTTTATACATTTTTTCATTCTGTGCTACATTAGTCCATTTCCTCTTTTTTAAGTCATGTAACTCTTACCTGAAACCTTGCCAAAGGGGAAGGACAAAATGAAGGATCTTCTGTACTTCTCATCACATTACATCTTCTTATCTGCATCTTTGACCTTGACTCTCCATTACTCTGCAGAACTCTGGACACCAAGGGCTTGTTCTAATTTCTCCAAGTGTATGTGGACCACTGGCTTTCTCAAAATGTTAATAGACACTAAGTAAAAGAAATTCCAGGGTCAAATTGATCTGGGAAATACTTGAAAAGTTATAACAGGAATATTTTTAAATTGCAGAACTTCTCAATTCTATAACTTTCATATTATGTGTGCTTTTGTATTTTTGTATTTTAATATGCTAAAGTACAGTGTGATTTCCCAAGTAGGAGGCATGGTAAGCAGAGTTTCAATATATGATGTGGTACTGTTTTCTTGGTGAGCATTTATAGAACTGTAGGGGTCATGTCTCTGAGTCATTTTATGTTCTAATAGAAGTGTGAGAGAGAAAAAAGTAAACACTCCTGCCTCTTTGTTGTTAAATGAAACAGCTGTTGACTGCATCAGATATTCAGCTGTCTTATGATCTTTGGACTTGCAGTTCCATTCACAAAAAATGTTTTTCCCTAGATATGCCCCATCACTAACTGAGCTGGATCACGAAGTTTGTATTCTGCTTTAGTACATACTGGCAAGTAGTTTTCCAAATCATACAACCAGTTTCCCTTCTCATCTGTACTATATGAGCATAACAGTTCTACATCTCCAAATTCTGTATTTATTGCCCATTTGAATATTTTCTGTTCAAGTTCCTGGCCTATTTTTCATTAAGTTTGTCTTTTCACTCTCTAATAGTTTTTGATGGACTGGCATTTTTTAATTTTGATTTCTTCCCAATTATTAATATTTCCTTGTTTGAGACAACTTTACTTACCCTAAAAATCATGAAAAGTTTCTCCTATGATACTTTCTAGAAGATCCATTGTTTTATCTGTCACATTTATATTCTGTCTGAAAATGATTTTTTTTGCATAGTGTGAGGTAAAAACTGAAATGCATTATTCCATAGGGATATCCAGTCAACATTTACTGAGCGGACCATCATTTCTCTACAGCCGTATCCATATACATGTGAGTTTCTTTGTTGATAATGTTTCATTAATCTATTTTTCTATTTGTGTTTATTCTTTAGCTTTGTAATAACTTCATTATATGATGGTCTTCCATTTTTCTTCATCTTGATTGTCTTGGCTCTTCTTTGATTGATTGAGATTGCATTTACATTTACCATAAAATCAATTTGAGAAGAATAGTTGGTTTTATAACACTGAGTCTTTTAGTCCATATGTATTTTTGGTAAACGTTTCTGGGTAAGTCTGGATGTGCCTCTGGAAGTGATTACCATTTGAATTAGTAGACTGATTACAGAAGATGGGCCTCCACAAATGCCAGCGGGCATGATCCAATCTGTTGAGAGCCTGATGAGAACAAAAAGGGGAACGAAAAAGAATTCACTGTCTCTGCTTGAGCTGAAATATTCATTTTCTCCTGCCCTCAGATATTAGTGCTCCCCATTCTGAGGCTTTCAGATGTAGATCGGGCCTAGTCTTATCAAGCAGAATATTTTAAGAGCTTGGAGCTCATCTCTCAGCTCTAGCCAGGGGCCAGACCTGAAGACTCCTTTCTTAGGGATGTGTGGAGTTTGAACAGCCCTGGTTTAATGAGATAACCCTTTTTTTGCTCAGGAGAAGGACCAACATTATCTGATGGTTTAGCCTGAGAAGCTGGGAGAATATACAGTAATGAGAACATTGTAAGAGAGTAAGTTTAGGAGAAATATTTGGTTGTCATGGTAAGATTCGTTGGATTTGAAGAAACTATTGAACCTCCAATAGGAGATGTTATTTAGGAAGTCAGATATACAAGTTTGGTTTGGTAAGAGTTTTAAGCAAAAGATATAGTTTTGAGACTCATGATCATATAACTATGGGAATCTGTGTATTCATGAAGGTACTAAATATAAATAACAGAGGAAAGAAGACCAAAGACTGAGCCCTAATCTATTCCAATAACAGAGGTCAGGGGTATGAGAGAGCTAGCAAAAGAGCTAGAGAAGAAATGTCCAACACAGTCAGTTTCTCTTTTCATTGGTTTTTCACTATTAGCTAAGAGAAATGAACTTGCAGATATTTCTGGTTCACTGTATATATAGCTAAAGTAATTCTGTTACGCTAATGATAGTTATCAAAGTCACTAGTTAAGAGCTTTTATAATCAATAAGACACACAATCCTGAAAAGAAATGGAAAGAAACAATGAATGAGATCTACAGAGAGATGTGCAAAGCACTAGCAGTTTCCATTGTGTATTATATGTAGAAACTATAAAGCATAATAATAAAACTTACTGGTGAACTCACCAAGGAATTTAATAACTAAATCATTATTTATGCCAATGAAACTATCAGTGTATTTTCTTCTGATTCTAGGTATCTCTTTAAGGCAACCACTCTTCTAAATTTTGTGTTTACTATTTCCCAGCTATTTTATAAAACAAGTTTACTAAACACTACATAACTTAAAATATATAAAATTTGATTTTGCTTGTTTTCAGTTTTATAACAATATTATACTCTCATAGTCTTTTGAGATTAGCTTTTTTCATTTTATTTTATTTTGCAACTATCATTTCTGAGATTTATTCGTTATTCCATGTATGAATATATGCTAATTACATGTATGAATGTATGTACTTTCTCTGCTGAATAAGATTCTATAAATTTTAAACATTCTTTATTAAAATGCATATGTTATATGTTTTTAGATTTTCACTATTTCACATAACATTGCTATATACATTCTTGTATACATGAAAAACAGTTTAGCTATTTAAGGAATAATATTTAGGGCATATATGTGTTCATCTTTAAGGGTTTCTACATACAAAGAGATCTTTGACAAAACCAAACTTTTAAATTATGGAAGATGTATATTTTTAATAACTATTTAATAACTATTTGTCCTCCAACTTATCAGTTGGATGATTTCCCCATACTTGCTTGTTCTTTGAAATGAGCTATAAAATAAACATAGTAATAAACATTTTTTCCATAACATGTTAAGAAAAATCCTTAATGACAATGAATAAATAGGCATTGATATACTTCCCTGGTGGTAGTACAAAATGGTATAACCTCTGTGAAGGGAAATTTGGTAAAATATAACAAAACTAGTTTTCCATTTACTTTTTGACCCAGAAAACCCATTTCTGGAAATTAATCTGAGGATATTTCTCCACAAATACAAAAAAAAAATATGGAACATTATATAAGCAAAATATTAGAGAGGCAAGAGTTAAATAAATGATGGCATATGCCAACAATAAAATGTTATGCAAATGTAAAGAGAGAGAGAGACAGGGTTATAAGATAAAAAAATATATATAATTTAGAACTGGAAAAGAACAAGTGTGAAAATTATATAGCATGCTAAATTTGTATAAAAAACATAATTTTAAATGCATATTTGTTTATATCAATAAAAAAAACTATAAGAACTTATGAGAAACCAGAATATAAAAAGAATATAGAGGATAGTTAGAAAAAGAATGGAAGAATAGGGATTAGAGTGATACTTCGATGAATTCATATGTTCTATAGTTGTAAATTTTGACACATGTAAATGTTTACATATTCAAAAAATATTTAAAACATTAAATAATAGTATAAAATAACTACTTCCAATCATGTTAAATTAACAGGTTTTCTTACCCTAAACAACTGCTTATGGAAAAATATGGAATAACTGTTTTCAGGAATTAGATAGTAGGTAGCTTAAGGTTGTGATCCTTGAGATAAAGGAAATATACGAACAACTCATATGATTACTTGACTTCTTCCTAGAGGCACATTTTAGTCTTCTGTGTAGAATAGGAAGAATCTCAAGTAGATCTTGATGATCTCACTGAGTTAAGGTAATAGAGATTGGCATTCTGGGAGGCTGAAGTAGATGGAATTTTCAGGGCAGAATATCATAGAAAAGAGCCTGTTGCTAAATATTAAGCTGCAATGTGAACTATGTAAAGTGAACCTCAACAAATTTAGGCAAAGAACTACCAAAGAACTCTAAGCAAAACAATTTCTAGAGCTCTTGTAAGGCTCTTAGACTTTGAGTTCAAACAGCCAGGAATGAGAAATCTCTTTGAACACCCTGGGTACTCAATAAACAACACAGAAAGGTCATGACTTAGTGGTAGAGATAAACTTTTTTCTAGAGTAAAAGCTATTCAAACCCTGACCTAAGTATGTTTTAAAGCACAGTTGAACAATTTGATCTTCAAGCAATTTAAGTGTCTGACAAAAAATTTCCTTTTCTTTTTATCTTTTGACCCTTTTGCCCATTTATTCTGACTCCTCACCCCTTGCCTCTGGCAACCATCAATCTTTTCTCTGTACCCATGACCTTAGGCTTTGTTTTGTTTTGCTTTGCTTTGTTAGATTCCCCATGTAAGAGAGATTATACAGTATTTGTCTTTCTCTGAATGACTTATACTCTTGAAGTCCATCCAAAATTTGTTCATTACTCATTACAGGAAGACAAGGGCATACAGATATTCAAAGAGATAAAATTTATGATAATCAGCAACAACCAAAACTACATAAAAAACAGTGGGAAAATGTGACTCAACATGGAAAAATCAATAAATGATAAAAGAGTCAGAAGTGACAAAGAGGACTTATAAATTGCTACTATAAATATACTCAAGGATTTAAAAGAAAACATGAGCATAATGAGAAAATTTGCAATACAGTGAAAATTCACTAGATGAGATTAAAAGGTGAGGAGATGCTTTGGAAGCAAGGTCCATATACTTGAATACATAGCAATAGAAGAAATCCATGGTGAATTTAGAAAAAAAAAATGTTCCTCTCTTTAGAGTGGAATTAAATTAGAAATCAATAACAAAATGATATCTGAAAAGAAATCATCAAATTCAGAAATTAAATAGCACTTTTCTAAATAAACTACAAGTAATTCTGAAACCTTTTTGTGTATATTTTGAAACTGAATAAATTAATGTAGTGAAATTTTGCTACGAGAGAAGGAAGGTTCAAAGGTTTGCTGAGGAAGAACCCTTTGGTATTTGATTTGAATATGAGATATCATTATGAACCCAAAATTTCTTAAAACTGTACATTGTAGCTCTATTCACAGAGCCCTAGTGTGACAGTCTCATATGCCATCAAATCTTAATCTTAACTATTCAGTCTACAAGATATAACAAAATCTACATCTTGATTTTTAAGCAAATTCCTGTCTTATAAGGAATTTGTACTCCTTGGAGAAATAGCTTGTTTCTTGTCAAGCTGAATTTTGGACATACTATTCGCAATTGATAAGGAGTTGTCAAGAGAGTATGAGCCACCTAGAAGGGTCTCCCAATGCTCAACTTTCTGACAAATTGAGTATGAAAAAAGAACAATAATATTGTGATATGAATGGAATATATATGTATATTTATAAATACAGGAGTCCATAATGATAGAACCAAAACAAAACAAAACAAAAAAAGAAATGCCAGTTGGTAAATATAAATTGAATGATAGAATTAGAAAATCATCATTGTGGAACTACCAATTTAAAATACAATTCAGCTAATCAAATGTTTGCTAAGAGCATTGGATGAAAAGATGTTGGGTAAACAGATATTTACATCCATAAAGTGTCAATCCATGAGTAATGTATTATCTGGAAAGGGAAAAGATACTTTTATAATTTCTGATAGTCGCCACCTTAATCACTCACTATTGACATTTACAATTGCCAGTAATGAGACAGACTCTCATCATGTCTCCCCATATGATGTGTTGGGAAGTATGTGTTACCTATATAGTCATCTTGCCAGAATATAAACCTGGGAAGAATTATGAGGAAGCAATCAGACAAACCCAAGGACATTCTACAAGACAACTTTTCTGGACTGTATAAAACTTTCAGTGTCATGGACAGCAGAGGAGCTGTTTAGATTAAAGCCCAAGGGTAAAGCAGAATCCTTGATTGTATCCTAGATTGAAACAATAAAACAAATAGTTTTTGGCAACAAAGGATATGTGAATATAGAGTGTGTATTAGATAATATTTTGGTATTATTGTTACATATCTTGGCATTGTGGTTGTGTAGAACACTGTCCTTATTCTTAGGGAATGCACACTGAAGTCTCTAAGAGCAAACTGTCATATTTGAAGCTTACTTTCAAATTATTCAGTTATCCACCATATCAGTTCTAGAAACACAGAGAGAGCATTCACACATCAAATGAATACGGAATCACTGTAGACATCCATTTTGATAATAAGTTTACATTGCCTTCCACCATGACTGCAAAGAAATGTAGGGGTGTTTTCTGGTGTGTATTAATAAGAAAGCTTGGTTTATAGAGATTAGATAATTATATATAATATTCTGCTATGTTGAATAGTTTAATGATGAACATAAATAATTTGAAAGGCTATCTTTGTTTATATTTTTACATTATGTATTACAGGCAGTAGAGTGAAGGTAATGTACTTCACTATAGATTTAAACCCTCTTTAGTTTTACATGCATCCATTGAGTTTTACGTTCTTTGTTTATTCACCCCTCCCCATTCAGTCTACCAGAGAGTCCACCCCTCAAACTTAGTCCACATGTAGTTTTTTCCATGTCAGTTAAATTCCAGTTCATCTTTCCAGTGCACAGGCCAGAACCTTGGACATCTCTTTTTCTATCAAACACATCAACTCTACCCTCAAAATACGTCTGGAATCTAACCATATTTTAACCATCTCTATGGCTTCCATTATCTCTCCGAGCTCATTTTCTCATGTTCTCCCATCTTTCATTATGCTCCACATATCCTGGCCCTCTTACCAATCCAAGAACTCACCCAACACTTTGCTTTAGGGCTCCATGCTTGCTCTGTCCTCTGCCTGGAACATTCTCCCCCAGGTGTCTGCATGACTTACTATTTGACTTCTCTCAAGTTCTTTCAAGTCTCTGCTCAAAAATCACTTGTCTTGGCCACTTAATTTAAAATTGCAAGCTTCCCAGTATTCCTTAACACATACCCTTTTCTGCTTTATTTTTCTCTATAAAAAAAATCACTTTTTAATATATGATATGATTGTCATATATTTTTAACTGCCTGTCTCCCCTCATTAGAATGAAAGTTCTTTGTAGGCAGGAAGTGTTATCTGTTTGTTCACTGCTATAGTCCTGCTACCTAGAACAATGCTGGCATATTAACAGGCAGTAAGCAATAACTATTTAGTGAGTAAGTACATGTTTAATTGAATACATCAATACATAGAAATGTTTTTTTTTTAAATCAATATGCCTGGACTCCTATAGACTTCATGCATAAGAACAATCTTAAACCAATCAACTCCAGCTCTACAGTAAATGACAACATTGCTCTGTAGAATATGCAAGTAATATGTTATTCTTCAATTATTTTCATTTTCTGTTGTTAGAAATTGGCATGTATTTTAATAAGAATTTTAATAGTAATCAAAAAAACAAAAGGCAGAAAAATATTTTTCAAGGTCATAATTGATCATAGGAAAGTTACCATATAGATATTAAAGTCATAGGGAGAAACACAAATCAAGTAACACCAAAAATATGCCAGAATAGTTTAATACAGGACTTTTGCAATTAATAAAAAGAATTGTGATATCATCGTTTCAAAATATAGTTCTGAGCACCTACTGTGTGCCAGTTGCTCTTCTAGGTGCTGCTAGTACATTGGTAAACAGGACAGAACAATCTCTGATTTCTTATCAGTTACATTCTCACTTGGAGCTTTCATTCCCGTGGAGATACACAACATAGTAGACATAGTCCACTGTTTCTAGAATAAATTACCTTTGTTACTGGTAGGAAAGAATTGTTTGTCACAAAATCATTATCTCTGTTATTTTTGTTTCTATTTGAAGTAACACTACCAAACATTATTAAAGCAAAGCTGTCTGTGTGTGCGCACATACATAAACTCTCCAGTTAGAGAAATGACACAGGCTGGTGTACCGTCAATGGATACAGTTATGTAAAACTCATCTTCTATTGACAAGTTATGGTGATTTAAAAATAAGTTAATACCCTCTCCTGAGAGCTTATGGTAGTCTCTCTGTCTCTGAGAAACTTGAAAAGTAACAAGCAGTTCATCACCTATCATTGGAGGGGTCACCAAGCAAATGAGCACAGAAGCTCAGGTGTGGTGCCTTCCAGTCCTGTTAGAATGGTACTATCAACAATATCCTGTCACTGAAGCAGCCCCAGATGTTAGAAATATTACTGCAGTGAGCTTTCCCTGACAGCACACGAGGGAAAAAGCATTTTTCACTGAAATTTCAAGGGTTACAAAATGGATTTTGAAGTCAAAGGCATAGTGTGGGTAAAATTTTCTTTTATTTAACTCTCCTGCTGAATGAGTCAACACACATTGGAGTCATCGAACCATAAGAGACACCTCACCCTTCAGAAAGAGGACAAATCAGGCACTTTTATAAAATAACATAAGAGCCATTATTGGTAGCATTTGGCAGAAAGGAAAAAATATAGGTGCTTACATGTTGCCATCTGGCCTTTAAAAAGGAAGGAAGCTGTTTCCCTAAGAGGTGGGGTATGTTCTGGTCGGTACAGATCTGTCTCAATTTTAACTTTATATTTCCAGCATGAGAAAAAAGCTTTCAATTCTATGCCCTGAAATCTCAGCTGATTTTTTTTTCTTTTGGAGAAAAAAAAAAAGGTAAGAAAATCACATGTTATCCATGCTTCAAAAACAAATTATTGCTACTATATTTTGTCTGCTAGTTTCTCATATTTTGAGAGCAATACAAAAGCATAACCTATTGCTTGAGCCTTGAGCTTGCTTTCTTTATGAGATAGTATTTTATAGATGAAGGAAATCTTTCTGAGGGTATTATGAAAAAAGTAGATTCTTCACTTTTGATATTCTTATCAGTCTATCATGAAATCCCTTGGTGAGTCTGCACCTTTATAGCTAAATGCTTTACTACAGACAGATGAAGGAGGTACTTATGTTTGATTGCAGAAAGAGACCCTAAGAAATTAGAAGCGGATTGCCATTCTGATGCATACTGGCAAGTCTGTGTGCATGGCTGTGTTGGGGTGTTAAGGTGCAACTGTGCAAACCGTTATATCTGTAAAACATATTTCCAGAGACAACCGTACTACAAGAGAAATTTACTCACATTTTGACAAGTTGTCCTTTATACTTTTTAAAAGAGCAGATTGCTTTTGCTACCAATACAGAATTTAACTATTAGGACTCATTCTCTATACAGTAGAGGCTATAATATTATGTTCTTTTTATATATTCTTCAACTGACCATTTTATGAAACTTAGATTCCAGTTTTCTAGTATTTAATATCTGTGAAATATTCTGAAATTGGCTTGGGTCTTTTTTCATGAGTGGTGAGTTGTTTTTATAATACGTAATTTCCCCCCATCCCCCAAAAAAGAAGATAATACAATTTTATTTCCAAGAAAATGTCAAGAGAAATCAGTGTTAATGCAATTAAATTGAAAGCCATATCTTTTCTGGTACTGCTTGACTTTGAGAAACATCATGGAATTTATGTTGGCATCCTTGTATCATAGGTATTTGTATAACTTCTTTTTAAATTTGTACCATAAGCATTTATGTTAGGCTCAAAGGATGTTACAGAAAGCCAAGAACTGATTGCTATTAAGTAATACATTTCTGACATGAACGCTGGGTTCCATGTTTCTCTGGCTGGCAGGGATAAGTGTTTACTTCAAGGGCTGGAGAAAATATGGAGTGCCCTGTGTCTCCTACGAATCATCTCTTTTATCCACTAGACTCATTAAACACAGTAAAGCAGGGAGCTGAACGGCTGGAACTGCTTACCCTGAAGACCAGGTCCAAGGATGCTGATCTCTAGGTACTGCTCTGAGCTCTTTTATAGTGGCATCAACAATTCCGCTTTCAGTCATTTCGAAATTCTTGCATTTTTCTGAATGTGCTGTTGATTTACATGTTTTTGCTTTACTTGTGCTATTCTTTTGGCTTAGAATTTTCTTCTATTGATTTATCAAAAGGAATAATAACTTTGCTTTGTTACTTCTTCTAAAATAATACTTGGAATACCATAAGTCTAAAGTAAATGTATAGGAGGACCCTATGAATAAATAAAATTCTTGGGGATCTTCATATCAGAGATTTCAACTTGAGTTTTTACTGTGTGAAACTGTGAACTCTGTTGTTTCTGAATGTCAGCACTTCACATCATCAGGTTAAAGAATAAAAAGGTCTTTCTGGCTACTGAATATTCTTCAGTCTTTGAACACTAATTTGTATTTTGAACTTATGTATGTGGCTTCACCCATTCTCTCATAACATTATATACCCATCTCTAAAACGGCATGTGCCACGCTTACATTCTTAGGGTAGTTTGATTTAATTATTTATTGTCTCCATTTTGAGGCATTCATTTATACAGGTAATATTGAGTAGCTGTGATGTGCCAGGTGCATAATAGTCAGCATAACGCTGAACAGGAACAAGACTATTCAGTTCAAATCCTATCTCCAAATTGTCTGTTCCAATGACCTTGTGCAAGACACTTAAACTCTTTGTGTCTTAGTTTTTTCATCTTTAATGTGGGGATAATAATAGTACATATTATCAACCTTTAAAACAAAAGGTAAGTGGGTGAACCAGCAAAATTGAGATTATTTGGGAATGGCAGAGAAGTTGCAGTTTGGGACATGCAAACTGTGGTGAACCATAGGCAAGTTCAGATAACAAAGAGGGACCATTCACCAGCTCTTTTACAGAGGAAAAGAACACGTTGGGAGGGGCTCTTTTTGAATGACAGCTCTTTGGAAGAGAGCGGAGAGTTCAGCGTTTTTGTGACTTTTCATTGGCTGGGTTGTTGGGCTTCTCATTGGCTAGGTTGTTTCTGGGCAAAGAGAAAATCATCCTTCTTCCTGCTGAAGTATATAAAGTAAGCTACTTCTTGTTGGGGTATGTAAACTAAATTGTGCTGTGATTGAGAACCCTCCCTTCACAGCTGCCTGGCTCCATTTCAGATTAGGTTGCTTCTATTCTTCACACAATCTTAATATAGTATTTGTGGTGAGTAAATGAGGGTGTAAAGAATCTAAAACAGTGTTCAGACGAGTTATAAACACTCAATCCACAAGAGTAGCTTTTTAAAAAATAGCAATCCAACTACTAAACATCTGATATAAATAGAGTTTGGCCTTGAGCATTGTATATTTTAAGTTTCCTTTAAAAATAAATATAATATTAAATATTTTCTAGGTTATAGAATATATAAATATATAATATATGAACCTATATGATATATAATTACAGTATAAAAAAGTTATATTTAAAAAGTTAATTCTAATGATAGCTAAAATTGTGAGCCTCTTCTAGAAATTAAAATACTGAGGGAACATAAAAAATTGCTACCCTCATGGAGGTTCCAAGAACATAAGCTCCTTAAAAGCAGAGACCACATATTCAATTTGATTTCCATAAACTGATACTATTTCTATCACATAAATTAAAAATATTTACCAAGTGAATGAATGAATAAATGAATAATTTAGGAGAGAATACAGATTTCAGCTATGTCTGTTCTCCTATAAAGTGTGATTTTTGGCTTTCTTTAGCAATTGAAATACTTATATTAAATAAATTTAGTGATATAATTTTTTAAATATGTTAAATTCAGTTATTTTTTTATTATTGAATATCAACATTTGGTTAAAAAAAAAAAGCCTTCCTGTAGCACCTCATTGCAGGTGTTACTCATCTAGGCATTTTACAAAAAGAAAACAAAAATGTTTTATTTATCCAGGAGCATACTTAGTGATAATATTCATGGGAATATGAATATAATAGGAAACTTTTACAGTAAATGTAAATATAAAATTAAAACAATGAAGAATATTCTGAGAGAATTATCTGCTATGTCATACTATATCATACTATATTATTGATACTTCTACTGATTTAATGTGACTATTCTGGTCAAGGAGATGAAAGTCTTCTGGAAAGGCTTTTACTTTTCTGACAGATGCAGGAGGGATGTATCGGTGCTGTTCTTTTTTGTCCATAATCTGAGCTTGAACACAAATGTGGTACCTGGAGCTGCAGCAGCCATCTTTTTACTAACATGAAAACTTAAAGTCAGCTGTCAAGGATATAAAAATTGTCTGTCCTGGTGGCATAGTTCAGAGAGATGCTCAGTCAAGGGCAGCAGCAGACTAATCCCAAGATTCTTTATATATCAAGAAAAATACCTGCCTTCTTGCTTTACTCTTCATAAGATTTTCTACTACTAAGAGCCCAAAGCATTTATAAGCAATATGTTGTCTTAATGACAAGGTCATTGTTACCTACATTACAAATAGTTGGATAATATTAATGTAGAATCAAAATGGTGGCTGAGGAAAAGATTCTGTTGAACTAGTTGAAAAAGTTGTAGAAAATAGGCATCTTTTGGAATTGATTAGCCATCTTTTTAAATATAAAGCTGTAAAGGTTGTTGAAACTTGTGAAATAAACATAATATAAAAGAAATCTCCATGAATTTGGTAAATTTTTGAGCTTTAACTATATTAATAGGCAACTTTCTGTCAGAAGAGATTTTCTAGTACTTGTAGTTAATGTCTTGGTCAATTGTGTATGTATATATATTTTTTTCTGAATGTAAAATCGATATTCACAAAGACATAGCATGATGCCTCATATACATATGCTGGAGTCCAGGAGTTCTGTTGTGAAATTGTTTAAAAAAATTCCAAAAATTTATTTAGATAGGTGTTTAAAATCTATCAAGTGCTATATAAATCAAGTACTATATAATTCATACCTTTTCTGGATTGCTCTTTTCCTTTTTTCCTTATACTGTTTGAGGACAAATTTAATGAAGATTTTTAAATGATTTCAAGACAAACATGAAATGTAACTTTTTTTTATGCTGAACTGACTTTGGGACAGTTAAATTATGTTTTTGTCATTGTTACTTATTTAAAATTATATATTCATTTCACTTAGAAGAAGGCATAATTATTGATTTTCTTATTCTAGACCTAACCAGAAATGATGATACCAAAGGGTACCTGTATTTTTGGTAAGAAAATTACTGTTTCAACAAATAGGCACTTTTGAAAGAAATATGTTGACTTTTTTTTTTTTTTACGAATAGTGGAATTTTATCAATTCCTTATGGGTGAACCCACTGACACTACCCCGCAGTTAACTATGTGTTAGAGGTCTTCCCAAGATTAATTTTTGTTGTTAGATCTTATAGTCATGTCATGTAGTCATATTCTCTAGTTTGAAGGTTATTATTATGAATCAAAACTCATATAATGTGAGGTGGTGTCATTGTAAATATGGAGCAAAGTGCATAGGGGTATGTGCTATTGACTGAATGTTTGAGTCCCCCCAAAATTCATATGTTGATACCATTTTCTCCAATGTGATGCTATGTATTTGGAGGTGGGGTCTTTGAGAGGTAATTAGGTCATGCAAGTAGCCCTTCTGATGAGATCTTATAAGAAGAGGTACTAGAGAGTTTGCTTCTTTTTTCTCTATCTGCCATGGTAGTATACAAGGAAAAGATTGCTGCCTACAAACCAGGGAGCGTGCTTTCACCAGACGATGGATCTGCTAGTGTCCATCACAGACTGCTCAGCCACCAGAACTGTGAAAGATAAATCTTTCTTGTTTAAGCTACTCAGGATATGGTGCTCTTGTTACAGCAGCCTGAGCTAACTGAGACATATTGCAAGATCTAACTTATCCACAAATAGAAATATTCATCGATGCTCTGAAAAAGTGTTATTTGGAGAGGAGAGCTCTATTAAAAGACAAAAGTATATATAAGACTGGTGCTGATATCAACTCCTTCAACATTTCCTTGGAGGAAACTTGAGTCACATGGGAATGCCAGTAGCCTTCTCAATATTTCTATTTGGGAGGGTGGAAAAGTCCTCCCTATCAACCATGGATGAGATATTAAGGAAGAAAACAGTCATGAATTACATATTCCATGTCCAGAACCTCTGTGAGCTTTACCAGCGCTATTTATGTCTACCTCATTCTATCTAATACACCCATGGTTAGTAGAATTATCTTTATTTTATAGCCTAATAAAACAAGAAATACAAAAATTGAGACTCAGAGGTTACATTTCTTTTTGGAGATTACAGAATAAGTGGCAGAGTCAAAATTCAAAACCAGAGTTTTCTAAATCTAAGCTTTCTTGTCCTCATCATTTCCACCATTCCACACTCCCTAGCTCCAGCTCTAGCTTTATTTTTCTTTTTATACTAAGAGTTAGGAATGTCTGTGTCAGGCTATCTAAGTGTTTTGTATCTGTCAGCAATCTTGTATGGCAAGTTCTATTATTCTCTTCATTTTACAGAAGTAGAAACTGAAGTACAGAAAGGTGCTTGGCTAACATCATACACTTAGAATGTCATGGAGCCATGCAGTCCATTCTGTGCTTTTAACCACATATAACAGCACCACCATATGTTATACTATGCATTTATTTATTTATTTATTTATTTATTTATTTATTTATTTATTGTCTGTTTATTCCATTCCGACTATAATTTGATCTTCATGAGAAGAGGTTTTTTGCCTTTATTTTTTTTACTTCATTGCCTTTTTCAGGACCTAGAAGAGTACTTACCATATTGAGGACTCTTAATCAACATTTATTGAATAAATCACGCTGCCTGTTTTGGAGGCATGGCAGGTGGATGTGAGAGATGGGAATTCTCAGAAGTTAGACCCAAGATAGCTCAACCTGGGATGTTTGGAGTGAGGTGTTTTTCTATTGCATGAGTCATCAGGTATATCTTGGGTGACCAGATAAGAGAATTCCTGGTTAAGAAAGTTGCTCATCCTATGAATATAATCAATTCTTGTATGGGCATCTAATTACAAAAACATAATACCTCCAATAGCATATTTTCATTAAGCTCCCCTAGATCCTTCTTTAACGTGGGTCTCAGATGCAAAAGTAGCTTACCTTTGAATATAAAAAGTTGTAGAGGCATCACTCTAATCACATGGCATTCCACCAGTGTATCTTCCCATGTATCTTCCCACTATCTTCTCTCTGTGTATATCTCTGTGGCTGACTTCTCTCTTCTTATAAAGACACCAGTCCTTGAATTAGGGCCACCCTAAATCCAGTATAACCTCATTTTAACTTGATTATACCTGCCTAGCCCCTATTTGTAAATAAGTCACATTCTAAGGTTTTGGGTAGACATGAATTTTTGGAGACAATATTCGACTCAAAACAATCTGTTTTTGTATTATAGTTATATCTGGCTTTATACCTAGAGAGTAAGAAATTTTTGCCACTCCCTCTGCTTCCCAAGATTCAATTTATACCTCCTTGGAGGTGATATCATCCCTAATGAAAAATGCATGCTCTAAGACAATGGTAAGCAAAATATGGTCTGAAGGTCATGTGGTGTGTCACTTGCTTTTGTAAATGGTTTTATTGGCACATAGCCATGCCCATTCATTTCTGTATTGTTTATGGCTGCTTCTGTGCTATATCTGCAGAGTTTTACAGTTGTCGCAAACACTGTCTGGCCCACAAAGCCTGAAGTATTTACTATCTGGCCCTTTATAGAAAAAAAAAATGTTTTTCATGTCCAGCTTTAGAACATCAGGACTTAGAATTAGATGTAAAGAAGTATTTTAGTTCACAGAGTGACAACTTATTAATATATTGTTTTTATGATATCATAATATTCATAGGGCCTAGGGTATTGTCATACTGGATGTTCATTACAATGGAACAAAGGAAAGTCAGCAGAGGTCAGGCTAATTCCAGGAGGCTGTTTAGGTGGAAGGGTGTTTTTGGATATTATGAGCTTAGATAGAATTGATCAGATCAAAGGTTTTAATATCAGGAGAAGCAAGCCAGTCCCACAAAGCAGAGAGATTGAATGCAGAGTTTGGGTGTCTGCTTAGATAAGAAATAAGGAAACTTTGGTTTAAAAGGGCAGGTGGAAATCATGAAGCAAAGATAGCTGATATTAATAAAATAATTGCTAAAAAATAGTACTAATAGCTTATAATTGTATGAAATGATATATTTTGCCTGACATTGTTCTAAAAACTATCAATATATTTACTCATTAACTCCTCAAATGCAATGAGTTGAAGGTAATTATAATAATAACTATTAATAATTATAATAACAATAAAAAAGTAATATCTACAAAGGGATTTGTCATTTATTGACCATCTATCTATTCTAACAGAACAAAACCTCAGGAATAATGCCTCAAGACAGGCCATGCATTTCTACTTTACAAATGGGAGAACTAATGCATGGAGAAGGTACTTGTACAAAATTACACAGATATACTCAGTAAGTGACAAGGCCAACACTTGAACCCAGGTTTGTCTGACACTACGGTGGATTTTGTTCTGTATTTCTTCAGAGGCACACCATGAATATAGACAAGCAGAATCCAAGACAAGCAGAATCCAAGACCAGGAAGTCAATAAAAATAGGACAAATAGGCCAAAGACTGGAAATAGGGAATAGTATTGTGATTTCTTTTTCTAAAACAGCTTTTCTTTCTGCCTTGCTGTTGTCATCATGTTCTGCTTGGGCTTCCAAATTCTCACAGGCACGTTTTTGTATATACTGACAAATTCCAATTAAAAGGACAATTAGAGATATAAGCTTCAAGATGATTCTTAGGAGTAGTCACAATCTTTTTCACTTCCGATTAAGTGACATCTACTGATAAGATTTAGACTGATGAAAGTTTTAACTGAAATAGAAATACTGGACTCTGCCCCACAATCCCAATCTTATCAGGAAGAAACTAAAACATTAGTGTTTCATTCCATTTGTTTAACGGGTATTGAATATCCGCACCATCCCTGCTATCTGATCCTGCTCTTTTCTGTTAGGCCAGGAGAATAATCTCTGCTGGGCTAATCCGCAAGGGGTGGCAGAGTGAGCAGTAAGGGTTTCCTTACTGGTGTGTGATAAGAACACCTATCTTATAATATGTTTAAGAGTTTTAAATCAAATAATACATATCAAACATTTGAAGGACTACTTGGCATAATGTATGTTCTCAAAAACAATAGATTCTCAAGAACATCTATTTTTTTTAAAAAAAAGAGAAACAAAAACTAAAAAAAAGCTGAGAAATCATCTTGGTCAGAGAAACCAAAGTAAAGAGAAGTACAATGAAAGCCTAGAGAGAAAACAGGTGAAGTGTTGCTATTAAATCTGTTTGTTTATAGTCTGAACCACAACCAACTGCATCTGAATGTTCTATCACCACAGATTATCTTTTACAGCACCCATCTATAAATGCAATCTGGCCTAGCAATGGTAAATAATTGTGTAAAAGAACAATGTGAGTGCTGAGGAAAGTACAGCTAACATTTCCTAGAACAAAGAAAAAATAGGAATTCATATTTAACTCTCCTCAGTGGATGCTCTTTCAGTGGATTACTTTATATGGCACAGATGGAGTTTTCTGTTTGTCTACTCATCTGTGAGTATAGTGCTATGTAGTAGGCATTTAATGGTTCCCAAAGACATTCAAGTTTTGATCCCAAGACCTGTGAATATGTCACCACACATGACAAAAAGGACTTTGTGGATGTTACTTAAATCTTGAGATGGAGAAATTGTTCTGGAGTACCATTTGGGCCCAGTGTAATCAAAATGGACCTTACAAAAGAAAGAATTCAAGAGAATCAGAATCAGAGAAGATGTAAGACAAATCAGAGAACTAAGGTGACACAGCCTGAGGAGGGCTTGACCAGCCATCTGCGCTCTGAAGGTGGAAGAAAGGGTCCTCTAACTGAGGAGTGCAGGCAGCCTCTAGAAGCTGGAAAAGACAAGGAAATGAAATATCCCCTAGAGACTCTAGGAGTGCAGCCTTGCCAGCACCTTGACTTTAGCTAAGTGAAGCCCATTTTAGACTTCTGTCCTCAAGATTGTAAGTTAGTAAATGTGTATTGCTTTAAGCCCAGGAGTTTATGGTAAGGAACAGTAGGAAACTAGTGCAAGTTATCTTCCATATCCCAGGTGTGTCAACAGACATAATGTCCTCAGCCTTCTTCACTATTCACTTAGATATCTCATGACTCTTGCTCTAACATCTAAAATAGGTAGAAGATTGCTCTTCACAGCCTTAAATACAATTTATTATATTAAGCAGGAATATTATTCATCAAGTGTGATGGTTTTGAGCAGAATTAAAGTCTGCTAAAATTGAGATTGCCAAATTATTTGCCAAAGTGGCAGTCTCATATACTTCTTTGTCCAGATGCACTATATGGCAGACCTGGACGCATGCACTGCTTCTAGGACTCACCCTGACGGTCTGCCTCTATCTTTCATGTTTTTCATGGCTGTATACACATTTCAGGATGCAAAGTGCTGTCACCCCTATTCTTCTTCCAACACCACATGCTAAAAATTATGAATAGAAAGGAAATAGGAAAGGTTGAAGTAGGTGGAGATCAGAGTATAGAAAAAAGTCGTGTTTCTGGCAATTTCACTGTTTATTCCTCTCATCATGGGGATAGGCAGAAGTGGCATGGGAATCATTGGATTTCTGTTTGGTGTATTCACCATGCCCCCAAGTTGTGGCAAACAGTAAAGGAAAGCTGGAGACAAATTTGATTCATTCCTCAGTAGACAGGGTATTCTAACTCAGAAGCTGTTGCTTTCAATCTCAATTCATTACGACTCAGCAGAAATTCCTTCAGATATTATCATAAAGTCTTTTGCGAGCCTTTGTTCCCAGCACACTTGGACATTTCCATCCTTTGAAAAAAATTATGCTTTCATGGAAGGCTGAAAAGTGTATCAGTCACTATTATATCATCTTAACCTACAATTACCTCATTTTATTTGAATTTATGTTTAAAATCAGGAGAAATAATTGTGTCCATAGCGGAAATTAACATGAAATAAGTCTGCTAAAACATTAGTATTTGGACCATTGTGTCCAAATACTCGTCATTCCAGACATTCTGCAGGCATTATTACATGAGAAACTTGTTATCACATTCCTATACTTAAAGCAAAATCAGGTGTGCAGTGACTTCATTTTTGACTACTTCCAAAAGCTTTCAATTCTGCAAAACAAACAAACAAACAAACAAATAAACAAACAGAAACCAGACAAGTTAGAATTCTCAGGATTTCTTTGCCGGAACTATGGTGTGCTTGCCCCCTTCCATTCCATTCCTCTATTACGGGCTTTCTCAATCCTGATACAAATACTACTTTGAGAGAGGCAGATAATTCCTTGTTGTGGAGAACTGAGCTATCCAATGCTTTGTAGACTGTTTGTTTAGTAACATCCCTGGCTTCTTCCCACTGGATGCTACCCAAAGGTGACAACTAAAAGTGTTTTCAGATATTGACAAATACCCCTAAGGGGTAAAATTACTTCCAGTGAGAACCACTGCTAAATGAAATTTAGAATAAAAAATTAGTGATAGTTCTAGGTCATGATGCCATTCTGACATCATCTAAAAGGTCTGTTCTAGCCACAAAGGGAAAATGTCTATTAGTGAAATGAGAAAGCTGTTTGTTAAGCCCTGTAACACCTTGGAAAATAAATAAGGTTCCCCTTGGAAAATGATTCTGTTTCCTCTTTATCTTGCTATAGACTGAGAACTGACACAGTGGTCAGTGGAAGTGTGTACCTACAGATTGTCAGAACAGCAGAAGTGAGGGGTGTTTCAGGGCAGGCTCTGGACCAGCTGCAACAGTGGTCATCAGCAGAAGTGAGTCAGAAGCTACAGAAGCATTAATGGTGGCACTAGGATATAGAAAATTACATAGAGACAGAAAATGCCGAAAGCTAAGTTTGCAAGGCCCCTAGAAAATAGTGGCTGGTCAAATCTTAAAATGGCCAAAGTGAGTCTAGTTTCAAACTGAGCTTAGGTCTGAAGAAGTTATTTGTAAGAGAATCAGTGCTAAGGAGGAAGGAGCCCAAATTCACATTGACACTGAGGACAAGTGATCCAGCTTCTGAAATAGCCAAGCTATATTTTAAGAGGTGGGAGAAGCTACCATAAAGAGGGCTTAAATCTTGTATAGCTAAGTATTAGCAATTAATAGCAAAATCTAGACATTAAAATTAAAACAAGCTCATTTGAATTCATAAGCTAGTAAGAACTAGGAAAAGTAGGGTTATGTGCAAGTCAATAAACTATCATTTAACTTGAGTGTTTCTAGGCACCTTATATGCCATAAATACGTGAATTCTATAGTTTACACTAGCAATAAAAAACAAAGTCCTAGAAAAAATTTTAGTGACTCTTCATTATGCTTCATGACTACCAAGAAAAATTCAAAGTTGATTGAGTCATGTGTTTTTCTTTCCTCATTTTAATACATTTATTCTTAAATGAACTTATGGTTCTATCCTATCAGTGTCTGTTTGAAGTTCAATTGATTCTTTGAAGGTAAAATGCAATTATTTATCAGTGGTTATGTTATTCATGAGGCTGAACATATATAGTTTAATATATGATTAAAGTATAATGATTTCAAACATGGAATATTAAAAAAAATGTACTAAAGTGTTCAGATAAGTTAGGAAAATTATAGCTAATCAACCTCACTTAGCACACAATGTCAATTATTTAGTGGCCCAGTAGGAATATTTAATAATTAGTGCAAATCTTATAGATGCAAATGGTGGTAATATGAGACTTCCTAACATGGTATAGTAATTATACATATTTACTTTCTCTCCTTTGAATGTCATTGAAATGACAGTAAGATAATAGTAAAGGCATACATACATTCACAAAGGCAAAAAGAAAGGAGAAAAGAAAATAGATAAGTAATTTTAATTATTTGCAAGACGTACATAAGAGCAGTCACTCCTTTGTTTAGAGGAGGAGGTTCTAACTTGGGTGACTACAGAAGTTGATAACCAATATGAAGCAAATCTACTTTTTTGCCATAGAATCTCCCAAGTGCTCAGGAATCAAAGATCCAATTTACCTCTGGAGTGTAGGTCTGATGCTAAATTAAAAACAGGGATTGCTTAAAACAGGGATATGGATTGATTAGACCAGTTACCTCCTTTTATTAGTGGGAGACTGAAAAAAAAAATGAGTGAAAGACTTTGTGCCTTGGTGATATGAGACACAGGGTAGTGAGCAGACATGGGAAAAGACATGGAAAAGAAGAGACAGGTGTTGAAAATAAAGATTAAGTAAAAATCTACATAGATAATTATGCACTCAGCTCTTTTATTCTACTCATTTCTAGAATGGAAATAGCTGGAATTGTAGCTCATCTTAGCCAGGGTGCAGCATCTGAGAACTAGAGAATCTAAACCGCCCCAGAGAAAGCGACTTCTATATATTAAAAATTGTGTTTTATCTTTAATAAAACTAGATATCACACATTTACACTACAGTAAACCCAACAATCGATAAGCCTTAATAACTTAGAAAGTCCAAATATATTTTTAATGTCTCTTTAAAAAGAATTCCTCTTATAAAACTGGAAAAAAACATAGGAGAAAACTTGGATGACCTTGGCTGTGGTTTTGCCTTTTTAGATAGAATATCAAGACATGATACATGAAAGAAATAATAGCTAGATTTCATTAATGAAAAACTTTTGCTATATGAAAGACAACGTCAAGAGAATTAGAAGACATTCTGGGAGGAAGTATTTACAAAAGACATCCTATAAAGGATTGTTATCTAAAATATACAAAGAAAACTTAAAAATCTACAATAAGAAAGCAAGCAACCCAGTTAAGAAATGGGCTAAAGACCTTAACAAACACCTTACTAGAGAAGATATACAGATGGAAAATAAGTATATGAAAGATGCTTCACATTATATGTTATCAGGAAAATGCAACTTAAAACAACAATGAGATATCATTACACACCTGTTAGAATGGCCAAAATCCAAAATAGTGACACCACTAAATGCTGACTAGGATGTGGAGCAATGGGAAATCTTATTCATATTCATTGCTGATGGGAATGCAAAATGATACAGCCCATTTGGAAGACAGTTCAACAATTTATTATAAAACTCAACGTACTCTTACCATATGATATAGCAATACTATAACTTGGTATTTATCCAGAGGAGTTAAAAACATGTCCAGACAAAACCTGCACACAGATGTCTATAGTAGCTTTATTCATAATTGCTAAAACTTGAAAGCAACCAAGATGACCCTTAATAGATGAACAGATAAACTGTAGTCTATCTAGAACTCAAAAGTATATACTCCTAGATTCCCAAGTTTTTCTGGGTATGTCTTAGTATAAATTAAAAAATATATAAACAAACCATGTTGTATTATTGTAAAATATCAGGGCATCAGTTTACAGAAAGATGAGCAGAATTATCTTATGAATGATGCTAGAGGTTCGCTATCAACACACATAGATGGTATATTAAGTCACAGCTGAATTTTTGTGCAGTTTTCCTTTTCATGTAGTGAATGAGCGTAAGATATATAGTAAAATCCATAGAAGTGTGGACAATAAATAGTACTTTATGTTCAATTAACAAAGGCCACCTTCCTGATCAGTCTTATCTTTTTTTGTTGACTAGATCATATACAATTGAGCAAATACTTTGTTTTATAGAGTAATTCAACATTTCTCTTTATCTTTTGGTTTTGAGTGATATCAGTATATTTTCTACATAAGTTATCAACATTTATATGAATTACTATTTTGTTATCTGATTAAGTTCTTGAGGGTATAATCTAACAGCAAAGTGGAATTGTGAAGACAAAGTAAAAAGAAAAGGTAAGAAAATTAAGTAAATCTAGTTTATAAATGCTGGCCATCCTAGCAAAAATAAAAATATAAAATATAAAAATAATATCTTTAAAAAACAAAAGCACAACATATTTCCAAGACTATTTGCACCATATGAATATTATTTTTTTGATCTTTCTATTTACAACTAAACACCTTAAATTTCAATAATTAAAATCTGAATCTTTATATAAAGAACAAAATTTATGTCCACCAGATACTGCCTAGAGTTCTGGTAATAACATTATGATCCATACAATGTATATGCATATAAGATTTGAATATACAAGATTTAGAGCACAGAATATTATAATGCCAATGAAGATTTCAATATAAAGCCAATAAGACCAGTTTAAGAGCTTGGTAAATATATTTATGGACATAATTAGGTTACAATCTATTTTGCAAACAGCAGTTCAGTATGAAATAACCTAATAAACTTTAAATGTGGGCACATAACCTTACTTTCCAATATAATAAAAGTTTAATCAGCAGATTTAGAGAGTTTTAAAAATGAATATATCACAGAGGATTTTGTTTTTTCTTAATTATGTACAGTGGATTCTTTAATAAGTCGAGGCTATTAAATTAAAGTAGTGTAGATTTTAAAGGTTCTTTTACACTGAAAGACCATTAAAAAAATGTGAATATAAACCATCTGAAAACCAGAGCTAATTTAAGGATGAAGAATTGTCACTAGAAATGTTTAACAACCACTGCAAAGTCACACAATGGATTTTCTCAGTCAATATTAGAAACTAAAATTCTTCTTATCAAGAACATTGTTTAAGTAAAACTGTTCCATCCTTATTTATAATGCATGCATTATGAATCCAATGTATTCTTCAATTTTCATTTCTTTACCTTTTGAGTTCTCAACAAAAATATTTCTCACCTCCCCCAGCAGTGAAGTGAGACAGATGAGAAATGAAATGTAGGTAGATGATGCATGCCATTTATAGGCTATTTCCTAACATTTTCCAAATAGACGTCCATGTTAGCTGTATGCTTTTCCCTGCAGAAAAGATGGCAGAACCAGTAGTAGAAGGAAGGTTTCTGGGTGACTGCAGCCTCATTTCCTACTCACTCTGCTTACCCACATTGTACTCTGATGTGAGCAAGAAATAAACCTTTATTTTGAGAATTGTTTGTTTCTGAAAATAGTAACCATCTCATTTTTTGACAGAAAAAAATTCTTTTAAAATTGTAATAGAAAATGTATCACTTAACACCCACTATGAAGGCTATAAGCAAAAAAAAAAAAAAAGAGAGAGAGAGAGAGAGAGAGACAGACAGACAGACAGACAGAGACAACAAGTACTGGTAAAGATGTGAAAAAATTAGAACGCTTAGACATTGCTGGTGAGAATGTAAGCTTATGTAGCCACTGTGGAAGACAGAGTGGAATACTGTTTAGCAATAAAAATGAAGTACTCAGTTATGCTACAGAATAGATGAATGACAAAGATGTACTGAGTGAAAGAAGCTATCACATATTGTATGATTCCATTCATATAGAATATCTAGAATGAGAAAACCTATAGAGAAAATAGATTAGTAGTTGCTTAGAGATGAAGAGGGGCCTGGGGAGGGGCATGGGGAGTGGGCCATAATGGTATGAGGTTTCTTTAGAGGAGAAGAAAAATGTTTTAAAATTAGATTATGGTGATGGTTGTACAACACAGTGGATGCACTAGAAACATTGAATTGTGTACTTTAAATGGGTAAATTGCATAGTGTGTGAATTATATCTCAATAAAACTATTTTTCAAAAAGGAGGGAAAGAGATGGGGAACATCATCATTTGTCCGATGCTAGCTGTTCTCTGGAATACATCGTGTTGCAAACCTAATATTTTATTTCCCTTCTTAGACTTAAGAGAGGATTTCAAATCAGGAGTTTTTGGGCTTCAGTTTTTCTGTTTTCTGTGGCCACTTCTCAGGTGGGAAACCTGAGAAAAAAGAGAAAGCATGGTCTCTTTGAAGAGAAAGAATGTTCATTGACAAAGTGTCCACAATTTAAAGCTTAAGAGTGGGACGTGGCTAGTGAAGAATGTCCTGTGGCAGTAAATACAAGTTTACTTGTAGCAGCAGTAAGATTGGAATTTAATTGCCAGATTCTTTGTTCTTTTACCCTTAAACCTTCAATAGAAATCTGATATTGATAGTGCTTTGGGAATACGGAAATAAGAGTGGCAGTATTCCAAGAATTTGAGTTGGTGACCGGTGGTTAAATAAAAGGTTTCCTGACTGAGTTGAAAGCTATTATTGAAACTGGAATGGTGTGACTTTAAATTGGACCAACTCAGAAGTAAATATGAGCCAAACTCTTTTGTAAAAAATAGGATTAAAATAAGATTATATTTGTCTAAGTAATACATCTTGATAGAATTAAATATGTATTTAATGCAGGTACAATTCTGCACAGAATCTACTCAGACCTGTGACAGTATTTAGATGCCAGAAAATGTGCTATATTGGGCATGTCCTATTGGTTTTCAAAGATATTCACTTTCTTTAATAGGGTAAATTAACAGAGATTTAGTCATTCATTTAGTCATATTTGATGATGAAATTGGAGTCTTTAATGGAATTTATAATACAGATTAGATCATGTGATAGACATTCTGAATGTGGCTCTTAACAGTTCCACCCTTCCCTGTGTGCACATGCCTGTCTCTCATCAAGGAGTGAAGTCTGTTTCCTGCCCCTTGAACATAGCCTGGAAGTGTGACCTGCTTTGATACCATACCAAGCTTTTAAGAGCTTAGCAGCTTCTGATTTTTCACTGTACCACAAGGTAGAATGTCATGATGTAAAGGAGCTGAGCTAGACTATTAAACAATGAGCCCATATGAGAATAGAGCCTTCTTGGATCACCCAGTCCATGCAGTCATGCAGCCACCATTTAAATTCAGCTGAATAAGTGCCCCCAGCCAATGCTGAGCGGAACTGAAAAACCACAAAATGAGCCCTACTTCAGCTCCTAACTCAAAGATTTATAAGAAATAATAAATTATTGTTGTGTTGTTTAAAACCACCACATTTCGGGGGTGCTTATTAGTCAGAATTAGTTAACTGAAACAAAAATCAATAACCAGAAATAAATTGACACCATAGCAAAATTCTAAAGCACGTGCTAATAGCCTGGTAGGGAGGTAGGGTAAAGCCTGAGGAAAAGTGAGGAGACTGTTGGTGGGGGCTAAGAATACAGTGAAAAAAGTGCTCTTAGAGGGTAGAGAAAGGATATACCCCTGCTGTGACATAGGAGGGAAAAAATATAGATGATAATACCTAAGAAATGTGTGAAGATAATACCTAAGAGATTTTCAGGTAGAATATATCTGAGTAAGTGATCCCAGCTAACACCAGGTAGGGTATAAGTTGTGCCAAGCTTATCCCTATGCAAATTACTGACCACAGAGTTATAAAAAATAAATCTTTGCTTTAGGCCACCAAACCGTGGGATTACTTGTTAAATAGCAATGGGCAACTGATACAAACTATCAACAAATGCCATCTAGAAGAGTATTTCCAGGATGCTGGTCTCCAAGATTGGTCTTGGATCATAGGTGCATACCTTCAAAGTTTCAAACACAGCAGGTATTTATAAATTGCAAAACAAAACAAAACAACAACAAAAGTTTTCAAGGCAGAAATAAATTGTGATTTAGATAGTTCATATCCATGGTCATATTTCTTAGGTGACTTATTCATAACAAAGTCTCTCCCATTCTTCCATTTTGAAGAACTAGGGAAAATACGTTACAGGTACACTTCAGCTTCAGAAACATTCTGAAGGGCTTTGGGGCAGCCTGACCCTGCTTCTTTAATTTCTTGTGAAAATCTTTTTGATTGTCTGTTTTTCTTTGAGAAGAGAATAAAGTGGTGCACGGTAGGTACTACTAGACCTTTTTGCCTCAGGCAAAATACATGCCCAGGAGTTGCTTCCTGCAGTTGTGTTATATAAATGAGTTTCCTAGATAATGATCATAATTTTCTCCATGATTGCTCTCAGTAAAAGGGAAAACCAGAAGTTAAAGGATTTCTCTAGTCTCCTCTAACTTATAATTTATCCTGAAAGCTGAAATAAAAGCATGTCCCAGATGACACAGTGGTAACCCTTTTCCATCAGATGTTCCTGTATTTTAAGTTTCTTAGCTGTAGAACCTAAAGTAAATATTCCTATTCTGAAGAAAAAAATTGACTCAGTGTTTGCATTTGTCACCATAAATTCATTTCTGATTATGAAATTATTTTAACTTTTTAAAAATGAATACATAGAAGAAGAAGAGATGTAGAGAAAGAGGAAATGGAGAGGAAAAGATCAAGATATACTACCTACTCTTTTTCTCTTTGTGTGTGCTGTCATTAAATGAAAATTAGGTCTGGTGGTGCACTCTCTGGTCTAATATCTGTTAGAAAATTAAAAAAACAATAATAATAAATCTACATTTCCTCAGACCACTCATATATAAGTGTAGGAAAGGCTATGAAAAATAGAGAAAACCCATATTATATTTTGATTCGTCTTTTCTACTTATTTACAAACCAATAATATAAAATATTTTCAAAAACATGGTATATAAGTTGTCTTTACATATAAAAGTAAATATTACTTTAGCATTTGGTCAGTATATATTTTAGGAGATGTATTTTTGGAAAATGTAGTGTTCTATGAAAGAGATGGCTAATAAATTTTAATTTACATGCCATTCCGATAATTGGATACTGGCCCCAGCAAGGTTGAGTTGAAGACCTATCTTTGCTAGTGTGAAAGAGTATTATGATTAATTATGTGTACAACAGGTGTAGAGAGATAATGATGTTAAGAACATTATTTCTTTTATGTGAGTAACAACTGAGGTAGACATATAGAAAACAAGTCATCAATTTTAACCAGTAGGAGAAATGAACATTCTAACATGAAAAAGCTTACAAATGCTTGCTTGTTGGAGAGCCATAAATTTTAATTGTTTTGAAAAATGCACAACTACTTTTACCAAATGGCAGATATGGCAACAGAGAGATTTGTGAAGTGTGGTGCTTTTTAGTTGAATTTGAAAAATAGCATATTCACTTACACCCAACTCAAAATGACAGTATTGCAAATGACCAAGAGTCCAAAAATATGTTTGACTGATACGTAGCACAAACATAGTTACAGATGATGATACAATGTCTTGTTTCAATATTTGTTCTGTGAACTCTGAAAAAATGAGTAGGATAATATTCTTTGAGGAGTATTCCCTTATATTTAATGTATTAACATTCTTTTTAAATCAGACAACATAGGAGAGAATACAGAATTGCCAGAAAAATTGAAAACAGGATTTATAGGGAAGAAACATTCTTGATAAATGAGATCCAAGGAAGAGAAAACAGAAGTAGGAACATAGCTGAGGGCGAAAGGAAAGTGAATACATGGAAGGTAGTATGTACAGTCTTTTTGTTCAACATCACTACTTTGAGAAAATGGTAACAATACACACACATACACCAACTCACAGATTCTCTCTATAGCAGATAGGTATGTATGATGGGCAACAATGATTGTTGAATAGAGCATGGCTTGTGAATATTCATAGATACAGATAAGCGTAATTCATAGAAATGCACAGCTCTCATGGCCATTAATATTCAGAGAAGAAAGAACCTTTAAAATACAGGAGTGTTGAAAGAGTCTCTTTTCACCAACATCTCATGGATGTCTTGGAGAATAAGAAAAGAACTAACAGCATGTAGCAAAAGAAAGCTAGAAAACCAATGATCAGGAATGATGCATAAAACAGGGTACAAGTGAACCAACTACAATTGGATTAGCGAAACATGGCAACACCATGCCTGAGGAGCTGGGAGAATCTTCTACGAGAGATTTTGAAGGGGTCTTCAGGGAGCCTCAAAAGGATTGGTTCAGATGCTATAAAATTCTTACACGATGGTGGCACATCTTTCGAGTTGCACTTTTTCCTGCGATTTATTCTCACAGCAAAGTGAAATTAAGTTGCTCACAGTATGAATATAAAGTTTTTCCTGCCTACAGTTCTCAAGAGCAGCCTATTGGAGGCCTTTGAATATCTTCAGTTTATGCAGACCTTTTACAATGAATTGTGTTTTTCATGTTAAAAAGAAAACTTCAAAAGAAAGTGTTAACATAATTGAGGTATGATAAGTTTGACAGTAAGTGTCATTATCAGAGTTCCACTGACAGCTTTTTGAAGCCAAAAAAACACCTTTCTACATAGACACAAAACCTCTTACGGTGTTTAAACAATTTCACCAAATATATTAATATTCTACAACTGCCCCTTCATTCTGAAGGTTACCCAAGTGAAATAGTTTTCATGATATGTGGGCTTTTTAATCTACTGAACAAAGATGCAGTACTCTCTAGTATTCAATATCGAGAAAATACAAAAATTTAAAGGATGAGATGAAAGATAAAAATATGAAAATACGTTCTCATGTTTGCCTTCTGCACACCAATGGCTCACCTTGTATGCACAATAGGATGAACATCCTCCACTTTAAATATCATTGCTACAGGTAATATGGAAAAGATGGATAAATAAGAAATCAGATAAATCTGTCATTCAAAGCTTTCCTAAATTTAGCATAAACTAAGATGTATTTTATAAATAAATTATTCCTGCTTTTAGCCTTCCCTAAAAACAGAGTATCCCATAATTGAGAAATTCATCACCTGGAATACAGGATGTTAATTCACATATACTAAAAATTTTAATTCTTCTTAGAGCTTTCTGGATTTCTGTGTTTTGTTTTATAAATAAACTGTTAGTGCAAATGTCCGAGAAAGCAACAACAACGACAACAACAAAACTTTAAAAGAATTGAATTAAGTATTGATGTGTTGGCAAGTAGGTCTTGAAAGGAAAAATACGTCACTAAAAAAGAAAAAAAAAGAGGCAAGAGTGGAACAGAAAACAGCAAACTGAAATTATGAAAAAAATATCTGCAATTAGACCCCGGTCTTTAAAGCGGTATACATGACTTTGGAATGCCAATGGGGAAAGGGGTTAAAATTCGCCAGAAAATGAGAAGTAATGTAGAGTTTTATGATAAAATTTTGGCTCAGACATATCTTTCCCCACAAACTGTATCTTACAAAGGATAAAAATTAGTGAAAGTTGAATTTTTAAAATTCACTCTGTACATATAATTTCTAAATTGGATACATTATAAGGAATATTACACTTAAAATTTGCAGCTCTGAACACATGAGACCAAAGCAAGTACTTGAAGTAAGACAAAAGAAAATTAGTGAATTCATCTGTTATGGGGTATAAGTTGCTTTAAGAGAGTGGCTAACTGACCTGATGAAATCAACCCATTGCTTTGACACAGTCTTAGAATATGTAATCTGGTCTGTCAGTTTATTAATTTTTCTGTTATTCAGAAGCCCTATGAGAGTAAGTATTCCATCATATTTTGTCATTTTCCAAATTGGGAAATTCAAGTGATTTAATTATTGTCCCTCATGGCTTAACTTTTTGCCTGACTCCCTTCCCTGATCTTATAGTATTAATAAATATATATGGGAAAGCCATCCATAAAATCAGAGTGATTCTCTAAAATAATGACTCTATCATTGTAATATATTCCCTCTATTAATATATTAATTCAACAAATATTAATTGGCATGTGGATCTACCACTTTACTAGATTTTTTTTTTTTTTTTACTTTACCAGCCTTACAATGGACACACAATAAAAACTGAGAAATAAATAACCAGAATGGTAAATAAAACATGGAATAAAGACATATAATTGGGAGACTATAGTTTAGAAAACTGAGAAAAGTCTAGTGGTACATTTGTACATATACTTAGATAACTAAAGGAACAAACAGCTAAAATATTATGGAAATATGTCAGATTTAGAGAACACACAAAATAAATGTCTGAAGACATCAGATTGAGTCCTGACTCTGCCACTTACCACTGTGTGACCTCGGGCAAGTAACTTAAAAACTCTTAATTTCAGTTTTTGATTGATTATGCTGGAGAGAATAAAACATTCTTCTCAAGCTTTTCCTAGGAAGTAAATAAGGATTTCTATTTCCTATAATGGATGAGTTCATATTTTGGAACAATTCTCCCACTAAAGAAACTTAGGAAATGTTTTCTAAGCCAAGACCTAGGAGAAGACAGCTGAGATCCAGACAAGCGAGTCTGACATTCAGGGTTGATTTTTCCCCTGGGGATGTTTGCCAGTCTGGAAAAGATCAGTGAGTATCTGAGCACTTAAGGTTTTTTTTGTTGTTGTTGTTTGTTTGTTTTTTAAACATGTTTCCAGTGTTATAAGAGTGAAAGTTTGAATACAGAGGTAGCCAAAGTGGGGGTTATGTTAAATCACATGTGCTTTGTATTAGGAGCCTGAAAGTTGCACCATAGGAAAAAGGGGGGAAAAAAAAGCAAAAGAAAATAGAATTGTCCTAGTACGGACTGAAACCCAATTTCAAAAACTTCTACTCTTAAAGGTGGAGAAAGTAATCTCTAATTGTTCATGCTCCTGTATGTTTGCTGGAAATAATTTGAAATCTGCCAATCTTACTCTTAAATTATATCTAGAAACAAATGTTTCAAATTAAGATTCTATCAAAATTGCAAAAATAACTAGGTACATAAAAAATGAAGTAAATTTTGAACTATAAATATCAACACACACACACACACACACACACACACACACACACCAATACAGGTTCAGATTTTGTAATTATCAGGCATAATAATTCATAAAATAATATGCCTGCTATGCTTGAAGAGAAAAAGTCATGTTGAGAATCTCAACGTATTTCAACATTATAAAAAAAGGATATGGAAGATTCCTAAAAATAACAAATAGATACTCTTGAACTGAAAATTGAAATAACCCAATTTAGAATATCAAAGGAAGGCTTTAAAATCCAGTTAAACACACCGAAAAGAGAATTATCAATCTGGAAACTCAGTCAGAAGAAAATAACTGCAATGAAGCATGTGAAAAAAATAAAAATGAAGAATAGAGGATAAGAGACATAAAATATATAGCAAAAAACCCATAGATATATAATATAGCAAAAACACGCAATATGAACAGGGCCTTCCATAGGACCCCAGAGAATATTTTTTGTAAGTCCCTTTTTTATAAAAGCCATTTGATTAAGGTTTTCATAAAGAATTGATAGGTTCATAGTGAGTTACTGATAAATATTTAGAATAATTAATAGAGTTTCTTATGCAATCAATGTATGTGAAGTTTTTATAGCATCCAGGACAATTTTTTCTACTCAGGTCTCAGGTCTGAGAACCATCTCCTAATATTTGTTTTTTTGCCAAATATATACTTCCTGACTAACTTTATATCTCTCACTGTGTGAAAAGTTAGTACCTTAATTTTTGTCTTGGCTCTTTCGAAACTGATAGTATTGAAATAACGCAGATTTTTCTGGCCTCTAAAGCTTTCCATTACCAGTTATTAAATACATTACTTATTCATCTTGCCTCCCATTGATATTTTTTCAATGAGTTTCTCAAAGTGCTTCATCGATAATGACCACTAATACAAGTCTTACCCAGAATCTGAAGGAAAGTGTTAGTAATCATTTGTTTTTGCTCACATTAAATTTATGGTAGCTTAAAACTAGACTAGCACATCCAAGCATGTCTTTTCTTGAACTCTTTAGGCCCTCATCAAGAAATTCCTAAATGCGATCCCTCCCAGTGCTGATCACATCTCCATCTTCCACATGTGGAGGAACAGACTTAAAAGCTTTGAGAGAAAATAGCCACAGCCACTACAGAGGACTGCCTGGCACATACCACTGGGCCTGTGGAAGAGGTGGGTGACTTCTGCAAGTGAGGTGGTGTGGGGTACACAGGGTAAAGAGCTTCTGCTGACACTGCCTCTGCGCTGAGGCGCTGCAGATCAGAGTAGCACCCCTGTTAGATCAGGGGTAGGTGTGAGCGGATGCCCTCATCCACATGCATGGGCACTGGGCCATTGGTAGCTCAGAATCCTGAATGTGTACCATGTGCAGTCACTCAGAATTATGTCAGCACCATTCTGGCAGCCCCACAAAAGAAATACTGCAGCAGGAGCAAATCATTCAGTGGGCTGCCCTCTTGAGCTGAGCTCCAGGCGTAGGGTCTAAGAACAACCACACAAGCAGAAGTTCTGGAGCTACTTGGGGGATCTGATTGACTCACATGTGGTGCAAAGGATCAGAGAGTGCCACAAAGGGGAGAAACAAAACCAGAGTCCATGCAGGTCCCAGTCCAGGCTTTGGGCATTCTGCCTAGTTTCCACAGAGATAGATTTAGAAAATTTTAAGGAAGACATTCCAAAGCACAGGGTCCCTGAGGCATGGACTTCAAGCATAAACCTTGCTTTTCCAGGTCTAAAGGGAGTAATAAACAGAGATATAATGAGATGCCAGAAAGAGAATAGAGGCAAAATGAAGTAGAAGCAATATTTGAAGTAATATGATAAAAGCAAGTGTAAACCACAAAGACATATTGTTTTATATCCAAAAATTAGGACATTTAATAATATCATATGTTAAAGAGAATGTGAATCGGTGCGAACTCATATAGCAGATCAAGTTTAAAATTGGTAAAGCCACTTGTGAAAACAGTTTGGCATTTTCCTTTAAATCTGGAAGCATACTACCCTGTAACTCAGTCATTTCACTCCTATGTGTGTATGGAGATGCTCTTATGTGTAGGCATCAAGAGACACAAACAAGGAATATTCTTTTAGCATCAATCATAATTTCAGAAAACTAGAATCCACCTCAAGGTCCAAAAATAGTAGAATAATAAAGCAGCGAACTAGAGGTAAGATGAAAGTTGGAGAAGGATACATAAGGTTTGGTTTCATTTTTATTAACTTCAAAATGTGCCAAGACTAAACATTATATTTAAGAATATATTTATTATTGATAAATTGAAAATAACAAAAGAGTGATTTTTATAAAAGTTAGGATAATGTTTATTTCTGGGAGAACAACATGTATGGGATAAGAAAAGGATATAGGAAAAAGCAAGACAGTGATAATACTTGTGTTCTAATTCTTAAGCTGTGCTGTGGGTTTGTCTGTACTTGTTTTATTACTATGCTTTTATAATGTCTATTTTTATTCCTTTGCATGTACCAAATATTACCATCAATATTTTAATAAATGACAAGAATATGAAGTATTTATAATGAAAATAGGAAGCCTGTAATATGTCTTGAAATATATTAAAGTCATGATAAGGATTTTGCTTAGTAGTAATTATACTATTATGTTGGTATTAAACCAACATAAAGGTGATTGGAGTATATGAGCTCTAAGGAAACTTGAAGATTCTAGAAACTAACTATGAAGTAAGGCAATGTGATAAATGTTATGAGGTATATACACAATATCACTTACATCTTAATTGTGAGAGATGGTAATCATTTGAAAGACGACAACAAAGTTTATTGGAAAACTTGGCATTGGAGATTTGTCTTAAAGGAAGACAACCAAGAGAGAGAGATTCAGAGTATCTTCTAATAGAAAATGAAAAATTAAGGGTGTAAGTGAAAAATCAGTTGATGTCATATTTAGGGAATGGACTGAGGAGACTGAATAGACATTGATTTTGCAATACATCAAAAGTTCCTGAGAGAGGGTGTGGGAGTTGTGGTCTAGAAAATTAATTTGGCGTAGATATTAGGATGAATGTGACTTATGAGTGACCAGAAATGAGAAAACCTATTAGAAAGCAATTTATTTTCCAGATAAAACTAAGCACTCCAGTTGGAATGGTGGTATTGGAGAGTGAATTCTTTAAAACAATGTAATTGGGAAAATTTCCAAAACATATTTGCAGCTCTGTTATTAATGAATAGTCTAGTGAAAGCTTTGATTTTCCTCATGGAAAGGTTAGAACAACTAGCCCATTTATGTTGTAATTCCCTAAGCATAGATTTTAGTGACAACCAAGAAACTTGTATGAATGAATTTAAGCCCCAATCTGATGTTCCTAGTATCATATAAACTTAGTTCTGCCCTAGTTTTTGTTTGTTTGTTTGTTTGTTTGTTTGTTTGTTGTGAGGAACGTCTTGGTTTACTAGTGTCCATTATAATTTTGAAAATTATTTAAACCCACAGTATTAGTTTAGTTCCAGTAGTCTAAATAATAATAATAATAATAATAATAATAATAATAATAAAAAAAACCTTGGAATTTGCCTAGAGGCCAATGAAAGATTTAATGAAAGATGAGGCATCTAAAAAAGGGCTAATTGAGAGTGGATATTTGCCTCAGACTTCCCAGAATTATAGCAGAGAAGACAGCAATGGTTTTCCTTTTTAATGGGAATTTTTCAAATGAATAGATGCTGTCTTTTCTGATGGTGTCATTGGTAAAGTTACTGAGGATTTCAATATTAGAAATAATTATCCTGACCATATTGGAAACAATGAAATAGTGAACCATAATGGTTCTTGGTTTAAAAAAAAAACAGACTATCTTTAGATGTTTTTCAAAATACCAGTAAATGTATATAGATGCAGGTGCACATGTAATATATGTATACATACACATATATACACATATTCAGATTAGATATGTATTTTCTATATACTTAGGAATTAGTTATTTTTATTGAAATAAAATTGATATATAGCATTATATCAGTTTCAGGTATACAACGAAATGATTTGATATTTGTATATATTAGAAAGTGATCACTGTAATAAGTCTAGTTAACATCCATCACCACACAAAAATTTTTAAATAGTTAAATTTTTTTGAGAAGTTCCATAATTTGCTGTCTGCAAGCTGGAGGCCCAGAAAGCCAGAGATACAGTTTGAAGGTCTGAGACCCTGAGAGCTAATGGTGCAGATTCCAGTCCAAGTCTGGAGGCCTTCAAACCAGAATGCCAAGGGCAGGAAAAGATGGCTATTCTATCTCCATAGTCAGGCAGATGTGAAAAGTCAACCTTCCTAGACCTTTTTGTTCAACCCAATCCCTCAAGGAATGGGTCATTGCCCACTTACACTGGAGAGATCACCTATTTGCCTCAATTTCCCAGCTCAAAAGCTAATTTCTTCTGGAACCACTCTCACAGACACACCCAGAAATCGTGTTTAACCAGGTACCTGGGCATCCCATGGCCCAGTCAAGCTGACACAATATTAACCAACACAGTCAATAAAATTTCCTGTTAAAAATGAGCATTCTCTTTATAACTAGAAATTAATTGCAAGTCTAAATTTTGTGAATATTTAATGTCATAATGTATAATTTTCTCTTTTCCCCCTTGAACATATTTGTCACTTGTTAATAATACATATTTATGCTCAGTTTAGATAACAAATACAGAAAAAAAAATTTAAAAATAATTTAATCACATGGAGAATAATACTAAGAACATTTAGGTCCATAGACATGTTAATCTATATAGCAGTATTCATTCATTGACAATACTAATTGATATTTTAGTTTCTGTCAAGCCATATAGCAAATGCTTTGGGTACCTCACTAGCCTGCATTCTGCTGGAGAACACAGAAGATAGTCACACAGTCGCCTAAAAATATGCCTAACGTTGAAGTTGTGATGAGTGTTATGAAAAAGAGACAAATGTTATGAGAAAACACAAAGGGGCGTTTGACCTGTCAAGGTAGGATAAGTAGACTGCGATCTAAGAGAAGAATAGGAGATAACTATTTTAAATGGCAGAGAAAAAGTATGTCACACAGAGAGAATAGCATGCGCAAAAGCCTTGGGGTAGCAGAGAAAAGGTCACTGAGGATGCAGCATAGAGATCTGAAACAGTGTTTGTGAAACTGTCCTGCATTGGAATTTTCTGGAGGGATGGGTAAAACACTTGCAGTTGGCCCTGCCCCTCAGCCAGAACTTCTGATTTAGCAGGTTTGGGGGAGCTTTAGAATTTGCATTTCTAACACATTCCTAGGAAGTGCCTCTGCTGCTGGTTTGAACATCTGTTTTAGGAAACAGTTGATCTCTAGAAAATGTGGTGTGGCCTGAGACTCAGTAGGAGCCAGGCCACTTAAGAGGTCCTGTTAGGAAACTGGCTCTGAATTCTAAAGACAATGGAAGGCACTACAGTGCTGTAAGCTGGGGGTTGGCCTGATGCTATATATGGTTGATTATTTCATTCACTACTGGCATGGCGCATGAATGAAAGCACTGGAAATCAGTTAGAAGGCTGTTGCAACACTCTCTGTAGGGCTGATAGTAGCTTGAATTATGATAATGGTGATGAAGATAGAAATGTACACATTAGAGAGATTTTTGTGATGCTTTAGATATGAGTGGAAAAGAAGAGAGATACTAAGAATAACTCCTAGATTGCTGGCTTTCATAACTGAATGGTTGGAGGAGTCATGCACTGAAATGATAATATTGGGATATCAGAGATCACTTAATTTAGTTCTAATCAGGTGAAATTGAAATGCCTTTGGGATGCCCAAACGAAGGTAGTAAGCACGCGGTTTTTGACCCACCAGTCCAGAGTTCAGAATGTTCAGAGACTTAACTGGTACATTCAGGAGTCACCTACAATTTGGTTGTCATGAAACAAAATTGGTCTAGAAAGAAAATGTGAAGGAGGAAGAGAAAAAAGGACTCGTGGCAGAGGCTGGAGGAACTCCCACATTCGCCAGCCAATCAAAGGTGATGAGCCAACAAGAAAGGCAACATTGGCAGAGATGTGGGAAGAGACCAGGAGTATGCAGTACCTCAAAATTCAGAGGAAGAAAACTGTCCAGTAAGTTGAAGACTTTTCAAGAAGTGTATCTAATGATGGAAAAAATAGAATAGGTAATAGCAGTAGAGGAAATTAGGAACAAGGGCGATTGATTGATTGATTTTGGAGAAATAAGCATGCTGGAAAGCTGGTGGGATGATCCTATTCTGAGAGAGAATTAAGAACAGTGGATCTCAGATATTACATTCTCTCTGTCCACCCTACACGTGCACACACATGCACAAATGCATGCACACATACATACACACACGTTGATTTTGCTGTTGTAAAAAGGATACCTAGTATTTTGAAATTGCATTTTATTACAAGCTTAGTTGAATTATTTAACACACTACTTATTACCCATTTATATACTTTTTTTGTGTATAAGTTGCCTACTAATGTCCTTAGTATATGATTTTCCTATTGGAGTACTCATTTTTTTTATTGTTTTGTGAAAACACATTATATATTAATGCTACTTATTTATAGTTATTCATATAAATTATTTTTTCCATTTAAATTTATCCTTGATTGTTTATGTTGTACAAGTCTTAAAAATGTCATGTAATGAAAATTATCCATCCTGTCTCTGACTTTGGTGCCAAGCTAAGAAATACTTTTCCCTCATCAAAATTACATAAATATTTACAAATATCCTAACCATTTTTTAGCATTTTATTTTAGTTTAGTTTAGTTTAGTTTCAAGTGTATAAAACATTGATTAGACATTTCTATAGTTTATGAAATGATCCCCCTGATTATTCCCTCACTCCTCTGGCTCTCCACCTAGCCATTACATTACTGCTGACTGCATTCCCTATGCCTTGCTCCCCATTCCCATGATCATCTATCAACTAATTTATACTTCTGTTACTCTTTACCGCTTTCTCCCAGTCCCCTGACTCCCTTCCCCTCTGGCCATCACCAGATTGTCCTGTACATCAGAGGTCTCTAAACTTTTTAGCATCAGGGACCAGTGCTCCTGTGAGAATCTAATGCTCGATGATCTAAGGTGGAGCTGAGACAGTGATGCTAGCTAGCACTGGGGAGCGGCTGTAAATACAGATGAAGCTTTACTCGCTCTCCTGCCACTCACCTCCTACTGTGTGGCCTGGTTCCTAACAGGCCACAAATCAGTGGCTGAGTAATATTTCATTGTATATAGGAACCATAACTTCTTTATCCAGTCGTCTGTTGAAGTGCATTTAGGTTGCTTCCATATCTTAGCTATTGTGAATCATGCTGCCATGAACATAAGGGTGCATAGATTTTTACAAATTATTGTTTTGGTTTTCTTTGGATAAACACCCAGAAGTGCAATTACTGGGTCAAAAGATAGATTCATTTTTAATTTTTTGAGGACCCTCCAGACTGTTTTCCTAATCATTTTAATACTTTATATATTTTTTTTAATTTTGAATCTAGCTTGTATTTATTCTTCCGAAGTGTGTAATAGAAATCGTGTTTATTTTTTCCCCTGAATTTTTAACCAGTTTTCAAGTTCTATGTATTTTTAAACATCTATTTGAAATGTCTAAAAGGTAATGTCAAATGCTGAAGTAACTTTGTCACTTTAAATTTTTCTGTGTCCAAGTCAGTGTACCTATGCTCTTAGAAGATCCCACTCGGCAAAGCTGACTCAATTCAAAACTATATTCCTTCACAATTATTTTTTTCTCTTAGCCCAATTGAAGTACTAAATTTACTTCCCTTAAAAGAGAAAAACACCTAGAAAGTTGACCTAGATTGTAGTAACCCAATGTTTAAAGAAATGTGCTACATGGAATATTCTATCTGTTCTGATTATCCATTAACAATTCAGAATGTATATAGGTTATATAAAACTCATTATATTTTGAGTCATGGTGCTTCTAGAAATTACTTCTTTAGAATACCTTTTGTGTAACTAAATAATAACAATTTGTCATGGGACAAAGATGTTTGAATTTCAAGGGTGCAATGCAAATGACATATTTTTAGCTATCCTACTTAGACATGTTGCATTTACAATTTCCTTTGTCGTCTTCTTTAAAAAGTATAATATTTGAAATTACAAAATAATGATAAATAGATGCTTATTAAGTGTAAGATCCAAGAGTTACAAATATGTGCAGAGTGGACTGTAAATGGCTACCCCTTTTGCCCATCCCCATTCTCCGATGTATATGTGAAATTCTTCATGACTAACATATAAACACATATGCTTTTTGTATTTATTTACATCAATGATATCAATGTGAATACATTTTTTACTCAATAAGGTGTCTGAAGGAATTAATATGTGAGTTAGGCTAAGTCTACTTCATTCTTTTTAATGGCCACATATGATAGAGAATAATAATTTAACTAAATCTGTAAGACAACATTGATTGATTTTAGGTGTTTTTTGTTTGTTTGTTTTCCTTTCTCTATTATAATATTGCAACAGATATGCAAAAATACTGGACTCTTCCTGACTGGTGTCCTTTTCTGAGCATAACTTCCAGTGTCAGTCAGTTGACGGCAGACAGCCTCTGCAGTGCCTGGCCTTTCACTGCCTCTGTGACTCATCTCCTCCTTTACTTCTCCTCACTCACCTGCACTGGTGTTTTTGATGTCCACTGAACACTGCAAGCATATTCCAGCCTTAGCACCTTTACTCATATTGCACTCTCTGGAACATTCAGTCATCCAACAGGTGCATGGATTTTTTTTTCCTGGAAGTTTTTCTCAAATGGCGTCATAGTGAGGCCTTACTTGGCTGTCCTACTAAAATCGCCAAAACACGTCCTTAATTATTTGTAACCTCAGTCCCTGCAACATTATTTTTCTCCTTAGCACTTACTACTTTATATGTCATAGGTAATATTTGTGTCTTATTGGTCTCATGTACTGCCTGTTCCACCTGGGCAGGGACAAAGATTTGTCTGTTTTGTTTCTGCTGTATCTCTTCTGTGTCTGTTTCCTCTCGAAACACTCCTAGCGTATAGTTATCTTTCAACAAACATTTCTTTAATGCATGAATTTTGTTCATATGTGTGCATTTTTCTATAAAATAGATTCCTAGGAGTAAAAATTTTAATAGGAAAAGTATGGTTATTTTAAATTCTGATGGTCCACCAATATAATTTTAATTACATTTATACCAACAGTTATGAGAGTGACTATTTCTTTATATCCTTGCCAATAAGAGATATTATCAATCATTTTAATGTTTGTCTATTTAATAAATACAAATGATATTCATTGCTAAATGTTTGATTACTTTTGAAGAAAAGTATTTTCTTATATATTTAATTCCTTTATATTACATTAATTGCTTATTTCTTTGCCTATTTTTTTATTTAGAGATAGCTATATTTCATTTGCTGTGTCAGAACTCTTTACACATCTTTGGGTATAATTCCTTTGGTTAAAATATAGCTTGTAAACATGTTCTCTGATGATAGTGCATAATTTTAGTATTATTATAGTTTGTTTTTTCATAAAAAATATTTCTGATTTTTATTTATTTAGATTTCTTTTCTTTCATCAATTTATTTTTGTATGTTCCTTAGGAAAGTGTCCCCAGTTTGAGGATATAATTTCTTTTCATGATTTTATACTTTTGCATTTTACATTTAACTCTCAAGGATGCCTGGACTTTGTTAGTTTTGGTGGGAGTGGGTGTGCGAGTGATATAATATGACTTCTTTGCTAAAAATTTATGATTTAAAGGTTATCTCAAAATGGTACTATTTCCTCAGTATGCTTAAAAGATATTAGTTGTCAGTGTTTTCAGAAAGAAATAAGTGTATTTCTGCTTAACATGTTTGGATATTCTGAGGCACTGATATTACATATACTGTGGTAGGACATTGTATTTTATATATATTTGAAAAAAATTATTAAAATATATTCTCTTTTACTGGATATCATGCTTTTGACAGCTGAACAGAACTTCATAGAGCCAGACTGGCCATTAGTACTTTGATTTTCACGATTCCTTTCTTTATTTAATAGGCCTGAAATATTGATTAACATTTACAGACTCAATTCCAAGCACTTGCTAGAGGTTAGGGAGAGCCCAGAGTGAGCTGTTCACACTAGTCAAGCTCTAAGGTGTAATGAAATTCCCCACAGTGCCTCTCAACTTATCCTCTGCACAGGTCATTTCCTACATGGTCTGTGGTGTTGAAAGAAGCCATTTCCACTTCAAATATTCCATAGACAATGGGCAAAAATGATATGGCACAAATATTATGTTCTTTACCCTGCTGTGGAGAAGTGAATGGATTCCATTATAAAGTGACGCTCTTTTGAAAGAACCGTATCTGCCTAGAAGCATTCATGGGCTACTCCAAAGATAGCCGCAACATTTCAGGTGGACTGCGGCATTTCACTAGTGTTTGTTTTTCTTCTCCCTTCCAAGTTCCAGGCACTGGGGATTCACAACTGACTAAGTACAAAAGTCATGAGCATTTACCTCAATTTGTTGCTCCTACATACTTACTGACCCAGTCATGTGGGAGACTGAGCTCTAGATCCTTCATTCTGCTTTTCAGTTCCCCCGTTGCCACCTTTAAGGAGTTCAGCTAAAAGACCTTAGAAACAAATTCAGTACTTATTCAGCCATTCTTAAGATCACTCTCATTTCACTGATTTAGAAACTAGTAGTTTGTTTCATTCTCCTCAAGAAGTTGTATCATCTAGAATTTTATGTTTCAATGTCTGAAACATACCATCTTTTCCTAGATGATATAAAAATATATGTGTGATTAGATAGTATGGCCACAGTATAAATTTTGGAACTCACACAGAGAGTAAACGATTTAAGACATGGATCACTATTTGGGATATCTATAAATGAGCAGAAACAATTTCTACATAAGGGGTAGCTAATTAATGTCATACAGTTTACAATTCAATAACGTTGTTTATTTAAGGGAGGAAAGGCATTAAAGAATAACCCACCAAAACAAATGGCATTTGCTTTATCGAAAATAGTTTAAGAGGGCATTTTTACATCATTATGGAGAAAAACTGACTCCATTATTTTAAAGTGTGTATGCATATATTTATGTGAGAGCCATGTCTATTTGTTTAAAGAAACTGTCTGGAAAGATTAAGAGGAGCTGTACAATTGGTCTGTGCATCTTTCCTTTTGTTCACAACTGTTTACTGAATGGCACCATTCTGCCAGTGAATTTGGGCATTTGTGTTTAGTGGTTTTCCTTACCTTCCTGGACTTGGGGCTGGGCTGGATCCTTAAAGTTAGAGGTGAGTAGTGAGCTTTCTGCTGCCATGGCTGAACGAGTGTTGGTGTCCATCTACCAGGGTGTTCAGGTCTCATGAGATCTATGTCTAAAGATTCGGTTGATAATAATCCAGGAAGGTCAGAAAATCTAGCAAAGAGCTCTTGAAGATTCAGCCCCACAGAGGCAAAAACTAACAAAACAACAAAACATTTTGCCAAAGAGGCATGGGCTCAGTGTCACTAGCCCTTGTAAGGAAATGACCATTTATAAAGCAGCTGAGCACCACTCCTGCATTGAATTGGAACAAGAATGTAGGAAACACAAAATTATGAATTTCCTGAGAAGAAGGATATATTTCCAACATAGATCAGAGTAAGGAAACATTGGGAAACCATGATTCAAATCGTTATTGGATGCCAGCCCTTTGAAATGTATATTGCTTGGTTTCTGAGGAAAAGAATCCTCTTGCCTTGATGCCTACTACCTATGTTGCCAAGCCTGTCTGTCGTATTCTACTCGGTCCCCTCCATAATGTGTAGCTGAAGTATCTTCAGCTTTAGCTTGATCAGCGCTTCATAGGGGTGTTTGCCAGCTTACTTATGCTAATAAAAAAAAAATCTATGTTCCAGATAAATATTGATTAAGCAAAAGACGTTAGAAATATTCAACTTTCCTTCTTAATGAAGCAAAAAGCATCCCCCAATGTCAGTTTTTCTTAAATACTCATTTCTGAAAAGTGTAGACTCCTTGCACCAACACACTAAAACAAACAAAAGAGAATTAACACAAATGAATAAAAGAAAGAAAGAAAAATTATCCATCATTCTCAAGTTATTTTTCTCTACTGACATTTTGCCTGTGTGGTATTTGGACTTGCCTATAATGCAGTCAATGCAATTTTAAGTATGTTGACATTATCAGAATCTAAGTAACCCCTGGCTATAGTTATGCTATGAGCATAAATTCTAACTGTTTTGCCATAAGCAAAATTCTTCAGTAGGCTTCAATTAGATGATTGGGCATAGGTATATAAATCAAATATAATGAATGCAAATTGGTAGTGTCAAATGTATTTAGCCAAGAATAGAACAAGTTAGAAGGAGTTGAGTTTTGTTTATTTTTTCTTTTGAGCTTTGTTTTGTTATTAACTAGCTTCAGAAGTGAGTGAGCTCCCTTAACTCATGGGGTGGTAGTGGCAGCAGTGATGATTGTGCCAGGGGAAACTAGATTTCAAGATGTATAATCTTCTCTATGCACTTACTCACTACTTATTCCTGTGGCCCAGGGCAATTATCTTTTCCCTTCCATATCTAAGTCTCTTCATGCCCATAATCATCAAAAGACAGAAATAGACAAAGGTCATATTCTGGGAACCAGGGAAGCACAGCAAAAATAAAAATACCACTAGAGATGCTATTAGGAAAAAGTCTTGTCTTTAAACTTTATCAGCACTGCAGCACAGAAAAGTTTACTATTATGAAATCACTCTAGCACTGAGTTAGACATAAAAAATAAATCAGATAGGATAAATTTCTAGTTGAAGGGAGTTGGTAATGTGTGGTTGTTTATTGTTATCCAAGGGACAATCTTAATATATATTGAAATAATGAACAACAGTTTAGAGAAATCTGTTAAGTTTTTCCTTTCAATTAGATTTGTACTTATTAATAATGTAAGCCAGACCTTCATCATAAATGGGGGGGGCACATTTCCATGGTAAAATCCATGTGGGTAACTCTGTATTAAACAAACAGAAACATACTTCTGTAGGATTTCTCAGAGCTTTTAATATACCCTCCCTCTAGGAGAGAGTGTAGAACAAAGAATTTCCAAAATTTGTTGGATGATGAAACATAGTTTTTCCCACAAAACTTCTATTTATGTCAGGGTGCATCTTTGTTCTGCAGAGCAAAGTTTAGAAAAGGTTAAAAGGATTCATTCAAAACAGCTGTTTGATTTCACCTGTATTTTCCAGGAAATCAAAAGTAAAAAACTAGAACAAGTTTTGTATTGTTTTGTTATGCTTAGTTTCTTTTAGTCATTGCTTTTTCTTCATTTTCATCCTTTTGGAGGGAGGGTAGATTCTTAAGTTATTTGTTTATTAATTTATTTACTTTTGTCTAAAAGGGCTTTTTAAAATATGTTTTATTTGGGAAGAAATCACTGTAGGTTTGCATTATTGGAGAAGTTTTAAGGATAACACTTGCCTTAAACTATTACAGAGACCTAAAGGGATTACATATGGAAATACCATGTATATCAAAGATATTTCTAAAATGAAAACTAAGGACAAAGCAAATATTAACCACATTCATCTATTTTTTTTTTTTAAGTAAACCCAGATGAGCAATAATAGGAAGAAACTGAAATCAGTATGATTTCTCTGGTCCCATGCACTTCTCATATTCCATAACCCTATATATACACTTACTACATAATAGATTTTGTCTAGACTTAACCATTTGTTGGGTGAAGACTTCCAGCTGACTTCTCGTTTGGCAGATATAGCTTAAGAATTTTAAGCAAAGTCTGTCATATTAATTCTCTCCTCTTTTGTGCAGGATAAAAAAAGAAAATTTTGAGAATAACAAAAATCAAAGAACATTATATTAAAATTCCATAAATATCTGTTTCTTTGAATGCCAAAGTAAAAAAAAATAAAATAAAAAGTTTTATTGCAAGAAGAATCTCTCTTATATAAGTGAATGGGTGCCCATGGGAATTCTTTATATATTACAGAAGACTGCCCATGCTCAAATTAGAGCAAATGTTGCCTTTGAGTTAGACAGAAGACAGCTGTGCTGGTCTCAGTTAAACTGAGCTGTGCTGTGCTGGGCTAAGCAATTGCCGGGAGAATGATAAGGGAGTGATGCTTCTCTAAACCATGCGTTTAGGTATAAATTTGGATGTTTTCTGCTTGTCCATAGTGGTTTTAGCAGAATTAATACCATGTGTAACAGGATCCATCGATATAAAATGCCTATAGGCTCTTGATAAAAGTCATTCGAGAAACAAGGAATGCAAATGATATAATGGCTTATGTGGCTCCAAACCATGTTGGCATCATCATATGGATAGACGGCATCTGGGTTCTACAGATCATCTCCCCAGAGCTGGGCAAGGGCTCATAGCTGTCTGTCAGAGGTCAGGGAGACATCTGTGCTCAAAGTCAAGTATGCCCCCGAAATATTATTTTCTTTGTTAATTTGAGAATTACCAGTTGTTCTTGTTTTTGTTGTTTCTAATCCAAGGATCCAATATGATTGTTCAAAATCTAGATTACTTAAGTCATACAGGTGGCCAAAAATGAAACTCAGGAGAAATAAAAATAAAGGTGACCAAATCCAGAAATAGTTTAAATAAAGAGACCAAGCCTCCCAACTCATTGTTCTGCAAGCTGAAGGGAGTAGAGTTTTATTAATGTTCAAGTCTTTGACATTAGACAAAGAGCTTTTTCCGGTTTTGTTTTGTTTAAAGTCAAGATCATTTTCAAACCAATGAATGAGAGATAGCACTGGTTGTTTTGTTTTATAAAATAAGTGTACCTAGGCTCTTAATTCTTACTTTAACATATAAGTAATAAATCTAGGATATTAAGATATTATACGCCTTCTACCTTATTTCATCAATGATGTTATGCACATTTGAACATCCCAATGAAATAAAAATTAATTCTTGGGGGGGGAGGGCAGGGAGGAATGAGAAGCTAGGGACTATTATCTGAGCGGATAGAGGAAAGTCTCAAAAGAAAGAGAAAGCCAAAAGGCAAGATAGTTGCAGCTGAGGTGGCAAGGCAGGATAGGACGGTGGGAGGTAGCGTCATAGTCTGCTGTGGTCTACCTGTAATTGCTGTCTCTGCTATTTATGCACATGGATTCCTTTAGTTATTTTAGCTATCCCTTCCACTCTTTTTAGAATATTTTTGTAACTCTGGAAATTCTTTTACACATAGATTGGCTCTGTTTGATTTTATACATCTTGCACATGTTCTCTTTATCCTTTTCCTATAAGTTCTTCATGAGTTTTGAGTTTATCATCTATATAAATAATCATTTCCTTTGTCATCTCTTGTCTTTGGTGGTATTCCTCCCAACTTTTAATTTGGTAGTCGTATTTCTCTGCTTTTCCAGATCTCAAATATTTTTTTCTTTAAAATTATGAAGTAATTGAATTGATATGTTTTCTCAAGTTTCTTTAGAACTCATCTCAATTAATCAATGTTTTCTCCTATATCCAATATGTCTTTTTCAGAAAGCTGAATTCTTGTTTAGCAAAATGGCCTTTTCTTTTTACCCCATTTACCTTATTATAGATGTAATGAATTTTATTGTCTTCTCATCTAGTAGGAAGGACAGCTAGGCTAGTTTTTGTTCAATAGAGATACTTCCCAGAAGAAAGAATTCTCCCTGCTCTGTACTCTCATTTCTGACTTTTGTGCTGAGAGTTCTCATCTGATCCCAAAGGACATTCTGTAGAATTCCTGACTACACCGTCACCAACCACACCAGGAATCATACCAGTGTCTAGGTTTTCTGTGCATGGCGGTGAAGGAAACTTGGCCAGCCTTCCACCAGTGCATTTTTGCAGAGATGTTCTCTTTTCCCTTAGCTTATATTATTCCTTATCCTTCCAAAGTAGTGGTGTTTGAGGAGTGTACGGATTTTGTCTCTGTCATCTCTACTTATTTCTAGTTGGCCCCCTCTGCCTCTTTCATTGCACTTCTGTCTTTACTCCATCTAGAAGACACTTAAAATTTCTGACATGTCATAGTCATTATTCTTTATTCTCAGTTTTTCTTTAAGATTATCAGTTGCGGAAGATGTTGAAGGTGGAAGGGCTGCTGGCTAACTACTGCCAGAACTGTTTGCTCCCTTGAAATCAGATGATCCCATTCATTTCCCCTCTTTCTTCTCTGTTTGCTCTGTTATGGACTGAACGGTGTGTCTCTGTGAAAAATTTACATATTTAAGCCCTACCCCCATGTGATAGTTTGGAGACAGAGCCTTTGAGCAGTAACTAATTTTAGATGAAGTCATCGGAAAGGGGCCTTCTGGATGGGATTAATGTCCTTATAGGGTAAGACTTGCAAGAGCCTGCACTCTCTCTTCCTCCTTGTCATGTGAGGGTGCTTCAGGAAGGTAACTATCTATAAGCCAAGAAGAGAGCTCTCACCAGAACATAACCATGCTGGCATCCTGATCTCAGACTTCTAGCCTCCAGAACTATAATACATGTTAGAAGACAACATGTTTTATGGAAAAAATATAGCAGTGAAGGGAGGTGGGAACTCATAGGGGGAGTTGTTTGATTGACAAAGTGACATTTGCACAGAGAATTGAAAGATGAGAAGGAATAAGGAGAAAGGAAGTCATGTGAATACCTGGGCAATGAGAAGTCCAGGAAGAAAGAGCAGCAAGCGTAAAGGCCCAGAGATAGGAACATGCTTAGTGTGTTCATGGAATAGCCAGGAGGCAATGGACATGGAGTAGAATGAGATTAACTAGTAGGAGGGAGCTCAAGGAGGTAATTAGCACCAACCTCATTTCCCTAAAGCATAGTAAGAGTATGTATCTGCTGTATATATCAATTTTGTATTTGCTCAAAACATTCAATGGTTTGTAATTGCCTGAAGAATAAATTTCAGGTTCTGTACTATGACATTAAGGGTCTTGCTTAACCTGGACTTTCCAATATGTTTAGTCTCATTTCTTCACCCTGTTTAATTCTTCACTCTGGTTATATTCACCATTTTCCCAGACAAATCTATGTCGTCTCCTAACTCTTGGTGGCTCCTCCATAATTCTGTTTACCTATTGAAGCTGGTTTCATCTCTAAAGGTCCAGTTCAATGCTACCTTCTTTTACTTGACGCATTCCTCTAATGACCCTGGGTAAATTTAATCAGTTTAATCACTCCCACCTCTGTTCTTCCACAGCACTTTAATTCAGTTATCTGCATTGAAACATTGATTTAATTATTACCAATACTTAAATAGTTACATGGCTTTTTCTCTTAAAATATAAGCTTCCTGGAGTCAAGGCCCACTGCACCTATTGTCTATTCATTTTGTTGGTTATTTAAAGAGAACTCCAAACCAATTATTTTTGTAATATTTTATAAAGAAAATAAGTAAAATTTTTCTGAGATTTTTTAAAATATTTAATTTCATAAGCAAAGGTGTCTGTAACCAAATGATGTCTCAAAGTTCTTTCCTTCATAATGCTGCATTCCCACAGACAGTTTCAGCAATGTGAGATCTAACTGACTGCATATTGTGGGCTGCGGTGCCCAAGATGATTCACACTGAATTGCACACTAGACTACCTAAGGTTACATTGTAAATAAGACTATTCATAGCCCCAGTCTCTTAGAAGCCCAGTTTAAAATTCTATAACATAAAGAATCATTCAAAGTCTTCATGCTTTTTAAAAAATTTTTATTAGAGGTAGCTTTAGGAATTAGTATCTGAATTACTGTAACAGTGGATAACCTCAAAGAGCTATTATTCACAGCTGCCAGGTAACTAAGGATGCTAATAATTTAGATGGACTGAAAATAATTGGCAACTCTAAGGAAGTCCTTAAGATACTGGAGGAAACACCTGCCACTTTTCCAGGAAAAGCATATTTTCTGAAGAATTCCTGCTGCCTGCTATTCTTACTTCTCCTGTACCTAATATTCACCTAGAGTGGAAAATGTTTATATATGATCTCATGCCTCTGTTCAAGTGAGGAGAGATCCATCTTTGGAGTTTTTGGCAGTGAGACTAGTAAAAAATCAGAACAACAAAATCGAGCAAAAATTCTTGATTTCAGACTTTCCCTTCAAAACCTATTTCTTCCCTATGTGAAAATCCAGCATGGTAGGCTGCATTGGACATATGGGAATGTGTAGATAGTTGTCCCTATCTATAAGTTAGTTTTTAGGCAGGTGATGGCATTAGGCTTTTGTTCATGCAGTTTGGATTTGCATTTTATGTTATCCATTTTCCACTATTACATGAGTCTAGCTTAAATTTCATTTGCAAATCTGACCCAAGAACTGTCTATGTCATGGAAAAATGGAAAATTGTTTTGAAATGGTATTTGTTGAGAATAGGGAAATACAAAAGGGAAATGAAGCCACGAAAGAGACAGCATTGTTGCATCCATATGGCTCCTCTAAAACCTCCTCCAATCTTCGCACACACTTTCCCACACACAGAATCATTAAGAGATATCACAAAAATGTATTTGAAATCCAACAGTAGTGGAAAGAAATATGTTGTCCTGAAGTTTTATTCAGAAAGGTATTAGCTTTCTTTTACAGCAAAATTAAACAAACAGGCTGCTGACAAAAAAAAACAAAAAACAAAAAAACATAAACCTTATTCCAGCAGACTTAACAAACTAAATTTGTTTATGTCTACAAATTGCCCAAGAATAGTCCAATTCATATAAAAATGAAGACATTACCTTTAAAAATTAATCTAAAGATGATCATTATGATTTTGAGAGTTTGATCCTTAATGTGGGGCTTAACACGGAGGAGTTATATTTCTTTTCTAAAAGCCTCTCATAATGTTTTACACAGCCAATATAAATTAAGTAGAACTTTGCAGGAATAAAATTTATTGAAAACATTAAAAGGAAGCAACTATGAGATAGAATGAAACCATGAGAAGCTCTCTGAACTAGAAATAGTATTTATGTGTTATAGTGTTTGTTATATTCTTTAACCTCTCTGGGACTTAGTTTCCTCCAAAAGGAGGTGTTTGAAAGAAATGTTTTCTACACTATTCTCAGCTCTGGAATTTTATTTTTATAGAACGGAGAGAGTAGTGTGGGAGACAGTGGTAGTACGAGAGAGAATCATAAGGCAGTAGCATCAGCATCATCTGAGAGTTGTCAGAAATGCACATTCCCTGGCGCTACTCCGGACCTACAGACTCAGACGTTGTGCGGACGACAGGACAGACCTTTGCTTTTAGCAAGATGCCTGCCCAAACTGAAGACCGCTCATCTGAGGAGTGCGCTTCGGCCTTGGGCTCTCACACTGCTAGTGTCACAGTGGCGTTGGTTAATTGAGAAAATTGATACTCATTCTAGGGTAAGAAGGGGGCAGCTGGGATAGATGGGAAGGGAAGGAGCAGCTCAGCAGCCCCCTGAGACAGTAGAGCTCTGGAGTAGAGGGTTGGGCTGAGTAAACATTAGATATCTTATTTAGCAGTAGGCCCGATGCTTGCTTAGCAACTCACAGGGCTCGCTGGTAATGGAAATAATATGTATTACTAAAGCACCAAAAGATTAATTCTCAAAATGCAATCTGATCACCTCTTGCTATTTTTAGTTTGATTCTCAAGCAGATGTCACCATACTTTACATCTAGTCATTAATAGTTTATTAATACAGTTTTACAAATACAGCAGGTCCTCAAATAACATCGTTTTGTTCACCCTCATTTTGTTATAAAATTGATGAGATGCTGTAGGAACTTAACTCTTGTTTATTATATCAATTAGTCTATGGTAAAATCAGTTTGCTTATGCAGGCATTCTGAAGGTTCGGTTCCAGACCACCACAGTGAAGCTAGTCACATTAACTTTTTGGTTTCCCAGTATATGTAAAAGTTGTTTACACTATCCTGTAGTCTGTTAAGGATGTAATAGCATTGTGTCTAAAAAAAAAACAATACACATACCTTAATTTAAAAATATCGTTTGACTTAACAAAATCGGTATAGAAGGAAAGTACCTTAACACAATAAATGCCATATATGACAAGCCCTCAGCCAACATTATACTTAATGGTGGAAAATGAAATACCTTCCCTCTAAGATCAAGAAGAAGGCAAGGCTTCCCACTGTCACCACTGCTATTCAATATAACATTGGATGTCCTAGCAAATGCAGTCAGGCAAGAGAATGATATAAAAGGCATCCAAATAGGAAACGAAGAAGTCAAACCGTGACTATTTATGGATGACATGATTCTCTATATAGAAAACCCTAAAGACTCCATGAGAACACTACTAGAAACAATAAGCAAATACAGTAAAGTCTCTGGATACAAAATCAACATTCAAAAATCCATAGTGTTCCTATACTCTAATAATGAAGCATCAGATAAAGAAGTGGAAAAAATAAATTCTTTATAATTGCAACAAAAAGAATAAAATACCTAGGAATAAATTTAATGAAACATGTGAAGGACCTGTATAATGAAAACTACAAGAGTCTATTAAAAGAAATCGAAGAAGATACAAAGAAATGGGAAGATATTTTGTGTTCTTGGACTTGAAGAATCAACATAGTTAAAATGACCATATTACCTAAAGCATTATACAGATTTAATGCAATCCTCATCAAAATCTTATTAGCATTTTTTAAAGAAATAGAACAAAAAATCATCAGCTTTGTATGGAAGCACAAAAGACCCTGAATTGCCAAAGCCACCCTGGGTAAAAAGAATGAGGCTGGAGGCATCACTCTGCTCGACTTCAAATTATACTACAAAGTGACAGTAATCAAAACAACATGGTATTGGCAGCAAAACAGACACATTGACCAGTGGAACAGGATCGAGAGTCCAGAAGTAAACATATATTTATATGGGCAAATAATTTTTGACAAAAAAGTCAAAAACATACAGTGTAGAAAGGAAAGCCTCTTTAATAAATGGTGCTGTGAAAATTGGAAAGCCACTAGCAAAAGAATGAAATTAGACTGTTGTCTACCACCATACACCAAAATTAACTCAAAATGGATTGACTTGAATATAAGACCTGAAATAATAAAATGCATAGAAGAAAATATAGGAATGAAACTCAAGGACCTTAGACTTAAAGAAGATTTTATGAATTTGACCTCAAAGACAAGGGAAGTAAAAGCCAAAATAAATGAATGGGACTATATCAAACTAAAAAGCTGCTGCTCAGCAAAAGAAATCGTCAACAAAGTTAAGAGACAACTATCTCAATGGTATTGCAAGCAACGCCTCTGATAAAGGCCTAATATCCAAAATATACAAAGAACTCATACGACTCAATAACAAAAAAACAAATGATCCAATCAAAAATGGGCAGAGGACCTAAACAAACACTTCTCCCTAGAGGATATACAGATGGCCTACAAACATATGAAAAGTTGCTCAACATCGCTAGCTGTTAGGGAAATTCAAATCAAAACTACAATGAGATACCATGTTAAAATAGCTATAATCAACAAGACAAGTAATAACAAATGTTGGAGAGGATGCAGAGAAAAAGGAACCCTCATATACTGCTGGTGGGACTGCAAATTGATACAGCAACTATGGAAAACAGTATGGAGGTTCCTCAAAAAAAATAAGAATTGATCTACCATATGATCTAGCAATCCCACTGCTGGATATTTACCCCAAAGACTTGAAAATTTATATCCAAAAAGATATCTGCGCACCAATGTTCATAGCAGTATTATTCACAGTGGTCAGGACATGGAAGCAACCAAAGTGTCTGACGATAGATGGTTGGCTAAAGAAGCTGTGGTTCATACATACAGTGGAATATTACTCAGCCTTAAGAAGAGATGAAATACTGCTATTGCAACAACATGGATGGACCTTGAGATAATCATGCTAAGTGAAATAAGCCAGACTTAAAAAGTAGAAAATCACATGATATCACTTATATGTGGGATATAAAACTAAAAGCAACAAATGAACAGGACAGACAGAGACTCAGGGACATGGACAATGGACTAATGGTTACCAGAGGGTAGGGGGTGGGGGAGGAGGGGAAAGGTAGGCAGGGTAAAGGGGGTCAAATATAGGGAGAAAGGAGGAGGGTGAAGTGGGTAAAGTGGATCAAATATATAGTAGCTGAAGGAAACTGGACTTTGGGTGGTAAACACGCAATAGAATATATAGCTGTCAAATTATAATGTACACCTGAAAATTATATAATTATATTAACCAATGTTACCCCAGTAAACTTAATTAAAAAAATATAAATAAATAAATAAAAATACTGTTTGGATAAAACATGCTAACTATTATCTGACTGAATTATAATCTTTTTGTAAAAAGTGCAATATCTGAGAACAATGAAGCAAGCACAATAAAACAAGGTATGCCTGTACGTGGTTTTGCTGCAGTTCCAAGAACCTATAGCTAATGTTAAGTGAGGATTCACTGTAACAGACCAGTCTCGCCTGAACCTGGACTTAACCTTGGAAAGAATTTTGCTTTGGGTAGATGATTAGGTGGTCCTGCCACTGCATATGTCATATCACTATTATTTTAATGTTTTGCACCTCAGGATATTGGAAGGGCATTGTTCAATGGTTGTTGGTCTGATCAATGGTTGTTGTTGCCATTTGGTGGGCTTCCCACTTTGGACCAAGGCCAGAGAATAATGTGTATTTATGCATTTGCTGTTACTTTGCCACTACTCATCTCAGTGCCCAGCCCTTCATCAGTACTGCTGTGGTTGCAGAGGCCTCTTTCTACTGGAACTTGTTGCCCCAGTGCAGTCCTGTGGCAGCTCTCAAGAGCTCCGCCATGCCTACCCAGGGCTGACAGATCCTCAGGGTTCCATTAGCCCCCTGCTCATGTTTGGACCAAAGCCTCTGGACTCCAGCCTCCAGCTCACTCACTGGCTCACGGTTTTGTTCTTCCTGATTATTTTGTCAGTGGCATAGATTGAGTTCTGCAGATGGAATGCAGGCTCCTTCAGGAGTGCCTTCTAAACCTATGCCATTTTAATTTACTTTGGGAAGAGCTATCTGCCCCTATAGTATGTTCTTTCATATTTCATGTCACATCTGGTTACTTAAGGCAAAACATGTTACTGTTTAGCTGTTCTGGGATTAGGACAATAAAACACAGTGTGGTCACAGCTTAGCTACACAAACATGATGAGTATGTGTGCATATGTGTGTATGTATTTTCCTTTCTCTTTTGACAAGAACCAGCTAATAATAAGGCAATTCAAATCTTAAAAAAAAAAAAACAAAACTGAAGAGGTAAAAGAGGAATACTGTAATATCTTTTGTGAGCTACATCTACCCCAAGGCATTTAGTATAAAATGTCTTTGTTTCCGATTGCATCACTGTGGCAGCTGGGATGAGGAAGCAACCACATTGGGAAATTGTCAGATACTATCACTAGCTCCTTCTGCTTATATCGGTTTTATCCTTTTTCTTCTTCTGATGAGAAAACTCGTGGTTCAATTCCATTTGAATGTCGACAGTAAAAATATAGTAAAGGCTTCATGAGCAAACTTCAGGGGAAAATAATCAAAGGACCAGTTATTCCTATGTACTCGCCTAAAGATACATAACTCTGTTTGATGTGCACATACAATTTAATATGACCTTCTACAAAGCTAAAATAATCAGAACAAGAAAATTCACCATTTGAAATATTTGGGAACAAAGTTTTATATCATCCTTTCATTTGAAACTTCAGAACAATGGCATCCCTGGAAAATATAGAAATAGTATGGCTCACATTTTGATAGGAATTCATGATTCAGAATGTCTTCTTGATGTCTTTCAGATTGTAATGGGACAGGAAAGAAGATAATAACAACTGTTTGTTCTGGTTTCCTAAAACAGGCTCCTAAATGTAATTTAAAGAAAATAAATATGACAGCCCTAGGTCATCAATCATTTCTAATGGTCACTCTTATTTTAACTATGAGGACACAGAGACACAGGTGAGCAGCAAGTCAGAGATGACCTCGTAAGTCGGTCGTAGCAGATGAAATAGCTTCCCAAAGGCCTCTTCTTCCTGTGCTTCAGCTGCTGGCTTGTGTGAGCTTTTTATTTTAGTTGTGTCTGGGCTATACCTTTTTAAAGCATATAATAGCATGCAGCCCAGCAGGGTTTGAATGTGATTAGACCCAAGTGAAGCACCATTAAAAACTGGAGATGTGTTCGAATGACATGACATTTTGAATGAGTGCCCAATGCAGACCCCAGTATGTTTGGCTTTGTGTTTGTACTTGTTTCTTTGATTCTTAAACCAATTTCTTTTCAGAAGAAAATGTGCTTTCCTGAAACAGCTAATAGGATGCTTCATAGGTCACATGCTATTTTCAGGACCAGAGAAGAACAGCATGTGTTATGGATGAAGTGAAAAATATCATTGCTGAATTTCCCAGCCTCTGTAAGCTCAGGTCAAGGCATCACCTTTGATTTTGCTTTTCAGTTGTTATTAAGTTTTCTCTCTCTCTTTTTTGTTTTTGTTGTTGTTGTTGTTGTTGTTGTTGACTACCTTGTAGGCTTTCTCCACAAATCAACTTTGATGCAGCCACCCACAATCTCTCTTTGCACTTTAAAAGTATAATGGGCTAATAAGCACAAACCGACTACTGCTTGTTGGGGTAGAACTTGCTTCTGTGATTCCAATTCATTGCAACAAACTCAGTGCAATAGACGTCCATGCTATGCACAAAGCCCTGTGCCAGCCACTCTCTGAAGCCTTTTAAACTCCATGCCTAGATTATGTCTTGATCAAAAACTCACATGTTATAAGTCCTCATCATATAAATGTAAATGAATGTACGGGCATGTTTTTGTACAAATTGACTTAATACTTTAAAGTATTTAATTGGTTAAGCTGAAGTGTTTGGGACCTGTGTTACTGAAACTATTGACTAGATTATCTACAGTATTATTTCTAACAATGTTATGGGGGTGGGGGGAAGCTTGCCCATATCATGACCAGGCTTTGGAGAATTTCCTTAACAGCAAAAGACATTACCTTTAGAATTGTTACTATGAAAGACTTTACGGAATGAGTCGACTATTAAATTTATTGTAAAGTCGTTATTAAAATGCACTGTGGTAGAGTCAACCAAAAAGTCATAGCATGATCAGATGATAATTAGAGGAAAACAACTAGAATTTGTTGAATACCATTTATGTTCTGTGTGGCTCTAAGTTACTCCCTTTTATAGTTCTTACATCCAAAACCCATATTTTAGAGACACTGATAATGGAGTCAAGAGTATCAATTTAACTTTTTACACACAAGTCAGGAAGAAAGCATGAGCACTCTTGATACCAATGTAGCTTTCTCCACTACTGTGTGTTCTCTCTCGTCATCTCTGTTACAGATAAGTCTAGTGGGATTCTTATTTGAAACTTTATTTTATGAATACTTTCATCCACCCCATCTCTAATTGCAGTTTTTTTGCATCTAGAAATCACAGATTTTTATTTGTTTGATTCCAAATAAATCAAAATGACTTCATTTTAACCAGTCACATGAAGATCAAAAGCCTTGTAACTTGGGCTATCACATCATATCTATACATGATTATAGTATCATGGAAATTACAGAACCCAGAGGAAAATCTTCATAGGTTATGGTGTCGAAGATCACATTTCTGTGTGCTTTTAACACCTAGAATTCTTCTTGGTAAGTGTAAAATGCTGCGTATGTACAGAGAACTTGTCAGCTAAAAATGCTTGAGACTTTAGTCTGCATTTCACCAGGATGTGTATGAACAGATGTTTATTTCAACACTTCATCAGTTGAGCCATCACTGTATATTTATCTAAAGAGTAGGAAGATAACTGGCTGAAATGGGTGGAGGAGGCAACAATGAAACACACAATGTTACCCGGATTGCTTAAGAAAATATAGTCAAAGAAGTTCGCAAAAATAAGTAAAAGAATGATTAGCAGTGCATTTTTTTTTATGTAGGTGTTAATTCTTTTTGTGTTCCTCTTTGAATAGTTGATTTTTTGAAAAAGTTCTTTAAGAGGAGAATTCAGCACTAGTATTAAAAGGGCCCTAATGTTAGGATTCAGGAATATTCAGGATGCAAAGACATTTTCGAAGGAAGAGATATAACTGACTTGGCAGAAAAAGGGAAATGAACATTAACCAAGTACCTATATCATATTAGTTATATAAATAGTTTCATACATAGCATTTTATTTAACATTTATAACATTGATTTTTTTTTTTTTTGTTTTGCCACTTTATTAAATAGTTGAAATTCAGAAAGTTCAAATAACTTACCATGTTCACAAAGCTAATGTGGGACTCCATGGTGTGTAATTCCCCATTCACTACATCATGCCCCCTTCACAAAAAATTTTAGAGCTGATTTTACTTAGCAACAAGGGACTGCTTTCTTCTTAGAGTAACAAGCTCGATGGGTAGGGCAGATGGAAGAAAGTAGGGAAAGCTACAGTTAGAGTCAGAGGTGATATTCTAAATACTTAACCTGCATCGTAATTTATCAGAAAAGGTGCTAACATCAAACAACTACAGAGATGTGCCAGTGCCTACCAGTTATATAAACTTCCTCAGCTGTATATCAGCCTTGTTTTTAAGGCCTATAACTTAGTCTCTCTCTTAAGAGAGAGCAAATGCAGAGGGTCAAAATCACATGCTGTTCTCCCTTTCAAACCTCTGATGAGAAAAAGATAGATGGTTTATGAAAGCTGATATTTTCCTCATTGTCCTACTTTTCTGTTCACTCTTACTCAGTATACCTCTTTGATTTGTATTTCTTTATTCATCTCCACAAATACTGGCATCTTCTATATCCCCAACTTCTGACCTCTTTATTTGTGTTCTGCTTACCCTCCTCCCTTTGGATACTACCATTCTTTCCTGAGGAGAGGTGACTCCTGACTCTTCCAGCTCTTCATTTCTTAAATCAAACGTACCCACTTCTCACACCATCATGCCCACAACAGACCCCCTGCTCCTCTCTATCACTACTGCCAGCAATGTGCCATTTGGAGATCCTTCACCCCTCTCTCACCTCCAGATCCATTTCCTGCCATTGAACAATATATCTTTTTTCGACTTTGCTCAATGTTTACATCAGACCTCCGTATCTTTACTGTCAGAGCTTTATGCAATCCCTTGTCATCACTAACTTGGATAATTTCAGTCGTTTCCTAATGTGTCTAGTCGTCTCCACCATCTCCACCGTTGCTCAGCTAACTAATCTTCCACACTGCGACAGGAAAGCTTTCTTGAAAGCACAGGAACAATTAGGTGACACTCTTCTTCCCATTTTCCTAACATTCACTGTGACCCACAGGTGAGTTTGTTTAGGTTAGCTTCTTTCATTTCGCTGAGAGAAAAATTAGTTCTAACATAAAAAGCTGTGGGTAATGTTTCTGAATGGATAAGGAAATCAGAAATTTTAAAGCCATTTGCCAAGTAAAATGCACCTTAGCACTAACAGGAAGAAAACTTCTTACCTATAGAAGAAATTAATCAGGCCAAAAATTTTTAATAATTAAATGAGGAGCCTGTTGCAGAGCAAAATTGGAAATCTAGTAGAAAGAAGAATATCAGGGCAGCACCTCTGAAATTAAATTTAATTGAACTAGATTAAGCTGAATTAAAATTGATTAGCCCAAACCTGACATCATTATGAATTTTAATAATAATAATTAATAATGTTTATTGAATACCTAGTTGATATAGGGTAAGACACAGTCCCTTCCATTGAGTTTATCATCCAAAGTAGAGAGAGAGAATAATAGCCTTCTTAAAAAGTAAAAACGAGAAATGGACTTCAGGGAAATGAGTTCTAATACAACTGACTCCATTAGGAGAATAGCCTAGTGCTTTAGTGGAAGTAGGCAATTGAACTGAATGTTGGATTCTTTGTAATTATTGAAGGGATGAGTAAGGCCCTGGAACTTTATCCTAAAAAAAGGTAGTTACTGGTGAGGTGGAAAAGCGTTTGTCAGTTTTAGTAAAAAAAAACAAACAAACTAAGTAAATAAGATACAAGGTAGGATGAACCAGGAGGAAAAATGCATATATCATTTCATTTGGTGGGGAATCCAGGTTCAATAGCTCTATAATAACTCTATAATATTTCTTGTATATATTTACAATAACTCAGTCTCCCTAAACATTAATCATGACATATGGTTAATCATGACATAGATTCTCTTTACATTTTTATTAAAACTTATATATTTTTTATAGCAGTTTAAAGTTCATAGCAAAATTGAGCAGAAGTTATAGAAATTCCTCGTATGCTCCCTGCCCCCACACGTGTACAGCCTCTACCGTTATCACCATTTCCACCAGTGTGGTACATTCATTACAGCTGATGACTCTGTATTGACATATCGTAATCACCCAGAGTCCACAGTTTGTGTTACAGTTCACGCTTGGTGTTTACATTCATAGATTCTTTCTATTCTATTTCAAATCTGAGGAAATTCAAGTTATTTTTTTTTTTTTATTTTAGCTTTTAATACTAGCTTTATTACTTTCTTTGTTTTCCAGTAGTCATTATTTTGAGGCATGGTTAAAAGCAAGTTGAATTATTTTTCTTTTACCTCTTATAAATGCCTTGAAAAGCATAATTCCAAAGAATTCTGAGAGTGTCTTGAACAATGGCAGCATCTTTGAAATAAGTAAATAGCTTTTCAGAATGCTACATAGAAAAATAAGCTTATTACATAGTCCAGCTTTCAGAGATAAACATAAACTTCCTGGGAATAGATTTTCAATTGCTAATATCTGTCTCTTCCTCTTTAAAGATCCACTTTGTCACTAGAAGGATAATCATTCTCTTTAACTTGATCTCTTCCTCTCTTGAATCATATTGGAGAGAGGAGATGTACCCTGCCTTTCCCCAGCTTTGGCTGATGATCTTTGAGCTATTACTTGGGGCAAGATGTCAACAGTGTTATTCATTGCTGGTGTCAATTATTGATTTAGGTAGATGTCCCCCTCTTATAAAAGGAAGCCTTTAATAAACGAGATATATGATGGCCATGTGACCAATGTCATGGTTCCATAGCATGCATACTTCCTTCTCTCCTTAAGAATAAAGATGCACTGCCTCACTCGCAAGGGGTTCCTTAAGGATGCAGAAAAATAACAAATTGAGGCTTATAAGAGAAAAATATGCATCTCAACAAACACATCATGATTTCGCAGAGCAGAGAAATATTGTATATGTCAGAAATGTGATGAACTAATCAAAATTGTATGAAATCATGTGTGTAAATCATGAACTCTTGGCTCTATTCCCTCCCAATGTTATAGAGATTATAATTTTTTAAGATTAAAAATAAATACCAAAAAGTAACATAGAAGAAAGTCCAGATGATTTGGGCTTTGGCAGTGACTTTATAATAAAACACCAAAACCATACTCCATGAAAGAAAACATTGATAAGTTGGGCTTTATTAAAATTAAATATATTTTGTCTGTGAAATATACTATTCAGAGAATAAAAAGATAAACCACAGACTGGGAGAAAATTTTTGAAGAACATATATTTAAAAAATGACTCATTTCCAAAATATGCAAAGAGCTCTTAAAACACAAGAATAAATAAACAAGCAAATTAAAAATTGTCAAAAAGATTTGAACTCATAAAGATAGACAGATGCTAAATAAGCATATAAAAAAGGTGCTTAACATCACATGTCATTAAGGATTGGAACTTAAAACAACGAGATACTACAACACCTATCAGAGTGACAAAAATCCAAAACACTGGCATCAAATTCTGGTGAAAATATAGAGCAGCAGGAACTCTAATTCACTGCTGCTGAGGGAGCCAAATGGCAAGACCACTTTGGAAAACTGTGGCAATCTCTTTCAAAGCTAAGGTTGTCTTACCACACCAGTTAAGCTCCTGGATATTTACCCAAATGAATTGAACATGAACACCCATAAAAAAACTTGCACATGCATACAATCTAGATATCCTTCAACAGGTGAATGGATAAACAAATTATGGCATGTGCATACAATGGAATGTTATTCAGTGATAAGAAGAAATGGTATTTCGAGCCCCAAAAGACATGGAGGAACCTTAAATACATGTTGCTAAGTGAAAGAAATCAGTCTGTATGATGTAAACTATAAGACATTTTGTAAAGGCGAAGGTATGGAAACAGTAAAACATGATCCGTGTTTGCCAGGAGTTCACAAGGAGGGAGTGAATAAGTGAACATAGATTTTTTTTAGAGCAATTAAACTATTGTGTTGGCTACTGTATCAGGGGATACATGACATTATGCATTCAACAAAACCTATAGAATGTACCACACAGTGAACTGAAATATAAACCATGGTCTTTAGTCAGTGATAGTGTATCAGTGTTGGTTCATCAATTATAACAAATGTACCAGAAGATGTTAATAATAGGTAAACTGGGGGAGAAGGAATATATGAGAACTCTCTGCATTTTCTGCTCAATTTTTGTGTAAGCCTAAAACTACTCTAAAAATAAAGTCTGTTAAAAGGTAAAAATAAATAAATACACTATCAGCTCCAACTCATGAAGAATCCTAATATTATCATATTCAGTATTTCTGTATATTCCTAAACCATCTATGCTTAGGGTCCTCATAAACAATAAGTGAATTTATGGTAGGGTAGATGTTCTGTATCAGAAGTGTTAGTGATTTAGTCTGACAGAGGACATTTTCATTAGAGATGGGTTTCATTTTGTGTGTGGGTGTTTGTGTCTAATCTGCTGAAGCATATACTTGTCTAATGTTCTTACCTACTGACAAAGTACTCAAGACATGTGATATTACCACACTAATATAATTTATTTTGGTTTGCCTTAAACTACTAAAGCAGGTTTAGTACTCTGACTGTGGAATTGATAGTTGAATGATCAGTATGACATCTAAGCTGATCAAACAGTCCAACATCCAATGCTGTCCCAGTGAGCCAGGTTCTTGTTGTTTTCCCTATAAACTGGCTTCCCAGAAACTTTACCTGAATTATAAAAGACAAAAGTTGGCAGAAAGATTTGGCAGTATAAAGGCCATGTGAACCTCATAAAATGGTCCTGTGTAGTGAAATAAATAATGAGATAAATAGATTACAGATAAACTATAAATTTGTAATGGCTCAATGAACTAGAAATTATTTTCTTACTCATATAAAGGGCATAATCATTGGTATGTATTGGGGAATGAGTTCTGAGATCCACACAGTCATTCAAGGACCCAGTCTGATGAAGGTGTTATCATCTTCAATGTGTGGCTTCAATATACCATGTGTGTTGCTATTTAGCCAAAAGATAACAAAAAAGAGTAAAAGTAGCACATGGAAAGTATTTTGGGACAAGTCCATACTACTTCTCTCCATGTTCTATATGCCAGAATTTAATCACATGGGCATATCGAAGTACAAGGGAGGCTGGGAAATATGAGAATAAAGGAAGTTTGTTGATTATTAGTATAATCTCCCAAGTCGATACATTTTATTTTTTACATACATTCATTAAATGCTTGTTCTAAGAAGATAGGAATAGAATGGAACTGGGGATATATAAATATAAAGAGAAAGTTAAGGTAATCCTACTAAAAGTGGATAGATTTCTTTCTCAACTTGTTGAGGAAAGACATCTTAAGAGTCTTTCTATTATTTTAAGTTCCATCAAATTTTTTTCTTTCCCAAGAGAGCTAATTTCTCACTGCAGTCTTGAGTCATGACAGATAATTAGGAAATCTGGTCAGGCTTTTACAGTGCAATTTTTCTGCAATTTTTGTATTGTTATAAAATAGCTTCAGGGGAGACACACATATAAAAAAGAATAATAAGGGTGAGAGTGCATTAGCCTAAAGTATAATTTTATTGTTTCCATCTGTTGTAATTATGAAAATAAACTCTTTTGTACTCTGATCAGCAGGATAAGTCATCAGAAAGATGCCTATGTCTTGCAACGTATCTTGTTACATGTTATAAATAAGAACATCTTATCTGTGTGGCTTTTTTTTTTTTTCTTTTTCCTCTAGGAGCAGAGCCATTGCAATCTTCCCATTAGAAGAGTCATATTTTTTTTCCCCAAACCAACATAGCTTGAGGGAATGTTATTTGTTTCAACCAAATCATTACTGCATATAGGATTTAAATTTGCATTTGCACGTATTTCCAAGGTGACTGAAAAAGCATCATTTTAAGAAAAGAACAGTTTAAATATCATAGCTTGGGAAATGTGTTTTTTTCTCTACATATTGATTAAGAAAACTGTATGTGCTTTATATCAGGAGTGTTATAGTATTCTATGAGCATCCTTCAACTAAATTTTACAGTTACAGTCAACAAACGTAAGATCTGTTCTTCTTCCACACATTCATATTGTCTAAGCTGCTGAAAGTTTTTCTTAAAGTATACACTGATTATTTTAGGATAATAAGGAGTGATGTCATTACATTGAAGATCAACTGCCTTAACCCAAAGTTTGTCTCTAATTTAAGGAAGGGACCTAACTTTGACACTGATGTAAAAAATAAAATCCCAGGTTTTCCCTACAATATCATCACCCAAAGTCCATAGTTTACTTTAGGGTTCACTCTTGGTGTTGTAAATTATATGGATTTGGAAGAACATACAATGGCATGTATACATTATATGGTATCATACACAGTAGTTTTACTGCCCTAAGAATCCTAGATGCTCAACTTATTCATCCCTCCTTCCTCTATAGTCCCAGACAGCCACTGACCATTTTACTATCTCCATAGTTTTATCTTTTCCAGCATATTATATTTTTGAAATCATACAGCATATAGCCCTCTAACTTTGGCTTCTTCAACTTAGTAATATGCATTTAAGTTTCTTCCATGTCTTTTTATGGCTTGATATCAAGTTCATTTGTTTTTAGTGCCAAATAATATTCCATTGTCTGGATATACCACAGTTTATCCCTTCACTTACTTACAAACATCTTGCTTATTTCCAAGTTTTGGCAATTATGAATAAAGCTGCTGGAAACATCTGTGTGCATACAGTGTGTTTGTCGTTATTGCTGGGAGGTGGAGGGAACAGAAGCAAAAAAATTTATCTTTAGATTTGTGAAAGGGCTCTAGAAAACACATGGGCCTTTGATTCTCTCAAATCTAACTTTCAGAAGTCTTTTTTTGCATTTTGTTTTATTTTATTTTATTAGTTTCAAGTATATGGTACATTGGTTAGACATTTATATAGTTTATGAAATGATCCTCCCAATTACTCTTTTACCCATCTGGCTCTACACACAGCCTTTACATTACTGCTGACTACATTCCCTGTGTTGTTCTCTATCCCCATGATCATCTATCAACTACTAATTTGTACTTCTTTAACCTTTCATCCACCCCTTCCTCCCAGCCCCACAACTCCCTTCCGCTCTGGCCATCACCAGATTGTTCTCTGTATTTGTGAGTCTGTTTTGAATTAGTTTGTTCATTTCCTTAGGTTCCATATATAAGTGAAATCATATGGTATTTCTCTTTCTCTGTCTGACTTATAGCATAATTACCTCTAGGTATATCCATATTGTTGCAAATGGTAGGATTTCACTTTTTTATGGCTAAGTAATATTCCATTGTATATACGAACCATAACTTTATCCAATCGCCTGTTGATGTGCATTTATAGTGTTTTCACATCTTGGCCATTGTGAATAGTCCTGCCATGAACACAGGGGTGCATAGGTCTTTACAAATTATTGTTTTGGTTTTCATTGGATGAATACCCAGAAGTGCAATTGCTGGGTCAAGAGGTAAATCCACTTTTAATTTTTTGAGGACTCTCCAGACTGTTGTTCATAGTGTCAGCACCAATTTGCAATCCCACCAACAGTATGTGAGGGTTCCCCTTTCTCCACATCCTCGCCAACATGTTGCTTTTTAATTTACTTTTTATTTTTAGCAAGAGAAAAATAACCAAATCTAATTGCATATATCCATACATACAGGAACCCCACACAGGTGAGAGATTTAGAGACAGAAAGGTAACATGAGGTATATATGACATTCTGAGCTAAGGAAGAAATGGGCTAAGAGGTCTGAGACTTTAGATGTGGTGGACAGTAACTCACAGGACATGATAATAAGAACAGATGTTTAATAATTAGATTTTTGTCCAACCCTATAAATAAGTCATAAAAATGTTATCTCCAGTAATAACTCTTTTAAAAAAATGTTATTGTTAGTTTCAAATATACAATCCACTGGTTAGGCATTTATATAGCTTATGAAGTAATCTTCCTGATTACTGTGTCTTCCTTCTATCTCTACACATAGCCATTGCGTTAATGATGACCGCATTCCCTATACCGTGCTTCCCATCCCCATAATCATCTATCAACTACTAATGTGTACTTCTTTAACCTTTGATTTATTGATGGTAGCCATTCTGACAGGTGTGAGATGATATCATTGTGGTTTTAATTTGTATTTCTCTGATGATGAGTGATCTTGAGCATCTTTTCATATGTCGTTGGCCATCTGTATTTCCTCTTTGGAGAAATATCTATTCATGTCTTCTGCTTATTTTTTAATTGGTTTGTTTGTTTTTTTGTTGTTGAGTTATATGAACTCTTTATATATTTTTGATATTAACTCCTTATCAGATGTATTATATGTGAATATCTTCTCCAAGTCAGTAGGTCATCCTTTCATTTTGTTGATAGTTTTCTTGGCTGTGCAAAAACTTTTTAGTTTGATGTAGTCCCATTTGCTTATTTTTTCTCTTATTTCCTTTGACTGAGGGAATATATCTGAAATTATTAGTAGCAATACCAGTTTGCTGCCTTTGTTTTCTTCTAGGAGTTTTATGATTTCAGGTCTTACATTTAAGTCTTTATTCCATTTTGAGTCTACTCACGAGAAGGTTTCATATTTTTGTATGTGCCTGTCCAATTTTCCCAACACCATATATTGAAGAGACTGTATTTACTCCATTGTATATTCTTGCCTCCTTTGTCATATATTAAATGAATGTATATACATGGATTTATTTCTGAGCTCTCTATTCTGTTCCATTGATCAATGTATCTGTTTTTATGCCAGTACCATGTTTTGATTACTATAGACTTGTAGTATAGTTTAATGTCAGCATGATGCCCCCAACTTTGTTGTTCTTTCTCAAGATTGTCATGGCAGTTCAAATTCTTTTATGATTCCATATAAATTTTTGAATTATTTGTTAGAAGTCTTGAGAAATTTCTTGTAATACAGATTTCTTGACCTCCTGAAAAAAAAAAATCCAAGAATGAGATCCAGGAAACTATTTTTAACAAGTTTCTTAAGTATCTCTAGTCATCAGCCAGATTTGGGAACCACTGCTCTAGGCAACTCATTAATTTTAGGGAGCTAAGACACAGAGAGATTGTCATACAACTGAGAAGTGGCAGAGTCTGGGCCAGAGAGCAAAAGTGTTCTTGTTTTTAATACCCAGATGTTACATTAATTAGAAATGCATTAGAAATGTGATAACAGGTGTTTTCTATTGAGCATGTTGAAAACTTGTTGACTTTAAAGGAAAGCATAATGCACTTTTTCTATGTTAATTCTATGTGAAAACTCACCCTTAATTTAAGGTGCTCTAAATGGACTTAACCTCTAGTAGAATAGAATATTGTAAATTTTTTTCCTTGGGGCCCCCTGGTGTCAGTCCTTGAAGACTTCTTAAATGTTTTGATTTTCAGCATTTCTCAATTTAGGAGATTTGAGCAAGGGTGCCACTTGCAATTCTCTGAAGACCCTGACATGAGTTAGATTACCAGGAGGGTACACACTGAGGGGAAGAGCCGTGAAGAAGCCAGCTAATAGCTTAATGGAGGTGTAGTTAAGGCGCTTTTCACAGTTTCATGATTTTATATTTTTCTCTGTAAAGAAGAGAGTTAGACAACACCTTGCTGTTCTATCTGTGCTCTTATCCCCAGACCCCCAGAACTCATTATTGTTTGGTTTTATTGTTTTATCTGATTCCTATGAAGAATCATAAATGCGATTTTTAAAAATTTCATTATATTGTTTACAGCTCTATAGACATGTGAAAATAGGGTTAGCTTTAGAAAATAATGGAAAGGCCAAAGGGGCCTTCCATCTCAAATAATTCTGTGTAGGTTCTCTCAAAATGGATAAGGAATGATCAGTTCCTCCTGCCTGGACACCTTAGAGTGGGGAGTGACTTACAGGACAATCAAATGTATGAAATTATGTAATTGCTTTGTGACCAAAGTGAATTTAAAGGACAAGCAGTTCTGAATGGTACAGAATACATTTTTAAAAAATCTGAATTATTATCACTCTTCAGCTTCCTCAAAGGGGTGAACCATATTATAAACAATTTACATGACAGGTTTCAGAACCACCATGTATGGCTGTGCAGGTTGTGATATGCACAACTTCCGAGTGCCATTCGCTTAGACTTCAGTGTAAATAATGCCTCTTGGAGTTGTGCAATACAGGGAACCTGAGTCCTATGTTTAGGCAAGAAGGATGGGCTATAGTGAGAAATATGGGTACTCTGATTTCCTTAAAGACAATTGACTAATGTTTATCCTTGATGATCTCTATCTTAATTTCAAACTGGTTATTTGTAGTGAGAGCTTAAATAAGGTGCTTCTTCATATAGATTTCTTAAACTTATTTAGATAAAGCAGATCAGATTCATTATAAAAGTGGCTACCATCTTATTTTGCATAACTGGCAAATGAATGAACTGATTTAATGGAGGATCATTTAGACTTTTTAGAAGAAATGCCTTAAAATAATACTTTTCTTTAGAGTTATCCTGAAATATTTTGTTTTTCAATTCTTCCTATTGAAAATTAGGTAACTTCAGAAAATATGCTGAATAGTCTGGCTAATGTTATATTTCTGTGTGTGTATGTATGTGTGTGTATTTATTTACACAATATATTCCAAGTATTCATACGTAGTCGCATCTGGCCAGTGTTCCATGTGGACATTTCCAAATGTGTTCTGTATAGTATGGCAAAGCAATGCAATTTTTGTTTTCTATAATAATACAGTTTCTTTTTTTATGAATGAATGAATCAAACTGACAGATTGTACAGGAATTTATTTGTCATCCAAATCTTGACTGGGAACATTTATGTTATAATTTTTAGACAGACTAATCTTCAGAACTATCCAAATATTAAGATAGAATCACCTGCAGTAATAGGTTAGGGCAGGGAGGGTTTCAGATATCACATCTTCCAGTAGAATTAGTGGTTCCAGATGATTTAGAATATGGTTGTTTGGGAATAAAGTTTTCACATCAGGATTCAAATTAAAATGAAAAGAAAATCTTTTTATGAAGTTATAGATATATATCGTGATTCTAGCTCTAAACTTGGTCTTAAATAAAAGTGAAGGCTAATCTATATTGATTTTATATATACTTTTTTTCCTACAAAGAAATTTTGGAGGTTTAAAAAATTGCAGATGATAAACCAGAAAACTGTAACTGAAATCCTATGGCAAAGAAACTTTGCAGGCATTGGGTTTCGGAATGCTATGATTAATATTCTTAAGGAGTGTTTGGACAGTTCTGAGCAACCACTGAATTAGATTTCAAGGCTAAATATATGGTACCATAATCTCAAGTTAAGCCTAACTAGTTTAGTCTCCTAATTGATTCTTTATCACTAGATATAATAAAGGCATAATCATAGAGGCATTAGTAGGATTTCTTGGTTAACTTAGTGGAAGATAGAGAGTCTCATTGTTGTTCTTACTAGTTCTGGTTTAGTTTTAACCAGTTTATTCTTTTGCTGCATAGATTTTATGCATGCTGAGAACAATGGCAGCTCAGGTAGTAAGTGATAGCAATAGCTGACATTTTACACCTAAGTTTGGCCATAAAGTGAAAGGTCACACAACATAGAGTGAAAGGTCATTACTAAGAAGTGATTTCTAGTCACGAGACTGGAAATACACAGAGTGTACCTTAATATTTTGGAAAGTTTATTTTTAGTAGGTGATAAAGTATCTCAGCTATGGCTAACTTTGTGACAGGAGAACCAGGTAAGAATTTACTAGCCTCGGGAAGGCCTGAAACTCTTACTATATTTTCGAAGTCAGCACATAACTTTCTCTCTTACATGAAATCCATTCACACAAGTGCCCAACCAGGAAAGATACATTTAAATTTGACAATGTCTTTTTCTCATACTACACATTCCACAAACATTCCTATCAATTCTACCTCATAAATGTCTTTTTATTTATTAGAAGATAAATTAATTATTTAGTACCACTAAATCTTAATTTACTAATAGAATCAACAAAACAGTTTGAAATGTAAATAACTGCTTTTATACGCACTGCCACTGCCCATTTTCTGTCTTTCAAAATCCAGTGAGATGACCCGATGGTGGTGGATCTTTGGGCACTATGACTTGTTAGGTTAGGCAGGTAACATGTGAAGCCATGTTTCTTTTGTTGTTTGTTTGTTTGTTTGTTTGTTTAGTACCAGCAATGGAGAATTCATGGCTTATATAGAAAAGTTTGCAAAATGTTTACATGAGATTTATACCATACCATAGTATCTCCCAAGTTGCTTTCTAAGATAACAGTGTTTTTACTCCTCTTGCCAACCCCATTTCCTCTGTCCTTAAGACTCCTTTAGTGCTTTCTTAAAACCCTATGGACTCAAAGTCAGACATATTGTTTTTTACCCTAGAATCTTGTGTTTATGATTCCTCAGAGCATCCAACTAATTTCAGGGTAGCCCTGAGCAGTAATATCTGGAAGACCTGTCAGAGCTAGAGTTCATTAAAGTATGCTGGAAAGCAGGATGGAGACCTCTCCATTCTGTCCTGGTGTCACCTATTCCTGATAATAATGGAAAACAACTGATTCTGTATGACTTCGTCCAAGGATGAGCTGGAAAGGACCCTTCACTTGCAACATTTCACTCCTCTGACCCATGTTATGTCTCATCAGCTGGAAGAAAATTAAACCCCTAGGAGTTTAATTTTATAAAAACATAAAATAGAGTCATGGCTTACATGTTTTACAAATATAACTGTAGGAAAGGAGGGAGAAGGACATTTGTGTGTTCATAACTGTCCTAGTACCTGAGAAAGATACAGAAAGTGAAAGAAGGACACTGAAAGTAAACTGTGCTCATATATAGTCCTTATGCAAATCAGGTATTTTTAGCCTGCTTTACAAGTCTGCTCTAAGCACTTTAGTTGAGGACCACTTTTCTGGAAAGGGCACAATATTTCCAACATCTCAGATAATAAATTTATCAAAAATAGGTCCATATTAAATTTATGAACTCTTGTTTACTCCTTTTTTCCTTTTATTATTCTATATATAACATATAACATTATATAAAATACAATATTAATATTATATACAAAATATAGTACATGTATTTTATATTTTTATTTTTATTACTTTATTATATGCATATATTATAAAATATATAAATAATATATAAAATATAATATAATACATAAACAGAACTAAGTAAAATATATCATATAAGTATGTAGACCTTTAGAGTCATAGCTCTGATAATTATAATAACTACTTTGAGAATCATGCCCTTTCATTTTGTAAGTGATTGAAATAAATGTAGTAATTCTGCTGCAAAGTGCCTTTAAGGATGTTGGTTGTTCCTATAATCGTCAGTACCCATGTTGAGCACAATGAGTACACAGAACTAACAAGTAATATTGGAAGCAAGAATTTCCAACTTTTAGACATTTCTAATAATGAGACTAATAGTTCTCCCTTAAATCTGTGACTTTACTCTTTGGATGACAATAGAAAAGTTTACAGAAAATAAAAACGTGCAGTATGTGATGATTGAGGAATACCTACATACAATTCTATCAACGCTGACCTATTTTTAAGATTTGAAGGTATTTACAATTAGCGTTAGTTGTGTTAAAACTCAAAATTAAATGTGTAAAACAGTATTTTTAATATGGATTAAAGAACTTTCCTTTTTTTAAAAAAAAAGATCTTAATTAGAATACTAGTTATTTTCATTACGCAAGAATAGGTTGTATAATAGAGACTCATAGAAGTTAGGATGCAGAAAATTCTTTAATGTTGGCTGATTGTACAAACAAATGGATTTATTATTGCTTAAAAATGGCCTTGCAATATAAGTGCTTTTGGGTGAGACTTTGGCTTGGCTAATAGACCAGCTAGTCTACAACATTTACAGGAGAGAAGTAGACATGAGATATGGAATATTTTAAATCATTATTGTTTTTTTTTTTTATTTGTTCTCTCTCAGTAGTCTCTAGAGCTTGAAATATTTTATCTTGATTGAAATTTTCAACACTTTCTGATAATCTTATTTTGCCTGTTGGTCAGGATTTTATGACTCATTCCTAAATCTCTTTCTGCTGTTCTCCCCAATAGAATGACACTAGCAGACACATGGTTCAAGAAAGAAAAAGAAAAATGAGTGTAGGAACTTCTGTTCTAGAATTCAAATAACACATTTTTGGGGGGAAGGGGCTACTGAGAGGAATAAGCCTTTTGAGTCCAGGTTATTATTTTCTCTTTTTTAAAATAATAATTTTAGTAAGAATATGCTTGATTTTCAATTTTTATTCTACTTTACCCATATTTAGTTGTTTTTCATTATTCAACTATTCAATCTACTTAATCTATTCTGATAAACAATGCTTATAGAAATAACAAATTATTTTGGAAACTATGTGAACACTGAATTTCACAAATATTGCAAATGATTTGTTTTATGGGATACATTTATATTATGCTAAATCATGACTGTCTTTATTCAAAATCTGCAATCTGATGAAAGCAAAAAGATTGCTGCTTAATATACAGAAGAAATGTTAGTTCCTTAAAAATTATTTCTGAAGTACTAGTAAACAATAACTAAAATGTGATCTAACCTAGGGTTAATAGAACTGTTTAGTGTAGATAATATCATAATTTTGCTGTATGTACTTAGTGTTTCAGATATAATTTATACTTTTATCCATACCATACATTTAGTGATATCATGAAATATTTGTATAGATAAAACAAGAAAAATATGTACAATTCTACTCTTTAAAAAAAGAAATACATCACATTTAGTTTGTTATATGTCAGATTCTTGTTTTTATCTGTGCTTCCCACTCATAAGTTTTAACTTTTTAACTTTTTGGTGGTTTCTTTCTGAAAGAGAAAGCTGCTCAACTTTGAATGGTAGTCTTCCCTCAGATGTAAGTAACTGGAAAGAAGAATATATTTCAGATTCAAAATTCATGACTCAAAGAATAACAAAAATAACTCTTATCCTTTACAAAAAGTACTAAACCTAAACAGGAATATTATCAGATGAGCAGTAAGTTATTTCTAATAAAATCAGTCCTGGCTCCCTGAAGAGTATAGAGAATTTGGCCTGCCAAAAATTTCTTTCCAGCTAGTGAATCTGTGACAGGAAGTGAGATTTAAGGAAAGTCTTTTTCTCACTCTGGAATTCTAGCATTTGTCCTCATGGTTTGAAACTCAGTATATTTTATCTCATTTGAAAAAATGTTACTGTTGTATTATGCTGTATAGTCTTTAAGAGCCATTAATAATATTTTTGTCTATTGCATTAATTAGACAATTACAAAAATATCCTGAGTGTTCAAACATCATAAAATCTGAAGACATTAGAAGGTATTATGTAATAATATACTATCCATCTAAGAGGACAATTTCAGAATAGAAAATGAAGTCTGTCACTAGGCTACCCCACTGGAGTAAGCTGACATTTTTTTTTAAGTATTTTACAGCTCTCTGAAGAGCTATGAATCCTGGGTCTGCCACAATAGATTAAGCAGTTGGTTCACAAGATAAGAGCTCTACAGGGAAAACATTTAGGCTCCAATTAAGTTTGGATGTCGGCAAAACTAACTGGAAAGAAGGTTCATGGTGCCAGCCAATTGGGTAGGATTTACAGTGACTGAAGATTGCTTGATAAGTGCTAAAATTGCAGGTCATCTCTAAGACTGTTCCATCTCTGAGCTGAGCATCCATTCAATTGCCCTTTAAGTGTCACGCAATTATTTTCATGGACTCTTAGAGTCCTGTCAGGTCATCTTGCCATCTTTCTAACAAATTCTAGACTGTCCTCTAAATATCCCTCACAAAAAGCTAACCAGCCTTTATTTAAATTCTTCCAATAATGGGGAACTCACTATATCAAAAGGTAGCTAATCTTTTTAATCAATTTTTTAAAGGTTCTACTCTATATTGAACTGATTTTTTATGCTTTATACCAAACTGGTTATACCTTAAATTTCTAATTAAACATCTTCCAACACAAAAGAAAGCAATACATACATACATGAGAAAACTTCAAATGTTTAGATAAGGTTTGAATTTTAGCTCTGTGAGAACTTGGATAATTAAAAAAAAAAAGTCTCTGCCTATATTTCTTCACTTCTAAAATTATCAGGAATTATGAGAATTCTTATAGAGACAGTTAGAGGATTAAATGTCTAACACATTGAAAGTACTTAACTAAATGAACACTTCATACTTCATCTTTTAGTTGCCTCCTCCTTATACCTGGTGCTAGAGAAACAAAATTTCTCTGAACTTAAGGAGTTTTCTTTGTAATGAAGAAGTCAGAAAATAATTCTGCAATAATAAAGAGTGTTGAGTGCTCTGAGACTTACAGTGCTTGGGGACTATTCAAATGGGAATCCAGAATAGTTTCTGACAGAAGTATAGTGTTGTATTGACCAAATGAAGAAAATGAAATTAAAATGTTTAAATAGATGGAATAACATATAAAATAAATGAATAGGTAAAGGGGAAAACAAAAGTTTTAAAAATAAAAGCTGTTCAGTATGGCTTGGATATAGTGTGTCAGGCTAATAAAAATATTAATGATATAGCTAAAGATTTAGGAGGAGATTCTGTAAGCCATGTTAGCTGCTAGAATAATGAGAAACTATTAAAGGAGTTAAAAAAAACGGTAAGATTTATAGTAAGGCAATAACATGAAGATTTTTCAGATGGACCAATGCATTAGGGGAGATTGAAGTTGTCAGAGTTTACAGATCCAGGCGTGCCCAAGTGGGATACATCTTGAAACACTTCAGGGCCATAATATGTACAACATTATCAAAAAAAAAAAAAAAAAAGTCACGTAGCCCATATATCCCATTTTTTTCAGGACAGTGTCAGTTTATACCTGTAGTCAGAACATAACTAATCACAGTGCCCTCTTCCTCTTTCACAATTGTCCCAGATTAAATGAAAATTACATAGTCATTTTGCCTAATACTCATAAACACTGAATCTTAATTTATCTCTCATTCTTTTAAAGCTCTTGCTTGAGAGGGCCTACCTTTTTAAGCAGGCTCAAACTTAATCTGTTAACTGTAAGAAGTTCTTTTTGTTTTTAATTTTCTGATTCAGGAGTAATATTATGGGGATATAATTATGCAACTCCTTTATTCTCTTCCCAGTAAGCTACTGAGTGGAAGGGAAAAGTTTTCTATGTTCTAGTAACCCTTTATTTGGCAATTAGATTGTCTTTCTTTCAAAGAAGGAAAGTGTTCTATTGTACCAAATTGATTTTTCTTTTTAGTATTTGGTGCTGAGCTTTCCACAGTAGAAATAATCACTGTCTTGGGAAACTTGGCTGTACTGAGCAATGATTGAGTTCAGTTGGGTTCAGATGTAGCCAAGGAAGAGGTGGCCAAAGCAAATGGAAAAGCACATCATTGGAGAAGGCCCTATGTGTTGGATAGACATTGGACTATCTTGGGATAATGACAATCTCTAGGGTAGGAAGAAAACCAGAAGTCTGGTATTGAAGTCTTAATAAGTTAGGAATAGTGACCAAAGTCTTCAGATAACAGCAGTGAAATAGGATGGGGGACAGTATACCTCAATATGTGTACTGCACAGAGCCAGGAATTCTATATAAGGAGTAAGGAAAGATGACCTGGAAATAGAGGCAGAAGAACCCTTAAGCCAGACCCTCAGAAGTGTATATTCTATCTTGTGTTTTGAGCCAAGTTTTGGCAACACTAAGAGGTGAAAAGAATGTTTAATGAAGAAAGAGGATAAAAAGAAATATATTACTGAAGATTCCATATAACAGGAGACAAGCCGGAGTGGGAGGAGAGCAGGGAGAGTTTGAGGAGAAGAGAAACACAAACCACAATGAGCAGACAATTCTGCGTTTCTCCCTTAGGTACTGAGCCGGAAGAACAAAGATGCTGTTGTGCTGCACTTAACTGCTCTTAAGTTGTCAAATACCCAATTACATCAAGTCCCCAGGGAGACTGGGGCTGTGGCCATAGTCCTGCACTTCTGTAGTTCTGCAGAATGTAGTTAGGCTCCCTGGGGTAGATTTGACCTCTGCAGAAATTCAAGTCGCTGCGTGTAAGGAGACTTCTCCATTGAAAGGAGTAGTAGTCATCTACCTTTAAGTGTGTGTGTGTGTGTGTGTGTGTGTGTGTGTGTGTGTGTGTGTTGGGGGAGGGGAGGAATGTCTCAAGAAAACTGTTCAAGGTTCACGGATACAGGTAAACAGTTTCACAGAATGCATGCAAGGTTTGCAGGGGATGTGAAAGACGGATTCGGGGGCAACTTAAGGGCATGGTCTCTAAAGTCAAACCTGGGTTCAATTTCTGGCTGTAAAACTAGCTGGCAGTAGGATCTTGAGCAGATATCTTAACTCTAAACCACAACGTTCTCATATGTGAAATGGAGGTGATGGTAATAATCCTTCTCTTAAGGGGTTCTTGGGATAATTAAATTATAACAGATATAGCGAATGCTCAGAAAAGCTAATGGCACATAGTAAATACTGAGTAAACATTAGCTGTTGTTCTTGTGGGAGGCCGAGTAAAAGGTGTGAGTTCCCAGACCGGACATGGATCAGTGAAGCATCCACTTGTTTCTCATACTTGGCTATATCATGTAGGAGAGGCTTATTGAGGTGAACAGAAAAGCAAGGAGCAGTGAGGTCCTCCAGAAGTGAATGTGTAGCCTAACCAATGGAGAAGTGAGGTCTTTTTGCCACTATGGAGTGAATGTGAAGATGCTCGTGATTTGCTACAAAGTGGATTTAAAGGCAGGGGTAAAGATTCGTAGAATGTTACAATTTACTCTTCTCTTTTATTGCTAATATTTATGTAGAGCTTCATAATAAATGACACATTCATTCCATCATTTAACCATTACAATACTGTCAGGTTAGAGTAGGGTTGTTAGCATTATTTAGAGATGAAGAACCCACATTTTAGAGAAGATAAATAATTGCCATCTGTTAAGAGGCAGAGACAGAATTTGAGCTTAAGTCTTCCAACTTGAAGCCCCATGCTATTTTCATTATGATTATATTATGTACATAGAAATGGTGGTAGCATTTCAGATCCACTTCTGATTTGGGTGACATCTAAGGCACAGCATCTCTCCAGGGATAGTTTATTTTACTCTGGCACCCCAGAGGATAGCTTTGCAATGATCTGTGTGTGTGTGGAACCTCAGTGAACTTCTCTGCCACCCAGTGGGCCACAGAGCACCCTCTTCAAGAAAGCCTGTATTTCAACATGGGGGCAGAGTGATGGGTTCTCATAAATGGGATTCTTCCTGTGTTAGGTAGTCTGCCTGAGCCCTACAATGACTACTCCTATATCTGCTATTCATATATTCTTTAGATTTTTGTTTATACCTTAGTTATTACATCTTTATAGTTAATATTTGCTTATATTACACTTTTTCTGTTTAAAATAATAAGTGGTTTCTTCCTCCTGATTGTACTCTGGCAATACAAAGGCCCAGCTGAGATCCTCCCACTTCTAACATCCACAATTGGACCATAACCTTGCTTACCTGTGACACTTTGTTAACATCTGTTATGCAGCTTAAGATCATTATTGTCATTGTCATTGTTCTTGCTACTGCTGCTGTTATTTGTAATGCCTATCTTGCCCATCACATGATGAGATTAAGAAATAGTCTGTTTCTGTTTGTCTTAGTTTTTTTCCCATTCCATCCCAACCCAGGCACCTAACACAGAGCTGCATTCAAAATGGTATTCTCAACAAATATATGTCAATACAATTGAGAAATGATCCCAAAATTCATATATATCAAAATGGTGAAATTGATAATGTTCTTGGGAACTGAACACACCATTTCTAGTGCTGGGACATAAGTCCAATGCTTAGTTAACCATTCTGACTTCACACACAGCATATTATGCAGGCTATACACATCTCTTAGACTTAATTCCCTTCATGCCTATTTCTCCACAATGTCTTTTTTTAACATATAAAAATCAAGGAACATTCACACATACAAAATCCATTCCATGCTTGGTTGAGGATATAACATGAAATGCTGTCAATTGACCACTGAGAAATGCTTGGTTGCCCTGTGGAGCCGTCTGACCCTGACTTGCAAACGCTCAGGAGTAAATTTAATAATCCCAGAAATCCACCAGCTAAATAAATGTTTTAAGGTATCTGGAAAGGAAGGGGAACTCACTAACAAAATGGAGGATGCCCTTTTTGGTCTCTGTAGTCTGGATTATGCCAGATTTCCATCGTTGGTGATTTTCTCTCTGGGAAATTTCAAAGCTGATTTGCAGAGGAAAAGTGATGACCCTGGCAAAATGAACACAAGGGATCCTCTTTTTGCAGAGAGGGCCTCTAAACTTCAAATGTAAGGCTTTTACAGTGCACGCATGGCTTTGCGCTCACCCGACTACTTACCGAAGAGTAAAAGCTTTGACTACTCCCTCTTCACTTACTCCACCTTAAGGAAATGGAATATAATGATTCTTTCTAAGGTAATCTTGAACATATTTAGAAACTATTTGTAGAAACATCACAGATTCTTGAAGTTGGGAATACTGTATGTGTGTGTGTGTATCTTTTTTACCCTTACTGATCTGCAGATATTTACCCTAACCCATTTTATTTGTCATGAGGAACTTTCCTCTGGTTTAAATTTTGACTTTGTATTTGCTTAATTTCATGGTCACAGATTGCATAAATTAACTCATATTATGTATAGAGTAGGGGTTCTTCATAGGCATAAATCTAAATTGAAGAGTCAGCCACCAGTTGGCAAACATATGCTATTGGATGATGTATATCTCTTGTATCTGCCTTCTCCCCTCATCCCCATTTCTACTACATACTAGTAAATTTTTTAGCTTCTTGAGGTTAAGGACTCTGTTGTAATCTGTTATCCTCATGCAGCTGTAATGGTGAATGTCACATAACATGTATTCAGTTGATTGTGTGTCAGATGGGTTACCTCATTTTTTTAGTTCTATGTTGATTGTAACAGTGTAAAACATCTTTCAGGTAACAAACAAGGTGTCTACCCCTAAAACAGCCAATGCAAATATTTTTGCCCAATAACTTTATCTTTAATATAATAAACTCTCCTGTTAACCTTTTTTTATGGAGAGAACTGTGAAAATATTACCAAGTTTTGAATATTATGAGCTGGATACATAGTAGTATTTTCCCACTGGGCTAACTAGAGGCCATCTTTGTAGTTTTTAAAAATGTTCTTTAGAGGAAATACCCTTCTAAAGCTCTTACCTCAACTTCCTTCTGTCCTTATATGCTTCAGAATAGTTTCCCCTGATATAGCAGCTCATATTTTCCAAGTGGAACCTTATTTGTTATGTCCTGACTATTTTTCAATTCTCCATGAGCTTTAAAAGAATTGTTATTGTGTCTTAGTCCTGATTGGTGTTTATAGCACCTCCCTCCCACATATTATTTGCAGATGTTATTAATATTTGGCTTCTTACTCACTCTTGGAACATTTGAAAAGACATCACATTCAAATAGACCTCACACCAATATTTATAGTCCCTCTGGTGTCTCCTCCCCACTTGAAATGTTGTCATATCATTTATCATTTTTCCTTGTTCTAAGTGCCTTGCCAATTTGAGACTCATGAAGCAATGCTTGAATTTAAACAAATATGAACTCTAAATATCTCAATAATTTCAAGAGGGCAGGGCCTCCTCATGTTGAAATAATAAAATATCATCTCCCCATTATCTTGCCTGGGCCCTACCCCTGGCACCATTACATTCTTACTCTTTATTTAGAAACAAAAATTTTCCAATTACCTTAATGGACCCATATTCTTGACTGTCAGAAATTTCTTTTTTTTAATTGCAGAATAATTTATGTAGTAAAAGACTTTTCTTTGTTTCTTTTATATATTTAAGATTAAAGTTGGATTAACTGGCCAATGAGCTATGGATTACTACTGCTCTTGTGTTTTCTGAATACCAGAAATAAAATTGCTTCTTTTTTTGTCTTTCAACATATCATCTACCTGATTCTGGAAGCCTTTTGAAAAATAATTGCCACTGTTCCAGTGACTTCATTAGCTAATCCCTTAACACCCTAGTGAGTGTGTCATGCAGAGCTACAGACATGATACAGTTCAGTAATCTGGGAAGAAATTGGGGTCAGATTCTTTGCAGCATCTTAGACTTTTTTTATTTTTTGCTTTCTTTGCTATTTTCATCAAGTTCTAGTTTTTTCCACTTTCTACTTAACTACTATATACACAGATTTCTCATACTTTTGAGTTTTCTCTCACAGAGATGTGTTTTCTCAGGCTTTCAACACTTTTTGGACTTACATATAGCACCTCTGTTTCTCCCACTAATTAAGTAAACAGTTTCACCTTTTCAGCACTAACATGTTATCAGTAAAGAAGATATTGTGATGTGTCAAGTTATTGTGAAAAAATTCTGCTCTTTTGGACAGCATGCTTAAATTTTCCCAAGATGAGAAATAAAATGGATTTCTTTTTTTTTTTGGTATTGCACCACATAAATATCATGTGATTGCTTACTGTGTAACCTTTTATATATTATTCTAAAAAGTTATATTTTCTTGCTGGCATAGTTTTCAGTGTTTTAAACCCAAAACTATGAATTATCTTCAGCACTATTTGAATAATGAAAAAAATCAAAATTAGTAAGACTTACCTCGTTATCAAGTAGTTGGACACATTTTAAAAATAACATTGTTTGTGTACACATATATAAGTAAAACTCATGTTCATATTAGGTGTATGCCTGTAAGCAGGGTCATCTGAAAATACATGCTCGTAAGATGTGAATCTACTACACACCGAAATATACCCTTAATATTAACCTTCAGAGTGAAAATTTAAAACAATAGTATTTATTTGAATATTTTGGATAAAATTTTTTGTTGTCTAATTCTGTCTAAGCTCTAGAAAAAGAACTACTTGTTCTTGGAAACCATTGGTGGGGATTTTAATTATTCTCTTCTTTGATGTAAAAGTGGCCTGAATAGAACTGTTGAAACAACAAAGAGAATAACTAGTTTTTGAACCATCTAACAACCTTATTCAATGATTTATACTAAAATATATAACATTAAATTCCTAGTAAGGCACTTAAAACTATGTCATCAGTCTAAAAGTACCTGCTCTCTAAGAGACATAGACATAAAATTCTAAATGTGAAGAATTTCTGAATTTTCATAAACTTGCCAAATAACTTTTAAGTGATATGCTTGTTTAAACTTGGTTGGCCTTGTGTTATAATCTTATAATTACTATATGTTCTTCTTTTTGAGAAACTGAATTCCATTTTATTATGGGTTATTATTCCTAATCTCTTAAACCTGAATAGGAGTCAATTAAATCATATGATCTAAAAAATAAATCTCTGTATTGAAAGTTGTTAATTTTATAATGAGTGTTTTTTCTTTCCTTAAGGAACATATTTTCATTTTATTAAGTGATACTGAAGATAGAAAGTTTTAAACCAAAGGAATTTATTTCACCACTAATGGCAATAATTTGGGGTGCTAGAACAGTTTTTTTTTAATTGATAAAAACTACTTTTTAGCAGAGTTTTAAGGTCACAGTAAAATAGATGGGGAAGTACAGAATTACCATAACATGTCCTGTCCCCCACACATGTACAACCTCTTCCCAGTCAATATCCTACACTAGAGTGGTACATTTGTTGCAGTCAGTGAACCATATTGGCACATCATACTCACCCAAAGTCCATAGTGTATATTAGGGTTCTCTCTTGATGCTATACATTCTAGGGGTTTTGGCAAATGTCCGATGACACATATCCAACATTTTGTATTATACAGAATGGTTTCACTGCCCTAAAAATCCTCTGTGCTCTGCTTATTCATCTCTCTTTCCCTCCTAACCACTGGCAACCACTAATCTTTACAATGTCTCTATAGTTTTGCCTTTTCTAGAACATCAGATATTTGAATCATACAGTATATGGTTTAGATTGGTTTCTTTCACTTAGCAATATATATTTAAGTTTTTTTCCATGTATTTGTATGACTTGATGACTTTTTTGTATTAGTGCTGAATGATATTTCATTGTCTGGATGTACCACAGTTTATCCGTTTACCTACTGAGGAACATCTAGGTCACTTCTAAATTTTGGCAATGATGAATAAAGCTGCAATAAACATCGGTGTTCAAGGTTTTTTGTTTGTTTGTTTTCAGTTTATGTGGGTAAATACTAAGGAGCAGGATCGTTGGATCATATGGTAAGAGTATGTTTAGTTTTGTAAGAAACTACCAAACTGTCTTCCAAAATGGCAGTACCATTTTGCATTTCCACCAGTGATGAATGAGAGTTCCTGTTGTCCCACTTCCGCAGCAGCATTCGATGTTGTCAGTGGAATGGATTTTGGCTATTCTAACAGGTATGTAGTGGTATCTTATCATTGTTTTGATATGCAGTTCCCTAATGGCATATGGTGTTGAACGTCTTTTCATATGCTTATTTGCCATCAGTATATATCTCCTTGGTGAAATGTCCGTCCAAATATATTGTCCATTTTTTACAACTACATTGTTTATTAATTGTTGAGTTTTAAGAGTTCTTTGTATAATTTGGATCTAGTCCTTTATTAGATGTATGTTTGGAAAATATTGTCTTCCAGTCTGTAGCTTGTCTTTGCATCCTCTTGAAATCATCTTTCACACAGCAGTACTATTTAATTTCAATAAAATCCAGCTTATCCATTTTTTTCATGGACCATGTCTTCATTGTTATATCTAAAAAGTCATCACCATGCCCGATATTATCTAGATTTTCTCCTATGTTACCTACTAGGAGTTTTATAATTTTTCATTTTACATTTATATATATGATTTATTTTGATTTAATTTTTAAAAGGGTGTAAGGTCTACGTTTAGATTCTTTTTTTTACATTTAAATGTCCAGTTGTTTCATAATCATTTATTGAAAATGCAATGTTTTCTGCATTGTATTGCCTTTCATCCTTTGTCAAAGATAAATTGACTATATTTACGTGGGTCGTTTTTGGGTTCTGTACTTTGTTTCATTGATACCTTTGTCTGTTCTTTCACCAGTACTGCAGTAGCTTTATAGTCTTACAGTCAGGTAGCCTTACTTCTCTGTTTTTCTCCTTCAGTATTGTGTTGGCTAGTCTGTTTTTTTCCCCTCATATTAACTTTAGAACCAATTTGTCAATATTCACACACAAAAAAAAAAAACCTCGCTGAGATTCATATTGTTTTTGCATTGAATCTATAGATCAAGTGAGGAAGAACTGATATCTTGACAATATTGTCTTTCTGCGATCATAGAATATCTATTTAATTTGTTTCTGACATCTTTCATCAAAGTTGTTAGGCCTTCTCATATAATTTACATATTTTGTTAGATTTGTAGTTAAGTATTTAATTTTAGAGGTACTAATGTAAATGGTTATATATTCCTAATTTCAAACTCTACTGGTTCATTGCTGGTATATAGTAAAGTGATTGACTTTTGTATATTAAACTTGTATTTTACAACCTTGCCATAATTGCTTATTAATTCCAGGAGTTAATTTTTGTCACTTCTTTCACATTTTCTTCATAGAAGATCCTGTATCTGTGAACAAGACAGTTTTATTTTTTCTTCCCAATCAACTAGTCTACTGTTTATTTTCTTTTCTTGTCTCATTACATTAGCCATGATTTCTAGTACAATGTTGCAAAGCAGTGTCTAGAGAAAACATTCTTGCCTTGTTTCTAATCTTAGTTGGAAAACTCTGAGTTTTTCACTGTTGGGGTATGATGTCAGCACTAGATTATTTTTTTGCAGGGTTGGGAGAGAGGAGGTTGTTGGTTTGTTTTGTAGATATCATTTAACAGGTTGAGAAAGTTCTCCTTTATTTTCAGCTTGCTGAGAGTTTTCACCATGAATTGGTGTTAGATTTTGTCAAATGCTTTCTCTGCATCTATTCATATGATCATGTGTTTTTATTTAATTTGTTAATGTGATGAATTGTATTCATTGGATTTACAATGTTAAACAAGCCTTGTATACCTGGGATTAATCCCACTTGGCTATGATACATGAATATTCTATGTGTTAATAGATTCAAATTAGTAAACTGCTTGAGGATTTTTCTGTCCATGTACATAAGAGATATTACTCTGTAGTTTTCATGTAACATATATGTCTGGTTTTGGTATTAGGGCAATTTTGGCTTCTCAGAATGAATTAGGTAGTATTCCTTCTGTTTCTTTTATCTGAAAGAGATTTTAGAGAATTGGAATGAATTATTTTATAAATGTTTGGCATAATTCTGAAGTGAACTCATCTAGGCCTGGTGCTTTCTTTTTTGGAAGGTTATTATTGATTTAATTTCTTTTTTTTTTTTTTCCTTATGTGAGTTTGGTGAATTATGTCTTTCAAGGAATTGGTCTATTTGTTACAGGTTATTAAATCGAGGGCAAGAGTTATTCATAAAACCTCGTTGGTTAGATCTGGTTTAACAGTTTCTCCTGAAGGTGGGCCTTGTTAAGAACAGAATGTTTGGCATAAGCAAAATGGTTCCTTTCCCCTGCCAGAAGCATGAGGGGATATTTCTCTAATGTTTACTTTGAGGACCTAGTAAAACACCAAGAAATAAAATTTACAAAAGTGTAAGTCTTCTCTGATTACTGGGTCCCCCTAGCATTTTTAACACTTGGACTCGTCCACACTGAGCATCCAGCATTTCATTAATTTTTGCTACCTAGCACTGGTTCCCACCAAATCTTTCTTTTCTTGTGGGTTTCTACCCCAGTAATTTGTGATTCTCTGTATTTGCCTGTCTCTCCAACTTTGTGGCAGCAGCTTGCCCCTTGACCTCATTTCTCTGACAGAACTGAGGAGAACTGTTTGATTTTAGTTTGTTTAGATTTTTAATTATTAGGATAGAGTGGTAACTTCCCAGTTTTTCACATGCTATACTAGAAACAAAAAGTTAGAACAGGTTTTTTTTAATCTGGTTCTTTAAATATGCTGAAAACCCTAAAACTTCATTTCTGGTATCCTGTCAAGAGGGCTCTGCAATTACTTTCTAGAATATACAGAAATAGAATGATGCATTTCCAGGTGACATTAAAAAAACTTCAATGTAAATACCAAATATCGATTAATACCAAATATTGGAAAAAGAAATGAGGATAATTATAATTGGACCTGCTTAACATGTGTAGAGTATATTTTCCATTACGAGCTCTCTGCATGTATTATATGATGATTTTATTAAAAATAATAAAGCATAAAATATATGTATTATTATTATCTGGCAAGGAAGCAGAGATTTGTTTACTTCCCTTGGAAACCAGAAGACATACTTATATTTCTGAGAGGCTTTTGTGAAGACTGGACTAAAAGGCACCCCAAATTACCACTACTGTGTTGGAATTCCAGGGACTTAGATAAAGAGTAGTACTGGATTTTTTCCACTAATATGTAAAGAGCACTTACTGTGTATTTAGTACTGTGCTGTAGTGCTTTGGGGAATATAGCAACATGTAAAATACTTTCTTCCCTTAGGGATTGACATTCTAGTAGAAGAGACTCAGTATAAATTAAATATCTATAATCCAGAATAAAAACTGTAAGGAACGTGGGAAAAATAAGTGGAGGGAGAAATCCCTCTGACTTGAGTGGCTGGAGAAAAGAGTATTGCAGAGATGGGGATGACTGAACTAAGCTTTGCAGAGGATGAGGAGAGTGGGAATGAGTGGAGACACTCTAAGTGAGGACAATGATGAGAGCAAATGCTTAAGAGAAAAGCACACTGTGTGCCCCTTAAAGAATAGCAAGGTAGTCTCATTGGTTAGTCTTGGTTGTCTTATAGAAAATGATGGTGTTGAAAGTGCATCGATAGATTATAAGAATATGATGGATGGCCTTGAATGCCAGGCAGACATTTATTTAGATTGTTTATTTAGCACTCTAGGGACACCTCAGGTTTGCCAAAGTTTAGTAAATATTCAAAAATCTGTACTGTTAGCCGAGAGTTGATTGATATCTTTTCTATAATATCACATTTGGAGAACCCGAGAATGAGAGATGAATTAAAGTGCCCAAGATTGCCCAACAATAAGAGCAAGAGGACCTGAAGTGTTAGATATGCAAGTCTGTGTTTACAGTTTTCAGGAGCAACCCTGGAGGCCCAGGGCCTGTAGTGAGTTGTGATCCTTACAGGCACTTACTATAATCACGAGTGAGTAGGTTCTGGTAGAGGGGCCGATCTCTCAGCATTTTCATCTCAACAAAGCTTTAATAGTCTCATTTAGTTTTCATAAAAACTCTGGAAGATAAGTGTTATTGTTTCCATTTAGCAGCTGAGAGCAGTATTTGCTGTAGTGAAATCTGTGAATTTGGGTATAAAGGAAGATCAAGTTTTTGGATCTCACTGTTACCTTTCAAGCCTCTTTTATCACAATTACTCCTGTTTTGACCAGTTGTTCCTTAAGAAAATTAATTCCTCAGAGGTGTGAGGGACGAATTGGCATTGACTATAAGAGAGAGGAATAGGAGCTTACTGTGGCCTACTCTGATAAATAGTCAGGCCTTTGTTCATGTGGTCCCCTCTGCCTGCAATGCCTTTTCCGTGGAATTCACCAAGCACACTCTTATTTACCAAACACAACTTCTTCCATGTTTTTGGATCTGACCTTCTCCTCCTGATGGCAAAATACTCTGAAGTAAGGGAATGTGTCTTGATTATTATTGCATTCCCCTACTGCAATACCCTGAAACAAATAATCAAGTGCAAGTACTTTATTTGAGAGGGAGAAGGAAAACCAGTGCAGGAGTGGAGGAGGATAACAGGAACAGGAAGGCATCCAGTAAGGGCATGTTGTTAAGCCAACCTTCATAGGCAACGGGAGTGTAATCCCACAGGGAAACTTTAGGACAGAGTGTAAAACACACCCTTCAGACTACACCAGCTCAGAGATGTGCGAGCTGAAATTTTATATAGCAAATCCCATCAGCCACTGACTGAGGGTTACTCCTAGGATGGGAGTTCCCTGACTCCTCTGGCCTGTAGTGCAATTGGGCAGAAGGACCAGTAGTAACGGGAAAAAATTCCTCAGGCACAAGATGCCGATTCTGCAGTTTGACATCAGCCCAAGTATATTGTCTTGCGAGAGATGTAGATGGGGCATGGGCAACATCTGCTATAGCGGACGATAGATAGCTGTTATCGTTAGCAGAGCAAGCAACCAGATATGAAGAGTGCAAGAGACTGGAACTGAGAGGATGAATTTGGGCCACCTGTCCTCTGGCTGAAGACAGGTAATGAATTCCATGTCTCTGCTGAAGTGTCATGCTCCAAGAGAGACAGTCCCTGTGTAGAATACCGAAATGCAAAATGCCAGCCTTTTTTCATAGCAGAGATTCTCCTAACCTGTTAGTCAGCAGGACAAGGGCACTGGGTTGATTTTAACAGTAGAACTGACAGCTTTGTGTCAACCCAGGTACACTCCCTGATCTTGCCTCTGGACAGCTTGATTAATTGTGAACAAATGTTCACAGAGAAGTGAAACAGAAATGAAAGGAATGAGAAAAGCTAATGAGCCATAAAAAATACTGAAACAGCCTGCAAATGAGTCTGACACTCCTTTCTCCTTAAATAATAATCATTTGTATTGATTGGGAATTTCTGCTTATCATTTAGAGAGTCAAAAATAGCCGCCTCAGTTCAACTGGACAGATATATTTTTAAGTCACACTTGACTTTAAAGTGAGGAAACAAAGACTACTTGTCAGTTATAATTTTGAGTTTTGCCAAGCCATGGTTTAGAATTTTAACTTTGATGTCAGACAGACTTAGGTTTTGATTCCTGATCCACCATTAACTTAGTTACTTGCTTTGTAACTTTGGGCAAGTAACTCAAACTCTCTAAATCATGATTTTTCCATCTGTAAAGTGTATAAAATTATGGTGATACCTAGCTCATAGACTCATGAGGATTAAAAGAAATAACTTTTGTTAAAGGTTATGCCTAAAATATAGTAAGAGCTCAATAGTCTTAATTCTAAAGTTAATGTAGTTGTTGTATTGACTAGGTGGTAGCTGCACTTGTATTAATCATGGTATTAAGAGTGTGCTATTCCCTTCCACTGCTGAATGCATTGGAAAGAACATGGATTTTGAAGAAAAACAACTCTGAATTTTAATTCTATATATGAATACAGTTTTATATTTGAGAGTTTGTAAGAACTGTGCTGGGAAACACAAAACACACACTATTTGAAACTGAATAAAAACTAAGAGCTCAATAAATATCAGTTCCCTTTCCCTCATCTCTCTTTATTCCAGCTTAAATAGATCCAAAAGCAAATGAGTTTTAGAGGGTATTTATGAACACTTTTTTTAAATTAATATTTTTAGTAATTCTAGCATGAAATGAAATTTTAAACTTTTCATCTGTACTGCAAACCATTTGAGCATGGTATCGAGGCAGTCTTTTAAATGTAGTAGTAGTCATTCACCAAAATAATTTTAGCTTCAGGGAATATCAAATTAGAACAAATTTCTGAGTCTGCAAGGTATGACATGACTCCAAGTTAAACTTAATAAATAAAACAGTCTCATCATCATTATAGGACATAAAAGACAGGTAAGCTCAGAAAAATTCCAGGTCTAAAACCATTAACACAATGTGAAACATGCTTTTTTTAAATCTGTAACTCTTCGGGTCAGATATCAGCTTTGACCCTATGTCACTTCACAAAACATAAAATATTTAACTGCTTGTAAAGAAAAGTCGACAATGGAAAATTGTTTTGTTTAGAATTATAGAAGTGACTATGCTTTGTGAACGTAAGGACTTTAATGATTCATTAGATGATGGAAACTCATATTCAGTCGTGACTAATATACCTCATAATTTTAATGTGTAATTTATATGCTGTGATAAAAGTTGTCTTAATACTTTCATGGTAGAAATTGCTACCAGTATATAATTATACTTGGTGTTTTCTGAGAGATGCTTTATTCTAATACATTTTGACATACTTATTCCAGAAAATATTTTCCAAGAAAATTGAATTATGTTTGCTACCTGTACAGTATATTTCATACTAAATTTTATTAATATGTATTATTTTCATGGTTTATTTTATACCATAGAATGAGATCGTACTTTGTATTAAAATCTTTTTTTAAAAACGATGCTCCTCAATTAAAGATGAATAAATAGTTAGGCTGATATAGGTTTAATTTCTGCCATTGTATCTCCCAAACAGGTTGTGTCCTCTTTTTGGTGCTCAGTGTCCCCATCAGTAAAATGGGGACTTTTTCAGTATTTTCTACAGGAAAGCTACCTATCACTCCTGTAAGATAGAATTGAAATTCAGGATTGCTTCTTTCCAAAATCAATGTTCTTTCACTTGTACTAAGCAACTAAAAGAACTAGTTACTGTTTTAGTCTTTATAGGTATATGTTTTTCATGAAGGATAAAGTCTAGGTAATAGTCAAAATTAAAAAGATTGTATAGCACATGCTTGGATATCATTTTAATGTGTCTCCATCACAGATATGTTAACACATAAAAACACAAAAGAAATCTAGATATCTTACCTCAACGAAGTGCAAATAAGTAAGGCAGCCTATTTTTCCTTATTAATAATGAATACTTCTGGGTTTTGGCAAATCACAGTTGCATAGTATGGCAGATATCACAACCATTCACATCTGCTTTACTTCTTTCTCGTGTATTATAGGTTTGTACTTCCACATTTTCTTATATATCTTCACCTTGATATTAGGCATAGCTATGAGACTAGCTTTGTTCAAAAAATATGAGTGGAAATGATATGTGTCACTTTGACGCTGAAGCACTTTATTGTTGGTACATAACTCTCCACTTCTCCTCTGCTCTTGCCATGGCTATCATGAATGCCTGTGGTTGCGTGGAGAAGTAATATTGATCCACCAAATGGAAGTCTCCTGTCCTGGCCAGTGACCTCAGTCCACAGCAACTCTGGCCTGAATAAGAAATTAAATATCATTGTTTTAAGGTCTAGAGATTTTGGAATTCTTTATTATTGCAGGATGATTCAACTGATCCTAACTAATTAATATGGACATAAAACACTATTATTTGTTTGTCTCAAAAGCAAAATTTTGAGTATCAAGTAGCGAGGTATAGCCTCAACATTCAAGCATTGCAGTAAAAAAATAATAGTCAAATTCCATAATTTTTAAATTACTTACATAGTCCCCCTATTCAAGCAGTACTCTAAGAGAAATACAAACTCATGGTTAGATTTTCTCATCTTTGAGTGGAAGGTCAAACTTCATAATTGCATTATCAAGAGAGAAATAAAAATGATGAGTGTCTCACAGGACTCTAAATAGATGAAAGCTATTTTTCTTACATCTTGACAGTTAAAGAATGTTTCCATTAAATCTTCAGGATTTTAGAGTTAGTTTTACCAAACATTCAAAGTCCTATTTTATTTCTAATATACAAATAATATTTTCATAAACAAAATGAAGCTTCTATGTATTTGTTACTATATCAGATTAAATTGGTTGTTATTTTTTCACCATATTGGTAAGTTGTATCTGGAATACTCTGTCTTAAATTGTCGATTTTATGATATACTTAAAATTTTTGTTGTAGGGATCTCATTAGCATCTCAATGATATAGGCAATTCCTTCTTGAGCAGCTGAAATTGAGGCACATTGAGTGGTCCTTGACATTGTAAGACATATTAAAACACCATGGACAGAAAATATAAATAGTAATTTCAAATAAGAGCCCCTCATCGTAAGTCAGAAGGACAGATGCTCCAATTTACAGGTGCCATAGTACAAGTCTTGCTTTACCAATAAGCTATTTTTTTAATATAGGTAACTTTATGAAGCTTGCTCCAGGGTTTATCATAGTGAAGACTCATTTATTTCATTATTAAGGGTTCCTCTTTGACAGTGCTGAATAGGCTCATTAGATTTTATATGAAATGGAAAAATTCTTAATTCTTGTCAGTTTTTTTTTCCTATGGCTAAGTTTTTCTTCATGTGAGATAAATACTGTTTATAACTTTATTTCTAGTTATAAGCATTTAAAACACTAAGAACTCAATAGTTACTAATTTTTTTGTTATTTTTCAAAGATGTAAGAATCTCATCATGAAAGTAAAGCATGCTTAATTTAGAACATTTAGAAACTAAAGTAAATTAATTAAGAAAAGTTAAAAATACAATAAAATAATAGTTGCCAACACAAACTGGCCACTTATTTCTCATAAAATCACCTGCAATCACACTATTCAAGAAAAGATAATTGACATTTCCCTCCAGATTGATATTCTCTACAGATTTGTAGCTGTAAATTGTATTTTAAGGACTAATTGTATACACTTATTATTTAATTGAATAATTTAATTATCTTTTGAAATCATGATTTTGAAAGATATGCAGTATTTCATCATTTAGTGTATTTAAAATGATATATGAATTTATTTTCCTACTCGTACATATTCAGTATGTATTGTTCCATGTTTATAAATAATCCTGTAGATCATTAGCTATATTTATTTTTTAATACAATATTAAATAATTTATAGATAAGATTCTGAAAATTGTATCAATAAACTTGAAAAATTTGAGATCGGGAAATGTATTGCAAATTTACTCTTCAGCGAAGACAAAAATTTATTTCCCCATTATTAATTAATTTGTTTATGTATTATCCATTGTATTCATAGTGTTATAAGCATTGAATATAAGATGGAAAATAAGATAGAACTAATGATACACCAAAATTTGCTTTCAGGTGACATTCGCTTAAATTTTGCTATTTGACTTTGGCTTTGTTCTTGGAGTGTTGAATCTGAATGTATTCTGCAGTGTCATCTCAGACATATTATTAAGAAACTTTTCATAGAAGATGCTCAGGCTTTCAGACACTAAAAATTTCTTTTCCTTGGCACTGACATGCAAAGTCTTTGACTTATCTTGCTTTCAAAGTAAGAGTTACAATCTACTGGTTTCATTTGTTCTATGAAAGTGACGGGACTTGTTACATGGCCATATTGGAAACTTGTGAGAGGCTATGGTAAGATACTTTGAATATTTAAAAAATATATATTGAGAAAGGTGGAAGGCTTTTAAAAAGTATATGAAAATAAAAAGAATTTTTAGTTTAGAAATAACACTGGATAGTTAGAAAAACTATGTTGTAATGGAACCAAATTCAAAACAAAGGCAAGAGAGGAGGCTAGATATGGTGCCCTGCCAGTGTCACAGAGATGAGAGCTTTGGTAAACAGAGATGATAGGATATGGCAGATGGTTACAAATGGGGAGTTGAGAGAGAGGAAACACTTAATGGTGTTCCTATGTTGACATTAACCTTCTAGAAAAATAACTTCTCTAAAGTGATCATAATGGCAAAGGTTGAAGAAGGCCAGTGGCAGCAATTATTTGAAGGTAATATTAACATCTTATCCCCTCCTTGCTTCTTTTTCACTCATGAGCATTTCTTCCCTTACTTGTGACCAGCAAGTCATTTAAAGTATCCTGTAAAATGTGGTTTAGAGGAAACACCTGTTGTTCGCCTAATTCATGGATTAAACTAACCATTGTTCCATTTATGGGCTGAATGTGTGCAGTGCTTTTCTCACAGAAACAGGGTCATCTTCCAGCAGTAGTATTTTCCCTTGAACAAATAGATTATCATCCAAAACTGAGTACAGTCCTGTCCTAATGCTCATACTCAGAAGTGAATGCCTTGTCCTATATCAGTGTTCAGTGAGTCTCAATTGCCTGTTCTTTGTAGCTGTAGCAAAATGCTATAAATAAAAATAAATAAATGTGCTCTTGAATGGCTCCTCTTGAGAATATCCTGTCCTGTCAATTTCTGGAGTAGTAAAACAACCATCACCGCTACAACATTTAGTGTCTTTTCTTGAGCACTTGAGCACCCCATTTAAGGGGAGTAAATAGAAACCCTGGTGTATATGAAAGCTGTTTGAAAATCAGATCCCTGCCCTCAGAATGTCATGATAGATAGATGACAGACGAAAGAGTAGCATCACTAAAGAAATCATGAGAGAGCCTATAAAACTGCCTGATACAGTAATGAAGTTGTATGTGTATCCTGGGGGGAAAAAAATGACCAAAGAAGCAAATGCTGTTTGTAATTGACCCATGATGTTTTGGGACTTTGAAACTTGGCTTCTTTTGAATAATTATTTATTAAGATAGTGAATGAAGAAGTAAAGCAGTTTCATGAATCTGAGATGAAGGATCATTTGTCACTTGCAAATGTTAATAATAAAAATAATAATAGCCATTATGGTGTGTCAGGCTCTGTGAAAGGCCCCTTACAGATATGATGTTATAATTTACCAGACAATCATGTAAGGGTTTATAGAAGATAAAGCTGAAAGTAAGAGAGGTTAAGTAAATTTTTAACATAGAGGTCACATACCCAGTAAATGATGTTCCTAAATGATCTGTCTGTAGAATTACAGATCTAGTCCTAATTTATGCCAGTTTATTGCTATTCAGATAAATTTGAATTAAAATGGTTACTTAATTTAATAAATATTTATTGAGCAGGAAGTTTATGCTAAGCACTAGTCACTGAGGAATTCTTAAATAATATGGTCCAGAGACTTGAAAGCAATTTCAATAAAATTCTGTAAGTAACCGGGGCGACCACAGTTCAGATGAAATTATTTGTGAAAAGTACCAAAGATGTGTCAAACCTTGACCAGAGATTGGAGGAAAGGGCTGTGCTAATTTTCTGCTCAAGATTTATTTTTCTATTTCTTTTTCTTCAGTGACTCAGTTGGAATAAATCAGAATTTATACTGTGGATATATTCTTTTTAAGAGATAGTAATAATGGCAGCAGAAGGAAAAATCCCTATTAATAAGCTGAACTGGTCTGGGGGCACAAAGTGTTACTTTCTCACCCCCAATTTACAAATAACAATACTCTCTTATTTCTTTAATAAGACAGAAAGATTACATGAATAAAGCATATTTGTGTACTAAAAATATTACTGAATAGAGTTTCTGTGTAAGTTTAGAATTAGATTTCCCCAGCTGTCATGCAAAAATTCATTGTGTGAAAGGGTTAGACAGTATTGGAGCTTCTGATTTCCTTTCTATTAACACTACTGGTGCTGAAAACCAGTTCTGTGAGATTCAAATATCAGTCTTTCCACATCAGTGCTTTCCCCATTTTTGATCACAGAAACCTCAGAAGGCAGCTCTCCTGCTTCTCAGAGAAAAGCTTACCTCTTCTGATCTGGCACTTTAAAGAGAAAGATATATTCCTTCATTTTCTGGTTTATTTCAAGATGTAGCATTTATATTCTAATAGTGAAGGGCTAGAGAGCTCTGATGTGAATATTTTTCCCTCCCTGACATAGTTATCTTTTTATTGCTGGTCTCAATCATTCTTTTTCCTTTCCTTATGTAATAAAAACAAAGCACCACCTGCCCGCCATACCTCAAATAATGATATTTGAATGACTATATTCTCAAAATGTTTCTTTAACACTTACTTTAATCAATTTAGAAGCTGCTAAAATTGAAAGCTTTGATTTTTAGAGTGCCATCTTCATAAGCCAATTTCTGACATTAAATGGAAATCGTATCCAACATAATGGCTGGCTTAATATAGCCTATTATGTTTATAGAAATCTCTACTTTTATTTCAGCAGTCTATTCTAGTTTTATGTGCATGAAATATACACAGCATTAGAAACAATTTTTAAATCCCAAGTTCTTACTAATTCTTAAAGTAAAAGTGGTCATTCTACTTTTTCTTTTTTATTCATACATTTTTGTAAAAATTTAATTTGAACACATATTGGCTATTTAGTATGATCTTCATACTATGATTATATTTGATTACTGGTATCAGAAAGGTGTTTTTAGGATGAATCATAGTCATGTTCATACATGAGCACATTAAGTCAATGTGTTTGATTTGTTCTTTTGTTTTCGTGGTTTACGTTATAGGATTATTTGATTTTCAGTATTGATTTACTTTGGATGGTATAATATTTTATTAATATTAGCTATGTTAATTTGGGAACCTGAGTAAAATATAAAATTTAATTCAACATATATTTAGTAAACAGTATTCAAGCTTTAGAAATGTGTTATGGACAAGGAAGTAAAAAATACTTTGCCTTTTTAGCCTAGTAATCTTGTGGAGACATATAATATTTTTATTTAAGTATATAGGTACAAGTGAATTGATTAGGTTCCTTGGATGTCAGCAGTAAAAATTGACTCAGGGTAACATGAGTTTATATATTAACAATTGCAGGGGAGTTTTCATTATAAATTAAGGTGATAAACTACAACCATGAACATGGGTTGGCTTTTTAAATAGCAGTAATTAGTGATCTTTACAGGTAGCTGCCAGGTTTAAACTTTCTTTAAACTTTTTAATATTCTAACCAAACACATATATCTTGGATTTGATGTGTCTCACTCTATTTCTTTGCCCATCAGTGGCCAGGAATGTCATAGTTTTAACAACAGTGCAAACCAGACTTCAGCTTTTGATGGCGGCATAATTAATGTCTTATGAAAGACTAACTTTCCTAGTAAGATATAACATATAAAATATAAAACCTCAAACAACATTCAAAAATATTTTGAGAGCTTTATAAAAAGCTGTTGAGACAATAGGACTTGAGGATCCACAATAATCAGAAGCTCAGGTATTGCTGTACTCTTTTGGGGACTTTCAATAAGGGGCTCTGACTTCACTTGGACAATGATGGGCAAAAAAGACAAGCGAGACTCGTCAAGTCCAAGAAATAGGAATTTTGACCAGGGTCTTTCAAAGAGAATAGGGGAATGTAAACTTACATTCTTAGAGCCATGTAAAAGAGGACAATTTCTGATTCTTGATGGAGATGGAGATGGAGATGGAGATGGCTACAAGAAAAATATTAAACATTACCTAAATGCCATGAAGAAGCAGAGTACCAGCAATATTTTTTACCATATTAAGGATGCAAGAAGACAAGTTTGGAGTTTATGGCTACTGGGACGGCTAGGAGTAGAGACTCAAAAATCCTGATAAGAAGGATGTGCAATGAATTCTGTATGTGGCAGACTTTTGCATGAGGAATTGGTCATATTCCTAAAATGCACAGAGTAAGAGACTAAAAAGCTGAAGAGAAAGATACTAGATATCATTATGTATTTTTATAGTTTCATGGTATAAAAGACACAAAAAAAATAAGTTCAGAACCTTCTGTCAATACCTGGACAAGAGCCTAATAATTGCTTTATTCTCTCCTGTGGGACTATCAGAGAGCTATACTCTGAAAGTAGAAATGAACCAGAGCCTTTACACTGTAATCTGATCCTGAATAAGGTTAGTCACTGATGATATTAAAGTTATATATCCTGAACCTGCATGCCATCACAAAATAAAATAAGCTCTCTTCCAAGGAAGGTAAAATCATCCCAACCTACAATTCATTAAATATGGTATCTGTCATACAATAGAAGATTATCTGATGTACCAAGAACCAGGAACAAAAGAAAAACTAGTTAAGGAATAGAAACCCACAGATGATCCAAACACAAAAATTGGTAAGATGGGTAATTTCTCCAGAGAACTAGAATGCCAATTAATTGATTAGAAACAAACAAATTAAATAAAAATACAGTATGTTAAAAGTAAAAACTAAATATATTACTTTAAAGCAGATAAGAATCAGGGTAGATCAACAAATATTATTTAAGCTCAAGTTCAGAGAGCATAAAAGAAGGAAAATATGGAAAATAAAACTACCTCTATGCACTTTAGTAAACCTTATGAAAACCAAACACTAATAGAAATCTTGAAAACAACAGAAATAAAGAGGACACATTGCTTTCATAGGAACATTTACTCAACCAAAAAAATGAAAACCAGAATATACTAGAATGACACTTTAAAGTGATAAAAGCAAATGTCTGCTCTATCCTAATTCTTTACCCAGAAAAAATATCCCTTAAAAGTAAAGGCGATACAAGAAAAAGAAAACAATACAATTTATAAACCAATTATGACTAAATTAAAACTGGAAAAAGAAAAACACCTCTACATGCATTGAAAAAGTATTAAAAGCAGTTATTTAGGTAGAAGGTAAATATCAGACAGAAAAATGATAGTGCAAAAAAATGAATGGAATGGAATGGGTCAATATATGGCTAAATATGAATAAATACGGACTGTATAAACAATAACAATAATGTTTTGTGGGTTATTTAACTAGGATGATGGAGAATACATCATGGTTGTCAGAGGTTAAAGTTTGGAGAAAGACGTGACAAAGGGAGGCTTGAAGAAGATTGTGTTATGGTATGCTGATTGTGGTGGTAGTTGGATGAATCTATGCCTGTGTTAAAACTTATAGATTTGTACACCCAAACATAAAATAAATAAGATAAAAAAAATAAAGAACAATGACTACATGAGAATTTTTCAGGTAACAGCTACTTAAACATGTTTTTAGAAGTTAAAAAAATGGCAATTATATCAAAATGTGGGAGGGGACAATATAGTTAGAATTGTAAGGTTCTCCCATTGTCTGAAAAATGATAAAGATTCCAGTTTATATTCAATTGTAATAAATTAGGAATGAATATTGTAATCTCTAGGGTATGATATAAAATAATAGTAAAATAATTTAAAATCAATAAATAGAAAGGAAATCAAATAATAGAATTAATTTAAAAAGAAGTAAGAATGGAAAATGAAACAAATGAGATGAATAAAAAGCAAATAGCAGGTAGAAATAACCACAAACACACCAGTAATAGCATTTTATGTAAATAGTACCAAAGTTCAATTAACAAAGATTATCAGTATGGATTTCCTTAATGTTGTTTATAAAAGATACACCTCAAATATAAGACCACAGAAAGATTAAAATAAAAGGCTGGAAAAAGGTATACCATGTAAACAATACCAAAGGTAGCTGATGTCCCTATAATAATAACAGACATAATAGAATTTAATGCAAGAAACATCACTAGAGATAAAAGACTATTTCATAATAAAATTGGCTCAACATTCCAAGAAAGTAAAAATTCTGAATTTTATGCACTTAGTAGCATAATGTGTGTGTGTGTGTGTGTGTGTGTGTGTGTGTGTGTGTGTGTGTGTATGGCAAAGTTAATATAACCAAAAGATGAAATACTCCAGACCACAGCAGCAGTGGAGAGATTAACACACTTCTCAAAATAACTGACAGAGTAAGATAACAATAATTAATAATCATATATAGTATCTGAAAACATGATTAACAGCTCTGACCTAGTTGACACATATACTGGATTGGTTCTTGTCACCTGGCCACCATTACCAACAATCTTGTTTTTCAGAATGCAGTTCCCTGGAAAGTTCCAGGTTATTGTTTTACAAGGACAGGGCCTTTGGGTGATTGGAAGTCAGGAGTGAAAAAAGCCAGTTTTTAGAAGGTGATGGCAGTTAAGTGCAGCAGGCCTGCAGACCTCCACACAGGTCCACAATTCACTGTTACAACAAATCATAGACTCTGCTGTTAGTAACAGCATTCTTTTCTGTTCTAGGGCATTGGATGGAGGTTTTGTCATTTTTTTTTTCCTATCTTCATTCAGCCAGTTACTCCCACATTTGTGTAAACCCTCTTTTTCCTTATTAATTCCCTTATCCCCATAATACTTTTAAGAAGATGCTATTGATGACCTGACCTTTTACTGAGTCAATTTACTCATCTCCAGATGCTGTGACAGTTGGTGACTAATGGTGCATCTCTTCTCCCTTCCCTGTGGATGCCACCTCACCCCAAAATTCCTTAGGAATTTTTTTCTAACTGATATGAGCAAACATTAACCTGGGCCTGTGGAAAACAGACTTCTGTAGTATCTTCCAGCACAGTGTTGGTGCTAGCCATTACTAGAGAAGGATGGGCTACTTCCACATGTTGAGAAAGTCTATGAGGATAGTAGAGTCAACACCCTCAGAGACTTTCACCCAGATGGCCTCATTCAGGTTTTCAGGATCCCACATATCCCTACCAAGCTCTGACTTTCACATAACAGACCTGCCTTAGCTGAGAATTCAATCCTCTCTGGAGCTCTGTTATCACAATTAAGTGTTCATTGTGCTATTTATCTGTGTCTGTCCTAACAGTATTGGCAGTGAGGGTTCTATACATCTCCCACTGGGGCTCTCCAGCTCCCACACTTAGCCATTAACAACTACTTGTTTACAGCCCCCAGTCTCTCATCATCCTTCTGCAGGGAGTCAACACAGATCAGAAATAACCAGCCAACTCTCCTGTGTCTGTAGTCTTTATTTCATGTATTTCAAATGTCTGCATCATTGAGCCTGCAACATCACTGCTGCTCCCCTTGGATAATTTTCCAGATCACCAGGGATGAAATCTTTGACAATTAAATCATTATTTTATCTTACCTATGCCCACACCCCAGCCCACTTTTGAGCTGATCTCAAATACCTGTCTTGCTGCCTGTTTTTTTAGACCATTCTTGGCACCACTTACATTAGTCCAGATCCTCCGAGAAGCGTATTCCAAGATGAAACACATGAGTATCCTATTAGGGATAATGCCTGTGTGAGGGAAGTTGGGAGGAAGGCAGGGAAATAGGGGATGTTGTCAGACCAGTGTGCAATTCTGATCCCTAGTGAGAGACAAAGGGATAGTCTCAGGAAAAAGATATAGGCAGAGATCTAGGGGGATCTTCAAGCTAGAGTTGGCTTTTGAAGGAGTCCTGTGTTTACCTCATATTCCTGTGCTAGTCATTGACTGGAAGTGGCCAATGGAAGGTGTGGCCTTGTGGCAAACAGTGATCACTACATTAAAAATACGCGCTGCCATACAGTGATATGAATGGCATTATCGATAAATGATACTGGATTAACTGGATCTCTATTTTGAAAAAAAAAAAATTTACCTCTACCCCACTGCACACAAAATATTCAATTCCAAATGTGACAGATAAAACTATAAAGCACTTAAAGAAAAATTATCATCCAGAAGTAGGATCTGTTGCAAAATAAAACACTAAATATAAAAAAAGAAAAGTACTAACTTAAAGGTCAGAACTTCTGTTCACGAAGCAACACTGTTAGGAGAGAAAATACATAACTCAGAATATGAATAGATTTTATACATATATTTTAAAAGGATTTGTATCCAGAATATGCCAAAACCTTATCTTCATGAATATGAAATATCAGTAATAAAATGGATGAAACTTTTTTTAATGATCAGAAGATATGAACAATTGCTTTGCAAAAATAACGATATCTGGATTAAATGAATTACATAAATGAAAAGTTTTACTTCATTAGGCATCATGGAAATATAAGTTAATATCACAGTGAGGTATCACCACAGACCCACAGAATAATTAAAATTAACTCTGACAGTAAAAATTATTTAGAACTACTTGAAACAATTGGAACTCTCATATACTGTTGGTGGGAGTATAAATTTGTCAAACCAATTCGAAAAACCATTTGACACTTTCTCTTAAAGCTGAACTAAAGCATCGGACTATTAAGCATTTTTCATTTATAAATGCTACATATACAGAAACATTTACATATTCACTTGAGTTCTTCAAACATATTCACTAAAAGCATTTTTCATAATAATCAAAAATTAAGCATAACCGAAAGTGGACATCATGAAAATAAATTGTATTAGTTTTCTATAGCTGCTGTAACAAATTATTATAAACTTAGTGGCTTAAAACAACTCAGATTTATTATCTTACACTTCCAGAAGTCAGAAATCAGAAATGGATCTCACTGGGCTAAAAGGAATATTTTGGCAGGGATGTGTTTCTTTCTGAAGACTTCAAGGAACAATCTGTTTTTTTATCCAAATTTAGAAGGCTGCCACATTCGTTGGTTCATTGTCCTCAAAGCCAGCAATGGCTGGTCACATCCTTCTCACATCCCATCCCTTTGACACTGACTCTTCTGTCTCCCTCTTACATCTTTAAGGGCCTTCGTAATGACATTGAGATAATTCAGGATCCCATCCCTGTTACAAGGTCAATTGATCAGCAACTTTTTCTGCAGCCTTAATTCCCATGTAACATAACCTGTTCACAGCTTCTGGGGATTAAGACAAACATCTTTGGAAGGTCATTATTCTGCTTACCATGATACATATTCATAAATTGGAATACAATAGAGTAAGGAGAATGAAAAAACTGCTATGAGCAATAATACAAGTGAATCTCACAAGCATAATGTTGAGTGAAAGAAGCCATATACAAAAATGTTATAGATTCTGTTCATATAAGATTCAAAAAAATAGGCAAAACCACTCCGTGTCAAGAGTCAGAATATTCTTTACCATTGAGGGAAAGGTAGTGCCTGTGACAAGAGGGACATCTGAACTGTTAGCAATCTTCTGTTTCCTGATTTGGCTGCTGATTACATATATGTGTTCAATTTATGGGAATTTATCAAGTTATACTCATTATTTGTACACTTCCTGTATACATGATATTCCTCCATAAAAGATTACTTTAGAAAATAATGTAAATAGACTTCATGCAATTCAGGCTGGATAATTTCCCAAAGAAGATACAGAAGTAGTTATCAGAAGGAACATTTACTCCGGATAGTCAAAGCCAGTTGTATTCAAGTGTTACATGTAAATTTTTTAAGGTTTATAAATATATGTATATAATAGGTTCATATATAAGGATAAATAGCAAAATCAAGCAAACCCAAGCAATATTGATAAATTTTAAAATAAGTAGTACAGCAACCATTTGGAGTGAGTTTGGGATAAGGTACCAAGTGATGATGATCTTGAAAACATAAAACGTTAAGATTTTGGATAAATACCTATTAGTTGTATAAATCCATACAACTTGTCTTGAATGAGGAACAAACAGGAAATTAGTTTGTCTCATATACAGCTTGTCTTACATGTAGTTTTCTTAGAGAGTAATCTGGCCCTCTTGGGGCTGGCCGTTGCCTAACATTTCACCCCATGACTCGTGCTCTTGTAATCATGAGTAACTTTAAGATACATGAAAGGTCTGTGCCATGGCTTTATCCAGCACCATGCTCCATCTTTCAGATAACATGCAATGCTTATGTTCTCAGGTTACATTTCTTGAATGTGTCTCTACTGTTTGCCTAAATATATGGTGTATTTGTTTGGCTTTTTTCTTCCCTGAAAAATAATATCTTATGGGATCCAGTCAGTACATCAGGCAGAAAATAGTTAACTACAGCTCTAACTCAGGTTTTTAAAAAGCAGCATTAAGCTCTAAACTGACTGGAAGTATGTCTAATGCGGCAAATAGGAAAGGACTTTAAATATTATCAGTTCGAAACAGCTGCAGAATAATTCCAAAAACAAATATTTCTGTAGCAGAAAATACCTAATGGAGATTTAGTTCTGGGGACAAAGATGGGGAGAGATTCAGTAATTATAAGAGAGAGAGAGAGATTCCATACAATTTTCTAAGGTGTCTTTGGTGTTTGACTTGCTGTCTTGACAAGCAAGGGCCCCATAAAGCTGGGCCTGCTGGGCAGTGACTGTGGGGTGGGGACAGGGGAACAGAACCTCCTCTACTTGCAATTGCACAGGGCCCCCCACTCATCAGACAGTGCCTAGAGGGGAGGAGATGGACACTTTGCACTCTCACACCTAATTCAACTCAGTTAATCAGGAATTTGGGGAAAGAGGGATGAATAGATGGAACACAGGATTTTCCAGACAGTGAAACTGTTTCGCATGATACCATAATAGTGGATACGAGCTATTATAAATTTGCCAAAACCTATAGAATATACAACATGAAGAGCGAATCCTATGGAAATAATGATGTGTTGGTATAGGTTTATGGACTCTAACCAGTGTACCACTTTGGTGGGGGATGTTGATAATGGGGGAGGCTGTGCTTATCTGGGGGCAGGGGTGTGTTGGCAATCTTTGTACCTTCCTCTCAAATGTCCTGTGAACCTAAAACTGCTCTAAACAGTGGTCTGCCAAGAAAAAAAAAAGGCTATGTAGATTTGATAATATATCTTGCTGGTGGATTCGAAATGTTATCTATTTTAGCTTCTTAAGACTAGGAATTACAATGAATGATTTCTCATATGAATACTATCTAAAAAAGTGGAAGTTCTTTTTACTTTAATAATTCTTGTTTTTTTCTATAATATGGTTATTACTTTTTTTTAAATTTCATTTGGATTTCTTCCCCAGAATCTTTATATTCAACTTGGAGTGTTTAACACTTTGAACTTAAATAGTAAGAACCCCATAGATCCCATGGAAAACTGCACCTTTTTAACTTATATCTTACCCCAATTTTTATCATTGTGCTCTTTTTTTTTTTATGTTTAATAAACTCCCTTTCCAATAATTCTTTATTCTTTTGATGGAACATGTAACTTATATAGAACAAAGTTAATTATCTAGAAGCAAATTGATATTAGTAATTCAAGTAAAAACTATTAAAGAGATCTATATCCCTTTGAATGATAAAGCATGTGAACAAAATATGAAGGAGAGAATTAAGCAGAAGTTCCAGAGATTTCAACTGAATATTATCAAATTCAGCCTCTGAGAAATCTTATAACTTATTTGCTAAAAGTGGAGAAATGTTATCTGTAGAAAGAAAATTTGAGTGATGACTATATTCCTTCAAGTCTAGGTTGAGTATGCTGACCTTTGTCTGCACTCTGATGATGCTAATGACACGACGAGGGGAAAAAGAAAACAGATTTATGTTACAGTGAGGAGAGATTTAGCAATGACATAAGGGAAAACATTTGGATAAAATAAATATTTTTTTCAATATCAAATTTTACTAATACTCTAAATCCCTTAGATGTCTCTTCTAGCTCTAAAGGATGATGATATCAGTCAAAAAATTTGATCCACCTGGAGTATAGTTGAAAGAATCCACTTAGTTCATGATTTCCCTAAAATTATAAGCATTCTACTCTAGACATTTAAAAAATATATCTCCATCTTTTAGAATTATATTACTTCCTTTAAGAGAAAAAAAAACTCTTTTTCAAGGTTCATTTGATTAATGAGGAGTTTGCTCGATAATGACAGATGACTAGTGAGAATAAAGCCATTAATTTGATTTATAATTAATAAACACATTTAAATAAACTTCTGTTCTCAACATACACATAAGACCAAGCTGAAGAAATTTTTAACACTAATAGTGCTATCTCTGAATACTGAGTACTGGTATTGATAATGATGTTAGAGTAATATAGTAATAGTAGCCTCATAGGAGTTTTTCAATTCACGTTGTTAGCAGTTTTTAAGTCTTTAATTCTTAATCAACTTATATTTAATTTTTATTAATCTGTACCTTAATTTATTATTAGAAAAAGCAGACTCCATTGACCATTGATACATGCATGAACAAATCTCATGTTAACCCTCTATAATGAATAGATATTGTTTTCTTACCTACATTTGTAAATCAAAGTGACTAAAGAGCTAATTAAAATACTATTTTAAAAATCCACCATTTGAATAAATTTGCATCTATTTATTGGTCTCCCCCCA